>CM061141.1:125489665-126089665 GCA_030789695.1 Scilla litardierei
AGCACGTAGCTCGGCCTGTGCCCCTCTCCGGTTTGGGTGGCAAGGATTGGTCCTGCCCCGGAGTCTTTGAGAGGGCAGGTATTGGGCCGTCGCCTCCCCGTAGACTCTATAGTCGGACGGGTATTAGGCCGTCACCTACCCCGCATATGGCGCTCCGGTTTGGGTGGCTAAGCTCCGTAAGCTTGCCCCATAGGTCTTCTTTGGTGGGGGGAGCGAGCGCGTAGCTCGGCCCGTGCCCCTCTCCGGTTTGGGTGGCGAGGATTGGTCCTGCCCCGGAGTCTTTGAGAGGGCGGGTATTGGGCCGTCACCTCCCCGCAGCCTCTATAGTCGGACGGGTATTGGGCCGTCGCCTACCCCTCATATGGCGCTCTGGTTTGGGTGGCTAAGCTCCGTAAGCTTGCCCTGGAGGTCTTCTTTGGTGGGGGGGAGCGAGCGCGTAGCTCGGCCCGTGCCCCTCTCTGGTTTGAGTGGCGAGGATTGGTCCTGCCCCGGAGTCTTTGAGAGGGCGGGTATTGGGCCGTCGCCTTCCCGCAGCCTCTATAGTCGGACGGGTATTGGGCCGTCGTCTACTCCGCATATGGCACTCCGGTTTGGGTGGCTAAGCTCCTTAAGCTTGCCCCGGAGGTCTTCTTTGGTGGGGGAGCGAGCGTGTAGCTCGGCTCGTGCCCCTCTCCGGTTTGGGTGGCGAGGATTGGTCCTGCCCCGGAGTCTTTGAGAGGGCGGGTATTGGGCCGTCGCCTCCCCACAGCCTCTATAGTCGGACGGGTATTGGGCCGTCACCTACCCCGCATATGGCACTCCGGTTTGGGTGGCTAAGCCCCGTAAACTTGCCCCGGAGGTCTTCTTTGGTGGGGGGGAGCGAGCGCGTAGCTCGGCCCGTACCCCTCTCCGGTATGGGTGGCAAGGATTGGTCTTGCCCCGGAGTCTTTGAGAGGGCGGGTATTAGGCCGTCGCCTCCCCGTAGCCTCTATAGTCAGACGGGTATTGGGCCATCGCCTACCCCGCATATGGCGCTCCGGTTTGGGTAGCTAAGCTCCGTAAGCTTGCCCCGGAGGTCTTCTTTGGTGGGGGGGAACGAGCGCGTAGCTAGGCCCGTGCCCCTCTCCGGTTTGGGTGGCGAGGATTGGTCCTGCCCCGGAGTCTTTGAGAGGGCGGGTATTGGGCCGTCGCCTCCCCGCAGCCTCTATAGTCGAACGGGTATTGGGCCGTCACCTACCCCGCATATGGCGCTCCGGTTTGGGTGGCTAAGCTCTGTAAGCTTGCCCCGGAGGTCTTCTTTGGTGGGGGGGAGCGAGCACATAGCTCGGCCCGTGCCCCTCTCCGGTTTGGGTGGCGAGGATTGGTCCTGCCCCGGAGTCTTTGAGAGGGCGGGTATTGGGCCGTCGCCTCCCCGCAGCCTCTATAGTCGGACGGGTATTGGGCCGTCGCCTACGCCGCATATGGCGCTCCGGTTTGGGTGGCTAAGCTCCGTAAGCTTGCCCCGGAGGTCTTCTTTGGTGGGGGGGAGCGAGCGCGTAGCTTGGCCCGTGCCCCTCTCCGGTTTGGGTGGCGAGGATTGGTCCTGCCCCGGAGTCTTGCGTTTCTGGGCTGAAATTTTCAGGTGGAAATGGCGAAATTCGAAGATGCAAAAGGGAAAATGGTATTTCATTCGAGACTTACAGTTTCCGACTACATCACGACTGGTGTTTCGCGTTTTTCCGAGGGATTAGCCTGCCCTCGTCAAGGGGGGCTGGGGTGGGCGCGGCAGGTCTGGTCCCCTTCTGCGGTGCCATCAGCAGGAGCCAACTTTTGATGGTAGGAGTCGTCCCTCCACCCTGTTAGTTCGACCCTCAGGTTCTGCGCTGGACCCTTGTGCTTGGTCGATCCCACGTAGCAGCTCCTAGACAGCTTCTGGCTTCCCCACACGGACCCAACCCCTCGTGGGGTTTGGAACTTGACCATCTGGTGGAGCAGGCTGGGGAGCGCTCCAATGGCTGACATGTAGGGTCGTCCTATGATCCCGTTGTATGCCGACGCAATGTCGACCACAACGAACAGAGTCATTCGGGTGACGACCTGCGGTTCTTCTCCGAGGGTTATTGGCAAGGTGATCACTCCTATAATAGGGGTCGAGTGACCGGTGAGGCCGACGAGGGGTCCGGTGCAGGGTCTCAGGTCCGTCGGCCTTAACCCCATCTTTTCGATTGTGGACATAAACAGGCTGTCGCATGAGCTCCCTGTGTCGATCAGGAGGCGGCTTACGATGGCCGTCCCTATTTGGGCCTCGATGAAAATGGCATCGTCGTGGGGCAGCTCGACTCCCTCTAGATCCTCGTCGCTGAAAGTAATGGGAGGGTAGGTTATCCTTCTCCCCCTAGGATCCCCTCCGAGATCCGCCGTCATCACTTGTCTCGCGTACGCCTTTTTGCTTGACGATGACGCTCCTCAGGAGGATGGCCCGCCGCATATCGTGTTTATGCGCATGACCGGTTTCGGGGGGAGAGGCTCTTCCCGCTCACCGTGTGTTGGAGGGTCTGCTCTCCGTGCCCTCCAGTGGTTCCCCTCCTCTCGGTCTGGTTTCCTGCCCCCGACGAAGCCCCCTAGGTGGCCCGCCTGGATCAGCCGCTCGATTTCCCTTTTGAGGGTGAAGCAGTCATCGGTGTCATGGCCATGGTCCCGGTGGTATCGGCAATATTTTCTGAAATCTCTCCAGGTCGGATCCGACTTCATTTCCTGAGGCGGCTCTGGCAGCAGTCCGGCTCTCATCGCCGCGGCCATCACCTCTATCAGGGGGGCATTGAGCTGCGTGTAATGCACCCGTAGGGGGCCTTCTTGTCTCGGGATGACTCGGGTGGGCCCTTGGGCCGAGGCAAACTCGCGCACCGGGCCAGGGCGATCTTGTGGGCGTCGCCCCGCTGGTTCGCACCTTGGTTGGGCCAACTGGTCGCGACCTCGTTGCCCCTCTTCTTGCCTTGGCCGAGGGTGTGACCGGGGCTCGCCTTGGAGCGTCTTCGCATGGGGAAATATGGCCTTTGTGCCGAGAGTCTCTTCGGCCAATGCATGCCTCTCCACCATCACAACCAGTGCCTCATAGTCGATCGGCGGATCTCGGAACAGGGATTTGTAGAGGCTCTGAGTCCGCAATCCCGTCTTGAAGGCCAGCATAAGTACCTCGTCACCGCAGGTCACCACCGCCCTTCTCTCATCCTAAAAGCGGCGCAGGTATCTACCCGTTGTCTCCCCGTCTCCTTGGACTATCGTGCTGAGATAGTCCAAGGGCTTCTTCTTCGTCCGCCCGGCCCGAACTCTTGGCGGAACTTGTGGGACAGCTCACCAAAGCTCCCAATAGATCTTGCGGGTAGGCCGAAGTACTAATCCAACGATGTGTCCCTCAGACTTTGGGAGAAATGCCGGCACATGAACACCTCATCCACATCCGGTGCCTCCATCGCCCCCCGGTATTGTTGCACGTGTGTGAGGGGGTCGCCTCTTCCGTTGTATGTGGCCAGTGGAGGGGTTTAAACCTTATTGGCCTCGGGGCGGACGTGATCCACCGTGCAAGCGGCGTGGCCTCCTCCGGATAGGTAGGGTGCTCGGGCGCATCCCCTCTCCGCCATTCGGGGGTATGGCTCCGGTCGCGCCTCGGCTACCGACGGTCCTCCCGCCCCGGGGAGTAGCGTGACGGTCGCCTGGCGGGGCTCCTTCCCCGGGTCGAGGATTCGACTGGTTGCGGGCTACGGTTCTCCTAGTACCATCGCCCTCCGGCCGCCTCCCCCCGGATCTCCATCCGCTCCTGATTCTCCCGCAGAAGCCTTTCGCGCTTGGTGGTGAGGAAGCGTAGTTGTCAACAAACGGCTTCCTCGTGCAGGCGATCGGAGGAGTGGTGCTGGCGAGGCGGACTCCCTCCTCCCAGTGGGGACCTGGCCAACAACGGGCCCCGCCCGTCCCCGAGCCACCGGCCCATCGCCGTCACCTCCGGGATTTCCCGGTTGCCTTCGTTCTCCCTCCTTAGCCTTTCGCGCTCCGCGATGATGAAGCGGAGCTGGTGGCGGGCGGTTTCTTCATCCTGGTAGGCCCTCCGGGCGGTCTCGGTCGCTTCGTCCAAATGCCTTTGCGCGGCGGCCGCCTCCTCCCGGCGCCTACACAGCCGCGCAACCTCCATTTCCTCTTCCAGGAGCTTCTGCTGGGCCGCAACCTCCTTGGCGAGCCCCCTGTCTCCCCCCTCCTCCTCGAACTGAGGGTGGAGATTCCGTCTCACGTTCAGGGGCTCCGAGGGGCCGGGCAGTGGCTCCGCTCCCGCCGTCGCGTAGCTTCCCATCGCCTGAGTAACGGCCTCGAAGCTCTTCAGGATTGCGCGGGCCGAAGTATGGTCTGTCTCGGCGCCCATCCCCAGAGGGGGGTCAGGCGTCGGGGTGATTAGTAAAGAAAGTGGCTCCTGACCCACGGGATCCTTGCCGTGGTCAGGGTTCTGAGTGATCGGTATGGAGTCTAACATGGGTGTGACCCTTCGTTCCCACAGACGGTGCCAATTGTTACGAGGTGGAACTCACGTACAATGAATTTGTATTGAGGGGAACCAAGGGCATGGTGGTTATGTTGATACGAGGGTTTAGGTGGGCTATTTAACAAGTGATTAGTGGGGTGAAGAGGCTAGACTTGCCGCTGGGGGTGGCCACGGAGTCAAATCTCACCGGACACGACGGAAGAAGATCGGGTGGCGGGAGCCAAAGGCTGACGTCGACCAAGGGGCGAGCTTTCATGCACCACAAGCAACTCGTCAGAAGGGCAGGGTTGGGGTCCAACCCTTAGCCCCTCCGATGCCTAAGTCAGTAATAGGACTTAAAACGGGGGCTAGGCACGCCGGTCGGACTGAGGGTGTGTCGACCGTACGTGGGGAGCTATAAGTGGGAGAACAAAGATATGGACGACCTTTGCTCTCGTGTGTGAATAATGGATTGAGAGAGAGAATTTGCCAGCCTCCTCACCGTAAGAGGTGAGGGGGTATTTATACCTGATGGGAGATGATTAGGTGGGGCTGACCTAGCATGCTGACTCGACGTGCTGAGCTGGCTCATCTGTCAGCAGAAGCTTCGGATGAGGATGTCAGGAACAGGAGTGCCTGTCCCGCTTTTGTCAGACGGCGCAACGGCCAGGGGCACTTTTGTCAGGATGTCAGGGCCGAAAGCATTAAGTGTCAGGGGGCTCAGCGGCCAGGGGGTGCTTTGTCAGGTGGTCAGGTGGCGTTAGTGTCAGTCGTGTCCTTACACTAGGTTGTTTGTCGTGTGTGATGAACTATAGGTCCGGTAATGCTATCCCCGACGGCGGGGTTCGCGGGGACCCGCCGGGTCGACCTGTTCGAGGGTTGTTCGGCCCGGCCGCGTACCTCTTCGGTCGCGGGTTGTGGATCACTGGCAAGGAGGGATATGCCCACGCCTCAGTCAGCATCCCAGGCGGTGCTGTCGGTGCGCTCCCCAGGCGCCCTACCCCTGGCAGGCCGAGCGACTGCGGTTGTACGCCTCGTCCGAGAGGGGGGAGTGCTACGAGGTTCGCCCATTCTTCTGTTGCCTCGGTCCTCCGGGGCGGCGGCCCTTTCGCATAAGGAGTGATTCAACGAGGTATGTCAGCGGATCTGGGCGGGAGTCGGACTCCCCCGATCTTTAGGTCGTAACACTTAGGATCCACCATTATCACTATCTGTAGTGATCATGGAGGAGAATTTGAGAATGAATCTTTTACTAAGTTTTGTGATGACACCGGGATAACTCATAATTTTTCCTTCCCTCGGAAACCACCACAAAATGGTGTTGTGGAGAGAAAAAATAGGACTCTTATTGAGTGTGCACGCACTATGCTCCATGATAGTCATCTTGGACAGCAATTTTGGGCAAAGGCGGTGCACACGGCATGTTATGTGCTCAATAGGATCCTAGTGAGACCCCAAACGAACAAAACTTGTTTTGAGTTGTTTTATGACAAAAATTAAGTTAAGTATTTTCGTGTTTTTGGTTCAAAATATTTTATAAAGAACACATTTGGTAATTTAGACAAATTTGAGCCAAGCTCCGATGAAGGAATTTTTGTTGGATATTCCACACGTAGCAAAGCCTACCGGATATACAACAAAACTTCTTCAACGATTGAGGAATCTCTTCACGTATCTTTTTATGAAGATTTTGATCTTCCTCATGTTGATGGTGATAGTGTAAATTCTCTTTGTGATTCTCTTAATAATGTTAAGATTAATGAATCTATTGTTGAGACTAACACTTCTAACGAAATTGTTGAAGTTGTTCCTAGTGATACAGGTATACCCAAAGCTTACCCGACCGTTCGCAATCATCCCCATAACCAAATAATTGGAGATATTGGTGTGGGTGTTCGAACGAGGTTGAGAATTGAAGAATTCTCTCATTGTGCATTCGTCTCTACCATCGAGCCAAAGAACATCCAAGAAGCTTGTGAGGATAGCTCTTGGATAGTGGCAATGGAAGAAGAACTGATGCAATTCGAGAGAAACGAAGTTTGGGAACTCGTACCATTTCCAAGTGGTCACCAAGTCATTGGGACTAAATGGATCTTCAAGAACAAGACGGATGAAAACGAGGTAATCACAAGGAACAAAGAAAGGTTAGTAGCTCAAGGCTACCGACAAGAGGAAGGTATTGATTTCGATGAATCTTTTGCCCCCGTAGCTAGATTAGAAGCTATTAGGTTGCTTTTTTCTTTTGCATCCCATAAGAATTTTAAACTATTTCAAATGGATGTTAAAAGTGCATTTTTAAATGGGTTTGTAAATGAAGAAGTTTATGTTTCACAACCTCCTGGTTTTATTCATGTAAAATTTCCAAACCATGTTTTCAAACTTAAGAAAGCGTTGTATGGGTTTAGACAAGCTCCTAGAGCTTGGTACGATCGACTTAAGACCTTTCTTTTGAATTTAGGTTTTAAAATGGGAGAAGTTGATTCTACACTCTTCATTGAAGATTATGAAAATGACATTCTTTTGATTCAAGTTTATGTAGACGATATTATTTTCGGTTCTACTAACTTTAATCTTTGTCAAGAATTTTCCAAGTCAATGAAGGATGAGTTTGAGATGAGCCACATGGCAGAGCTCACCTACTTCCTTGGATTGCAAATTCGACAAATGGAGAATGGCACCTTCATACATCAGACAAAGTACACAGGGGATCTTATCAAGCAATTCGGTATGGAATCATCTTCGAGCAAAAGGACTCACATGAGTACTACTACTCATCTACATAAGGATGAAAGCAGAAAAGATGTAGACGTTTGTCTATATCGAGGTATGATCGGTAGCTTACTTTACTTAACCGCTAGTAGGCCCGATATCATGTTTTTCCATTTGCCTATGTGCTAGATATCAAGCTAGACCTACGGAGTCACACTTGATTGCGGTTAAACGAATATTTCGTTATCTCAATCAATCTCTAGATTATGGGTTACTTTACCCTAAATCTAGCACATATGAGGTAATCTCATATAGTGATGCCGACTTTGCCGAATGCAAGTCCGACAGGAAAAGTACTAGTGGCACTTGCCATTTTCTAGGAAATTCCTTAGTTTCTTGGTTTTCTAAGAAACAGAATTAGGTATCATTGTCCACGACTGAAGCGGAATATATTACCGTGGGTCTTGCATGTGCACAAGTTCTCTGGATGAGACACACTCTTATGGACTATGGTGTCAACTGTGATACTTGCTCGATCATGGTTGATAACCAAAGTGCCATATGTCTTTCCAAGAATCCGGTACACCACTCCCGTACCAAACACATAGACATGAGACACCATTTTATAAATGATCATGTAGCTAAGAAGGACATCATCTTAGAGTACATTGAAACCCAAAAACAAATTACCGACATCTTCACCAACCCTCTTAAAGAAGATTCATTTGTGAGGTTGCGTGGAGAATTAGGAATTATGGGTGAATCTGAAATCTAGAAGCTCAACATTCTTGTTATAACACCTTTTTGAGCTCATGTCATCATATTGTCTTTCTTGATTTAATTTATTTCATATGTGTTTAAGAAAGGCAATTGCGATTTATGTGATTTCATGATATCTTTGAGATTGTTCTTAGAGATTTGTGTTTCGATCGATTTATCGTATTATATTGTTTTTATGATGAGTTGGTGTTTAGAGTATAGGTCCTAGGGTGAGTGTTCTTATTCTCTGGATTTGTATCTCACTGTGCATTTTTGGACCAGGACAGACGACTGTCTTTCCTTCGACAGTCGACTATCCAACTCTTTCACATCTGTCTGAGAATTTTGTATCTTTCACATAGCCGACTGATGACTGTTTTCCAGTCAACTGTTATTTTAACAGGCGACTGAACTTTTGTCATCAGGCGACTGTTCTCTCTGTCGAAATTTTACAGAACTCTCTGTCTTTTTGATGAACTGTATTGATTCTCGGCCAGTCGACTGCTGCGTACCTTACAGTCGATTGCCAACGGACATGCGACTGCATGTTACTTGCCAGTCGACTGCCCTTCTTTCTGAGATTTATTTTTATCACTTCATCAAGTCGACTGACTTTTGTTCATCAGTCGACTATCTACTGTTCGTGACGGTTCACTGCTTTGATCCGAGCCGTCGATTCTTTGATCCAACGGCCCAGATTACTTCCCCAACTTTTATATAGAGCGAGACATTTCATTTCAGCCACGATCTTCTCACTCCTCCGATTGCAACATCTCGACTTCCCGCTCGATATTCTCTCGATTTCATGTAGATCTTTCCTCGGATTTTCTTTGTGGGAACTCTACCTCCTTTTTTGCATGGTTGCTCGTGAGCTGCTCGTGATTTGATCAGTTTCTTGTCGGATCCATGCTCTCGTTTGCTTGACCTAGCTGTCGATCGGTCAAGTAAGCTCATGGCTCTTTTTGATCATCTCTTTCCTACAGTTTCTCTCGACTTCCTTGATGAGCCGTTTCTTTCACCGAAGCCTGATCCGACTCCCTCTTCTCCTCCTTCTTCTGGAGAACCCTTGCATGTCGTGTTTGGTGACAAAATTCCTTCTGTGACTGCTGTTGACCACACTTCTTAGCCACCTGATCCTCCTCCTCGTTCTCCACCTTCTGTTCCCCAAGAGGACTTTCTTCTTAGTCGACTGTGTGATCGTGTCACTGCTCTTGAGAAAATTTCCACTTCTATTGACGAGAAGCTCAACCTTCTGTTGGAGCTTCAGTTTAAATCCTTTTTTCGTCATGGATTTGCCATCCCTGCCGAGCTTCAGGCTCTGTTTGTAAAATCTGAGGACACTGCCCTTGCTCGTGTTCCTTCACCTCTAGGCTTTATGCCTATTTCTTCTGTTGTTCCGACCCCCGGTGCCCAGATTCCTGTTCCTGCTCATGCAAAATCTTCTGCCGCTCGTGCATCGTCCTCCAAGAGGAAGACTCCTGCTTTTCTTACCCGACGTTCTGCGAGGCTCATGTTCCGCTATTCTGGTCGCCCTTCGGACCCTACAGTCATTCACATCGACTGAGTTTGCTGCTGTTGTTTTTGTTCACTCACCTGAAGACCTAGATTTTGTTTTGTGTGGTCTGTTTTTTGGGTTGAGTGATTCATCTGTATGCTGATATTTTGAGTTTGGATGATGTTGATGTTGACTTTATATTTGTATGGTGATGTACTTCGATGTTGTCATGATGTATTTTTTTGTGGGATCATGATGGATGTTTTTTTGGTTGGACATGTTGATGTCTGTTTGCTATGTACTCACATCACTTTTGATATATATATATATATGTGTGTGTGTATATATATATGTATGTATGTATGTATGTATGTATGTATATGTATGTATGTATATATGTATGTATGTATATATATATGATGTTGCTGGTTAATCTTGTGTCACACTATGCTATAATGTTTATCTTCTGTGTGATGTTTGCCTCATTGTCTCCTTTAATGATTTTTCTCTTATGATGTGCTTGTGAGACAATGTGGATTTGATATTGGTTTATTCATGCTATCTCTGATGAAATGCATTTTTGAAACTATTTTTTTGGTTTCGTATATCAAAAATGTTGATATTGGACTTCAATTCCTCTATTCACATAAGTTTGTGATGTGCTTTTATGAGATTTGTTTTTTTATTCCTCATATCTTTTTACTCCTTGATTGTTGTTAGTTAGTATTTAGCACTATTATTGTTGTTGTTATTTACTCTCACCTTTTTCGATAATGCCATAGAGGGAGAGAAATAAACATACAAGATTCATAATGAATGTGCTAAGTATGTTCTAACACTTTGAATCTAAGATTAAGTAGCCTTAGATTTAGGGGGAGTAAGATTACATTGAATAGAGATTTTAATTCCTAGATTTCTTGATTTGAAATCATACGTATCTTACTCATTTGCTTCAATTAATATGTAGATGCCTTATTATTTGTTGACTAACTTGATTTGCATCTATGTAGGGGAGTAAGTTTTCGTAAGCACAATTATTTATCTTTTTGTTTATGTTTGTTTGTCATCATCAAAAAGGGGGAGAATGTTGAGTATTGGACTTCTCCCTACTTGGTGTTAATGATGAGCAAACATAAATACCTGTGACTAATCCCCTATTTTGCAGTTAATCCATTGCCTAAGCTAATTATGAGGATCTACTTGCAATGGATGACACTCAAAGTTGATTGAAGGCAAATTACATGGATTGGATGATCGTAGAAGTTGATTGAAGCTCCGTGAAGAGTTCAAGCTCATACGATGGAAAGAAGAGATTATTCGTAAAACATAATTTTCTTTTATCTCTTCTAATATGTAGCTTAGAAGTAGAACTTTGATGGAGCACTCACACACATCTACATTCAGTCGTAGGACATCATTAGATCAATTGTCCTTTGACCCCAATTCATTTGTTTATTGATTGTGCAAGGATTGTTTATAACAGTCGACTGCTTAACACTTTACAGTCGTCTGTCTAAAAAACAGTCGACTGTGTTTTGCTCTACAGTCGCATGTTATGCATAGACTTTCATAATATATTTTTGGGCCTTCTCTGATTATTTCGCACAGGCTACTGATGAACGATTCACAGGCGCCTGTCCAAGTGACAGTCGAATGTGTTTTGTAAATCAGTCGCATGTCTATCCTTTGCCCAAACTTTATTTGATCTGACTTTTACGGCCAGTCGACTACTGTTGAATATACAGTCGACTATCCCTTGGATCAATCGACTTTGTATGCTGCAACAGTCGTCTGTCTGTGAGCCAACATATTGACTCAGCTCTCTGGAAATTCTCAGAGTATTTGACAGTCGCCTGTTCTGATTAACAGTCGCCTGTGTTCCTTACTTCAGTCGTATATCCTGTTACTTGTGAGATTTCCAGTTTTATTCTAACTTACTTATCTTCGGCCAGTCGCCTGTAGAAGAAATTACAGTCGCCTGTTGGTTTAACAGTCGACTGTCTTTGCTTCATCAGTCGACTGTCCACGTGGTAGGTTACTGTTATGAATTCTTACCTACCTGTGCTGACTATGCAACAGTCGACTGTGGTTTCTTCAACAGTCGACTGTCGCAAGTTCAGGCTATATCCGTTGAGATTTTTCTCACGGATTCCAAAAGAGTTTTTGCCTAAACTGTTTTGTGGATTTGAGAAACCTATTAATGGGGCTTCTACTGTTCCATTGAGAGGTGACTAATTCTTCCAAGTTTTCATCTCAGGCTTTGATTCTAAAGTTTAAAGCTCTCAAATCCAAAGCGCTAAGAATTCCAAATCTTTGATCTCTTGCTCTCCAACCTAGAACCAAAGAGTGATCCTTTAGGCAATTGGTGCAGTCAAGAGAAAGGGCTTTCTCCTATCTTCCAAGAGAGTTCTTCAACACACAACACATCTCCTCCTTCAAGTTCTACTTCAAGGCATAGGTGATTGTAAGTGTTCCTTTCAGATTTCATTATTTTCGTATATTGAATTTGCTCTCGGTTGTGAGAGTGGTTTTTGCTTGTTCCCAAGTCGTGGGAGTCAAGGACATCGATTGTATTTGATTTCACTTGTAGGGTTGCTACAAGTGGGTTTCTAAGGAAACCTCAAGTTAGGGTTCTAACTTGAGTATCCGGAGGTATCAGGGTGGAAGGGACGTAGGATTACTGGGAACAAGTTGGGAGTTGACTTGGGTAATCCGAACCCTTGAAACATCTCTGTGTTTGCGTGTGTTTCATTTTGGGTTGCTTTTCTATTCCGCACTATTTGTTGGATTGCATTTTATTTGGCGTAAATTCCTTTTAAATTTGCATAAACACTATTCAACCCCCCTTCTAGTGTTTTTCCCATAGACAGGGTCCTTACAATAGCTGTCCCCTTCTTCATGAGCATGCTCTCTCATTGGCTTCTGCAGCCGGAATTCAGCTTTGATGTTCCCCATATTCAGAGAGAGAGTCCCTTCTCGGACAACGATCAAAACACCGGCCGTCGCCATGAAGGGGCGGCCGAGTATAAGCTGGGAGCTCCCTCCCTCGGGCATGTTCATGATGACGAAGTCAACGGGAACACATAACCCAGGGGGTATCTGGAGAATGATATCCCTGGCTATGCCCACCGGGTAAGTGATTGAATGGTCCACAAGCTGGATGGACATATCTGTCGGCTATAGTTCGCTTCCAGTCTGGAATCGCTCAAATATAGAAAGGGGCATCAAACTGATGCTAGCCCCTAGATCAATCAAAGCTCTACTGATGGGCATCCCTCCAATGGAGCACTGAACAGTGAAGCTCCCCGGATCTGGTAGCTTCCGGGGGATATGATTCTGTATAACGGAGGTGGAGTCCTCCATGAGCTCTATCTCTTCAGGCTTGCTCTTTCCCGTGATCAGATCTTTTAAAAACTTGGCCTGGATGGGGATCTCCATAATAGCATCCATGAACAGGATGTTCAATTGGATTCCCTTCAGCAACTCCGTGAATTTGGAGTATTTTCTCTCCATCTTGGCCAAGGCCAACCTCTGTGGATATGGCAAGGGAGGTTGGCTAGCTTTTTTCCTATCAGCATCAACAGGAGGCGATGTTGTAGTAGACGTGATGGATGGTGTATCCGCCTTTTCTTCATCATTTGTAGGCTCTTCAGCAGCCTCTTCTCTTTCGCTGTCAACAACAGCTTCTTCAGTAATAACTCTCTCCTTGTTCAACACCGGGACCATGACGGGGTCAGTAGCCCGTCCTCCACGTATGGTGACGGCAACCACAACGTTTGCTTGGGCCCTTGGATTCGTCTCTGGTTGCGAGGGTAACCTCCCTTGGTTCTTAAAAAGCTGGGACATCTGGCCCCTCGGTTCATCTAGTGACGTGTTTATGCTCTTGAACTGGGTGGAAGTGTCCTAGTTGAACTGGGCTTGACCACTCATAAAGGTCTCCAATGTGGCCTCCAGATTTGACCGAAGCAGGTTCGGCGCATAGCCCTGCTGAGGCAAACGGTTGAACTGATAACCCGACGGTCAATAAGGCCCAGCTGGCCTAAATCCACCCTGTTGCTGCTCTGTTACTGCCCATGTTGCTACTGAGGAGGGGGTGGCGGTCTCTAAAATTACGGAGGTTGCAGCCCTCCACTTGGATTCCATAAGAGAATCCCAGATGATTCCGAGCAGCCGGATGTTGCCATTGATTTCGTCCCTCTCCCTGGACGTACTGCACAGATTCAGATAATTCGGCACCATCATACTGTGCCTCACTAGGAATATACACATGCTCTGCATAATCCTCTACAGGATGATAAGTAGACGTGCTGGTTGATGCAGGGATGGAATCCATGCGATGTTCAATCCTGGCCACTTGTTTGCATAATGTCTTGATGTGAGAGTCCAAATGGCTGGCAGCTTTGACCTCGAGGGTCCGGGTCACAATGGTTCTTTCTTCACTCCATTGCTGATTGTTAGATGTCATATACTCCAGCAAGTCTACAGCTTCTTCGGGAGACTTGTCGAGTAGGACGCCTTGCGCCGCAGCATCTATAATCATCTTGGTGTTGGACTGAAGCCTGTTATAAAAGCTCTGCACCAAATCCCAAGGCTGGATCCCGTGGTGAGGACATTGATGTTGGAGGTCCTTGAACCTCTACCATGCCTTATAGAGTGACTCTTGTGTGAGTTGTTTGAAGTTTGAAATTGCTCCCCAGATCTGCACCGTTTTCGAGGGTGGAAAGAACTTATCCATGAAGGCGAGTGCCAGCTTCTCCCATGTGGTGAAATGATTGGGAGGATGGGCACGGAGCCAGTACGAGGCTTTATCCCTTAGAGTGAACGGGAAAAGCCGCAGCTTTACAGCATCATCACTCACATCCTTCGCCTTGAAAGTGTCACACTTTGTAAGGAAGGTATCGATGTGGTGGTTGGGGTTTTCATGAGGATGCCCGTGAAAGGGATCCTACTACATCAAATTAATCAGCCCCGTTTTCAGCTCTAAGCTCGCCGCCGCCAGTTGCGGTCTAAGGATGGATGAGTTATTTCCAAACGTCGGCTTCATATGGTCCCTGATGGACTCAATACGAGGAGGAGGAGGAGTATTGTTGTCTGCCATCTGGGCAGAGGGAGATGGATTTATGCTAGAGGCCCTCAAAGCCCTTTTTGTTTTCTCGATCTCGGGATCGAACAACAATTCTCTAGTAGATGCCTCGAAACGAGTGTTCATGCACCAAAACTGCTAGACAAATACCATCAGTAGCACAGTAATAAATGAAAGAATAAAAATGATGGACAGATAAGGGATGATTAGAGTTGCTAGCAAACTCCGCAAAATAAAAATAAACTAAGATAAACACTATTGCCGTCCCCGGCAACGACACCAAAAAATTGACGCACCCGAAACCTACACCTAGATTCCACCTGGCGATGTTACGATCGCTAGGCGTGGTATGACCCCTAGGTGTCAATTCCGGGCTCTATCCACAAGCGGACGGTGTTAAGTTGTAGTATAAAAGATATCGAATCCCACAGGGACGGTGATAGTGTATTTGGGTTCTCAATTTGCTTCTATATCTCGAAGTGAGATAGCTAACAGGTTGAGATAATTGGTTGTTGTGTTGATGTTATTTTAATAATAAAAAGGACTGGGGCGTTAGGGATCACCGCTGAGATCGTCAGGGATCGACGTTGGAATAGAATCCTTACATTGCATTAGGGTTAGGGGATTAATCTCCCAATCCGTACCACTCTCGTGGGTTAGAATTGCGAGGTATTTTGGTGGCTCTTGTTGACACAATAGCGGTAGCCGTCAATGTAGAGATATAGTTCGTCCGGGGATCCCCTCAAGGCACGAGCCAGGAATGGTCACGAGCCTTGGTCGGATCTACCGATTTCCCGATTCGAATCCCAAGGATACCCTGTAAGCGCATCAATTCCACAGACCGTGAGCATGATCTCAGTACGGGTTATCTAGGGATTCGGTAGGATCGACCGAAATACTCCCCTAAATTCCTAATTCAATATAGAGATCCAGATCTACGTCTTCCCCCTAGGATCTTAGGGCTAACCCATCAACCCTAGAAAAGACTACTCACTCATAGCAATATTAAGGAATAAAAACGCAATATTTAGGAGAGAAAACATCATAGCAGATTAATAGAATGAAGATTAAAAGCTTACAGCGAGAGACGAAGAGAATAGATGAGCAATAGACCCCAAGAAAAACCAAAGATTCCAATATGCCAATCGCAATAGAATACCAAAATAATAATCCAATAATTTCGATCCAAAAGTCTTCAAAAATAAATCGAGATCTAACAGTATCTTCCTAATCTCCGCTCCCAAAACTCTATTCTCCAAACTCAGAATGAATATTCGCTCTCAATCGAAGTCGCAGCTCCGAGACTTCACTCCCCAAAATCGCGCAACGGCCGCTCTAGAAAATACTTCCAAAAATAGCCTCAGCATCGTCGACCGAGTCTGTTATTCGGTCGAGCAGTGCGTTGCTCGGTCAGTTGCTCAGGCCGAGCAGTTGTACTACTCGACCGAGCACGACAGGAAATCACGATCCTTCAAAATCTCTACTCTGTTTGCACGAGCCGAGTCAGCTTTGCTCGGTCCAAGCAGGGCGTTGACTCGGTCACTAAAGGATCTCCTTGGGCCGTGCAAGGATTAGTAGCCTTAGGCAAGAATAGCTGCTCGACCGAGCACTATGAGTGCTCGGTCTGAGCATCCTACGTATCTGCTCCTTTTTTCATTTGCATCTGCTCGACCGAGCATCTGCTCTGCTCGGTCGAAGCTGCTGAAGCTCCTCTCTCCCTCCTACTCTCTCCTCCTGCTCTCTTCCATGGCTCCAAAAACACGGCGAACTCCTGTAGAGCTTCACCAACGAGCTCACGGGTGTGTTAGATGTGTCCATACCCAGGTCGGGTCCCAAATTGCTCCAAAATCCCTGAAAACTCATAAAATACTACGAAACTTGAATATAATGTCAGAAATGCGATATCGTAGGGAAATATGGGATTTGGATGCGAAAATGGCATGGGATGCGATGTCATGATGATGTGAAAAAGGTGTAAAATATGGACACATCAGGAGGTTACAATATGATTACATGGATAAAGTCCTTGGAGATGCATGTGACATACATTGGGATCATGATGAGATCATGATAACGGGGCCTAATGGTATCTACAAAAATGTTTTTGGTCATTGAAATATCGAGAATCTGATATCGATATTTCAGATAGACTAGTGTGTGTTGAGCTCAACCATTGAATGGTAATGGCTGTCCGCATAGTCGATTGATGTGGGGACATCGTGAGATAATGCATATGTGCTAGTTGGATAACAAGTTCACAGAACGACTCTTCGAGAAGCTTCTGCACTGTATCCATACTTTAACTATCAACAGAAAGCTCTCAGGTGACAGTAGGTGTTACATAGTTCTTATTACTTGAGATGGCTACATGACCTTGCACGTGGAAGGATATACTTTGTCTTTTATCAAAGATATGTATTACACCCGATATGTAAGTACTAACTAGGTATAATTGGAAGCATGCAAAGGGAGTGGACATCAAGATGTGATTCATCTCCTCCGGTATAAGAGGTTAGTGTTGCACAGACCCGAATGCGAATCATAGTTAATTCATTGGCCAATATGGATGGATAAACGTGTTATGGTAACAAGGTACATCCAACATCGAATATTATGGGATCGCATTCTGATATGGACATAAGGTGTAGTGGGATTTGACAGGGTACAATATCCTAGACAACTTAGCGGCATAGTGAAGACGAAGGGATTGAACTGCACGGAATCTGTTATTGTAAGGCCTAGGATTTGGTTCGAATAGATTCCAGTCTCTATGTTAACCAAACAACAACAATTCCATAACGAGGGTGGTGGCCTGTGTGGCTAACACCTCTGTCGCACCTTGAACGCGATATGTTAGCGCTCATTGAAATCAGGCTATAAGTTTCACACACAGGTGACTCCTCTCAGAGAAACAAAGGAATGAGTTTCATGTACATGTGATGTATGGGACCGATCACAAATGTTGTGATCAAGCAAATTAGAGAGAGAATTTGCATCGCAAGGAGTTACGAGTGCGCATTGGATATATTCGTAAAGAGTTACGAATGACCCAAGCAAAAGAAGAAGGCATAAATATAAGGGACCCTACGGGGCTACACACACACACTAGAGGGGGGTGAATAGTGCAATAGCAAGCAAAGTGCTTAATTAAAAGTTACTAAAATTACAGCACAATAAGCAGCGGAAATTAAACAGAGTGCTCAATAACAACAATCGCAAACACAAAGATTTTACCCTGGTTCCCCAAAACTTGGATACGTCCAGCCACACCAGTATTCACTATATTCCCACACAGAGAAGTGAATACAAAATCCCACAAAGGGATACCTCACACATAGGATTTAGGATTCACACAAAGAGATATCCTTACTCTCACACAGAGAGACCTCACACAGAGGATTTGTTCTTTCACACAGAAAGAACCAAACTCCCACAAAGAGAGTAACTCCCACAAAGAGAGTAACTAATTCCCACAAAGAGAATTAAGGTTTCGAAACAAAGACAAAACGAAACAACACATACCTATGCCTTGATATGATCTTTACCAATACGAAGAAGAAGGCATGCAAGTGAATGACCAAGTGCTTGAGATTTGCTTTGATTGCACTTGATGATCTTTCTCTCTTCTAGGAATGAATCCTAACACTTCTCACTTGAGTGTATGAAATGAAGAGAAGAAAGTTGTTCTCCAAGAAGAGGAATGAGATTGAAATCCATTGGAGAAATTCCCTAGAGCTTAGATGATATAGCATAGGAATGAAGCTCTAATTAGGGAATGTGGGAGGAGTGGCTTAGAGAAGAGATTAAATGATCTTCTATGAATTCCTAACCCTTTCAAGAGTTCTAAATGAACTAAGCCAATCCATATATATATGAAGCCAAGAAGAGCCTATAAACACAGCCAAAAACCCAAAGGGAAGAAATCTGCAACGACTAGATTTTGGCAGTTTATAGCATGAACAGTCGACTGATGATCATTAGACAGTCGACTGATCAACTGCTAGAAAATATCCCAATGGCTATAATCTGAGCCAGGACAGTCGACTGTAGAAGACAATACAGGCGACTGTAAACAGACAGTCGACTGTATATCCTTCATCAGGCGACTGCAGCATGGATGGACAAGAAACAGAGAGATGCATCTTCCTCCCAGTATGCATATAGGCGACTGATGACCAAAGTACAGTCGACTGTAAAATAGACAGGCGACTGTAATACCTTCATCAGTCGACTGCTGTATAAGATGGAGAAAAGACAGAGAGAGCAGACGATTGATTACCATTTCACAGCCGACTGTAAATATACAGGCGACTATAAAAACAGCAACAGGCGACTGTCTTGCAAATTGGGATGAAGCCCAGAAAATACAAGAAGTGCACAGGCGATTGTCGACCAATTCACAGGCGACTGTCGACCAATTCACAGGCGACTGTAAGAGTACATGCGACTGTAAATTGAACATCAGTCGACTGATGCAAACAGCTCAAGATGAGTCAATAGAAAAGATGACTTGAGCTGTGCATCACAGTCGAATATAGAAGGCTCGACAGGCGACTGGAAATTACCCAGTCGACTGCCAGAGACTCCAAATGAGTCTTTGGGCAAGATGAACCTATTGGGTTGGATTCTATGATAATCCTAAGCCTCACTAAGATGGTTAAAAGCATATGCATGAGAGTATGACCATCTATCAAGGCAATACAATAATCCTAGACTCAAAAAGAGAAATGCAAGCAAATGAAATTACATGGATTACAAATTACATCTCCTAGAGTCTAAGTCTTCAAGCTCACTATACCTTGATGCTCTCCATCATCTCCAAGCTTTGGCACTCCTTGATGATCTTCCCTTCATCAAGCCCCAAGCTTTGACAATGCTTCTCTAGATGACCATCCATCATCATGCTCCAAGCTTGGGCTTCATTAGATGATCTTCATGACTTCATCCAAGATTGAGCACACCATCACTCTTGGAGGTCTTTAAGATATCCCTTGTAATATCCTCCAAGCCTTATGCTTTGTCTCATCAACATATACTCATTAAGATAAACTGAGACTAAAAACATAAGATTGATTAGCACACTAACATAATGTATTGATCATCATCAAAACAACGTTAGTCTTGAACCTAAGAACTAACAATATCCCCCTTTTTTATGATGACAATCCATTATGTCAAAATATAATAAACATTGAAATAAACAATGTGTGCTAACAAACTACCCCAATCAATATGCAAATGTGCATGAAATATAAACATGCAAAGCACAAATCATATTGATGGTTATTATGCAAAAACATACCAATTGATAATAATGCATAAACAAGCATAAGGTATATTTTACATAACATATTTCTGTCCCCCATTGGCATATCAAAAAGATGGGTAATAGCCAAATAGGAAACCCAAGGACAAGAGAAATAACCATCATATATGCATAAACATAATGTGAATGAAATTCAATGTGACATATGAATGGAAAATTAATGCTAGCAAGCTAAAATTACATACTCCCCCATAATCATACAAAACATGCAAACATGGGAGTAATGGACACAATCACAAAAATGTGGGTACAAAATGTAAATATACAAGCATGGTACCCAAGTAATGAATAACAATGTGAGTAAGCTAGCAAGTTGGAAACCAAACAAAAGTGGAGTTTGGTTTCCGTATATAGTCATATGAAAATATAACATTACGCACATATGAATTATATACGCATTCCTATCAAGCCTAGAAACATTCTTAGGAATCCACAAAGAAAGTGATTTGTGATTTTTAAGAAGAGGTTTGGTCAAGGCATGAGTAGGAGGTGAGGGAGCACGCTTATGAGGTGGAACATAAACATTGGCGTGCCCCGTGTGTGAAACATGAGATCTATCATTAGAAGTATTCACACAGGCAATTCTACCATGCATATGAACATGTGAAGCATGCAAAGATTTATCATCAACTTTAGCATGCAAGAAATAATAAGATTTCATATGAGTAGAAACATCATGCATAGCATTCAAAGAAAAAGCATTCACATCAACATGTTTTTGAATAGGCTTCTCAATATATGGAAGACCAGAATACAAAATTGCATGATTTCTCTTTGGCTTAGAAATAATAGTTTATTTTAGGCCAATAGAGTTGGATGTAACTTTCTCATTAGAATGCTCCCCCATACAATTTATTTGGGTGCTTCTAAGAGGTGAGCTTGGTTTATTCACCTTCAATGAAGAGGATCCCAAAACCGTGTTCTTACTCAATTTGAAATTTTCAATTTGAGTAGACAATACTCACATTTCTTCAAAAGTGAACAAATGTTGTCATCCCTCTTGGATAGACATGAGCTAAGCTCACAACATTTTGACTTGAGAGCCAATGTCTTATCTCTCAAAATGTTGTAATCACACTCCGAGTGCATCTTCTCCATTTGGAGTTTGAGAGAAGCATTCTCATCTCTCAAGGCACCCAATTGAGAAAGAAGAGTATATTTCTCGGTATGCAAAGAATTAAGTTCAACATTATGCGATGCATACAGTCTCTCTTTCACAGATTTGTGAAAATCACGATCATACTCAATACGAGCTTAAAGAGAGTTATTCTCTTTGCTCAACATGCACACATGAGAATCAAGAGCAATCTTTTCTTGATTCAATGCAATGGTTTGTGTATCATCATGATGTTTGGATGATAAAGAAGTGTGTGTGCGAGCATCTCTCTCAAGCTTGTTATTATTCGCTTTGGGTGAGTCCATAAATAACGCAGTACAATTTTCAATAAAATCACTACGTTGAACGAGAGAGTTACGAGATACCTCATTACCAACGATGATCTTATCAGCGCACGATTCCTCTCCACCATACTTTTCATCAAGATAATACCATATCTTCTTGGCCGTGTCGAACTCCTTCACTTTCTTAGCAATTTTCGGAGAGAGAGCAAGAAGCAATGCATTCAACTCTTCGGCATCCAAAGTAATTAAGGACTCCTCATGCACATCAAACCAATAGAACATGTTCTTCCTCCATTTTGAGAAGTGTTTGCCTTTGAAAAGGGGAGCAAGGAAGAGGGGTTGTTGAGACTTAGAAGTCATGCTTGCAAAAGCCACCAAACCAAGGCTTTGATACCAACTGTAAGGGACCCTGCGGGGCTACACACACACTAGAGGGGGGGTGAATAGTGCAATAGCAAGTAAAGTGCATAATTAAAAGTTACTAAAATTAGAACACAATAAGCAGCGGAAATTAAACAGAGTGCTCAACAACAACAATCGCAAACACAAAGATTTTACCCTGGTTTCCCAAAACTTGGGTACATCCAGCCACACCAGTATTCACTATATTCCCACACAAAGAAGTGAATACAAAATCCCACAAAGGGATACCTCACACAGAGGATTTAGGATTCCCACAAAGAGATATCCTTACTCTCACACAGAGAGACCTTACACAGAGGATTTGTTCTTTCACACAGAAAGAACCAAACTCCCACAAAGAGAGTAACTAATTTCCATAAAGAGAATTAGGGTTTCGAAACAAAGACAAAATGAAACAACACTTACCGATGCCTTGATATGATCTTACCAATACGAAGAAGAAGGCATGCAAGTGAATGACCAAGTGCTTGAGATTTTCTTTGATTGCACTTGATGATCTTTCTCTCTTCTAGGAATAAATCCTAACACTTCTCACTCGAGTGTATGAAATGAAGAGAAGAAAGATGTTCTCCAAGAAGAGGAATGTGATTGAAATCCCTTGGAGAAATTCCATAGAGCTTATATGCTATAGCATAGGAATGAAGCTCTAATTAGGGAATGTGGGAGGAGTGGCTTAGAGAAGAGATTAAATGATCTTTTATGAATTCTTAACCCTTTCAAGAGTTCTAAATGAACTAAGCCAATCCCTATATATAGGAAGCCAAGAAGAGCCTATAAACACAGCCAAAAACCCAAAGGGAAGAAATCTGCAACGGCTATATTTTGGCAGTTTACGGCATGAACAGTCGACTGATGATCATTAGACAGTCGACTGAACAACGGCTAGAAAATATCCCAACGGTTATAATCTGAGCCAGGACAGTCGACTGTAGAAGACAACACAGGCGACTGTAAAACAGACAGTCGGCTGTATATCCTTCATCAGGCGACTGCAGCAAGAATGGACAAGAAACAGAGAGATGCATCTTCCTCCCAGTATGCATACAGGCGACTGATGACCAAATTATAGTCGACTGTAAAATAGACAGGCGACTGTAATACCTTCATCATTCGACTGCTGTATAAGATGGAGAAAAGACAGAGAGAGATGCATATTTCGCACTTACGCCTTTCAGACGATTGATGACCATTTCACAGCCGACTGTAAATATACAGGCGACTGTAAACACAGCAACAGACGACTGTCTTACAAATTGGGATGAAGCCCAGAAAATGCAAGAAGCGCACAGGCGACTGTCGACCAATTCACAGGCGACTGTAAGAGTACAGGCGACTGTAAATTGAACATCAGTCGACTGATGCAAAAAGCTCAAGATGAGTCAATAGAAAAGATGACTTGAGTTATGCATCACAGTCGACTATAGAAGGCTCGACAGGCGACTGGAAATTACCCAGTCGACTGTAAAACCTTCAGCAGGCGACTGCAGGGAAGCCAGAGACTCCAAATGAGTTTTTGGGCAAGATGAACCTATTGGGTTGGATTCTATGATAATCCTAAGGCTCCCTAGGATGGTTAAAAGCATATGCATGAGAGTATGACCATCTATCAAGGCAATACAATAATCCTAGACTCAAAAAGAGAAATGCAAGTAAATGAAATTACATGGATTACAAATTGTATCTCCTAGAGTCTAGGTCTTCAAGCTCACTATACCTTGATGCTCTCCATCATCTCCAAGCTTTGGCATTCTTGATGAGCTTCCCTTCATCAAGCTCCAATATTTGACAATGCTTCTCTAGATGACCATCCATCATCATGCTCCAATCTTGGGCTTCATTAGATGATCTTCATGACTTCATCCAAGCTTGAGCACACCATCACTCTTGGAGGTCTTTAAGATATCCCTTATAATATCCTCCAAGCCTTATGCTTTGTCTCATCAACATATAATCATTAAGATAAACTGAGACTAAAACCTAAGATTGATTAGCACACTAACATAATGTATTGATCATCATCAAAACAACGTTAGTCTTGAACCCAAGAACTAACAATAAACTCCAACCCAAACCCCTAAAATGTGGTTAGTTAATTAATGATGCTTCAGTACTAGTCGACTAGTGCACTAGTAGATGCGTAAGGGGTATTGGTTTAGTGTTTGGGTGCAGATTTAATCCAAGAGTTGGATCTAAAACTGACCCGAATTAATAGATTTAGACTATATTTTGAATTCCTAAGTGTTAGGATATTCATAGGAGTTTTGGTTTGATTAATCCACCTAATATTATGATTTGATTTGTATTCAAATCAAGAGTCCTAATTGGATTATGAAAACCTATTCTTTGTGCCTTCTTCTAGATGGATCCTTAGATGAGGTTTGACTATAGTAGAAATCCTCATCCCCACTCTATAAAAAGGGAATAAGTGACAATTCAATTTGTGGCTTTTTGATTTAATCTCTCTTCTCTATTTACATGTGTGTGGGGCAAGGGTTTTCTTCAACCCAAGATGCAACTAATGCACACGGCTCCCATGCCTGACTTAGAGATGCAAAATATACAATGGGATTGTGTATTAATAAAGGGAGAGAATTGCATTCGACCATGTGGGTTTTTGAATCACTAAGTGGTTTCTTTCAATTGGTGGATGTTTGATAAAGCCATGCAAGTGTTGCATGGATTTTTTCCTTTGGATACCCACTCACGCACTTGGAGTGCCAACTCCATGCATGAGCTTGAACCATGCACCATGCAAAAGCAATATTATCCCATGCGTCACAAAGTTAACGCAAACGTTGTGTTACGACGAAGACGTTCCTTCTCCTCCTTGCAATCCCTAGCCGCAATGATTGAAAGTCGAGTTTGGGCTCAGGAGGGGCTCGTGGATCGTGACAGGGTGATCACCAAAGTGTGACTTCTATTGTACCATGGTGGATGAAGCAGTATCATTTTGGACTTCACCAAAAACTTTTTGGATATGTGGATATCATATAAGAACATCTGTGCAAATGTATGACCTTTAATTAGCATTAATTTCAAGTACTAAAGTAGATCTTGGTAAGAATATGCTAGTCATAGGAAAAATTTGATTTTTCAGTCTTCCACTACATGCTAAATTGTTTAGCATACCTAGCATATTACCTTACACATGGCTATGAGAAATTCAACAATTTTTAAAATATATATATCAAATTTTCCAACACATTTTCCATGGGTGAAATACCCATCACCCATAAAACATCCATGGGAAAAAATTATAATGTCATTGGAATAATTGTAGGCATCTGATTAATGCTCATGTATTTTATAAAAAAATCCATTGACGTCTCATATTATAAAAAATCCGTTGACATCTGATTTTCTATGCAAGACAATTTTACCACTTGAAAAGTTCCATGGGTGATATTTTTTTTATTTTTTAAACATTTAATCAGCCATGGAGATGATGTGGAAGAATTTTTGTGCTTGACAATGGCCCATTGAAAATCTATTGGTGAAAGTCATTTTGGCCTCTAGGCTTCCACCAATGGAATTCGACCTATAAAATTTTTCTTCTTTCGTGGTCAAATGTTTCCACTTATAGAAAGTGGACCTCCACCCATAAAAACACCTGTGTGCGAAGATCCAGTGTCCAAGAGTGTTTGTGTAAGTCTAAAATGCTAGAATTTCTAATCATATTAGAAAGGGCAGAAGCATGGAAATTTCAAAAAAAATCTAAGCCCTGTCACATACCTAGAATACTACATAATTCATAAATTAAATACTAGAAATACAAGATATACCTTTGTACGGATATTCCTACGTGATATCTGCTCTCCAAAAAATTTCTGGTGAAGAACACCGATCTCCTCACCAACCAGATGTAATATCAGTTTCTCCTTGCTGATGAAATTGCGTACGATACATGAGCCCTTTAACAACTAAACTCAATTCCAAACATGCCTAGTTCTTGAGATAAAGAGGATGAAATATTTTTTTTACTTTTATGAGAGAAAAATTATATCTTTAAGCCAAAGCTTCAAGATAATATTTCTCTTTTGATCTTTGCATGCTTGCATGGATTTGAGAGGGGAGATGATCCCTTTATATAGTGCTAGGAATCCAAGAGTCATCTCATCTTATTAGACGTGGAACTAAATAAAATTCATAGAAATCCTCTTATCATAAGTAGTTTAAGTTAGAGTCAAACTATATCTAATATCATGTAGAAAGATATTTAGATATTCTTTTATCTGCATGAGTTTTAGTTAGAGTCAAACTCTATCTAATAAAATGTAGAACTAAAATAGGATTCTTAGAAATCCTACAACGCTTAGGAGTTCTAATTTGGATCAAATTATATCTTTTGGTTTTAATCTTGATCCAACAGTTGAACTAAATCCAAATTGAATCTAACCTAAAAATCATTGAACCAAAACCATGCCTCAGTAACATATTATCACCATTGTCCGTCACCAAATGGCAGCTGCAGCTAGCCTCTGGCTGATCACGACTAGCTAGTAGTTTGGCTGCGGCCAGCTAGTTAGCCGCTGACTGACCACTGGCTGCCTGTTGGCCGGTCATCCCTTGGTGATAATATTACATCATCGGAGATTTCTTAGGCATGGTTTCGATGGGGTTTTGATCTTTTTTAGGATCAAAAGTTCATAACTCTTTACAAACATCTTTTGCTCGCATTTGTAACACTTAGTGATGCACTCCTCTCAAATAAGTCAATCACAACTACTTGTGATCGCATGTGTATATCTAATATACATCAAGTTATTTTTCTTTGACTATCGTGATGAGCCTTCATCATTATAAGACTCTAAAAGTTTGATTCTTACTTTGGTAGTGACTTAATTTTACTTTATGATTAAGTCATATGTACGATAGCGACCTAGTTATATATGAAGACCACATGTATTGTAATCATTATTATTTGGTTGTCAAAAGACTAGACTATCCTTCAAACCAAATCTGAATCTATCAGCAACGGCTACTGTGTAGTCTAATCTATTCATCATAACTTTGTCCCTAAGTTGTCTAGGGTATAGCAATCTATCAAACCCTAATAATGCATTATTGTTTTGAGTCTTGTATGTGATACCATAGTCATACGATGTATCAAACTTATTACTCTAATAATTTTATTAATTCTACCCTCGCCAAATATTTACTATGAATCTGTGCTTATTTTCTATGATATTAAACTCACATGCTAGAGGAGACGAATCCCATTATAACTGCTACGTCAATCCACATACTTTAAACCATACTCAACAAGTACCTAGTAACGAGTGAATTTATTTTTGGTTGGTAAATGCTAAAGAAAACCCCTTCCAAGTGCAAAGTTCTTTAACGCGTCTCAGCTCAAAAGACTAATCTGCATCAACTGTTACCTGGATGCTTCAATTAATAGTGAGAGTTTGTTTACCATAAAGAAGCATCTTGGTAAATTGTTATGTGAACTTGTTCTCCAATAAGCATATATGTGTTGTCTCATGATTTCTCCACATCAAATTACTATGAGACCAGCCACTACAATCTAAATGGAAAAGATCAGCTCATTTTAGTCTATCTGAAATATCAATGCTCTGTCTTGATATTCATCAGGAACATTTTGAATTTATGCTTATACAGATCAATTAGGTCTCATTATCTTGATCTCATCAAGATCCTAATATCCTCATACAATCACAAGCACTTTATCCATGCAATCACATGCTAATGTATACATATACTGAAAATGCATCAAGAATTTACACCTAAAGTTTACCAAATAGCTTACTATTATTTTGAACAAAATTTATCAATTACAATAATTGATGTAAGAGCATACATATCCTAATAATATGTGTATCTTAAGTGGACCAAAATATAATATCTAATCTTAACACTTTATGCCGCCGATATACCGATGTTATCAAATGACATTGAGATGACCAACATGAGTATAGTTAGCTCTCTTCTTAATTTGACATGAAAAACATGTGTGATGCTTTATATATGGTATGAATTAAGATCCATCATGATTTCTTAAGAGATTCTTTGCACTCTTCCAAGAAGCATAAACAATAAATTCTTACAATGATTTAGAATGCACAAAGTCACTACATATGTCATCAAGAACTATAACTTCATAATGGATTGTTACTCGTAAATTAATGAAGAGTGACTAGAGATGGTGGATGTCACATATGTGAGTGCAATTGGCAGTGTCATGTAAGCCATGACTTGCATTATACCTTGCTTATACAGTTAAACTACCAAATGGATTTCAAAGAGACCATGGACATAGATATTGGATAACTGTTAAGAGAGTGTTTCAGTACCATATAAGAAATACTGATGTCACATTCTATTATGTAGGAATATACTTTCAAATTCAATGGTATACCGATTCAGTTTGGATATGAGACCCCAATCAACAAAAGTTTACCTCGGCTTAAGTATTTTTACAAGGCATTAGGGCCTTCTCTAGGTGTAATAAGAAACAAACAATAATGATCTTGTCGAATAAGGACGTTGAATATGTAGTTAGCTCAACAGTGAAAAAACTGTCTAGATTTGGAGTTTCTTGATAGATAGTGAAATAATGTTGAATATTGATAATCTATGTTGGATCGTGATCTAAGCCTTGAGGGGGGGTTTAATAGGCTTATTAAACTTTTCGCCAATACAAAAATAATGGCCTACTCAATCAGACAATCGTAGAGCAAATATGGTGCACAGATAATAAAGATGAAGCAAACACAAAGTGCACACAGTATTTACCATGGTTCAGTCGTCCCCGACCTACTCCAGCCCCAAAATAATCACTAGAATAATAATGTCAATATACAAACCATACAGAACTTTGTGTCCCAACAGTCATCTCACCAAGTCTATATCTCACTCCACAAAGTGTCAAACACTACTATTCTAGCATATGCTTTCTCTTAACTAGCCCTAACCAGTCAAGAGTTCCCAAAGAACCCCACAAACAAAAACTAGAACCTACTATAAAGATATACCAATACTATCACAAATATAAATAAGATGAAGAGTTTAAAGTGCTCAGTTTGTGATGTTTGGATATTCCATGTCGATCAACACATCGTCAGCTTCGCGCTGGCACAAACGGTGTGTCAATCCGTTCTCTAGATCAAAAGATACAATCCTCCAAAGTTCGCTACGCAAATCTGCCAGAATCTGGTCTATGCATAAAGCAGTTCTCTGTGTTGGCTGCTTGACTGCGGGCTGTGCGTAAAGTAAGTTTCTGATCCATCTTCCAGAAATTGCAATAAATCATACCGAGCTTGGAAAAATCCAGGAAAAATCCGTTGGAATCGTAGGCTCGTCCTCTTCCATAGAAAAATAAGAAAAGATAGATTTGGATGATATTGTAGAGAGGAATTCTCAGATCTTTGAAGTGTGTCGCTTGGAGAGTTTGAAGATGCTTTGGCTTGAGATCTTTGTAGGAGATGACTTTGGTTCTCTTCTCGTATGCTTAGCCCCTTTTGCTTGAAGATGACTTGATGCTTGAGGATGCCTCATTTGCTTGATGATGAAGGAGCTTGATCTTTGTACTTTGAAGGAGATGCACTCGGCAAGGAGGTTTTGGCCTTGGAGAATATCTTGCGGCAATGGAGAGTTAGAACTTGAAGGTGATGAAGAACTTTGAAGCTTGCATGGTGAGTTTGCTCGGCCAAGATGAAGGAGATTAAGCCTAAGGCCGGCCTTGCTTTTTTTTCTCTCTCTATTTTTTATTGGATGGCTAGGAGTTGTATTTATAGCTTTGGTCTAAGAATTTCAATCCAATCAGAACTCATAGTCTCTCATTCAATCAATTTATCTACATCTTTAAATTGATTTAAGATTAATTCTCCTATATTAGTTTTAGTCCAATACAAAGTCATTTGCTCTCATCCAATCAATTTATCTCCATCTTTAAATTGATTAATTGATTTGAATTTGATTCTCCTAGATCAATTAGGACTCTTTTGAATTCAAATTAAATCTTCTAATTAGATCTCCTCATCCCTCCATGAAATTTGATTTGCCGTTGTTATCATCTTATAGATAAACTCCTCCAATTTAAATTGATTGCTTTTTATCTCTCCAAGAGCCACTAGGATTCTTTCAAATTTGATGACAACCAATTTTATCTCTTTAATGCAATGAACTTGATCAATCCTTGGATAAGTAGAACTCTTCAAAATTGATTTGAATCTTCAATCAAATCTTATCATATCTCATTATCCCTCCATGGAATTTGTAGAAGATGCTGACCAAGTCAAATCCCATTTAATCACAAGTTTGCCATCTCTCCTTTTCTTGCACATAATTTCAACATTGCCATTATGCATAATTTGCCAAATTGCCACTGATCAATATTCACAAGTTTGTCACTATGTGCTCCATTTATTGTTTGATCCTGAAAACACTTAACATACACATCAAAAATATTCATGAAGGTTTGGTATAATCAAAAAAGAAACCATAGATCCTTGTATCCAACACCGTCGTATCCAACACAGTTACCTTATACTATGACAACACTGCAGTAATATACTACTTAAAGAATAAAAAATTTCATAGTGAACCCAACCTACAGAGATCAAGTATCACTTCATTATAAACCGAGAAATGGAAAAAGTCTTGAAACATGTGCTAACTAAAAATGTTTATCGATCCCCTAACAAAGCCTTTAGACAAAAATATGTTCTTACAACATGTCAAGGTTTTAGGGATTCAGAAATTGTGATAAATTATGACAATCCAAAAAAATTTCCCTTCTCAAATGTTACCTACAAGTTTCTAGTTAAGCATACATGTAACGTATTTTTCATTGATTGATTATCGATGAGGTCCAAAAGATTGAGAGTCACTCATATGGCTGGTCACCAATGGCATTTGGGAAATGATTAAGGATGAGAAGTGCCACGCGAATACATTTCCTCATATAAACGAGTTGAGATCAAATGAAAAATAGAATTCTACATTTGTTTTGGATGTGAAGTTAGGTAGATTGAGCATCTGTTTTAGGCACGATGATATTTGCATGGAAAATGGAAGGCACCGGAATTAGAAGTTAAGCTTTTAAGGAGTCTGCTGGTATTTGCAATCGACAAAAGTGTAACAAATATCAATCATCATGAAAAGGCAATTAGCAAGCTCGTTATGTTGCAATATCATATCACATGCAATCGATGAAAAAAATCATGATTGTCTTGATAGAAAAATCGTAATTAGGGAGTTAATTCTACATGAGCGGAAGTAGGATCCGTACAGTATTGAGAAGTCTTAGACTCTTAACAAATGGTTAATCTTCATTATGGCATATGTGCATACCATGTGTGCTTAAGCAAAGGATAATAAATCCTTTCTTTGCTACATATGTGTCATTATTGTGAGGGTCAAGTAACCAACAAATCATGCAGTACTCTTTGACTTTTGACAGTGTTTGATCGATCGAAGGACCGATGTTAGAGCAAGTTATCGAGACACATTGCTAATAGACCTTGAATGATTTGGTTGAGGAGGATGTGATCAAGTAAGCAATCAACTGAAGTCATATAGATGCATGTGCATAAAGAACGAAATTCTACATAAACTTACAACTTTAGGATAGGCTTGTGATGGCAAAATTGTAAGGTATCGTGACTTGATGTGATACTGTTGGATATGGGGCACAAGGCATCCTTTTTCTAGGCTATTCTTATATTTTCCTTTTGAGGTATATGCATTGTTCCCATGAAGTTTAGTAGCTCAATACAAATAGGTGACCTTGACGGTCACACTACGTACAATAAGGATGGTTACTGTATAGAGAATCAGAGATTGGATCTAAGATTCATGACGACCCACTTGTGCGAGTGGAAGTGTGTTGGATCATTGGGGGTTGGATCTTGTTACGCCTATTTGACTGAGGCCCGAAAGACCCGAGCCCAGAGACCCAACCGCCGGTCAAGAGCCCATCTGCGCACTCAGGCCCACTCGATAAGGCCCAATGAGGGACCCCCCCCCACATGTCGATCCGACCCGACCCCGGTAACACGCCGGTCACTCGCCCACTCCTGCGATAACCGCCCCCTCGATCCCGCTACCACTTAAGGGCAGTTATGGGGAGGTGCTAGCAGGGCGCAGGGAGCGGCGACGCGGGGGGGGGGGGGGGGGGGGGGGATTGAGGGGGCACGATTGAGGGCGGACGAGCGACGTGGGACGGGGAGAATCACGGCGGAGGTCTATATAGGGGCTAGGAGGACGACAGGACAAGGCATCTCAGGTATCTAAAGCCTAAGGTACTCCATCAACGACCTAGTTCCCCCATCATATCTCCTTCCTCCCCCGCTCGCGCCGCGAGACGCCGTTCCGATCTCCTCAGGAGTCGAACCGTCTCCGCCGGGCCTCCTCTTTCAGATCTCTGTCTGACTTAGGCATCGGAGGGGATTTGGCCGGAACCAAGGTCCGGCCCCCTGACGAGCGTTCTCGTCTTCGCAGGAGGCCAGCTGATCATCGGGCCGAGGCTTCCCCTCGCCCCTCGCCGACCACACACCCAGCTGGACGAGTGAGGCTTCCCCTCACCGTCCGATTGCCGAGGCCGAGCGCAACCTACCGAGGCCGAGCGTCTCGACCCGGGCCGAGGCTTCCCCTCGCCCTTCGTCGAACACGCATCTAGCTGGACGGCTGAGGCTACCCCTCGTCGTCCTACCTCCGAGGCCGTGCTCGTCTGTCCGAGGCCGAGCGTCTCAACCAGGGCCGAGGCTTCCCCTCGCCCCATCTGCACCGACTCGAAGCCCCCGAGGGACCCAAGCGGTCCCCTTGACCACGTTGACCGGGTTCTCCACGGTCAACGCTTTGTAGTGAGAAAACACTCTGAAACATCTGGCGCCATCTGTGGGAACGAACTGTCCCACGAAGAAACAAACCACATCTGCGATGACGCGATCTCCCCCGTCTCGACGAATGGGGAGCAAGGCCCTGACGCGAGGCGACAGGGCCCGCCATCGTTGGCAAGAATGGGCGCGGGCCCGACGCGAGGAGGATCGGGAGGAAAGGGCCGGGAGGCCCTCCCCGTCCCCACCGGTCGGGAGACCGAGCGCATCCGTAACGGCGCGCAGCTCAGACGTGGCTTTGGTGGTGTCAGTGGTCATAGACACTACCATGGTACGGCGGCTGCTTGTCGACACCGGCAGCTCCTGTGACGTCCTCTTCCTGTCAACCCTGGAAAAAATGGGGCGGCGGAAGGAAGACTTACGACCTCGCTCGGGACCCGTGGTAGGGTTCACGGGTCACTCCACCCCCATCATCGGCACGATCCATCTCCCGGTAACGCTCGGAGACGCGCCGGACTCGGTGACCCTGACGGTGGAATTCATCGTATTGGGGATCGGGTCGGAATACAATGGGATCATCGGCCGACCCCTACTCAACGCCGTCGACGCGGTAGTCTCAACCCTCCATCAGACCATCAAATTCCGAACGCCAGGGGGGATGGGGCAAGTCGAAGGCGACGCGGGGAGACCAAGTATCTGCTATCAACTGGGGGAGGAGGCTCCCGAGGATCGTCTAGCCGACCCGATGGCCGCGCTCGACTTGAGGAGTGGGCCTAGGCCCACCCCTGCGGAGGAACAAGAGCAGATCCCGGTCACGGACGTTGAGGGCCGGTTCGTCTCGATCGGGAGAGGGCTGAGCCAGGACCTGAGGGATCAGCTGATCGAGTGCCTGAAGGCGAACCTGGACATCTTTGCTTGGTCACCGGAGGACATGCCCGGCGTAGACCCACAGGTGATCGTCCACCAGATCAACGCCGACCCCAACTTCAAGCCGGTCAGGCAGAAGAAGCGCAACCTGGGCGGCGAGAAGATGAAGGCAGCCTCCGAGGAAGTGGAGCGTCTCCTTGATGCCGGCTTCATATGAGAGGTCTGGTACCTGGAGTGGCTGTCGAACGTAGTGATGGTCAAGAAGCCCAACGGGAAGTGGCGAATGTGCGTGTCACGACCCGCTTCCCTGAAATGGAGGCGAGACGTGAAAAGGTCCGCACGGGAGTGGAGCTGTGAAGCCCCAAACCCGATAAGCGTCCACAATACATAAACAGGTCCCTGTAACTACAACAGAATAACAATAATAACGCAAGGAGAGACTGAAATAAAATTCCACATCTCACAAAATTGTCCAACATCAACAATAAGTCCAACATCCAGAAAAGCCACCAGGCTAAAAGAAAAGAGTCCAAGGCCCAGAACAAGGCCAACAAAAGAATACGACATAACAAAGTATAGGTGCTACGCACCGAATACAAAACAACTGTCCAACAAAAGTAAAACACAACGAAGACACTAGGACTGGTCCCCAGTGTCCACGTACTCCCCGTCAAACACAAGCTCGGGCTCGGCGTCAGCAAACACCTCGTCCTCAACGAGGTACTCGGGCTCAGGATCTAACATGTGTCACCCAAAAGAGTAAAGGGGCACATGTCAGCAAGTCTAAAAGACTTGGGCAAGGAAACTGAAAGTAAGGCAACTAGCAACCTAGCAGTTTAGTATGATGCATGGCATGGCAGTTATAACATGGGTGCACAATTTAAAACATGGCAAGACAGTTGTACAAGAGAACATTCATCGGGACAAGACAAGACAAGACAAGACAAGACAAGAGTAGCCACGCTACTATCAATCTCGATCAATTCACATTGTTGGTGTTTACGCCCTTCGCTGAATGGTAAACATTCAGACCGATCGGCACTAAACACGATTCACATTTCACGGTTGTTTTGTAGATGTTTGCGCCCTTCGCTGAATGGCTAGCATGTCAGTCCGATCGGCCCCAAACACTACCCCACCCCAAAGAGTTTACGCCTTACAACTGCAGTTGTTGATCAAACAGACTCCCAGTTGCCTGGCCGCTTAACCCTCACCCCCCTATACCCACACGTAATGGAGCCAGGGTCCCCGCACAATGAACTCAGCTAGTGAGCCTGGGGTTGCCCCGCACAATGAGCTCGCATTCTTAAACATTTGGCGTAGGGGTGCACCTAGCCGGAAACACGCAATTCGGGCATTAGCTATCAACCAACACATGGCCCGCTTTTGGAACACGAGCCAGGAACACAAGCATTTGTAGCAAAGCTACGCAATCACATAAACACTTAAAGAATGCAATGACATGACATTTAATTTGCGTACCGTTAATGGAAAGTAAACATGACATGGTTATCGTGCAACATGCTAAATGTCAGAACTAGCTTCGTTGTCAAGCTAGTTCCCCAATTTGCGCCTAGGCGAGTATCATTTCGTCGCCTAGCCTCTTTTACGCCTACAACATGCAAATGGCCTAAAACAAGGCCTAAACCCTAAGTGGCAAGTTTCACTTGCCTAGCACCGGGGATGACGATCAACCTCGTCACACGGATGCTATCTACGAGGAAATCGCTGTTTAGGGGGAAACAAACACCAAACACATGAAATTAATTAGGGTTTCACCAAAATTATAAATAAGTTATAAAAACAACGGTAGATCGATTTCTTACCGAGAGGAGACGGAAGGAACACTCCGGGGAACCCTAGGATCAGATCTGGAAGCGAATGGAGAAGTTTGGGGAAACTAGGGTTTTGGGGGAATTGGGGATTTTGATGGGTTTTGATGGAGATTTGGGGAAGATGAGGGGTAGATGAAGTGTATGGGTGGATTGGATGATGATTCTAGGGCTTGGAATGGAGAAATGGAGCTTGGAGGAAGATGGGGGCTGAAGGGGGAAGTTTTTTAGGGCTTTGGGTCGTGTTGGAGAAGAAGAAGTCGAATGGGTTGGGTTTAAATAGGCTAGGCTGGCGGCTGCCCAGAAATTAGGGTTTTAACACTGTTTAGTTGGTCAAAGAGCAACCACTGACCGACTAGTTTGGAAACTAGTCGGTCGGTCGACCAACGCAGACCGACTAAGTGCAAACAGTAACTCCTGAACAAAAATAGGATTCTAGAGTTAGTCGGTCCATGAACAAGTACTGACCGACTAGTTTGGCATCTAGTCGGTCGATGAACGTTCTTAGACCGACTAAGAGTAAACAGTAACTAATACAAAAATAAGATGATGAGTTAGTCGGTTCAAGAAGCATTGCTGACCGACTAGTTTGCAACCTAGTCGGTCAACCAACGTTCTTAGACCGACTAACGATAAACAGTAGCTTCCTCAGAAAATTAGAAAGCTCACTAGTCGGTCCAAGAAGGATTGCCGACCGACTGGATCGTCATCTAGTCGGTCGGTGGCCCTTCTTACACCGGCTAATGAGCACAGAAAAGTTCCGATACAGAGCGCGAGGCCCCGTGATCGAATCCTAAGACTCCTAGGCTTGATCTAATAGTTAGATATGACCGTTATGAAGCCCGTCACAAACGACGTACTTCGAAATCGACGATCCTAAGGAAGAATCGAGAAAATACGACGAATCGATCGAAAATGAAAGTTACGGAGACGAAAACCACACAAGAGGAGAAAACCCACCAAAACATATATTATATTATAATAAATTCAGATACAAGGAAACCAGTCGTTACATCCTCCCCAACTTAAGAAAAATTCCGTCCTCGAAATTTCCGTATACTCACGAGTCCGGAAACAAAAGTGGGAAACGCTCTCGCATCTCATCCTCATTCTCCCAATTAGACTCTCCAGGTGAACCGTGTCGCCACATCACCCTAACAAGATCGACGACCTTGTTCCGAAGCGATTTCTGACGCCTGTCCAGAATCTGCACTGGATGCTGGTCATACGTCATATCGGGGCGAACGGTAATCTCCGAAAAATCCACCGCATGAGACGGATCGCTAATGTATCGACGAAGCTGCGACACATGGAAAACATTGTGAACTCCTTCCAAAGATGGCGGCAAAGCCAAGCGATATGCTACCTCGCCAACCCTCTCCAAAACGTCAAATGGTCCAATGTATCGCGGGCTCAACTTCCCACGCTTCCCAAAACGAATCACACCACGATTCGGGGAAATCTTCAAGAACACATGGTCGCCCGACTGAAACTCCAAAGGACGACGTTTAGCATCCGCCCAATGCTTAAAACGGTCCTGAGCAATTCTCAACCTCTCCCGAATATTCCTGACGATCTCCACGGCCTCTACGATCATCTCAGGTCCCAACAACTCCCGATCTCCAACGTCATCCCAACTCAATGGCGATCGACATTTCCTCCCATAAAGAGCGGCGAATGGCGCCATGCCAATACTCGCCTGGAAGCTGTTGTTGTAGGAAAACTCTACCAGATGTAGATGGTCCTCCCACGAACCCTTGAAATCCAACATGCACGCCCTCAGCATGTCTTCCAAAATCTGAATCGTCCTCTCGGACTGGCCATCCGTCTGCGGATGGTACGCCGTGCTGAAACTCAGACGCGTACCCAAGCTCTTCTGCAAACTCTGCCAAAACTGAGATGTGAACCTCGTGTCTCTGTCAGACACGATACTCACGGGGACTCCATGAAGTCGCACAACTTCCTGCACGATTCACGTTACATCACTATCCAAACTAGGAAAAGGAAATAAAACGGAGAGTAAAAGAATTTTACCTCCATATATCTCCTCGCTAGCGCCTCAGTGGACTGTCCCACTCGGAACGGAATAAAGTGCACAGATTTGGTCAATCGATCTACGATCACCCAAATCGCGTCATTCTGCTTCGGACTCCGAGGTAGTCCAGTCACGAAATCCATAGTGATGTGCTGCCACTTCCACTCCGGAATCGGAAGCGGTTGTAGCAACCCGGCCGAACGCTGATGCTCCGCCTTCACTTGCTGGCAAACCAAGCACTTGGCTACACTCCGAGCCACGCTCCTCTTCATACCATGCCACCAATAATTCAGACGAAGATCCTGGTACATCTTGGTGCCACCAGGATGCACAGAATACGGTGAACTGTGTGCCTCCACCATCAGCTCCTCTCTGATATCCCCAGCAGGCACACACAACCTGGCTCCAAACCTCAGCGAGCCATCCTCATGAATCAAAAAGTTAGTCCGCAGACCGGCTTCCACCTGCTCCCGAATCCTCACCAGCTTCAGATCCTCAGCCTGGCCAGCCTTAATCCGATCCACGATCGTCGACTGTACCTGCATGTACATCAACGAAGAAGCCTCTCCAGGAAGAACAATCTCCACACCAGACTCGCAAAAATCCTGCTGCAATCTCCACTGCGAGGTCAAAATCATCACCGCTGGCAGCCTACTCAAAGCATCCGGAACCACATTCACCTTGCCAGGGTGAAACTGCAAATCAATATCATAATCCGCCATAAGCTCCAACCATCGACGCTGTCGCATGTTGAGCTCCTTCTAAGTGAAAATATACTTCAAGCTTTTGTGATCGGTGAAAATCTTCACTTTCTCACTCAGCAAGAAGTGCCTCCAAATCTTAAGAGCAAACACCACGGCAGCCAACTCCAAATCGTGCGTCGGATAATTCTTCTCATGAACCTTAAGCTGACGAGACGCATACGCCACAACATGTCCGTGCTGATGCAGCACGCAACCGAGACCCTTGCCAGAAGCATCGCAAAAGATCTCAAATCCACCGCTGTGATCAGGCACAACAAGAATAAGGGCACTCGTCAACCTCTCCTTCAGAACACCAAAAGCACCCTCACAATCACCCGACCAAACAAAAGCAACATCCTTCCGCGTCAACCTGGTCATCGGCTCAGCAATACGGGAAAAGTCCTTAATGAATCGCCGATAATAACCAGCAAGTCCAAGAAAACTCCGAATCTCAGACGCTGACGACGGAACAGGCCACTCCCTGATGGCCCGAATCTTCTCAGGATCCACTGAAATACCATCTCCAGTCACCACATGCCCGAGAAAAGCAACTCGATCCAGCCAAAACTCGCACTTCGAGAACTTAGCATACAAACGATGCTTCCTCAAAATCTCCAACACCGTCCTCAAGTGCGAGGCATGCTCTTCCTCCGACTTCGAATAGATCAGAATGTCGTCAATGAAGATAACGACAAACTTATCCAAAAAGTCGTAGAAAATCAGGTTCATCAGATTCATGAAAACTGCGGGCGCGTTAGTTACGCCAAATGGCATAACCACGAACTCATAGTGTCCATACTTCGTCCTGAACGCTGTCTTCGGAACATCTCCCTTCTTAACCTTCAGCTGATGGTAACCACTCCTCAAATCCAATTTAGAAAACACCCTCGAACCTCCAAGCTGATCAAAAATATCATCGATGCGAGGCAACGGGTATTTATTCTTAATGGTCACCGTATTCAACTCCCGATAGTCCACGCACATGCGACGCGAACCATCCTTCTTCTTAACCAACAACACCGGTGCTCCCCACGGAGACAACTCTAGGATTAATATAACCCTTCTGCAAAAGCTCATCCAACTGCTTCCGCAACTCGTCCAACTCTGCAGGTGCCATACGATACGGCGCCTTCGAAATCGGCTGCGCACCTGGAACAAGATCGATAGAAAATTCCAGAGCTCGATCAGGCGGCAAACCAGACATCTCCTCGGGGAAGACGTCGCCAAAATCTCGCACCACAGCTGGCCACTCCAGCTCCATCTGCATAGCCACAGCCTCCACCGGCCTGGCCCGAAATCTGACAGGACCAAGCGAACTGCTACCACGACTGAACTCAAATACTGGATGTCCGGGAATCTCGAACACCACCTTCTTCCTCCGACAGTCGATCGTAGCATAGAAGCTCGCAAGCCAGTCCATCCCAAGAACTGCATCATAGTTGATGATGTCGTGGACAATGAAATCAGCAAAAAGCTCATGTCCACAGACCACCAACGAGCAAGAATTGCAACCACGATGCACCGAGACCACACCATTCCCTGTAACGATATTCCAACTCTTGGGGAGAGGGGACGTCGACAAGGAATGCCTCTCCACGAAGCTCCGAGAAATAATGCACATCGATGCACCAGAGTCAAAGAGGACTCGTGCAGGAAATGTGCACACCAAAATCACACCTAATCAATCAATTAACAATCAAACCCTAGTCTAGCAAACAAGCAAGTTCAAGCAAACAACATAATCTAGCAATCAAGACCAAATAGGAAAGTAATAGCTAGAATGAGGATTACCTGCGATAACCTCATCCACAGCCTCGCTCTCCGCAGCGGTCATCAGAAAAGCCTGCCTCCTCGGCGGAACAGCCTGCCGAAAAGCCTGCCTCTGCGGAACAAGAGCTGCTCCACGTCCAGCAGGAACAGACGCTCGCTGCTGCAACGGCTGAGCTGCAACAGGAGCCCTCCGCAGCAGACCCGCATGCCGACAATCCTTCGCGATATGAGAAGCATCACCGCAAACCAGGCACTGGCCCAAAAACTTCCGACACTGATCCTTGATATGGCCAGGCTTGCCGCAGAAATGGCAAGTCTTCAGAATAGGCCCTCCTAGCCTCTTAAACTGAGCGGACTGATTAGGCCTGAATCCAGGTCTAACTACAGCCCTCGCTTGTTCCACAGGCCTCTTCCCAGCACCAATAACAGACCCCCTCCTTTGGTTCACGAGCAGCTCCTGCCTCTTGGCAGCGACCAGAACCTTCTGATAAGATTCCCGGTCAGAAGAGGTCACAAAACTCTGGAGCTCTGAAGCAAGCCCCTGCAGGAACCTCTGAGCTCTCTCCTCAGCGTCCTGCACCATCTTCGGCGCAAACCGACTAAGCCTCATGAACTCCTGGTGATACATGTCCACCGACGAGTTCCCCTGCTTCAAATCGATAAAACGCTGCAGCATCTCCTCCTTGGCAGCCTTCGGTAAGAACTCACCCTCAAACCTGGCTTTGAAGGTAGCCCAAGCTATCGGCTCCACCAACAACTTCTCTTAAGCATCCCACCAATTCCTGGCGTTATCCTTCAGCTGCCTCTTCGCCAAATCAACCCATCCAGCCGGGGTGATCTTGGCCATCTTCAGATTGTCCTCGACGTTCCGAATCCACTCATCGGCAGCCAGAGGACCCTCAGAACCATCAAAATATGCGGGACCCAGCTCCCGAAATTGCTTCGCTCCCGGCTCAGAGCGAGGGGCATCCGGAAGAGCCCGGGCAGCTCGAGCAGGTGGAGCATTCTGGACTTGCAAAAGCACGCCCTGCTGCACTTGCATCATCTGGATCATCATCCGCATCATCTCACCGCTGGTGGGTTCCCGCTCAGGCTCCTCATCATGAGTGAGCGCACCACTGCCCCCACCACGGGTGAAACGCCTTCCTGCCATCTAATGACACGGAAAACAAATCAGATTAGACTCATAGCTTATGACTCGAACGTCGAACTTAGTTTATTGGACATTCTAATGTTATTATCGCTATTCCAAAGATCGCAGTTACAAAAGGAGACCTGCATGGGCCACCACTAAAACCTGTCACGACCCGCTTCCCTGAAATGGAGGCGAGACGTGAAAAGGTCCGCACGGGAGTGGAGCTGTGAAGCCCCAAACCCGATAAGCGTCCACAATACATAAACAGGTCCATGTAACCACAACAGAATAACAATAATAACGCAAGGAGAGACTGAAATAAAATTCCACATCTCACAAAATTGTCCAACATCAACAATAAGTCCAACATCCAGAAAAGCCACCAGGCTAAAAGAAAAGAGTCCAAGGCCCAGAACAAGGCCAACAAAAGAATACGACATAACAAAGTATAGGTGCTACGCACCGAATACAAAACAACTGTCTAACAAAAGTAAAACACAACGAAGACACTAGGACTGGTCCCCAGTGTCCACGTACTCCCCGTCAAACACAAGCTCGGGCTCGGCGTCAGCAAACACCTCGTCCTCAACGAGGTACTCGGGCTCAGGATCTAACATGTGTCACCCAAAAGAGTAAAGGGGCACATGTCAGCAAGTCTAAAAGACTTGGGCAAGGAAACTTAAAGTAAGGCAACTAGCAACCTAGCAGTTTAGTATGATGCATGGCATGGCAGTTATAACATGGGTGCACAATTTAAAACATGGCAAGACAGTTGTACAAGAGAACATTCATCGGGACAAGACAAGACAAGACAAGACAAGACAAGAGTAGCCACGCTACTATCAATCTCGATCAATTCACATTGTTGGTGTTTACGCCCTTCGCTGAATGGTAAACATTCAGACCGATCGGCACTAAACACGATTCACATTTCACGGTTGTTTTGTAGATGTTTGCGCCCTTCGCTGAATGGCTAGCATGTCAGTCCGATCGGCCCCAAACACTACCCCACCCCAAAGAGTTTACGCCTTACAACTGCAGTTGTTGATCAAACAGACTCCCAGTTGCCTGGACGCTTAACCCTCACCCCCCTATACCCACACGTAATGGAGCCAGGGTCCCCGCACAATGAACTCAGCTAGTGAGCCTGGGGTTGCCCCGCACAATGAGCTCGCATTCTTAAACATTTGGCGTAGGGGTGCACCTAGCCGGAAACACGCAATTCGGGCATTGGCTATCAACCAACACATGGCCCGCTTCTGGAACACGAGCCAGGAACACAAGCATTTGTAGCAAAGCTACGCAATCACATAAACACTTAAAGAATGCAATGACATGACATTTAATTTGCGTACCGTTAATGGAAAGTAAACATGACATGGTTATCGTGCAACATGCTAAATGTCGGAACTAGCTTCGTTGTCAAGCTAGTTCCCCAATTTGCGCCTAGGCGAGTATCATTTCGTCGCCTAGCCTCTTTTACGCCTACAACATGCAAATGGCCTAAAACATGGCCTAAACCCTAAGTGGCAAGTTTCACTTGCCTAGCACCGGGGATGACGATCAACCTCGTCACACGGATGCTATCTACGAGGAAATCGCTGTTTAGGGGGGAAACAAACACCAAACACATGAAATTAATTAGGGTTTCACCAAAATTATAAATAAGTTATAAAAACAACGGTAGATCGATTTCTTACCGAGAGGAGACGGAAGGAACACTCCGGGGAACCCTAGGATCAGATCTGGAAGCGAATGGAGAAGTTTGGGGAAACTAGGGTTTTGGGGGAATTGGGGATTTTGATGGGTTTTGATGGAGATTTGGGGAAGATGAGGGGTAGATGGAGTGTATGGGTGGATTGGATGATGATTCTAGGGCTTGGAATGGAGAAATGGAGCTTGGATGAAGATGGGGGCTGAAGGGGGAAGTTTTTTAGGGTTTTGGGTCGTGTTGGAGAAGAAGAAGTCGAATGGGTTGGGTTTAAATAGGCTAGGCTGGCGGCTGCCCAGAAATTAGGGTTTTAACACTGGTTAGTCGGTCAAAGAGCAACCACTGACCGACTAGTTTGGAAACTAGTCGGTCGGTCGACCAACGCAGACCGACTAAGTGCAAACAGTAACTCCTGAACGAAAATAGGATTCTAGAGTTAGTCGGTCCATGAACAAGTACTGACTGACTAGTTTGGCATCTAGTCGGTCGATGAACGTTCTTAGACCGACTAAGAGTAAACAGTAACTGATACAAAAATAAGATGATGAGTTAGTCGGTTCAAGAAGCATTGCTGACCGACTAGTTTGCAACCTAGTCGGTCAACCAACGTTCTTAGACCGACTAACGATAAACAGTAGCTTCCTCAGAAAATTAGAAAGCTCATTAGTCGGTCCAAGAAGGATTGCCGACCGACTGGATCGTCATCTAGTCGGTCGGTGGCCCTTCTTACACCGGCTAATGAGAACAGAAAAGTTCCGATACGGAGCGCGAGGCCCCGTGATCGAATCCTAAGACTCCTAGGCTTGATCTAATAGTTAGATATGACCATTATGAAGCCCGTCACAAACGACGTACTTCGAAATCGACGATCCTAAGGAAGAATCGAGAAAATACGACGAATCGATCGAAAATGAAAGTTACGGAGACGAAAACCACACAAGAGGAGAAAACCCACCAAAACATATATTATATTATAATAAATTCAGATACAAGGAAACCAGTCGTTACAGTGCGTGGACTTCAGTGACCTCAATAAGGCCTGTCCCAAGGACAGCTACCCCCTGCCGCGCATCGACCACCTGGTGGACAACGCCTCGGGGTACGAGATGCTTAGCTTCATGGACGCTTACTCAGGGTACAATCAAGTCCAGATGGACCCCGGGACGAGGAAATGACAGCCTTCACGACGGACCGGGGGACTTACTGCTACAAGAAGATGCCCTTTGGCTTGAAGAACGCAGGGGCCACCTACCAGAGAATGGTCAACAAGGTTTTTAGCTCCCAGATCGGAAGGAACCTGGAGGTCTACATCGACGACATGCTTGTCAAGACAAGGCGACCAGAAGACCACATCGCCGACCTGCGGGAGACCTTCGAACGGTTGCGACGACACCACATTCGACTCAACCCCGCGAAGTGCACGTTCGGGGTAAGATCTGGCAAGTTCTTGGGATTTATGATAACTAACCGTGGCATTGAGGCTAATCCTGACAAGATCGAGGCGCTGATCAACATGCGCGAGCCGACAACGATCAAAGAGCTGCAGAGGCTGAACGGGCGCATCGCAGCCTTGGGGCGATTCCTTTCCAAATCGGCGGAAAGATCGCTCCCCTTCTTCAAGGTCCTGAGGAAAGCGATCTCAGAACCTGCAGACAATAGGAAGACGATACTGTGGGACGAAGACTGCTCCAGGGCGTTCGAAGACCTCAAAGAGTATCTCCGCAGCCCGCCTCTCCTGTCCAAGCCACGGGAAGGGGAATCGCTGAGCCTTTACCTGGCGTGCGCAGAGGAAGCTGTGAGTTCGGTGCTGATCCGGGAAGACGGTGGGGTGCAATGGCCGGTATATTACACAAGCCGGATCTTGAAGGGGGCGGAGGTGCGATACTCGCCCATGGAGAAACTGGCGTACGCCCTCGTCCTCTCGGCACGAAGGCTCCGACCCTATTTCCAGGCCCACACCATACTGATCCTGACCGACTCACAACTGGAGCAGAACCTCAAGAGATTCGATCGAATGGGAAGGATGCTAAACTGGGGAGTGGAACTAAGCGAGTTCGACCTCCGATTCAAACCGCGCACGGCCATCAAAGGGCAGGCTCTGGCCGACTTCATCGCCGAGTGCACAAACGGCCCCCCGGAGGAAGGAGACCCAGCGACGGTAATTGCTCAACCCTTGTCCTTTCTTTCGGCTGACCACTTCCAGCCAGGAGATCCAGGAGCGTGGATAGTCCATGTGGATGGGTCGGCCACACAGTCAGGAGGTGGGGCTGGGATTGCAATCCGATCTCCAGAAGGGAACATTGTGGAATACGCGTTGCGGTTCGAGTTCCCAGCCACGAACAACGTAGCGGAATACGAAGCGGTGATCAACGTCCTGAGGCTGGCCCTGGAGCTTGGGGCCGAGTCCGGCCGCCTCCTCAGCGACTCGAAGCTCATTGTCAACCAACTCTTGGGGAGTTACGAGGCACGGGAGGAGGCGATGCAGAGATATCTCCCTGTCGCCAGAGCGGCGATGTCCAAGTTCAAGAATGTGGAAGTCTTGCACCTCCCACGATCAGAGAATGCACGGGCAGATGCATTGTCAAAGCTGGCCTCGTCTTCGCCAAAGGAGCTGGGCCGCACCATCTACGTGGAGAACCTGCAGTCCCCCAGCACGGAGGAGCACGAGGTGATGGCAATCGACTAAGAGCCCACCTGGATGGACCCGATCATCCGGTACCTCACTCACGGGGAGGTGCCGACCGATGGGGACGAACATCGAGCCCTAGAGAGAAAGGCGCTCTGATACGTGATCCATGAGGGGACGCTCTACCGGAGACGCTGGACCAAGACGGATGTCCTCCCGTACTTGAAGTGCATCGGACCGCAGGAAGCTGACTACGTCCTACGGGAGGTCCACGACGGGATCTGCGGGAATCACCATGGGGGCAAGATGGTCGCACAGAAGATCTTGAGGCAGGGATACTACTGGCCGACCCTGGCCCAAGATGCAACAAGCTACGTCCAAAAATGCCAAGAATGCCAGAGGTATGCCCACCACATCTCGACGCCCCCGTCAGAATTCATCCCTATCGTGAGCCCCATCCCCTTTGCAAAATGGGGGCTCGACATCCTCGGACCGTTTAAACCGGGACGAGGGCAGCGGAAGCATCTGATTGTGGCGGTAAACTACTTCACCAAGTGGATCGGGGCCGAACCGCTGGCCACCATCACGTGGAAGAAAGCAAAAAGCTTCGTATGGAATTCCATCATCTCCAGATTCGGAGTGCCATGGGCCATCGTCACAGACAACGGGAAGCAGTTCAACTCCGCTGGGTTTAAAGATTTTTGCGAGGAATGTGGAATCAAGCTTCTCTTCTCCTCTGTAGCGCACCCCCAGACCAACGGAATGGCGGAAGCGGCCAACAAGTGCATCATAGAGCCCCTCCGGAAGAAAGTGAAAGACGCCGAAGGGAACTAGCCAGAAGAGCTCCCCGGGATACTCTGGTCATACCGGACGACCCACAAGGAGGCTACTGGCGAGACCCCGTTCATGCTCACCTACGGGGCCGAGGCGGTGGTGCCGGTCGAATTGGGCGAAGAATCTCTCTGCCTCAAATACTTTGACGAAGACCGGAACTCGCAGGGCCTAGGGCTCAATCTGGAGCTCCTCGACGAGCGACGGGAGCAGGCACTGGCCACCATCATCCGCCAGAAGCAGAAGGTGGCCCGATACTACAACGCTCGGGTGCGAGGAAGAAGCTTCCACCTTGGGGACCTGGTCCTCCGGAAAGCAGGCTTCAACACTGATACCACTCGCAAAGGGAAGCTCGCGGCTAGATGGGAGGGACCCTACAAAGTCATCGAGGTCCTCGGACCCGCAGCCTACCGACTAGCCGACATGGAGGGGAGGATTCTCACTCACACTTGGAATGCGGAACATTTACGTAAGTACTTTCAATAGATGTATCGTTTCCTGTGAAATAAATTTGTTTTGAATTCATTCCTTTCCAGATAAAGCAAAAAGATATACAGAAGGATGCACGAAGAGGCCGAGGGGCATTCCCCTCCCTCATTTTTCTCCGGGGGCACCGGTGGAGCCACAGGCTGGCAGCCCACTAGGGTCTCCCCCCTTACTCCGTTCGACGTCAGGGTACACCCGAAGATCCTCGAAGTTGACCCCCGAGAGCGGGAACTTCTTTTGGATCTCGGACTGACACCGGGCGAAGCCCTTCTCGAACGCCTCCGATAAGGCGGTCTCAACAAAGGAGGTGGCATACTCCGCCACAGCATCCTGAGCGATCCTGGCCGGATCCACCTCCTCCAGCCCCCGCATCCGGACCTCTAAGGTCTCGATCTGGCGTTGGTGCTCCGCCCTCTCCTTCTCGATCTCCCGGGATTTCTCGTCAAGTTGGGCAAGAAGGACCCTCGCCTGCTCCTCCGCCACTTCCAGGCGATCGGAGAGCTCCAAGGCCCCGGAGGCAGCAGCAGGGTTGGGGATCTGCTCGGCTCCTCCAGACGTGTCGGTGCCTCTCAAAAGCTCAGCGAGACGCGCCTCGGCATCCGACTTTGCAGCCAGAGCCAAGGCTCTCTCTCGGTCCGCCTCCTCCAGGGCAGAGGACAGCTCAGTTACGCGAGAATCCAAGGACTGGACCTGCGCTTCCTCTAACTGACCTGCCTCCCCCTTCTCGCCAGGGGCCTCAGGGCCTCGCCCGGCGTCGGATTTGGCTTTGGGAAGAGCCGCGAATTGGCGCCTGATTGAGAGGCCCACCGAGGACAACTGCGCCAAAGCAACGAAGGTAAGACGGCAAAAGCAGCTGGATAAAGGGAGGACAAGCAGAGACACACTACCTGTTGACCAGCCTGGATCACGAAGGTAGCCAAACAGTCACCTCTGACTCCGTCCAACACCACCTGATCGGGAGGGAGACAACAGTTCTCGGCCACTCGAGCGGCGGCTCCGCGGCTCGAAAACACCGACTCCTTCTCCCCCACTGGGAAGCGTGGACGAAGAAGACCCTCCCCTGACGAAGGGAACTCGCCAGGAGTGGAGCGGAACGCACCAACATACCGACTGTAAGCATCAGGGAGAGAATCGTCCGGGAGGGGTGAAGGGCCGACCCACGGCCAGGCCACCTCAACGGGGGCGGGTTGAGGTCGATCAGCAGTCGGCAAGACATCAACCCCCTCGTCCCCCTCACGGACCCTCTTGGAAGACCCCAGCAAGGGAAGCGAGGGAGATGACACCTTCTTCCTTTTTGAGCCTCCGGTCGCGGTCCCGACCCGCTGCTTCTTCTGGACCTCCAGCACATGATCCCTTCTGCGCGGATCCGGATTTGGGACCTGCACGAGAGCGCTGGCAGGAGAGGGACCAGGAGGGAATCCACCTACACTCAAAGAAGAGATGAGAGACAGAACAGAACCTGGACGACCTCGAAGGACGAACGCTCGGAGAAGCTTACCTAGGGGCCATACCGTCTTACGCAAGTTGTGGTCACTAAAGAGGACGTCGATCGAGCGCTCCCTCGCAGGAATCGCCAGCATGTCCTTCGCCGTCTGCTGCTCGGCGACCGTCGGCTCACCCAGATCGAGGATGACAGCACCGGCCGCCTCCCACCGAACCGGGAAAGGTACACTCGACGGGAACGTGACAAACACGTATTCCCCCTTCCAGCGTTTCAGGGAGCTCGGTAACCCCAGCACCAGGGTCATCTTCGGGCGGGCGCTGATGTAAATCCACGCCCCCGATTGGTGGTGGCTCAGGCGGTAGAACTGGGCAAAGAGGTGAAGAGAGGGCGCCACTCCCTTCAGCATGCAGACAACGATGAACCCGACGAGGAGCCCGACGGCGTTGGGACAGAATTGGCACAGGCACATGTTGTGGGCCTGAAGGAATTCAACGATAAAAGGATGAAGCGGGAAACGAAGCCCGAAGCGGAAGCACTTCTCATATATTCCAACCTCGTTGGGGCCGGGAAAGCAGATCTGCTCGTCAGCCCCAGGGGCACGAGCCGAGTAAGGCGAAAGCAGGTGGGCGGAGCGCATGCTCCCGATGGCGGTGGCGCAGATCAACGAAGGCCACGAAAAGACCTCGGGGGGCACCCCTGAAAGATCATCCCCATGCTGACGAATCACCAAAGGGGGGCCACCCGCCAGACCCGGAGCTGCGTCGCGCTCCGACTGAACCGAACCCGTGGCAGAGGAAGATGACATGAGGCCGAGCTCGGGCAGAACAGGGATCAGCACAAAGGAGAAAACGACGGGATGGCGGCTCACGAACCCCTCGGATTCTCAACTTAAGATGACCTAGCGAGCGGTGGGGATAAGCTTGCAGCTACAACGTGGCAACATCAGAAGACCGAAGGCGCTTCGGAGCCCGCGCCATAAAAATATCGAACGGGCCAACTCATGATGACGACTAATAAATGAGTCGGCATCGACTGACGAGCCTGTCAAGGTCGGCGGAAGTCACATCGGCCGAGCCGAACCGGCCAAGGCCGACCGACCCGACCGATGGGGGCAATTGTTACGCCTATTTGACTGAGGCCCGAAAGACCCGAGCCCAGAGACCCAACCGCCGGTCAAGAGCCCATCTGCGCACTCAGGCCCACTCGATAAGGCCCTATGAGGGACCCCCCCCCACATGTCGATCCGACCCGACCCCGGTAACACGCCGGTCACTCACCCACTCCTGCGATAACCGCCCCCTCGATCCCGCTACCACTTAAGGGCAGTTATGGGGAGGTGCTAGCAGGGCGCAGGGAGCGGCGACGGGGGGGGGGGGGGGGGGGCGGATTGAGGGGGCACGATTGAGGGCGGACGAGCGACGTGGGACGGGGAGAATCACGGCGGAGGTCTATATAGGGGCTAGGAGGACGACAGGACAAGGGACCGCATCTCAGGTATCTAAAGTCTAAGGTACTCCATCAACGACCTAGTTCCCCCATCATATCTCCTTCCTCCCCCGCTCGCGCCGCGAGACGCCGTTCCGATCTCCTCAGGAGTCGAACCGTCTCCGCCGGGCCTCCTCTTTCAGATCTCTGTCTGACTTAGGCATCGGAGGGGATTTGGCCGGAACCAAGGTCCGCCCCCCTGACGAGCGTTCTCGTCTTCGCAGGAGGCCAGCTGATCATCGGGCCGAGGCTTCCCCTCGCCCCTCGCCGACCACACACCCAGCTGGACGAGTGAGGCTTCCCCTCACCGTCCGATTGCCGAGGCCGAGCGCAACCTACCGAGGCCGAGCGTCTCGACCCGGGCCGAGGCTTCCCCTCGCCCTTCGCCGAACACGCATCTAGCTGGACGGCTGAGGCTACCCCTCGTCGTCCTACCTCCGAGGCCGTGCTCGTCTGTCCGAGGCCGAGCGTCTCAACCAGGGCCGAGGCTTCCCCTCGCCCCATCTGCACCGACTCGAAGCCCCCGAGGGACCCAATCGGGCCCCTTGACCACGTTGACCGGGTTCTCCACGGTCAACGCTTTGTAGTGAGAAAACACTCTGAAACAGATCTGCACCAATGATCTAACTTGACCCACTTGGTTGTAAGCCAACGAAGGGCTTGGCCTACATTCCAATTCGAATAAAAGGTACACGATTAATTAATTATTTTTTCATTGCGGCAAATATTTGATCTATGGCAAGATCGACAGATTCCTTCCTATATCTGTATATTTGAGTTGTTTATTATGTATTATGATAAGTTGATCCATGCCTATTAAACACAAGAATTGTGTTCAGGAATAAAGCACATGTATAATTCCTTTTGGTTTGTTGGATAGTGCTTGTTTGCTTGAACTCCAAGAATGAAGAACCAAATCATATTTACCTGCATGCTGTTTTTTGTTCATTCTTGCTTTGTTCACACAAGAACGATTTATATTATGCCACAATTACCAAGTATGCAGAATTATCCAATGAATTATGTATGTATCGAACTCCTCAATGCAAAAGAAGAGAGGCATATGACGCAACTTTTCTTCTTTATACGATTCCGATATAATTAACGCAAAAGCAGATGCTTTGAGTGTATGCTTAAGAAAACAGTGAGAGCTTCTCATACACGAAATTTGCTTTTGTAAAGATAAAAAAGATTGGAACTCTGTCCTATCCTTAGAGTCGAAGTGTGAATAGAATGATGCTTGTTTGAAATACTCAAGTAGAGTGATAACCCTACTCACCTACATCATTAAAACCCAGATTAAAACATGTGATCCTGAACTATTTTGCGTAGCATAGAGAGAGATAGAGAGATGTGCCTTAAAGAGCTATGTTGTTTATCAAGCCGGTCAGTAGATCTCGAACATATGAGTGATGATGAGAAGCAACCGCGCTCGAAGTTCAAGCAGCAAAAATCAAGTGTCCGCCGGAAAACTCGGGCTGTCGATGATTCAAATGGGAAAGGTGCTTCGTATCGCTCTCCTTCAAGGTTCCCTGAAGGCAGACCTGAATCACCACAAGTTCCACATGTCAGTAGTTTAGGTGCCGGCACAAATGTTGAGCACAAGAGCATTGCTTCCGTTGGGGAGACCGCGGCCAAATACCATACCAAGCCGAAAGATTCATATGAAGGAAGAGATGAAACAGTGGAGACAGAGACTCAGGCAAAGTATCCATTCTGATAACTACTCCAAGTGATGGTATGGCAACATTCTGTACATAAAACAGTGCTAGATGTTTGCAGTAATGTTGTTTTGGTTTTTAATATGTAATTTGAATGGCTTCGATGAATGTTTGCCTCACTGCAAGGATTCTATTTCGTATTGATATTTGATCGACAACCGAAAATGGTAGAATTTATCTTTGAAATAATGAACAAAAATTGTTATGTTGGTACTGATAGGAATATCTAGGATGAGATGATCACTTTGCTGTTGTAGTTCTTTTTTCCTCACTGTAATCTCTAGGTTAGTCTTTCTTTAGGATTCTTGACTGTAAGATTTTTATTATTTCAGTTTATAGCACATTTTTATCTCAGAAGAACCAATGGATATCTTAAACTTTTTCTTAATTGTTTCGAATCGCAACCCTGCTTGAACACGTTTGGTTAGGACTCAAAATTTAATTTGAGTTCTAATTGAGTTAGATTTTTCTTTTTTTAAATGTTTTCCTTTTTTTAATGAGTTCTATATTATTTAAGATTCTAATTTGGTCAACAAATATGGATAGTAATTCAATTTGGTTTAGAAATTTATGTACTTGTATAAATAAGGAATCTTGGATTTAATTGTGTCAATGAGTTTGGGAGATTTGTGAGATTCTATATGTGGTTATTGAGAGTTTTTTTTGAAAGATTTAAATAAGTTTTTGTGAAAATTTGATTTGTTATGTGGCGAAATAAAAAAAATTCCTTCAATTTTTCACTTTTGTCGTAACAAACTAATATCAGAGCTAAAGGTGATTAAATCGGGCTATTATGGCAATGGAAAAACTAGCTATAACGATGAAATCTGAGGTTGAGAAATTTGATGAAAGAAATAATTTTTGTTAGTGACAAGTAAAAGTTTGTAATCTTCGCATCTAACAAGTTTGCATAAAGGCATGAAAGGAATATAGGCAAGAAATAAGAGGATTGGATAGAGTTCGATTTGAAGGTCGTAAGTATAATTTAGTTGTCCTTGGCGGATGAGGTCTTGTACAACATTCTGGAGTATAGTTCAATAATAAAATTATGAAAGAAACTTTAAACTCTTTACATGAGAAAAACTCTAATAAATAGATTGGTATTGAAGCAGTAATTATATAAGTTATCATTGAAGGAAGGTGGGTCAATTCATGAACACCTTAGTTTATTTAATGGACTAACACATCAACTAATTAATTGTTTTAAATTTGAAGAAGATGATATTGTTTTAAATTTACTAGCTTCTTTACCATCTTCTTTTGAGCATCTTGTCATAACCTTACTTATGGAAGGGATTCTATAAAGTTTGGAGAATTTTATCTTTGTGTTTCTTTCAAATAAGATGAGAAAGCAAACTATTGACAAAGAATTTATGCATAAGTCGCATGATCAAGCTTTTGTAGTAAGAGAAAAAGAAAGTGAAAATGAGACAAAATTTATAAGAATAGATTTATCAAGGGTTGAAAATATTCTTTTGTAAAAAGAAATAACATATAATGAGGTTTTTGTAGGTAGCTATCAGAGAAGCTGCAAGAATTAAAGAAGTTGAAAGAAAATCATATTCATAAAGCAGTGTAGCTGTTGAAGATACAGATGAAGTCTTATCATCTATATATGTCTGAAAGTCACTCATCTAATTAGTGGATTTTGGATTCGGGTGCTCCATACCATACTTGTCCTAATAGAAACTTATTAATGATTTATGAGTCGATTCATGAGAATTCAGTACTTACAATAAAAGATGAGTATTGTAAGATTATTTTTGTTGGAACAGTTAAAAGCAACTTGTTTAATGTAATCATAAGAACATTATCAGGATACATCAAGTACATGATTTAAGAAGGAACCTTATAACTCTGTATTCCTTGAAGTCTAATGGTTGTAAGCATTCAGCCTAATATGGAGTTATTAATTTTCAAAAGGGTAATCACACAGTGATCAAAGGTAAAAGAACAAGAAGAAACGTGTACATGCTTCAAGGGGAGATGATAATAATGGATCAACTAGTTTTAGTAGCAACGACATATGATTTGAATTTAAAGATTTGGTCAGTATCAAAATTTGAAGGAGTTTCCGCATATGTTAATGGTTCGTTGAAGGCCCCGACACATGTGATTAGAATGGATGATACTGATTGTCTATGGAGATGATCATTTTTGAGACAATGTGGAGACTGTTAGGATTTGACTCAAAATCTAATTTGAGTCCTAATTGAGTTCGGCTTTTTTTTTATTTTTCATTTTTGGGTAACTTCTATATTATTTAGTATTCTAATTTGAACTAAAAGTATGGATAGTTATTCAATCAGGGTTAGGAATTTTACGGATTTGTGAAAATAAGTAGTCTAGGATCTAATTGTGTGGTTTGATAGTTTTTTCTTAAGAGATTTTGTGAGTATTTTTTCTGAAAATTTGATTTGTTGATGGATGAAATAAAAATAAAAATATTTTCTGGAATTTTTTTTGCTTTCATCATAATAGACCATGTTCTCATAACCTTGTTCTGAGTAGGAGAGATTCGTCAGCGAGACCAACCATGGTTCGAACACTTACTAGAACTGAAACTGCTCTTTCAGTACTTTCTTGTCGATTGTTAGATTTGAACACTTAAGAGTACTGATACTATCCTTTCATTGATATCTAGCAGCTTGTTATATTATACCAAAATCTTCTAATCAAATACTAAGTTATATTGATAATGTTATTTACATGTTCAGTTTACTTTAATTTTTCCAGAACTTCAGCAAGACTTGATATATAAAGTCCTGTCAGTCAATCTGTTAATGATCTTGTCGTGTGCGACTCAACATGCGAATACTTTAATTCATCACAGATGTCATGTATCCATTGTTAGGACATCAGTAATATGCTCTTAAGCAAGATGAGAATGGTTATTAGGCCAAAAAGAATATGATACTGTTCTAGGGAAAGAAGCTTATATTTACAAAAGCAACATGAAAACTTGTATGTGAGATAGGAACAGGAATCTGATTCAGCATTCTGATGGAGCAACAACTTTTTCTTTACAAAAAAGTTGCATATTGGAGAAAGACATGAACAGCCACTCCACGTAAACTTTGTTAGGAGAATAGCAATTACAGAAGATTCTGGGAAACAGAATTAGATGCGAATATCAATTATTTGCCACTGTCTTTTTTTCACATAGAAAAAAACATTCTTTTTTCCAGATGTCAATCTTTTACCAGTGATTTGGATTTTAGAATCCTTTTTTGAGAATATTTTTCTTCTATATGGATCATGTTTCGGGGTGTTTTCTCACAATTGAAGTCGTTGGAAGACGGCTGGGTTGTAGCTGTTGACGAGGGATGGTATGTACAGTTGAGTGTGCACTGGGCGAGCTGACTACGGTTTGAATGAACTGCGATCCGAGCTATTGGAGTCAGGTCTGAGCGATCTTCGGGCTGTTTACCACACAAAGAGCTCGTCAGGATGATCGAATCTATTGTCCGACCGAATCTTCTCCGATACTTAAGTCAGCAGATAACTCAAGAAGGCTTAAGGTAACTATGTCTGACCTGTTGGAAGGTCGTCCGCTAATTATCGCACCGAGCTACGGAGAAAAAGTATGAGGTAGGTGGACAAGAGGTCAAGTTTAGAGTACCTACTTTCTATTGGCTTTCAAAGAATGAGAATGTGGAATCCAAAAGGAGCCAACCCCTCTTTCGTTGATCAAGAGACTTACTTATATGCAGCGGATGTTAGCGAGTAACGTCCTAGCCTTTATGGCGATTCATTGCTTTGGCTCGAGTTGTCATCAATGATAAGAGAGTTGAATCGGTGAGTCATTGAAAGCCTTTAGTGTAGACGAACTTAACAGCTCGTATTGATTAGGGAGCCCAACGGTTAGCTCGCCTTGCGCCTTGAATGGAGAAAGAAAAAGAGAGAGACTGTCAGCCTCATACGAAGGCCTTTAGGTTGTTTTGCATGTAGGTTTAACAGGCTTGACTTTTCGAAATAAATTGCTAAGAGATCATTAGACCGGCCCATAGCTGTGTCAATATCCCCCATCGTTCGAGCTATATCGACCGACGAGGTGGTTGAGAGCATGTGATGTGGCACGTACTGATGGAACATACACGACAATCAAAGTGGCACATTTATTGTGCACCATGCCCTAGGATTTGTGTGCGAAAGAGTGCACTGAACTAGGGGCATGTCTGACCAGAGATGTCGATACATGTCTGAGATTGGACATCGAGTTTGCCTCATGGGGTGTGTGAGTGTCCATATTTTCTATACATTTATCGCATCATTTTACTTCATTTTAGTCGATCGAAATTAATTTTTATCACTTTACCGATCGTTTATCGTATTATATTACTTTTGTAGCTTTTATTCCATTTTCAGGAGTTTCGAGGAAATTTGGAACAAAATGGAGTTATGGACACATCTGAGATCGCCAGAGCAGCAACGGCGTGGCCTACTAGGTGCTTGACGAGGTGGAGAAGTGAATTTGAAAAGAAGAAGAAGAAGGAAGGAGAAGAGAGCAAGAAGAAGAAGGAGAGGAGCTCTATCAGCTTTTTCCCAGTCCACTCGGTCCGAGTGGGCAATCCCACTCGGTCTGAGTGGGAAAGGCAACAGAGAAGGCAGCCGGACTTCGCATCATTCGAGCATGTGAAGCCACTTGGATCGAGCAGCATTGCTACTCGGTCGAGTGAAACATACGGTAGAACCCCAGATTTCGAGCGAACTTCGACCACCTGAACTCGACCAAGTCACGTACCTCACTCGGTCGAGTAGGAAAGGAGAAAGGGGAGATGGAGTCGAAGACTTAACAGATTTGAAGAGGTCAAAGGTCACTTGACCGTGTAGCCTTGCTACTCGACCGAGTACAATATACAACAGAATGATGATTTCCAGTCGAATTCGTCCCTCTGCAGCTCGACCGAGTAGACCTGCTCACTCGACCGAGTGCCTAGGTGACTCAGTCGAGTGAAAAATGCGGCCGAGCGACGTTTCCAAGCAAAATTCTCGAGCCTGAACTCGACCGAGTAGATTTTCCTCTCGGTCCGAGTGTCCATTATTGCAAACCAAAGGCTAAGGCATCAGACGAGATCGAATAGGCTTTGAAGCCCGACTCGGACCAAGTGGCATCTCCACTTGGTCAAGTTGAGCGGTCTGGCAGACGCAAATAACAACTCAGTTTGGGTTTTGTTGGTTTTAACATGTTCAAACCCGCAATTATGAAAACAATGTTTCTATCCCTAGTTGAGGGAGTTGAGTTTTGAGTTGAATTTTAGTTTCTTAGCCGCCGTTCTTTTTTCTCAAGAAAAATTTGGATTTTTGGAGAAGACTATTGTGTGGAAACTTGTTGGAGTTCTTAATTTTCCTGATAGATCTCTGGTTCCCTTTGGTTTGGTACTATTTTCTTCCATATCTCTATTGTTTTGATGCCAATTGTTGCTATGATGTTTATTTCTATTATCACCATCGTTTTTATTGTTTGTATCATGAATTGTGAGTAGTTCCATCTAGGGCTACTGGATGGACCCTAGGATTCTAGGGTTTAGATGTTAAAACTATGATTTTTAGGCTAATTTGATGATTAGGTATGTGATATGGTTGATCTAACCAAGTTTATAGTGTTCTCATCTAGGATTCGTGATCCACGATAGTGGCACTTGACCTAGATATTATCCTAGGGCTTGATTAGGATCATTAGTGAATTCACTTATGGTTCGTGATCCACGATAGTGGCACTTGCCCTAAATAATATCCTAAGGCTTAATTAGGGTCATTAGTGAATTCACTTAGGGTTCGTGATCCACGATAATGGCGCGCACTCTATGAGTCTCCACCGATGCCCTATATTCCTAATTGATGATCTACGATAGTGGCATCAATAAGAACCATCACATCATAGATCGAAACTCTAATTCACGATAGTGATGTAAGTGAAGATTCAGAATCAATTATTGATGTGTCCATATTTTCCATCCTTTTATAGCATCATTTCATCTCATTCCATGTTATATTCGCATCCAAATCCCTTATTTTTATACATATACGCGCTTCTAACGCCATATTCGAGTCTCGCATAGCTTTTTGTACTTGCAGAGATTTTGGAGCGATTTGAAGCTGATTTGGGATGCAGACACATCCAGAACGTCCAGGACGTCATAGGCAAGGCTCCGCAGGAGTTCGTCGAGGTTTAAAAGCAGGTAGGAGGAGAAAAAGAGGAGCGAGTGAGAGAAAGGAGCAACAGCCAAGGCCCAAGCCACTTTCCCAAGCGACTCGACCCGAGCAGCATTCTGCTCCTCGGTCGAGCTAACACGCGGATTCAGCCAGGAGATATGCACGAGCCACTCGATTGAGCAGAGAGGTGACTCGACCCGAGTCAACCAAACTTCGAGCTTCCACCATCAGATATCCTACTCGACCGAGCAGGACCACCTCGACTCGAGCAGGCAGATCGAGGTTTTGGACAAAGAATCCAGGCTTCTTGACAACTCGACCAAGCAGGACCTACTCGACCCGAGTAGGCAGAACGAAAATTTGAAGAGAAGCGCAGATCCACTGATGACTTGATTGAGTAGGCGGGCTACTCGACCGAGTAGCTCGTATCCATTCCAAGCAGCGCAGCAACAGATTCCACGCCCGATGCGGCCAGCGACAAGTGGGCCCCACACTTCCAGATTTTGAGTTTTTCTTGTGTGGTCCATCCCCTATGAATTTAAGACGTTTTTCTAGACTTTTTCCAGACGTGGAGTTTTAGGTTAAGTTTTAGTTTTGGGTTTGGTTTAATTGAGAGTTTTAGATCTAGTTTTTGGAGAAATTGTGCCGATAAAGTAAAGACGACATTTTTATTGCTTGTTATTGTGTGGAATCTTTGGATCTTAACTTTCTTATTGTTGTCTATTGCGCTACTTGCTTTCGGTATGTAAAAATCTCAACTTTCTTACTTTCTCTATTTACTATTATGATTTCCTATCTAAAAATCGCATCTTTCTTTGTTCTATTTGATATGTCTGAGTAGTCTTATCTAGGACTAATGGGTTAGCCCTAGGATCTTCAGAACAAGATGTAAAGCTGGGATTTTTAGGTTGTGTTGGGAATAAAAGGGGAGTACTTTGGTTGATCCAGCTAAATCCCTAGGAGAACTCGTACTGAGATCATGCCCATGGTCTATGGAATTGATTAGCTTAAGGATTATCCTAAGGATTTAATTAGGAAGCTAGTGGATCCAACCAAGGTTCGTGACCATGCCCGGCTCGTGCCTTAAGGGGATCCACCGACGAACTATATCACTAAATTGACGGCTACTGCCATTTCGTCAATGAGAGCCACCAAAGTACCTTGAAGATCTAATCTACGAGAGTGGTACGAGCCGAGAGACCAACCCCATAAAACCAATGAAACATAGTAACCCTAGCCTAACATCGACCTCTGACAGTCCTAGCGGTGATCCATAAGGCCCTAGTTTCCTTATATTGAACCAACAACATCAACCAACAATCCTCCAACCGACTGCTAATTATTTCTGAGATTTAGAAATATTTTGAGACCCAATACACCGTCACTGTCTCTGTGGGATTCGACAATCTTTTATACTATACTTTGACACCGTCCGCTTGCAGATAGAACCCAGAATCGACACTTAGAAACCATACAGTGCCTGACTACTGTGATACCGCCAAGGGGATTTTAGGTGTAAGTTTTGGACGCGTCAATTATCGATCATAATACTCGTATGGTGTGCAAGGCCATCGAAATGCAGAGTAGCTTACGTAACCACCTCTACTATTCATGACGACCGAGGACCACCCACCAGAGCTTGCTGTTCCCACTCATGGAGACCTCTTTACCCACTCTATTTCTGAAGCTTGTATTCCATTAGCGATTTATTTTGATTCAGATCTTTTTGACACGTCATACATATTGCAGAAAGCTTACAATTACGGACCGAATGTATGCTTGAACGTGTCCTAACTTGAAGAACCTGACGAGCACGGCGAGGAGTCGCCTGATGAGGTGACATATACATTTGATCAGAAGTTGCCTGAGGATCTTGGAGATGACGCCGGGAAGAAAGAGTACATGGAGCTTGAGAATAGAATTTATTTCCAGGGAAGTTTTATCAACCATCCTTAATTCTAAATATTTATGTTGATGACCCTCTTTGGGAAACATTTGTTCAGTGGACAATTCCCTTACAACGGACTAATGCATCTGTTTCTTTTAGGGTACAGGTGGCGTCCTTAGACGAATGATTGGGGATGCATTGTAAGGACCATCTATGCCTTGCAATACTAACAACAAAGACTCTATAGGGGGATGAATAGAGTGATGGAAATAATCGTGTAATTAAAAATTAAAGTTGTAAATGTAGAATTATAAGTGCAAGAAGAATTTAAACAACACAATCAAGCAAATGCTAACACAAAGATTTTACCAGTGTTCCCCAACTGGGGTACATCCAGCCACACCAAATATTCACTATGAACCTACACGTGGTAATGAATACAATCTCGTAAAGAGATACCCAATATAAGGGATTTGAACTCTCACAAAGAGAATCTAACTCTCACAAAGTGAGTACCTAGCTCGTACAAAGAACACAACTAACTCTCACAAAGAAAGTTAGGGAAAAACTCTTACAACGAGAGAAACTAACTCTCACAAAGAGAGTACCTAGCTCTCACAAAGAAAGCAACTAACTCTCATAAAGAAAATTAGAGGTAAACTCTCATAAAGAGAGAAACTAACTTTTACAAAGAAAGTTAGGGTTTCACTTCACAAAGATGAAATAAATACTCTTACCTATGCCTTGAGATTAACTTACTCAATAGGAAGAAGAAGACAGGGAAGAGGATCTCCAAGTGTTGAGATGAACTTGATTGCACCTGGATGATTTCCCTTCAGCTAGCTTCAAAGCATGAAGAGATTAGAGCTCATGAGAGGGAAATGAGAGAATGAGAGTAGCTTAAAGAATCTCTAAGATATTATATGTTAACCAAGAGTTCTAATAGAACTAAACCATCTCTTATATATAGGAAGCTAAATAAACCCTCAAAACCAAGCAAAAAGGCCAAAAGAACAAATCTGCAATGGATAGATTTTGGCAGTTTACGGCTCAGACATGTGACTAATGAAGGAATATCAGTCAACTGAACAACGGCTAGAAAATTTCTAATGGCTATAATTTGATCCAGGACAGATGACTGTCAAAGACTACACAGGTGCCTACACAATGTGCAGGCGCTTGGATATACTTCAGCAGGCAGCTGTCACATGGGATGAAATGGAAATGAGAAAATGCAACTTTCACACTTGTGCATTCAGACGACTGAATACCAAAGTCCAGACACCTGAATATAGACATGCGACTATAAACTCTACATCAGTCGGCTGTCACACAAAGTGAATTGGTGCCCAGAAAAGGCAAGATACGCACATTGGCACTCAGACGACTGAAGAACAAAGTTCAGGCGCCTGATGGTAGACAGGCGCCTGTCAAATGAACTTCAGTTGTCTGTACCAAAAACTCAAGAAAGAGTCAAGAAAAAGTTGACTTGAGCTGTGCACAAAAGTCACATGTAGAAGGCTGGCCAGGCACCTAGAGATCACCCAGTTGCAAGTCCTACCTTCAGCAGTCGCCAGTTGGAAGGCCAGAGACTTCAATTGGAGTTCATGACATGTTGAAACTATTGGGTTGGATTCTATGATAATCTTAAGGCTCACTAAAATGGTTAATACATATGCATATATGATTAGACCATGCATTACAAAATCCTAGACTCAAAAAGATAAACGCAAGTAATAGAAATTACTTGGATTATAATTTGCATCTCATATAGTCTAAAGCTTCAAGCTCTTGATGCCTTGATGCTCTCCATCATCTTCCAAGCTTTGGCACCTCTTGATAAGCTTCCCTTAATCAAGTTCCAAGCTTTGGTAGTGCTCCTCCTGATGTCCATCCTTACACCATGCATTTAGTCTCCAACATGCTAATCTTCAATAGTTAAACATGAGACTAAAACATATAGAGTCATTAGCAATAATATAATGTTGTGATCATCATCAAAAAAATATTGGTCTTAAACACCAATACCTAACAATCTCACCTTTTTGATGATGAATCACATTATGTAAAATATAAACAAATAAAGCACAATGCTAATGAGCTCCCCGTACTTATATGCACCAATTGAAAATAGATAACCAATTGTAAATAATTTAAATATGATCAATAGTGACATATAATAGGCATAGATTACATAAACCAATTGTAATAAATAAATAACACTCTCCACATATATGGTTTACATAATCCATATCACTCTCCCCTTGTCATTGTCAAAAAAATGGACATCATACATAAAAGAAATAACTCTAGTCATTTCCTTCCTTTTAAAAATGTGACAACATTCAAGAGATTAAAAATATGTATGATAACTAATTGTAAATTTTATGTGGGCATCAATCACTATCTCATGCTCCACCTAGATCATAGAAATGCTCAAAATTTGACTTCTAGGTTCTAATACCAATTATAAAGAAAAACTAACCTTACCAATTGTAAATAGTAATACTTGGAGTCATGTGCATAAATTGTATCAATGCATGGATATAGAAAAATCAAGCACCATTGATACGAAAGACATTGCCAATAGAAAATATTGCATGGACAATATTGGCAACACCAATGGGTTGAATTTGAGATCGTAATAACCAATTGTATAAAATCATCTCAAAAATCACCCAACTTGAGTTAAAATATATTTTAAAATACTTTCAAACGTACTTAACATACTAACTCCCCCATTGTCATACATATAGATCAATAAATGCATGTATGGCAATGTGTCACGACCCGCTTCCCTAAAATGGAGGCGAGACGTGAGAAGGTCCGCACGAGAGTGGAGCTGTGAAGCCCCAAACCCGATAAGCGTCAATAATACATAAGCAGGTCCCTGTAACCACAAACGGAACAACAATAATAACACAAGGAGAGACGGAAATAAAATTCTCATATCTCATAATTTGTCCAACATGAAAATTAAGTTCAACATCCAAAAAGCCACCAGGCTAAAAGAAAGAGTCTAAAGGCCCAGAACAAGGCCAACAAAAGTAACAACGTAACAAAGTATAGGTGCTACGCACCGACAACAAAACAACAGTCTAAACAAAAGGGAAAACACAACGAAGACACTAGGACTGGTCCCCAGTGTCCACGTACTCCCTGTCAAACACAAGCTCGGGCTCGGCGTCAGCAACCACCTCGTCCTCAACAAGGTACTCAGGCTCATGATCTAACATGTGTCACCCAAAAGAGTAAAGGGGCACATGTCAGCAAGTCTAAAAGACTTGGGCAAGGAGACTGAAAGTAAGGCAAACTAACAACCTAGCAGTTTTAGTATGCATGACATGGCAGTTATAACATGAGTGCACAAGCAAGACATGGTGAACAATAAGTACAAGAGAACAATTATCGGGACAAGACAAGAGTAGCCAAGCTACTAACAATCTCAATCAATTCACTAGTCACGTTTCAAGTTGTTTGTAGATGTTTACGCCTTACAGCTGAATGGTTTAACATTCACGCTGATTGGCCGCTTACCACTACCCCAAAACCCAGAGTTTACGCCTTACTACTGCAGTTGCTGATCGGGAAGACTCCCAGTTGATTGGCCGCTTAACTCTTACCCCCAATACCCACATGTAAACAAACCAGGGTCCCTGTACATGAGCCCAGTAAATGAGCCAGGGTTGCCCCGCACGGGAGCTTGTTTTCTATATCACGAATCAGGAAGAATTTGGCGTAGGGGATACCTAGCCTCAATATCGAGCGTTGGGGTTAGCAACTCATTATGCTCGCTTCTGGTCACGAGCCAGGAAACACAAGTATTGTAGCGATGCTACGCAATCACGGGATCACTTAAAGAATGCAATGACATGACAATTAATTTACATACCGTTAATGGAGATTAAACATGACATGGTAATTGTGCAACATGATAAATGTCGGATCTAGCTTCGTTGTCAAGCTAGTTCCTAAATTTGCGCATAGGCGAGTATCATTTCGTCGCCTAGCCTCTTTTACGCCTACAACAAGCAAATGGCCTAAAACATGGCCTAAACCCTAAGTGGCAAGTTTCACTTGCCTAGCACCGAGGATGACGATCTCGAAGGGTTCGTCCCACGGACGCTAATCTACGGGGAAGTCGCTATTATGGGGAAACAACATCAAAACAACATTCATTTCATTAGGGTTTCACAAAAACACAAATGGGTTATGCTAAAACTAAAGAATCGAGTATTACCGTATAGGAAACGGAGGAACAACGCCGAGCAACCACGGCGACGGAAAAAACGCTCCGGGGAACCTAGGGTTCAGATCTGGAAATGATTGGAGAAGTTTGGAGAAATAGGGTTTTGGGGGATTTTGGGGATTTGATGAGATTCTGAGGAAGATGAGAGGTAGAATGTGTTAAGGGAGTGTTTGGATGATGGATTTTGGGCTTGGGATGAAGGAATAAGGGTTTGGGGTAGTAGGGGGCTCAATGGGGGAGAAACTAGGGTTTTAGGTCGTGAGGGAGAAGAAGAAAACGTTTGGGAGGGATATTTATAGAGTTTGGTGGCGGCTAGGGCAAAACTAGGGTTTCCTGCACTGCTTAGTTGGTCAAAGAACAACTGTTGACCGACTAGTTTGAGAACTAGTCGGTCGGTTGACCAACACAGACCGACTAAGTGTAAACAGTAGCTCCAGTCGAAAACATGAACTAAGAGTTAGTCGGTCAAAGAACAACTACTGACCGACTAGTTTGGCATCTAGTCGGTCGAAAGATGAACTTAGACCGACTAAGAATGAACAGTACCGATACCAAAAATTAGTAATTGAGTTAGTCGGTTAAAGAAGCATTGCTGACCGACTAGTTTGCAACCTAGTCGGTCAACCAACGTTCTTAGACCGACTAAAGAGAAACAGTAACTCCTGAACATTTAACAAAGCTCACTAGTCGGTTCAAGAAGGTTTTCCGACCGACTGGATCGTCATCTAGTCGGTCGGTGCCCCTTCTTACACCGGCTAATGAGCACCAAAAGTTCCGATATGGAGCGCGGAGCTCCGGGATCGATTCCTAAGACTCCTAGGCTTGATCTAACAGTAAGATATGACCGATACGAAGCCCGTCACGAATGACTTACTCCAAAATCGACGATCAACGGAAGAAGCTAAGAAAATACGACGAAACGATCGAAAATGAAAGCTACGGGGACGAAAACCACACACGAGGAGAAAATCCACCAAAACATATAATATAATATAATAAATCCGGATATATGAAAACCAGTCGTTACATCCTCCCCAACTTAAGAAAAATTCCGTCCTCGGAATTTCCCAACACTCACGTGTCCGGGAACAAAAGTGGGAAACGCTCTCGCATCTCATCCTCATTCTCCCAAGTAGACTCTCCAGGCGAGCCGTGTCGCCACATCACACTCACAAGATTGACAACCTTGTTCCGAAGTGACTTCTGACGCCTGTCCAGAATCTGCACTGGCTGCTGGTCATAGGTCATATCAGGGCGAACGGTAATCTCCGAAAAATCCACAGCATGAGATGGATCGCTAATGTATCGACGAAGCTGCGACACATGGAAAACATTGTGAACTCCCTCCAAAGATGGCGGCAAGGCTAAGCGATAATCTACCTCGCCAACCCTCTCTAAAATGTCAAACGGTCCAATGTATCGCGGGCTCAACTTCCCTCGCTTCCCAAAACGAATCACACCACGATTCGGAGAAATCCTCAGAAACACATGATCTCCAGGCTGAAATTCCAAAGGACGACGTTTAGCATCCGCCCAATGCTTAAAACGGTCCTGAGCAATTCTCAACCTCTCCCGAATGTTCCTGACAATATCCACGGCCTCCACGATCATCTCAGGTCCCAACAACTCCCGATCACCAACGTCATCCCAACTCAATGGCGATCGACATTTCCTCCCATAAAGAGCGGCGAAAGGCGACATGCCAATACTCGCCTGGAAGCTGTTGTTGTAAGAAAACTCTACCAGATGTAGATGGTCCTCCCACGAACCCTTGAAATCCAACATGCACGCCCTCAGCATATCTTCCAAAATCTGAATCGTCCTCTCGGACTGGCCATCCGTCTGCGGATGGTACGCCGTGCTGAAACTCAGACGCGTACCCAAACTCTTCTGCAAACTTTGCCAGAACTGAGATGTGAACCTCGTGTCTCTGTCTGACACGATACTCACGGGGACTCCGTGAAGTCGCACAACCTCCTGCACGATTCACGTTACATCACTATCCAAACTAGGAAAAGGAAATAAAAACGGAGAGTAAAAGAATTTACCTCCATATATCTCCTCGCTAGCGCCTCAGTGGACTGTCCCACTCGGAATGGAATAAATTGCGCGGATTTGGTCAATCGGTCCACGATCACCCAAATCGCGTCATTCTGCTTCGGACTCCGAGGTAGTCCAGTCACGAAATCCATAGTGATGTGTTGCCATTTCCACTCCGGAATCGGAAGCGGTTGTAGCAACCCGGTCGTACGCTGATGCTCCGCCTTCACTTGCTGGCAAATCAAGCACTTGGCTACACTCCGAGCCACACTCCTCTTCATGCCATGCCACCAATAGTTCAGACGAAGATCCTGGTACATCTTGGTCCCACCAGGATGCACAGAATACGGCGAACTGTGTGCCTCCACCATCAACTCCTCTCTGATATCCCCAGCTGGCACACACAACCTGGCTCCAAACCTCAGCGAGCCATCATCATGAATCAAATAGTCAGTCCGCAGACTGGCTTCAACCTGCCCCCGAATCTTCACCAGCTTCGGATCCTCAGCCTGGCCAGCCTTGATCCGATCCACAATCGTCGACTGTATCTGCATACACATCAACGACGAAGTCTCCCCAGGAAGAACAATCTCCACACCAGACTCACAAAACTCCTGCTGCAATCTCCACTGCGAGGTCAAAATCATCACCGCTGGAAGCCTACTCAGAGCATCATGGACCACATTCACCTTGCCAGGGTGAAACTGCAAATCAATCTCATAATCCGTCATGAGCTCCAACCATCGACGCTGTCGCATGTTGAGCTCCTTCTGAGTAAAAATATACTTCAAGCTTTTGTGATCGGTGAAGATCTTCACTTTCTCACTCAGCAAGAAGTGCCTCCAAATCTTAAGAGCAAACACAACGGCAGCCAACTCCAAATCATGTGTCGGGTAATTCTTCTCATGAACCTTGAGCTGACGAGAAGCATACGCCACAACATGCCCGTGCGGATGCAACACACAACCGAGACCCTTACCAGAAGCATCACAAAAGATCTCAAATCCACTGCTGCGATCAGGCACAACAAGAATAGGGGCAGTCGTCAACCTCTCCCTCAGAACACCAAAGGCACTCTCACAATCACCCGACCAAACAAAAGGTACATCCTTCCGCGTCAACCTGGTCATCGGCTCAGCAATACGGGAAAAGTCCTTAATGAAACGCCGATAGTAACCAGCAAGCCCAAGGAAACTCCGAATCTCAGACGCAGATGACGGAATAGGCCACTCTCTGATGGCCCTAATCTTCTCGGGATCCACTGAAATACCATCTCCAGTCACCACATGCCCGAGAAAAGCAACTCTATCCAGCCAAAACTCGCACTTCGAAAATTTAGCATACAACCGATGCTTCCTCAAAATCTCCAATACCGTCCTCAAGTGCGATGCATGCTCCTCCTCCGACTTTGAATAGATCAGAATGTCGTCAATAAAGATAATGACAAACTTATCCAAAAAGTCGTAGAAAATCAGGTTCATCAGATTCATGAAAACTGCGGGTGCGTTGGTTACGCCGAAAGGCAAAACCACAAACTCATAGTGTCCATACTTCGTCCTGAACGCTGTCTTCGGAACATCTCCCTTCTTCACCTTCAACTGATGGTAACCACTCCTCAAATCCTATTTAGAAAACACCCTCGAACCTCCAAGCTGATCAAAAATATCATCGATGCGAGGCAACGTGTATTTATTCTTGATGGTCACCGCATTCAACCCCCGATAGTCCACGCACATGCGACGCGAACCATCCTTCTTCTTCACCAGCAGCACCGGTGCTCCCCACGGAGACACACTAGGATTGATATAACCCTTCTGCAAAAGCTCATCCAGCTGCTTCCGCAATTCCTCCAACTCTGCGGGTGCCATACGGTACGGCGCCTTCGAAATCGGCTGCGCTCCCGGAACAAGATCAATAGAAAACTCTAGAGCTTGATCAGGTGGCAAACCAGACATCTCCTCGGGGAAGACGTCATCAAAATCCCGCACCACAGCTGGCCTCTCCAACTCCATCTGCAAAGCCACAACCTCCACTGGTCTGGCCTGAAATCTGACAGGACCAAGCGAACTGCTACCACGGCTGAACTCAAATACTTGATGTCCGGGAATCTCGAACACCACCTTCTTCCTCCGACAGTCGATAGTAGCATAGAAGCTCGCAAGCCAATCCATCCCAAGAACTGCATCATAGTTGATGATGTCGTGGACAATGAAATCAGCGTAAAGCTCATGTCCACAGACCACCAACGAGCAAGAATTGCAACCACGACGCATCGAAACCACGCCATTCCCTGTAACGATATTCCAACTCTTGGGAAGAGGGGACGTCGACAAGGAATGCCTCTCCACGAAGCTCCGAGAAATAATGCACATCGATGCACCAGAGTCAAAGAGGACTCGTGCAGGAAATGTGCACACCAAAACCACACCTAACAAGCAATTAACAATCAAACACTATTCTAGCAAACAATCATGTTCAAGCAAACAACACAATCTAACAATCAAAACCAACTTGGAAAGTAACAGCTAGATTGAGGATTACCTGCGATAACCTCATCCACAGCCTCGCTCTCCACAGCGGTCATCAGAAAAGCCTGCCTCCTCGGTGGAATAGCCTGCTGAAAAGCCTGCCTCTGTGGAACAAGAGCTGCTCCACGTCCAGCAGGAACAGATGCTCGCTGCTGCAACGGCTATGCTACAACAGGTGCCCTCCGCAGCTGACTCGCATGCCGACAATCCTTCGCGACATAAGAAGCATCACCACAAACCAAACACTGGCCCAAAAACTTCCTACACTGATCCTTGATGTGGCCAAGCTTACCGCAGAAATGGCAAGTCTTCAGAACAGGCCCTCCTGGCCTCTTGAACTGAGCTGGCTACTTAGGCTTGAAACCAGGCCTAACCACCGCCCTGGCCTGCTCCATAGGCCTCTTCCCAGCACCAGAAACATGTCCTCTCCTCTGACTCAGGTTCAGCTCATGCCTCCTCGCAGCGACCAGAACCTTCTGATAAGAGTCCAGGTCAGAGGAAGACACAGAACTTTGGAGCTCCAAAGCAAGTCCCTGCAGGAACCTCTGAGCCCTCTCATCAGCATCCTGCACCATCTTCGGTGCGAACCGACTCAGCCTAGTGAACTCTTGGTGATACAGGTCCACCATCAAGCTCCCTTGCTTCAGATCAATGAAGCGCTGCAGCATCTCCTTCCTAGCAGCCTTCGAAAAGAATTCCTCATCAAACATGGACTTAAAGGTAGTCCAAGCTATCGGCTCCACCAGCATCTTCTCCTCCGCATCCCACCAATTCCGAGCATTATCCTTAAGTTGCCTCTTCGCCAAATCAACCCATCCAGCTGGGGTGATCTTGGCCATCTTCAAGTTATCCTCAATGTTCTGAATCCACTCATCGGCAGCCAGAGGACCTTCAGAACCGTCAAAATATGCGGGACCCAGCTCCCGAAATTGCTTCACTCCCGGCTCGGAGCGAGGGACATCCGGAAGTGCCCGGGCAGCTCGAGCAAGTGGAGCATTCTGGACCTGCAGGAGCACGCCCTGCTGCACTTGCATCATCTGGAGCATCATCCGCATCATCTCTCCATTGGTGGGTTCCCGCTCAGGCTCCTCATCATGAGGGAGCGCACCACTACCTCCACCACGGGTAAATCGCCTTCCTGCCATCTAATGACACAGAAAACGAAGCAGATTAGACTCATAGCTTATGACTCGGACGTCGAACTTAGTTTATTGGACTTTCTAATATTATTATCGTCACTCCGATAATCGAAGTTACAGAAGGACCTGCATGGGCCACCAACAAAACCTGTCACGACCCGCTTCCCTAAAATGGAGGCGAGACGTGAGAAGGTCCGCACGAGAGTGGAGCTGTGAAGCCCCAAACCCGATAAGCGTCAATAATACATAAGCAGGTCCCTGTAACCACAAACGGAACAACAATAATAACACAAGGAGAGACAGAAATAAAATTCTAATATCTCATAATTTGTCCAACATGAAAATTAAGTTCAACATCCAGAAAAGCCACCAGGCTAAAAGAAAGAGTCTAAAGGCCCAGAACAAGGCCAACAAAAGCAACAACGTAACAAAGTATAGGTGCTACGCACCGACAACAAAACAACAGTCTAAACAAAAGGGAAAACACAACGAAGACACTAGGACTGGTCCCCAGTGTCCACGTACTCCCCGTCAAACACAAGCTCGGGCTCGGCGTCAGCAACCACCTCGTCCTCAACAAGGTACTCAGGCTCAGGATCTAACATGTGTCACCCAAAAGAGTAAAGGGGCACATGTCAGCAAGTCTAAAAGACTTGGGCAAGGAGACTGAAAGTAAGGCAAACTAACAACCTAGCAGTTTTAGTATGCATGACATGGCAGTTATAACATGAGTGCACAAGCAAGACATGGTGAACAATAAGTACAAGAGAACAATTATCGGGACAAGACAAGAGTAGCCAAGCTACTAACAATCTCAATCAATTCACTAGTCACGTTTCAAGTTGTTTGTAGATGTTTACGCCTTACAGCTGAATGGTTTAACATTCACGCTGATTGGCCGCTTAACACTACCCCAAAATCCAGAGTTTACGCCTTACTACTGCAGTTGCTGATCGGGAAGACTCCCAGTTGATTGGCCGCTTAACTCTTACCCCCAATACCCACATGTAAACAAACCAGGGTCCCTGTACATGAGCCCAGTAAATGAGCCAGGGTTGCCCCGCACGGGAGCTTGTTTTCTATATCACGAATCAGGAAGAATTTGGCGTAGGGGACACCTAGCCTCAATATCGAGCGTTGGGGTTAGCAACTCATTATGCTCACTTCTGGTCACGAGCCAGGAAACACAAGTATTGTAGCGATGCTACGCAATCACGGGATCACTTAAAGAATGCAATGACATGACAATTAATTTGCGTACCGTTAATGGAGATTAAACATGACATGGTAATTGTGCAACATGATAAATGTCGGATCTAGCTTCGTTGTCAAGCTAGTTCCTAAATTTGCGCCTAGGCGAGTATCATTTCGTCGCCTAGCCTCTTTTACGCCTACAACAAGCAAATGGCCTAAAACATGGCCTAAACCCTAAGTGGCAAGTTTCACTTGCCTAGCACCGAGGATGACGATCTCGAAGGGTTCGTCCCACGGACGCTAATCTACGGGGAAGTCGCTGTTATGGGGAAACAACATCAAAACAACATTCATTTCATTAGGGTTTCACAAAAACACAAATGGGTTATGCTAAAACTAAAGAATCGAGTATTACCGTATAGGAAACGGAGGAATAACACCGAGCAACCATGACGACGGAAGAAACCCTCCGGGGAACCTAGGGTTCAGATCTGGAAATGATTGGAGAAGTTTGGAGAAATAGGGTTATGGGGGATTTTGGGGATTTGATGAGATTCTGAGGAAGATGAGAGGTAGAATGTGTTAAGGGAGTGTTTGGATGATGGATTTTGGGCTTGGGATGAAGGAATAAGGGTTTGGGGTAGTAGGGGGCTCAATGGGGGAGAAACTAGGGTTTTAGGTCGTGAGGGAGAAGAAGAAAACGTTTGGGAGGGGTATTTATAGAGTTTGGTGGCGGCTAGGGCAAAACTAGGGTTTCCTGCACTGCTTAGTCGGTCAAAGAACAACTGTTGACTGACTAGTTTGAGAACTAGTCGGTCGGTTGACCAACGCAGACCGACTAAGTGTAAACAGTAGCTCCAGTCGAAAACCTGAACTAAGAGTTAGTCGGTCAAAGAACAACTACTGACCGACTAGTTTGGCATCTAGTCGGTCGAAAGATGAACTTAGACCGACTAAGAATGAACAGTACCGATACCAAAAATTAGTAATTGAGTTAGTCGGTTAAAGAAGCATTGCTGACCGACTAGTTTGCAACCTAGTCGGTCAACCAACGTTCTTAGACCGACTAAAGAGAAACAGTAACTCCTGAACATTTAACAAAGCTCACTAGTCGGTTCAAGAAGGTTTTCCGACCGACTGGATCGTCATCTAGTCGGTCGGTGCCCCTTCTTACACCGGCTAATGAGCACCAAAAGTTCCGATATGGAGCGCGGAGCTCCGGGATCGATTCCTAAGACTCCTAGGCTTGATCTAACAGTAAGATATGACCGATACGAAGCCCGTCACGAATGACTTACTCCAAAATCGACGATCAACGGAAGAAGCTAAGAAAATACGACGAAACGATCGAAAATGAAAGCTACGGGGACGAAAACCACACACGAGGAGAAAATCCACCAAAACATATAATATAATATAATAAATCCGGATACATGAAAACCAGTCGTTACACAATGAAATCCCCAAGGTCCCATTTTCATGAAATATAATTTGAAAATAATTTCAAAATCATGAAACATCACACATAATCAATGTGTATGCTAAGATATAGAAATAAGCACAATACCCATGCAATATGCATATGTGTGAGAGACCTAAACAATAGGGAACCAAACCCAAGAGGAGTATGATTTCCTAATGTCATCACCAGAGGTGATCACATTCCTAACTAAAGAGTTGATATATCTATCCCTCTCTTACACACTCCACCTAGTGGGAATCCAAAGACTCAAGGATTTCGTAGGCAATTGTTTTGCCTTTGCAAGAGGGATGGATGTGGCATGCTTAGGTGTAGAAAAATATTTTTTGGCATGTAAAATTTGATGAGAGGAAGATGTATTGGTATCATACTCTTGCCAAATTTAGACAGTATCAGCTTGCTGAACTGATGCAATTCCAGAGCTAGACTAAAAGGAAACCATGGTTTCGATAGACATTATTTTTTGCCAAGATTTCGGAAATAACATGGTAGGAGATACTGGAAAGAAGAGGAAAATGATAATTTAAGCTCAGCATCAAAACATATACTCTGACCAAATCTATCTCCTTTGTTCATTAACTTCCAGTTTTGTATTCAATGCTTTACAAGATAAAGTTAAGACAACCAAACCGATCTAATCAAATTTTGGACATACAAGTAAAGTGTACCAATGTGATCAGTAACTGCTATGGCGAAACTGTGTATATTATTCTTAGTTTGACTCTAATGAATTCTAGAACTAAAGTTATCTAATAACTACCATAGAGATTTCAACTACGTCAAACAAAAAAATACAAAACAGAAGAACTTACGTGGAAAGCAGACCTTGTTATTAACCAATCCCTAAGTATGCTGCTAAATGATACTGTACATCACATGTTCAAAAAGTGATGCGTGCACATTTGAGGAGTATCGGCAAAGGGTTATATTCAGGATGTGGTAGATATGGATATGGATTCATCATAAAGGCACCTATGTTACATGTGACAGAAATGTATCCTGAAATGTAGTATATTAGACATTTGATGACCCTATTAGCACTGCAAATGGAAAGTTTGGCCAAGTCGGAGCGAGCCACGTCAGCATCAGGGACACCCCGTTAGCATCATTGGCCACTGACATGGCCAAACTTGGTCAGTTTTGCTAAATATTTCTCTTTTGGTATATTTAATTTTTGTCTCTTTTACAAAAAATTGTCTGAAAAGCATTATTTCCCACACTCAAAGGACCCCGATTCTACCGTCAAGACATTTTTAAACACTAAGCACTTAGAAACTTCAAATTAAAAATTGTAAGAAGTTAATTACTATTTATTGTACAAATACTTTTAAAGTATGATTTACATAAAACAAAATTATTTTGTAATATTACTTTTATGATAAAAATATAGATATAGCATATGATAATTTTCAAATAATGAATAAGTACTGAGAATAAACTTATTCATTATGTCAAATTTTCTGATTAATGAAGTATGGCTTCTTCGTAGCCAACTGTTAACTAATTGTCAAAAATATGTGGTGGTAAAGATATATATTTGTGAATTGAAACAACATTGTGTTTCGGCTTAGATTTCTTTCTAGCGAATCTGTATCTTGCATTCAGCAAATATGACCTTAAACTTGTGAATTGCATATGCATACTCGATAAAAAGCTAATTTCAAGCCTGGCAATTGAAAATTAAGCTTTTAAGATATCCTAGGCACTTTTCATAGGAATAGCTGACAGTCTTACCAAAGATGGAGACCTCATATAACAAAGCCAAGCAGAAGGAGCAGGTGTTTGGATCGGACTTGGGGATGGCCTCGTCACCGATTGGGCTTGGGAGAAGCTCCAATTGCCGTTCGATCTTGGGGGAGGTGCGACGAAGCTCGTACGACTCTCAGGTGCTCGGATCGGACTTGGGGATGGCCCCGTCGTCGATCGGGCTTAGTAGAAACTCCGGTCGTTGCACCTCCCTGGCCATTCGGACGGAGCTGCTTCCTCGGATGAAGCTTCGATCAAGGTCAGATAACGCCTTGCTGGCTGTTGTTGGGTCGGCGAGCTCGAACGTCGATGGATCTGGGCCACCGATAGGTGGATAGACTAGCTTAATCATCGCCAGATCTTAAGTGCAGCGGGCTCGGCGGTCTCGAACAGCGACAGATCTGGGGTCACCCTGAGTGAATGGCCAGAGGAAGGTCGGATGGTCGACATGTTAACGAGCCAGTGCCTTGCCAAAGTTGTCGTATCGATGTTGTCCACCCCCGCTTAGCTTTGATCGAAGGACGATGGGATCGATCTCCATGCCAATGTTGGCTCGATGGGTCATCACCGAGGTCAACTTGGTCGGAGGCTATCGATCGATGGAGCTCAATCGACGAGAGGGGAGCTCGGTCGTCGATCTTGGTTGGGAATCAGAACAGGAGAAGCGGAGAAGCTAGGGTCTGTGGATAAGGGAGCGAATGAAAACGATGGGGGGAAACATTTGGGAAGCCCGCCCTTGCGAAATTTTTTTGAGCTCTTTGAACGTTGTATATTGTCAAATCTATAATAGCGCTTGCAACAAGACAAACATTGTCTATTGTCAAACCTATAACATCGCTTGCAAAAAGAAACGATGTCTATTATCTGACCTTTAACAGCGCTTGCAAAAATAAGCGTTGTCTATTATGCGTGCCTCTAATAAACAACGCTTGCAAAAAGAAGCGATGTCTATTATCCGACCTTTAACAGCGTTTGCTGAAAGAAGCGCTGTCTATTCTCCGACCTTTAACAGCGCTTGCAAAAAGAAGCGCTGTCTATTATATGTGCCTCTAATTAACAACGCTTATAATTGGCAAGCGCTATTAAAGGTGTGCTATTAAAGGTTCTTTTTTGTAGTAGTGTATGAGAGTGGCTCGAGGAGCAATGATATTTTGACAAAGGGAAAGCACATGCAACCTTTACGATTTGGATAGCTCGGTTTTGACTGGCATGGTAACACTCTCCCGTGAGGTCGACAGAGATGATTCATTACTCTGGCACTGCATCTAGGTCATATTGAAGAGAAAACTCTGCAAAATCTTATTGAGAAAGATCACCTACGAGGAGCCAAGACCAGAAGGATTGAGTTTTGCAAGCATTGTGTCTTCGGTAAAAAGACACGTCCATATTTTGGGACATCCATCCATAAGACGAACGGAGTGCTTGACTACATCCTCACCGATGATGACAACATCATTGTGAGGTAAACACTATTTTGTGCCTTTTGTTGATGATTTCTCATGCATGGTTTGAGTATTTCTTCTAATGTTTAAAGCTGAGATCCTAAGTAAGTTTATAAAGTGGAAGAAACTGATTGAAAATTAGACAGGTAAGAAAGTCAAGAGACACCAAAAATGGTGGAGAGTATAGGTCAGATCCATTCGAGGAGTATTGCAAACTGAGTGGATTCAAAGACGCGTCACCATTAGTGGTACGCCGTATCAGACTTAGGTAGCTGAAAGGATGAATCGGTCCTTGTTGAAGAAAGTCTGATGTATGTTATCTATATCTGACCTATCGAAGGAGTTCTGGGCAGAAGCCTTTGTGTATGCAACCTATCTAATCAGCTGGCTACCTTCAGCTGCTTTGGATGGACTGCCTCCTTTGAAGGTCTGGTCTGGAAAATCAGTTTCCGACTATTATTCACTGCATATATATGGACTAATCATAACCCGTGCCCGCGGGCACGGTTCAATTAAGATTTTCCCCCGCAAAATCTTTGTTTCCCAAACAGTTATTTCCACCGTCAAAATTGCGTGGAACAACAAATTTGCGTAAAAATATTTAACGACATGGACGCATTCGGCATGAAACAAAAAATTCAGCGCAGAACAACAAATTAGTGTAAAAACATTTAGTGGGCGCCTTCGGTGCGGAACAACACATTAGTTTAAAAATCGGGGGTGGCGCCTTCGACGCGGGCGCCTTCGACGCGGGCGCCTTCGACGCGGGCGCCTTCAATTAAGATTTTCCCCCGCAAAATCATTGTTCCCCAAAAAATTATTTCGACGGTCAAAATTGCGCGGAACAACAAATTTGCATAAAAATATTTAGCGACATGGACGCATTTGGCATGAAACAACAAATTCGGCGCGGAACAACAAATTAGTGTAAAAACATTAAGCAGGCGCCATAGTTCAAGCAATTGAAGTTTCCCATATCTAGTACCCAACACTCACATTCATATCAAATAAAACTTCAACTCAAACATAACCATAGTTCAAGCGTCTTAGAGGCCGCACCAAGCTACGACTACCAGAACCTCCAATTTGGAAAAGGTTTAAACAACATCTAAAAAATAGAAAAAGAAGTTAAAGAAAGAAATCAAGGTAATATCACAAAATAAAGGATTGTTTATCCAACACAATCATATCATTGAGACTAACAAAATTCTACAAAAGTACACATATCATAGAAGCCTCCAATCTCAGCCTAACGGCCAAACTTTACTTAGATTCTGTTGGAACTTATATTGATGCCACATAGGTTATTTTTTGAATGGTACATATAACATAGCAAACTGCAAAGGGGCTAACTAAAATCACCTTTAAATAAAAAGTTCCAGCATATGTCTAAAGAACATAATAATATAGCACACAACATAGATCAATGATCATCCATAGCAAACTTTACCAAGCCCTAATCAAACACTTTCAAACGACCGAGACCAGAGAACCATCAAATACCAACCAAAAATAAGCACCATGACAGACAATATGGCAGCCAGGCCTGCCCAAACACGGTAACCAATTGTAACCTATAGATAGTTTACAATGTGGCAACCACCAATGCGATTTTGGGCAAATTTGACTTATAAAAAACAAAAGAAATTAAAAAATTTAAATTTCCACAAAAAACAAAACAATTTGTGCAAAGACCATATCAGAGTTCATCACTCGCAGTCTTATTGTTGATAACTACAAAATACTCAAGAATCATTAGCATAACAAAATGCTTATTTTATATGGATAAGCATCCCAATGTGGATTTTAATAAGGTTTCCAGTTTTCATCCTCAACGACCATCCTTCATTGCTTCTTCTTCAATGGCGGCATCATGCAGCTGAAGATGGGTTCTTTAGAGTCGTATGCATGTTTGGGAAGAAGGGTCAGTTGAAAGATTGGAACGTGATGGAAAAGTTCATGTCTTTCTTTGATATGAGCTTGTTAGCAAAAAAAATAAAGTCCTTTTCCCCCTTTTGGTATTGAATCTTGTTTGTAAGTATCTGGATTTGATCAATGAATCAACCTAAACAGGATTACAAACTGGTTTGATCCTAGAATGGTTTGAGCCTGGATGCATGTAATGGAAGAAAAGTTATGATTGCTTGCTTTCTCCATTAAGAGAGGATAAAAGAACAAACAAAAGTACGAATAAGAAAATGAAAGATCAAATTCCTTAAATAAGAAAAGCATAATATAACAAAATGCTTATCAGGCAATAGAATAAGCCATACACACGTCCAACCTCATGAAGAAAAATACTTCAGAATTAACTGAAACTATAAAAAAATCCACAAATCTATTATTTCCTGTTAAAAAGTAATAAAGAGACATAAGAATATATGTACATATCTGGGTACGTGGGATTACAAATCAACCAAAAACTTAAAATTATCCCCGAACACCTAATACAATGTTCGGGGGTAATGGATCATACTTACATTAAAAATAGATCACAAAAACAACATAAAAATGAACTCACAGAAAGCTCAACAAACATGGATGAGGATGCACCCTACATGATATAAAGCATGCATTTGTGCCATTTATGCAGATGTTACAATGCAAATTCTTGTTACAATGCAAAAAGAGAAAGAAAAGAAACCATGCAAAAAGATGCTCACATAATTCATATACATTTCACAATGCCATATACCAAAAATGTCACAATGTCATATACCAAAAATGTCACAATGTCACAATTTCATACACAATGTCACAATTTAAAAAAATTGCTAGCTTCATTCACCTACAGCATCATTCTCAAAAAATTGCTAGCTTCATTCTCAAAAAATACACCTTCAAAAAATACACCTTCAAAAATACACCGTATCTAGCCCCTTTTGTTCAAAAATACGTAGTCTCAGTTCAAAATTGGCAAGTGTAGCTTCCATGTTACACAGAAATTTCCCACCAGGGTTGTCCATCATCCAGGCTGTAGCATGCATGTTACCCCTTCAGTGATACCTGAGTATCTGAATCAAAAAAATCTGTTAGAATTTGCAATGGCAAGTATCTGAATCAAAAAAATTATATAAGCGTTGAAATGGCAAGTATGCAGTGAATATATGCAATGTATCTAGCATGTTACACCTACGGCATCCATGGATGAAATATAATTTCCAAGTTCCTCAAGAAAGGTTTGAGCAACAGACATTCACATTCACATTCAGACATGCTCAAGTGACATGCATATTGGCATCCAGGTTCAGACAAATTCAACATGCATATTTGACATGCATATTTGGCTTCCAGGTTACAGGTTGACATCTCGTTTTAACTATAAATAAAAAACCAGGAAGTGAAAAAATTCCATTTGCCAAATAGTCTTAGTTCACGTGAAGTATCTGAACTTCATTTGTTTTTAACACTTTGGATGGAAATAAATGTCTGGCTGAAAATGCAGTAGTTGATTAACTACCTATGTAGGAAAAACAAATGAAGTTGCAGTAGTTGATTAACTACCTATGTAGGAAAATGTAGGTCCAGCATGAAACTTGTGATTTTAAGGAGATTACATAATTAGCAAATACATAGAAACAAACCATATTATCAATTCAAAATGTTAGATTGCTCACATGCAACATCGGTCTAGAAGCAGATGCTTTCAGTGGGAGAGAAATAGTGGAGGGGTTAGAAACCTCAACATACTCTGAGAAATTGATTGTACCCTCCCCAATTGGTTGCAGGTTCCAGGTTGCTCAAACAGAGTGTCCAACTTCCAGATTATTTCATCATGTGACAAAAATTTAAAAAAATTCAGCATACTGGAGTGACATGCATATTTTGCTTTAGTTTTGCAAGTGGAATAAGAGGAATGCACAACAGATTAAGCTAGCATATGACAGAATTGATTATTTTTGACATTTATTGCTTTATAATGGACAAATCTGATCCACAGAGCTCTTCTCATACCAAGAGCTAATAATGATCCTGCATCCATTATTTGTTGTTTTGAGATATAATGGCAATCAAATAGTATTGGGAGCATGTCTAGTTGCTGTTTCGAGATATACCTTGGAATGCAACCTCTTTACCTTCATGCAAGTGATGAAGTAACCTCTGTATAAAAATAAACAAATAATATCTTTAATCATGATAATTTTCAATGAGTAACTCTTCATCTATGAATAGGTGGGTGTAGTCAATGAGTAACTCTTCATCTATGAATAGGTGGGTGTAGTCATATAAAAGGATCTATGTAATGTTGCCATAAAATATATCTATTTCCAGATACAACGAAATGTTGCCATAGAACATCAATTCAGACAAAGTAGTCGGAATTATAGCTTACTGCAAATCAATTGCAGATTGTAATGTTGCCACACGTATTAAGATACAACGAAAAAATTATAGCTTACAACTAATATTAAGATACAACGAAAAAATTATAGGTTACATAATTGCAGATTGAGGCTGCGTTTTTTCGGCAGTCTTCATATGGGCAAGGAAAGGATTTAATAATCCAGAAGCAAGCTTTTGCCTTCCGATTTGCTAGGATCGCCAAATCATACCTAATAACAAATCAATGGTCAATCATAATGCCAAGCTTGCAACATTCCACAACTAATATTGCAGCTAATTTTTGAATCAATATAAAGAGACATCTAATATTGCAGCTAATATTGCATCAATATCAAGCTGATGATCCATTGCATATTCCTGTCACAGGAACTTTCAGCTACATTGCATCAACATACATTCCACTTTTAATTTTTGAATCAAAAGTATAGCTGCATTCACAGAAATATATTGCAGCTAATATTGCATCAACATCTAATATTTTTAGAAAGTTCCCATGGACAACTAATATTGCAGCTAATATGAAGACAACATTCCACAACAACACTAAGAGACATCAACACTAAGATCATATAGCTGCGAGGAAGATCAAATATGACTGCAAATCAAATCAAAGAAGATCCAAGATCAAATAGCGAGGAAGTCAAGGTTACCTGCGAGGAAGATCCAAGAGGCTTTGATGGCGGCGAGGCTGTGGCAGTGTTCGGGGTTGGTGAGGCGTTCGTCGAGGACGCCGTGCGGCAGTGGGGACAGCGGCAGGAGCGAGGCCGTCCGAGGTGGTTGCGGCGGGAGCGAGGAAGTTTGCGAGGATGGAGGAGGCTGGAGGAGAAGAGGCTGAAGCGAGGCTGAAGCGGAACCCAGCAGATTTTGAGGAGGCGTGGGGAGGAGTCGATGAGATTTGGGGAGGAGTCGAGGGGTTTTTTGCCAGCTTTTTTGGGCTCACTCATCTAGGAGATGGAGAAACAGGCTTACCCAAATATTAACCCTCTCTGTTACCAGCTGACCCCACAATCCAAAGAAACCCAAGCGTGCTGATGGGGTTTTAAGCTAAACCCATCTAAATTACATCAACACATCTCAACCGTTGGTTTACCCAGATGAAATCTCAGCCGTCTTTTATCTTGTCCTAGTCAGCCCTAGGATTCAAAAAACACTGTCAAATGTATAATAGATGTCCTGCCTACTATGTAGTGAAGGAGGAGAAGCTTAATGCTAGAGCCAAGAAAGCCATCTTCTTGGGTTTTAATGATGGTGTCAAAGGATACCAGATGTGGTATCTGAGATAAAAGAAGTTGATCTTGAGCAGCGATATGACATTCGATTAGTCAGCATTGTTGAAAGGACATGGACCGAAGGTGGAGCATACAGAGACACAAGTGAAGTAGGTTCATATAGAGGTGTCGATGGTTCTTGATATTATGGCTACTGACTCTATCCAAAGTTCATCAAAGATTGCAGATGATACACTCCAGACAAATGGTGACGTTGGTGGCCCAGGTCCAGATGGTGAAGATACACTTTCTCCAAAAATTGCACAGCAAATGGATTCCATTGCAGTCTCGAGACCTAGGCATGAGATACGACGACATGCAAGGTATACAAAGATGGTCGCATTTGCTTTTCCCGTAGTTAGTACTGATATACACACTTCGTACAAAGATGTAGAACATTTTAAAGACCCAGTGAGGTGGAGCCAAGCAATGGATGATGAGAAGTAATCATTGTGGAAAAACGATACATGGGAATTGATGAAGCTTCATGTTCAAAAGAAAGCGATATGGTGTAAGTGGGTCTACAGCAGGAAGGAGGGAGCCAAAGCTGGAGATGTTTGCTTCAAGGCCAGACTTGTTACGAAAGGCTATGCGCAGAGAGAATTAATGTATTGATTACAATGAGGTTATCTCTCCAGTGGTCAAGCATTGATATATTCAGATCCTATTGGCATTAGTTGCACAACTCGACCTTGAGTTGTTGCAACTAGATGTCAAGACTACATTCTTACATGGGGAGCTAGAAGAAGAGATTTATATGTCTCAACCTGTTGGCTACAAGAGAGGCAACAGACTTGCATGTAGGTTAAATAAGTCTGTCTATGGGTTGAAACAATCACCTATATAGTGGTACAAGCATTTTGTGCACTTCATGATGGAAGATCAAGTGTATTTGTAGAGTTCCTATGATCATTGTGTGTTCTTTTGGAAACTAGATGATGGGTCATTCATATATCATTTACATGTTGATGACATGTTTATAGTGTCTTCAAATAAAGTAGAGATTTAGATATTGAAATAGGAATTGATTTGTTCATTTGAGATGAAGGACCTATGTGAAGCACGAAGGATTCTTGGCATGGAGATCTACTGAGACCAAAGTAGCTGTATTGTACATCTGTCACAAAGTCCCTCCTTGTAGATCATTATTTAGAGGTTTTGTTGTAAAAGCATGAAGTCTGTAGCTACTCCACTTGCACATCACTTCAAACATTGTGTAAAGCATTGTATGAAGAACGAGAAAGAAAAGAAGTTTATGGAGAGCATACCGTATGCTAATGCGGTTGGTTCTTTGATGTATGCCATGGTGTGTATGTGTTCCAACCTATCACATGCCATGAACATGGTGAGCCGATACATACACAATCCAGGGAAGGTACATTAGCAAGTAGTATAGTGGATACTACAATATAGAAATGGCACCATTAATGTGGGATTGACATCACTACTACAAAAGGGGTCTTTAACAGCACTTAAATAAAGTCTTTAACAACACTTCTGTGTGTTGTCTATCTCGCAGCTGCTAAAGGGGGGCTGGTTTTAATAGCGGTTTACAAGCGCTGTCAAAGGTCCCAATAGACATCGCTTCTTTAGTAAAAGCACTGTTAAAGGTCCACCATAGACAACACTTGTACTAAAAAGTGCTATCTATCTGGGACATTAGACATCGCTTGTTTAGTACAAGCGCTGCCAAAAGTCCCAATAGACATCGCTTCTTTAGTAAATTCGCTATTAAAGATCCACCATAGACAGGGCTTGTATCAAAAAGCAATATCTATCTAGGACCTTAGACAGCGCTTGTTTAGTACAAGCGCTCTTAAAGGTCCCAATAGACATCGCTTCTTTAGTAAAAGCGACGTTAAAGGTCCACCATAGACATCGCTTGTACTAAAAAGCACTCTTTATCTGGGACCTTAGACATCGCTTGTTTACTACAAGCGCTGTGTAAGGTCCCAGATAGACATTGCTTCTTTAGTACAAGCGCCGTTAAAGGTCCACCATAGACAGCATGTAACGGTCGCTTTCCGATCGTACCTTTATTCGTGCACGTGCTTTTGACCGTGCACGTATTTATTTTAGACTCTGTTTGTTTGCGAACACTTTAGTGTGATATGTCGTTGTGAACGTCTCTGAGAGTATTAAATTGTGGCACTAATTTGGAACGACATTTCTCGAGTCGTTCTCCCACGATTTGATCTTATTCGAAGAGACGTTGCGATTCTCACTTTTGACGTGAGACGTTTCTATTTTTAGTTACGTGACTCGACGTCGAAATTGAGATCCGTCTTCTTAGTTTTCTTTCTCCCATCATCCCGATCACCCCAATATTTATTTCACAATTATTGGATTTCATTTGACCTATTTTACATTTTTGGCCAAGCTTTAACTATTTTTAAATACTAATTTTTAAAGTATTTTCAACCCAATATAATTTCTTTTAGATTATAGCTCTTCAAAATATTTTTGACCCAAATCCTAGCCCCTTGGCCGCACCCCTATTGCTTGAGATATAGTGTGGATGAGTTTTTGGGTTTAAAATTGATTAAAAAGCAATTTTAATTCAAATTAAACCCTAGACTTAGTCAAACCCATCTACACTATATATAGGAGCCTTAGGATACCCTTTTTCCTCAAGCAATCAACCCTAGCCGTCACAAAACCCCCCCAAACTTTCGCATCCACACTTGCGACGTTCGTCGCAACTGCAGCTCGCAGCCGCCCAGCGCCCGACCGACGGAATCCCTCGTTTTCCCTCGGTCTGACCGAGAGATTTCCCCGCACCGTCACTCCACTCCGCACATTGCAACTGCAACGTTGCAACCCCGCAGCGACCGACGCCTCCGCTCGGTCTGACTGAAGCGCTCCCTCGCTCCGCACCGCTCCCCCGCTCCGTTGCAACCCCCACAACGCTGCAGCCCGCATCCGCTCGCCCCGACCGAAAAATTCCCTCGCAATGGCCCGCTACGACCGAGAGCCCGCATCTCCGCAGCGACTGACCAAACCCGCTGATATGCTCTTTCGGTCAGACCGAGAGAAATCCTCGCAGCGGCTCGGTCTGACCGAGCGACTTTCGTCGCAACGTCGCAACTTCCGTAACGCTTGCTGCCGTGGGCCCCCTCAAGTTCTCCAGAGGTGTTGTGGGTCCCCCATTGGCCCCTAGCACTACTGTGGGTCCCACCTAGGTGTCTCCTCTTCGTGGATTTGCCGATTACGACGTTGCGATACGTCGTAGCCCTTCGTCGCACGTCCTAGCGTTGGAATCTTGGTTCGTCGTTCTGGTGGCTGCCCGGACTTGACGAGCGAGGAATTTGGACTAGGAGCGCGTTCTTATATTCCAACCCCTGGCGTCGCTACCCGACGCCAGTGTAGCTCTCGCGTCGTGTTGAGGTAACGTTCTGCACCCCTAGGACCCCCAACCACAGCCTGTTAAACAAGACTAAAATTGATGTTTTTAAATTGTTTTAAATTCATTAATCAAGATTAATAATATGGTACTGTAGGCTGGTGGACTTGTGCACATAGGTTTTTTGTGACTTGTGGACTTTTGGACGGTGTTTTTCAGACGTCAGATTTGCAGGCAAGTGAAACTTGCCATCTTCTTGTTTAGGACATGTTTTAGGCCGCTTTTTGTACCGTAGCGTAAAAGAGACTAGACAGTGAAATGATAGCTGTCTAGACGCCCATTTGATCTAGCTTGACAACGAAGCTAGATCGACCCCTTTTACTTGTTCATGTCATTCATGCATCCTTATCTGTCATGTTTAAATTCCTTATCTGTACGCCTTGCTACTTGCCATGCCATGTCATCCATGCATTGAATGTTGCATTCGTAGCACACGCTACATACGTGTACTTCCTTGTTCAGGCTAGGCACCTGCTTTTGCGGGCACAACCCTATGCCAAATACACTTCCTGGCTCATGATCCAGAAGCGATCATTCCGTGTTTGGGGGTAAGGCCCTGGCTCGATACACGTGGATGGGTAGGGATAAGCGATCACTTGAGTGTAAGAGTTGGCCCGTACAGCCACTCTAGCCAAAAGGCGTAATCCCTGTGCACGACGTGCTTACTAGACTTGTCCTTGTCCTTGTGATTGTTCTTGCAAACTTGATATCCATGTCATGATTTAAATGCCAGTTTTTCATGTCATGCTCGTACTTTACTTCGCTTGTTGCACTCATGCTATATCTGCCATGTCATTGCATCATGCTAGAACTGCTAGGTTACTTTACTTTTACTTTCAGTTTCCTTGCACAAGTCTCTTGTAGACTTGCTGACATGTGCCCCTTGCTCTTTTGGGTGTCACATGTTAGACCCTGAGCCAGAGACCGTTGCTGGGGACGTGGTGTTTGCTGACGCTGAGCCTGAGCCCATGTCTTTCAAGGAGGAGTTTGTGGACACCGGTGACTAGTCTTAGTGACCTTGCTGAGCTTCCTTTTGTTTTAGGATTGATGTTAGTTATCGGTGTGTGACACCTTTACTTTGTACGTTGTACTTTTGTTGGCCATGTTTGTGCCTTTAGACTCTTTTTCTTTTCAGCCTGGTGGCTTTTCTGTGATGTTGGAACTTATTTTATGGATATTCTGAGATTGCTTTTGTCTCATTTCCTTTATTATTATCTTGTTTCGTATCGCATTTGTAAGGACCTGCCATTTGACGTTTTATTGACGCTTATCAGGCTTGTAGCTTCGCAGCTCCAAGTTTGTGTGGACCTACTCACGCCTCGCCTCCATATTTTTAGATATGTGTGTGGATAGCTATACCACTCTAGGGACGTCTGTGTAAATAAGAATCAGTGTTGGAATATCTGATGGAGTGTATGAAGTTGGAGATACTTATAATGGTTGAAATAATATGATGGTAAAGCTATGTGTATGTGACGTCCCCACGTTGTGCGTGTTTGATGTGTGCAATAATATGATTGGGGGCGTGAGATTTAAATATTTGTAACCGCAAGCGCACGGTGTTGTAGTGTGGCTTGTGGGTCGAACTCAGGGAGGCGTGGATGTGCTTGTGTCAAGAAGGATCGAATTCACCCCATGGGCGAGCTAGCCCGAATCGGATAAATGTTTGTCACATTAAATGGAATGCAAGGGATAAACAATATAAAGGGAAAACCCGGGAGTTTGGTTTCCACCCTATCGTGCGATTTGTTGTGTATTGATTCCCCGGATTTGGTTTTGGATGATGAGCAAACATAAATAATGTATACTAACTTATTTGTGAGTGCAATTATGGAGATCGTCGCCAAAAGAATACGTATATCCAAAGCGACGTCTCAAGACTTCTCAATACGCGTGATCGTGTGCCTGAAGCTTCGTTGAAGCTCAAGGAGTTTTATTGAAGTCAAGAATGAAGATTGAAACTTCGAAGATGGTTCGTCATGTATTATTTATTGTCTTCTAGCTTCATAGATTAGAATGTTAAGCCTTGAGTAGGACTTACATTATAAACTTCATTTCGCTCATATCTTAGAGCTAGGATAATCTTAGAAGCAATTAGAAACATCCCCGAAGCCTATCGCTTCTTCCCTCGGCTTCGAGTGCATGTTAGTTGGTTCAAGAAGCGTCACCAACCGACTAGATGCCGATCTAGTCGGTCGGCAACTCTACTTAAACCAACTAGTTTGCCTTCTCTATTTCAGCTCTTTCTATGACTACAGTTAGTCGGTCAAAGAAGAGTCACCGACCGACTAGATGACGATCTATTCGGTCAGTAATCCTTCTTAGACCGACTAGTTGTGTACAGTCATTTTCAGCCTGAGCTACTGTTTCGAGTTAGTCGGTCAAAGAACGTTTACCGACCGACTAGTTGAGAAACTAGTCGGTCAGCATTTGTTCTTAAACCGACTAAGTCATCTTGAAGTCAGCCTATTCTATTTCGACGTTAGTCGGTCAAAGAGCATTCACCGACCGACTAGTTGTGAAACTAGTCGGTCGGCAAGTCTTCTTAGACCGACTAGTTGTCTTTGCCTGTACTTCGACTTTTTGGCTGTTCTTCCATTAGTCGGTCTAAGTTAATTGACCGACTGACTAGTTGATGAACTAGTCGGTCGGTGATTGTTCTTTGACCGACTAGTTGGGTTCAGAAAAGAGCCGTTGGGAACTTTTCCAACACGATTTTCCTTGCCTCTATAAATACAAACTTGATTTGTTTGAGGCAAAGTTGAAGGTCCATTTTACAAGTAATTTCAGACCTAAGAGAAGATCTCTCCTAAGCTAATTCAAAGCTCTCTCTCCCTCACAAGAATCTCTCCCTTCACTCTTTGAGCCATCTTCCTCAAGAGAGATTCTCTCCATTGTGAGCATCTCAAGCCAAGAGCTTGATCCTAGTCACCATACTCCACCCTAGGCTTCCATTGCTGGTCATCTTCTTGAAGCTAGGGTTTGGTGACATCCTCTTCCACAAAATCCATCATTGCCCTAATTTGGTAAGTATACTCAAGGCATAGGATTTTGTAAGGTAAGAGTTAATTTCATTTCTATCGTATTTGAATTGTGTCTCGGTTGTGAGAGAGGGTGTGATCCCGGTTTGTGGGAGTCACATGTCTTTTGTATGATTTGACTTGTGAAGGTTTTTCACAAGTATTTCATAGTGGAAATCTTGAGTTAGGGTTGCTAACTCACGTATCCGGAGGGGATCCGGGTGGTTGGGACGTAGGATCACCGGGAACAAGTCGGGGAGACTTGGGTGGATCTGAACCCAGTAACATACTTTGTCTGCGTATGTTTTATTCTTGTTGTTCGTCGTTTAATTCCGCATTGTCGTTTGTTCATTGCACAATAGTTAGGAATAACTCTCTTAATTATTTTAAGTACTATTCACCCCCTCTAGTACGTGTGCAGTAGCTACCACATGGCACTACAATTGGTATTAGAGCCAAGGTTAAAGCTATGACGAACAACGACTACAACGTCTTCAAGGATCGTCAAGGAGCCTCCTCAGTTTTAGAAGGGCAATCTTCATCTAGGCCTCCTTCCTTCAATGGTACAAACTACGGGTACTGGAAATGCCGAATGGAAACGTTCCTTCGGAGTGCCTCACTTTGGAGAGCCACGATGAATGAGTACGTCGAGCCCTCCGAACAAGATTTCGCAAAGTGGACTCCCGCGGAGGTCTCCGCAGAGGTAAGTAATGCCAAGACAATGAATGCCTTGCAATGCGCATTGGAGCACGAGTACTTCAACAAGATATGTACAGGTAAGAGTGCATATCAAATATGGAACTCCCTCCTCATCTTACATGATGGGACGAGTCGGGTAAGAGATTCTAAACTCGTGGTAGTGAATAAAGATTTTGAATTATTTCATATGCTGTAGGGTGAAAAGATGAAAGAGTATTATGCTCGATTCGTCGACATCACAAACGAGTTGGAAGCTCTTGGGAAGACCTACACCCAAAAGGAGAAAGTCTCGAAGATAATCGATGGACTTCCTTCTTGTTGGGAGAAGCGTACCTTCGCCATCGAGGAAGGTAATGACATGAAAACTTATACGGTTACTCAACTAATGGGTACCTTGATGTCATACGAGGTACGCAAGGATAGCAAGCTCACGATGAAAGAAAAGATGAAGTCGTACTTGAAGCAAGACGAGCCTAAGAAAAAGGCGATTGCATACAAGGCCGCTCCATCTACCGATGATGAAGAATCAGAAGAAGAATCGGACGATGAGTTGGACATGGAAGCTTTGGCCGATATGGCAAAGAAGTTCATCCGATTCTTCCGACAAGGTAAGTTGAATCGTAAATCTAAATTTATTTCGACTAATGTTTCTACTCTCGTGTGTTACAATTGCAATAAGCCAGGACATATCAAGCCGGATTGTCCTCTCTACAAACACAAGGGAAAGTGGAAGGGATCCAAGCATGACAAGTCAAGAAAACACAAGAAAGGGCTTGTCGGTACTTTCACCGACTCCGATTCCTCAAGTGGAGAGTCAGACGATGAAAGAGTGGAGAAAGCACACACGTGCTTCATGGGCAAAGAGGATCGTGATGAAGACACCTCCTCCGATGAAAGTGAGGATGGAAGTGAGGATGAAGGCGAAGAGGTAACCAATGAAGAACTTAGATTAGCCAACGAACAACTTTGGAATAAGTTTTCTAATATGGCTACTAAGTTTATGAAGACTAAAAATGAATTAGATAGTCTTAAAAACTCGCCTAAGCCTTTCATCGTCAACAACGACACCGTTGTTGATGGGTTGAGAAATGAGATTGAAAATCTCAAGTCTCAACTTGAGCATGTTCATATCGAGGATTCGGATGAACATGTGATAGCGGATTTGACGTCTCAAATCTCAACTTTGAGTATTGAGAATAAAAATCTCAAATCACGTGTTTGTGCACTCGCATCGCAAGTATCCACTTTGGATGCTTCTTTGCATTCTCTCACCGAGAAGCATGAGAGCACATTAGGCCGAATTCATGAATTCAACAAAGGTAAGGGCAAGTTGGATGATATCCTAAATGACTTACCTCCGGCCAATCATCACATTGGTTTGGGGTATAAAATGGGAGAGTCATCCAAATCGTCCGTCACCTTTGTTAGGCCATCTTCCGATGCTTCTACTAGTGGAAGTAAACACGTCATGTGTAGTTCTTCTACCAATGGTGCTTCCGCTAGGAACACGCCCCCATTTGGAAAGAAACCCACTTTGGGTGGACCTCCAAAGAAGGGTCATGCTTTCATGTATACCATGCCACGCAGGAACACAAATCCTACCCCACATGTTAGCACATATGCCGATTTCTATGCTCCGCATCCACGAGCACGTGCACACCATGTGAGACACACTCATGCACGTGTTCCTCCACATTCATATGTTCATCCTCATTCTCATATGAATAATTATCGTCATGCACCATTGCATCGCATGCCATATGCTTAACCACGATATGCATCATATAGAAATCAACAACATATGCATGTTCCCAATAGGATTAGGACTCCCAAGACATACACTATTTGGGATCCGAAGAACACAAGCATGCATGCTAAGAATTTGTATGTGAAATCATTTATAAATGATGTTATTTTGAATGATGATTATGTTGGGAAATCAAGTTCCTCTTGGACTTGGTTTCCGAAGGGTTAGTTCCCTTTGAACCTTCATTGCTTGGTACCATAAGTTTAATTTCATTTTATGGGTACCAAAGCAATTGTGCTATGTATGGGTTACATTTAATTTGAATTTAGTTAGCTAAATTTATTGCTTAACCCATAGGATCCAAAAAGATTTTTGGATACCAAAATGATATTCTCTAGGTTAAATCCACCATGAGATACCAACCCTACCAACTCCGTGATTTGCAAGGATTTTCATTCGAATGGAGTTGATGGTGCTTAAGTGATGCACCAAAGTAGGGGGAGCTTAATGTTGTAAGTATTTTCATACTTTTGATTCACATTGGCATCCATTGGTAGATTATATTACAATTGGTATCATTTTGCTTCATTTTGTATGCTAGCTTAATGTATGCCATTGTCCTATGATGTTCTATCTATTTTTGGCATAACATTTTTGCATGATACATTTGATATGCACATTGGATTATTTTTGTCTCTGATGTTGATTTCGTCGTTCGACGATTTTATGGATTAAATAGAATTCATTCTATGGAAACATAGAATTGTTTTCCATGCATTCTATTGATTTTGGAGAGTATGTTCCAAAACTCAATAAGTGAAATTGATTTGAGTTTTTGATGATTTCGGTTTTCGATTTTCGCCTATGGCTTGGTGGTTTCGTTTTCCGATTTTCACCGATGGTTTTATGATTTCGGTTTTCGGTTTTCGACTTTGGTCTCTTTGGCACGCTTTGCTTTTATTCGGTATTTTACATTTGATATTTTGCATTGGTGTCATTTTGGACCGTGGTCATATTCTTCGACTCCCGTGCTTTATTTTTTAGCCATTGCTTTTGTCATTGATCTCCTCCCGCTCTTTTTGCTAATGCCAAAGGGGGAGAAATATAATAATGACAATGTGCTAATTAATAATTTAAAGGAATTTACCATGAATCCTATATGTGCAATAATAGGATTCATATTTTATATTTCCCTCGCTGCTTGATGCATATGAATATTATTGAATATGGAACTAGCGTGTCATCAATGCAGGGGGAGTAAGTAAACTTCATTTGAATCATTATTATTTCTTATTATTTATGTTAGTTTGTCATCACAAAAAGGGGGAGAATGTTGTGTATTGATTCCCCGGATTTGGTTTTGGATGATGAGCAAACATAAATAATGTATACTAACTTATTTGTGAGCGCAGTTATGGAGATCGTCGCCAAAAGAATACGTATATCAAAAGCGACGTCTTAAGACTTCTCAATACGCGTGATCGTGTGCCTGAAGCTTCGTTGAAGCTCAAGGAGTTTTATTGAAGTCAAGAATGAAGATTGAAGCTTCGAAGACGGTTCGTCATGTATTATTTATTGTCTTCTAGCTTCATAGATTAGAATGTTAAGCCTTGAGTAGGACTTACATTATAAACTTCATTTCGCTCATATCTTAGAGCTAGGATAATCTTAGAAGCCATAAGAAACTTCCCCGAAGCCTATCGCTTCTTCCCTCGGCTTCGAGTGCATGTTAGTTGGTTCAAGAAGAGTCACCAACCGACTAGATGACGATCTAGTCGGTCGGCAACTCTACTTAAACCGACTAGTTTGCCTTCTCTATTTCATCTCTTTCTATGACTACAGTTAGTCGGTCAAAGAAGAGTCACCGACCGACTAGATGACGATCTAGTCGGTCAGTAATCCTTCTTAGACCGACTAGTTGTGTACAGTCATTTTCAGCCTGAGCTACTGTTTCGAGTTAGTCGGTCAAAGAACGTTTACCGACCGACTAGTTGAGAAACTAGTCGGTCAGCATTTGTTCTTAAACCGACTAAGTCATCTTGAAGTCAGCCTATTCTATTTCGACGTTAGTCGGTCAAAGATCATTCACCGACCGACTAGTTGTGAAACTAGTCGGTCGGCAAGTCTTCTTAGACCGACTAGTTGTCTTTGCCTGTACTTCGACTTTTTGGCTGTTCTTCCATTAGTCGGTCTAAGTTGATTGACCGACCGACTAGTTGATGAACTAGTCGGTCGGTGGTTGTTCTTTGACCGACTAGTTGGGTTCAGAAAAGAGCCGTTGGGAACTTTTCCAACACGATTTTCCTTGCCTCTATAAATACAAACTTGATTCGTTTGAGGCAAAGTTGAAGGTCCATTTTACAAGTAATTTTAGACCTAAGAGAAGAGCTCTCCTAAGCTAATTCAAAGCTCTCTCTCCCTCACAAGAATCTCTCCCTTCACTCTTTGAGCCATCTTCCTCAAGAGAGATTCTCTCCATTGTGAGCATCTCAAGCCAAGAGCTTGATCCTAGTCACCATACTCCACCCTAGGCTTCCATTGCTGGTCATCTTCTTGAAGCTAGGGTTTGGTGACATCCTCTTCCACAAAATCCATCATTGCCCTAATTTGGTAAGTATACTCAAGGCATAGGATTTTGTAAGGTAAGAGTTAATTTCATTTCTATCGTATTTGAATTGTGTCTCTCGGTTGTGAGAGAGGGTGTGATCCCGGTTTGTGGGAGTCACATGTTTTTTGTATGATTTGACTTGTGAAGGTTTTTCACAAGTATTTCATAGTGGAAATCTTGAGTTAGGGTTGCTAACTCAAGTATCCGGAGGGGATCCAGGTGGTTGGGACGTAGGATCACCGGGAACAAGTCGGGGAGACTTGGGTGGATCCGAACCCAGTAATATACTTTGTCTGCGTATGTTTTATTCTTGTTGTTCGTCGTTTAATTCCGCATTGTCATTTGTTCATTGCACAATAGTTAGGAATAACTCTCTTAATTATTTTAAGTACTATTCACCCCCCTCTAGTACGTGTGCAGTAGCTACAACATGGCACTACAATTGGTATCAGAACCAAGGTTAAAGCTATGACGAACAACGACTACGATGTCTTCAAGGATCGTCAAGGAGCCTCCTCAGTTTTAGAAGGGAAATCTTCATCTAGGCCTCCTTCCTTCAACGGTACCAACTACGGGTACTGGAAATGCCGAATGGAACCATTCCTTCGGAGTGCCTCACTTTGGAGAGCCACGATGAATGAGTACGTCGAGCCCTCCGAACAAGATTTCGCAAAGTGGACTCCCGCGGAGGTCTCCGCGGAGGTAAGTAATGCCAAGGCAATGAATGCCTTGTAATGCGCATTGGAGCCCGAGGACTTCAACAAGATATGCACATGTAAGAGTGCATATCAAATATGGAACTCCCTCCTCATCTTACATGAAGGGACGAGTCGGGTAAGAGATTCTAAACTCGTGGTAGTGAATAAAGATATCGAATTATTTCATATGCTACATGGTGAAAAGATGAAAGAGTATTATGCTCGATTCGTCGACATCACAAACGAGTTGGAAGCTCTTGGGAAGACCTACACCCAAAAGGAGAAAGTCTCGAAGATAATCGATGGACTTCCTTCTTGTTGGGAGAAGCGTACCTTCGCCATCGAGGAAGGTAATGACATGAAAACTTATACGGTTACTGATCACTCCGTGTTTTACACCTTTTTTCCGCATGATTGCATGCCATTTAGACCGCTCAAATCACGCTTTTCACGATTTATCGATAATATTGCGGTACTTTTCACGATTTGTTGTTTTTGTCGTATTTCAGGAGATTTGGAGCGATTTGGAGTGATCTCGAGATACGCCTACTCCAGAGTGTCACCGATGACTTTCCCGAGGGGTATTTTGCTATTGGAGAGGAGCGAAAGAAGAAAGAACGTTGTAGGAGCGACGAGGAGGCAAAAACAAGCTGAATGGGCACTTTTGGTGTCTCACTCGGCCGAGTGAAGGAGTCACTCGGCCGACCAGCGAGACCCCGCTCGGCCGACCAGATCGGACACGCTTCACGTGTGCACTCGGCCGAGCATCAGAAGCCACATCGGCCGAGTGACGGAACCCCGTCCGCCCGAGTGGCACTCAGACGACGCCCATCAAAAAGAGCCAACTTACTGTTTTTCGTCTGCCTGAGCTTCAGAAGACCCACTCGGCCGAGTGGAAAATGCCGACCGCCCGAGTGAATAGAAGCCATCGGCCGAGTGACGACAACTCACTCGGCCGAGCGACGCCCGAAGTGAAGACTCCCAAGACCCCAGACTTACTGGAAATTCTCAGGGTTTCTCACTCGGCCGAGCGACTTTTGTCACTCGGCCGAGTGAGCCGCGCTGCCTGTAGCGTAAATTGCGATTTTCAGGCTGCACAGGGGCATTTTGGTCACAGTTTTTTGGACGATTTTGGGGGGTATTTAACCCCAGTTTTTAACCTAGGTTAGAGAGCTTTTTCCTTTACTTTTTGCAGCTTTTTAGATTAAACTTTTTAGCTTTTGATTCTTGTGATTGGAGAGGAGAGGAAAGTTTATTTTTGTTGGATTCTTGGAGAACTCTATTGGTTTGTCTCCCTCTCCACTAAAAATCTCATTTTTATTGCTTATTTGAATATTGTGATGAATTCTATTGTTATTTCAATTGTTTATTCTTGCTTTTGTGAAATGAATTGTGAGTAGTCCTAACGTCTTGGGGCGTGGGGATGAACCCTATGAGCCCAATTTCCGATTTGTGATGATTTGGTAGAAATATTGCTAGAATTGCTATTAGGGTTAGTTTGGGATCGATTTACTACGGATAGCTAGGTGTTCATATCGATTGGGATTTGCAAGAGATTGGATCCCAATTCGATAGGAAACCCTAGAAATCTGAATTGGGTTGAAATTGAGTTTCCGCAGTATCAGTTTGCAAGAGATTGGACCGATACTAGGGTTCTCGGTTGCAATTCCATACCGATACTCGTTTGCAAGAGATTGGACGGGTAGGAACTATCCCAACCTAGGTCGCGGCGCGAGTTTGCACGAGAATGGGCTCGGGACGTGATTGAACGATGATGTTGATCCTAATGCTAGCTTGCCTAGGCTAGGGTTTGCAAGAGATTGGACCCAAACCTAAGATAGCTATAGACCGGCAACAGCGCGAGTGCGTGAGCTAGGTTTTATATTCAGTTGCAACTAGTTCATCCGAAATTCTACCCTAGCAATGGTGACACCAATGAATCACATTGACGAGATACGGTGAGTAGCGGAGATTCCCCATTCCCTAGGCGTCTTTATTTTATATCTCCATACTTTGTCTGACGATTATGACAGGATCGCCAAAAGGCAAATTCCCTCTTTTCTGTTCATATAGCCAGGTTGTTCGGAGCAGGCACTGTCATTCGTCCTCCCTGTGTTCGATAACCCGCTCGCCGCTACACCGTGTGCTTGCGATAAAACTACACGGTCGCCCTTTTTGGGTTACTTTCAGGAGCGATCAAGTTTTTGGCGCCGTTGCCGGGGAGGCGATAGTGTTTGATCTTATCACCCTAGCTATTTCTTCTTTCTGTTTTATTTCTTTATTTTTATCTAACCCTTCCACTGTGCTAATCATTTCTTTGAAACTCTGTTTTCCCATTGCATGTACACGAGATCAACGGCGGACCCTGAAGCTATATTATTTGATCCCGAGATTGAATGTACTGTGCGGAGAATTAGAGCGGAGAGGAGACAAGATCCGGAAAGGAGGTTTATGACCAACCCAGAAACTGCGAAACAATTGGCGGCAAGAATGGCGAGGATCATTTCCATTCGCGATAGGCTTCGGCCTAAGACCTCTTCTACGACCTCGTCCATTGCCATGCCGGAGTTGGCGGCTGACAAGAATTTTGAGCTGAAGACTGGACTAGTGGTTCTGATGCAGCAGGATCCATTTCATGGGAACGCCCATGAAAATCCCCACTACCACATCCAGCTATTTTTGTCGAAGTGTGCCACATTTCAGATGACGGGGGTCTCCATCGATGCCATCAGACTGCGCCTCTTCCCCTTCACATTAAAGGATAAAGCTCTTTATTGGTTGAGGACGCAAGCTGAGGGAGTCTTTACCACATGGGACGAGTTGGCGAGCGCGTTCATTGACAAGTTCTATCCGCCCTTCAAGACGGTAAAGATTAGGAGTGCTCTCATGTCCTTCAAGCAAGGACCCCAAGAGACACTCTACGAGGCTTGGGAGCGCTTCAAAGATCTACAGCATCAATGCCCCCACCATAGCATCGAAGATTGGGAGCTCATCCATAGCTTCTACAATGGTCTCCAACCGGGGACCAAGCAGATTATTGATGCCGCGGCAAATGGTGCCATCCTATCGAAGACTCCCGACGAAGCTACGGCCCTAATTGAGGAGATGGCCTCAAACAATCAACAATGGGGCGACGAGCGAGGACACTCTTCGTCCTCATTGAAGCCATCTAGCATCTATGAGGCAAAGGCCGTAGCGGAGCTGACAAACAAGTTTGATTCTCTCCACAAGGTAGTGGAGAGACTGGAGAAGTATATCACGGAGCCCCAAAGAACCCCTTCCACATCCGCACCAACAAATCAAATGTGTGATTGGCAAGACCAATCTCAAGCTATGATTTGGGAGTAGAACAAGGAGAGGGATCTTTGGAGCAAGTTCAATACGTCGCGGGGAACCAAGGATATTGGGCCAATCCGGCCACTAGAAACCATCCCGGTTTCTCCTATGCGAACAATGATGGAGCGTTGAACCCGCCGCAACAACCACCTCAACAAGCTCAACCACCACCGTAACAACAACAACAACATTATCCACCGAGGGGGCCTCCACAACAAAATTTCCCGCCAAAGCAACAAGTTGGACCCTATAGGCCACCCGGATACAGTCAAGGGTGGAGAAATCCAAACCCCCCACAAGCTCAACAACGTTCCGACTTTGAAGCTAGAGTGGAGGAGTTTATGGTCGAGCAGAAAAATACCAACGCTACCTTGAAGGCAGGACAAGATTCCCTTGCAACCGTTGTAGCCCAAATCTCGGAGCAATTGGCGTTGCTCAATCGAAATACTCAACAATTGCCGGCTCAACCCGAGCAAAACCCACGGGGCGCCACCGGCCACATCAATGCCGTGGTTGCAGTTACAACTAGAGGCGGGAAGGATACCACTCCCGTCATGATTCCAACCGAAGAGCCCGTGGAGGAGAATGTAGAGCCAATTGAGCCGGTCATTGAAGTTGATCCGGAGAAAGAGCCGCAAAGGGAAGAAAAGTCCAGAGCGGAGCAATTGATTGAAGAGAGGCGTTTCATGCCACCGGTCCCATTCCCTCAGAGGCTTGCTAGAGCAAAGATGGAGAAGCGACTAGCCAAGTTTCTCGAGTATTTGAGGGGGGTAAGCCTAAATATCCCCTTCCTCGATGCTATCGTGGAAATCCCGACATACGCCAAGTTCCTAAAAGATTTGATCACGGGAAGAAAGAGGAAGGAGAAAATCATGCTCGCCGAGGAGGGCTCTTGGTTCACCAAGAGAGAGAAGGAGCCGACTAAATTCAAAGACCCGTGGAGTTTTCGAATTCCTTGCACCTTGGGCGGCGTCCCTCTACAAAAGGCGTTGGTGGACTTAGGGGCTAGTGTTAGCCTCATGCCTCTCTCTATGTTCCTAAGGCTAAATACCGAAACAAAATTGAAGCCTACCGACATGCGGATACAACTAGCCGATGGTCGGATCACAAGGCCGGTAGGGATCGCAGAGGACATCCCGCTACAAGTCCCGGGGGGCATATGTTTGCCATGTGACTTCGTGATCATGGATGTCAAGGAGGAGGGAGACACGTCGCTAATACTTGGACGCCCGTTCCTCGCCACCGCCGGTGTCATAGTCGACGTACGTGAAGGAACTCTAACATTGAATGTCGGCAACATCGAGGTGGAGCTTCATATTCCCAAGGCAATGAAACACATGCCTTATCATGAGGAGCTGGACTATATGGACCTCCTTGACGAGGTTATTGAGGAGGCGATCCCCCATTCGATCGGCGCTCTATTCAAGGAAGATTTCGAGGAAGGGCCGGACTTGGGCTAAGAAGAAAAGATGGAGCATTCCCCCGACCCCTCCACTGAAGTTGATGAAGGCGACGCTGATGTCGCAAGGATTCGAGAGCTCTGCAAGCTCTCAAAATTGAAGTCTCCGAAGAAAGCTCTGCCGATACGGAAATCGGTGTCACCGGTGAAGCCGAGGATCGGAGCAAGCACTAGCTTGGGGGAGCCACCCACCCCCCCCCCAACACTACCCAAAACGAGAGATCACCGAGGGAGAACACGCCGCCGCAACATCCGAATCCAAGCGTTCTCCCCGGAAAATTTGACGGGTGCATCTCATATGCACCCAATATCCCGCATTGAATTGAAAATCAAAGGGGGTCGAGCTCACGACCTTAAACAAGCGCTTGTCGGGAGGCAACCCGACGATTATCACTTTATTTTAACTTTTCTTTTATTTTTGTTTTAGAAATTATTAGTGTTTTGAGTCGTTTGCCCAAAAATTTCGTGATAACGGGTCCTATTTTTCTTTGACAGGAGAGGAGAACGAGGTACCTATCATTATGAGGATGAACAAGGCGACGAGGAGTGCTCCAGGAAGGCGCTCGATGTCATACACTCGATGTCATTACTCAACTAATGGGTACCTTGATGTCATACGAGGTACGCAAGGATATCAAGCTCATGATGAAAGAAAAGATGAAGTCGTACTTGAAGCAACGTCTCATCATGCCGCTCCCGCACGCTAGGATTGGACGTCTACGCTAAGGGCGTGAGCTATGGCTAGGGAGTCAACCGCCAAGTTTATTCCCCCTTGGCCCAACGGTCAAAGGCGGTCTTTTTCCCGCCGATGACAATAAAACACCCCGCGTAACCGTTAGATTCCTAATCCCTATTGATTTCCTAGTCCTATGGACGCATCGGGAAGAGCCCACGAAGGGGTTTCCACCAAAATCCCAGATTTGGGAACTACTCACACATATTTAGTAAAAGGCAATCTAAATAGAAATCGACCGTTAGAAACATGATCGGGCGATTGAAAAGCAGTAAGATCAATGCTAATAACACTATATCAAAGTTTAACAAAGATCGGAAAACTTACAAATATCTGAAAAATTACAACCGTCAAGAGAGAGAAAAACAGCAAAAAATAACAACTCCCGTTTCTGAAAAACCTAGGGGTCCTATATATAGAATACGATATCACCCGATCGGGTGACCTGCTTCGTTTCTTCGGCAGCGCAGAATAGGACTTCACCCGGTCACCACGGCACGGTCGGTTGAGGGTTGAAGCTGATCGGTTGGATCTTCGTGCCGTCGGGTGAATCGGTCAGTTGATCTCTCCATGACTTTGCTTCGGAGAATCGGCTACAGGTGAACCGATCGGGTGAAAGTCACCCGATCGGTTGGCATTCAGCGTCAGAATTCCAGAGAGTTGGGGCGTTTGAACCGGTCACTGAACCGACCGGGTGACTTCTTGGCCGCTCCAACTTGTGTCCGGGTGGTGCACGCGTGCATCACCCGATCGATTGGAAATGACCAACCGGTCAGGTGAGGGGCTAAAAGAAGCGATCTTTGTCGTTTGACCTCCTGGATCACGCGTGACTCCTCCCGTTGCTCCGGGGACTCATGATATCGTCGTTTTATGTCCCCTATGCCAGTAAAATCCTGCAAAATACGAAAAACACGGAAAAGTGAAAGAAAACAAGAAAACACGGCAAAACGAATACAAGACGGCAGAAAATAACGGAAAAACACGGAAGAAAACTTGCGTAAATATATGAAATATAAACGCACGTAAAAATCCCCCAAGATGAACTCTTCCTCGTCCTCGAGGAAGATGAGTGAGAGTAGGAGCTCGGAGGGAGAAAATAGAGAGAAAGAGAGAAAAGGGGAACTCTATATCCTAGATCGCCCGTTAGGGCCAACAAAATCAAAAACTACACACCAAGCAAGCAGACGCCAAATCACATCACTAAACCAAGGAATACGAGTCCAGACAAGTGCCGTGGGCCTACGCGGTGAAGCGCGAGTGAGTGTGGTTGTGTGCTAGCAGTCGGTGTCACTATCTACGATGTGCAATAGAGCCCGATATACACAAATCCAAGAATTGACCCAAATATCGATTTGATTCGAATTAAGCGGTGAATATATAGCTCAAGCATGCATGAGAATAGAGCGAGAATCGAAACATATCATGCGTCAGGGACTCCACAACTAAGGTTAAGAAAATCACCACACTATAGCCTAGATAATAGCTAAAAAGTTCCTAAGCCAAGTGTTTTCGAAAACGATGGGGGTTGAGATGATGTGGAGTAGAACACTCGGTGCGAACTCTCGCCTTCCCTTTATTCTCGGGAAGTAGGAAAAATATTCACACGGGAAATTTTTTTTGGGGTTTTGGATATATGTATTTTTTTGGTTTTTTGGCTATACAATTTTTTCTCTTCTTTTCTTTTTTGGGTTTTTCTTTTCTTTTCTCTTTTTTGGATTTTTTTGGCTATACACATGTGTACTCTCCCAAGTGGGAGAACGGTACACGACGAGGGGATTTGCACCAAGTAAAACAAAAAAAAGAAATCGGAATCTAAACACTTGGGCAAAGGAAACTATTCTCACTAATTAGAGCATGGGCTAAATGGGTTATCCTAGTCCTTAATTGTGGAATCCCGACACATGCAAAATGAAGCGTACAATATATATATATATATAGCATGCAGAAGAAGCAGACAGTAGAAGCAAATACCGCATATTCAAATCGAAGCATGATAATCTAGGGGTCATTCCTGGACAGGTATATAAAGTAAAATCACAAAGTAGAAGTGCACCATACAGCTAGGCACGACGCACGACTCACAAAAAGCTAAGTGGATCCACGATGCATGAAATGCAAGAGGACTCGATATCCTAGGGCTAGTGAATGTGATTATCGATGCCATGCTAGGTGTGTGTGATTTTGTGGCAATTCATCATAGGGTTCATCTCTAGGAGAGAGAACAAAAGATGAGAAGAAAAAGAAAAACACGATGGAAAACGACTCAAAAACGAAGAAAAACGACACAAATGACGCATGAAGTGCGACTCCCCCAAGCTGAAACTTGCATTGCCCTCAATGCAATAGAATTAAATACGGGAGGGCGATGAATAAGGGGGGGAATACGCACAGACACAAAAACACACGAAAGACAAGAAAATAATACAAACAAAACTGAAAATAAGAAGTAAAAATAAAAAGCACACCACACGACATATAAACAGAAAAGAAAAATAAAATAAAAATAGGAAAATCACACGACACGGCAAATAAACAAACACACAAAGAAGAACAAAACACGACAGCACACAGAAAAAATTTGGCTTCCCCCAAGCTAGACGTGACAGTGCTAGCGATATGATTTGATCGTGAAGATGCAGAGATATGCAAGGGGGAGGTCAGTCGGAGAAAAGAATGGAAATAAGAAAAAATAAAAAGAAGGGACTCGACACGTGAATGGGTCCTCCCCCTAGCAGTGGTAAAGCAGGGCCCCGCAAAGACAGATGGGCACTAAAAATAGGGGGAGGCAAAAGCTGGATGGGAAAGTATCAAGCAGAGACACCACCCTCTGGGGGCGGTGAAGGGGGCCTGTGCTGAGGACCATGAGTGGTGGGGGGTGGGACGTGAAGCTCGGAGACATCGGGTGGGTCAGTGCGAATGTGACGAATGAGGCTTTGAAGGACGGGCAGGTCACGCTCGACGGACTCCTGAGTTGCCCGACCACCAGCTACAGCTAGGATGAGCATGGACATGAACCGGTCGGCTTGGTCATCGTCATGGAATGACACCTCGTATTCGGCATCGCCGATGTGAACGTGGTCAGAGGGGTGTAGGGTGGTGGATGAATTGGCGGTGGTGGTGGATTCTGTGCGACGAGTGCACCGGGTGGGTCTAGGGTTGGAAGTGCTGGCGTCGGTGGGTTTAGCACGGCGAGGAGGCATTGTGCAGGAGTCGTGTGTGTGTGTGTGTGTGTGTGTGTGTGTGTGTGTGTGTGTGTGTGTGTGTGTGTGTGTGTGTGTGTGTGTGTGTGTGTGTATGCAAAATACGACGAATACACACTAACACGACAAGCGAGCAAAATGAAATTCTAGGGCAAAATAAAAATTTAGCTAAGGAGCGAGGTTACCCAATTGAGATGAAGATCGTTGCTCGTAGACGCCCCAACGCAACGCAACAGGAGCACGTGTGAAGCCGCGGCGAATCCTTCCAGCAAGTTTCAAAAATGGGGGAGAATGTGTGAAAATTAGGGCTTGGTGTGCGGGGGAAATCGAAGAAGAAGGGGGAGAAATCGATGGAGAGATGGAGGGGGTAGGTGGAGAGAGAGGCTAATGGGAGTGGAAATCGTGGGAGAAGATTTCTGGCCGTTGGGAACGCGGAGGAGACGAAACGACGGCGGAATCGGCAAGATCAGGCGAGAAAAAAAACGAACGGGTGGGGGGGTTATTTATAGGGTTTTAGTCGAACCGATCGGGTGAGTTTTCACCCGATCGGTTGACTATTAGGTCAAGATTTTCAGCTGAAGAAACGCTACAGGCGAACCGGTTGGTTGATAACTCACCCGATCGGTTGGCCGCTCCACAAATTTTCCCGAAAGTTTGGTTCAGTTCACCCGGTCTGTCACCCGATCGCTCTGTGTATCAACCGATCGGTTCATAATTTCCCAAAAATTCCCGAGAATTCAGACCAGTTCACCCGGTCTGTCACCCGGTCTCACATGCCTTCACCCGATCGGTTCGTTGTGCGACTGATACGGCCGGCAGCTGATACATCCCAACCGATCGGTTGAGTTATCAACCGATCGGTTGGGGCCTTTTTTCTGTAAAAGTGCACAAACGGCCTTAGTCCCTCAACGGAAGTTCTTGCGGCTGGATTTATTTATTAAAAATAGACGAAATAAAGTTAAAAATAGTCCTAAAAATTGGAAACAAAGGTTTAGAGCATGGGTTGCCTCCCATGAAGCGCTTTTGTTTAACGTCGTTAGCTCGACGCCCATTGATGATGTTCGATGTGGGCGATACGGGTGATGCCCAAAGTCTGGCATCGCTTCATCTCCAGGGCTGGTAGCATTTGGTGTAGTCAGTGGCGACAAGAAAACTTGCTCGACCACACTCCCTTTGTTGACGGGGTCCGGGGGCTTCTCCTTCATATCGGCGTCCACCGCTACTCGCTTAAGGATCCGGATCTCATCCCCGGTGAGCCCCGTGGGCTCTTTGCCTTTTCTCCTCGTGGGAGGAGCTTTTGGGAATCCGGGAGGGATCACATGTCGGGCGACCCCCTCAACAGCAACTTCTTTCTTTGGTGAGCCAACCTGCTCTCCAAGATCTCCCAAGTGATCGGGGGGATTTCTCGAGAGAATATCCCAGGAGGTTGCCTCCACAGCTCTCTCTTCTTCCAACTCCAGCACATTGCATCTTTGATCGTCCGGGGGATCGGGGTGCCTCATTGACAACCCTAAGTCAAATTCGAATTTTTCTTGGCCGACGTTGAGGGAAAGCTTCACATTCTTCACGTCTATCAAAACTCCGGCGGTTGCCATAAAGGGCCCTCCAAGGATAATAGGGGTGTGCTTATCTTCCGGCATGTCCATAACAACGAAGTCTACAGGCACATGCACCCCTCTAACATTGACATGAAGGTCATCAACAACACCCACCGGATACTTTACCGAACGGTCTGCAAGCTGTAGGGTCATTCCGGTGGGCTCCAATTCGCCCATTCCTATCCTCTTATACAGCGACAAGGGCATCAAACTGACACTCGCTCCAAGATCGACGAGCGCACGATGTATCTTTACCTCCCCGATCGCACAAGGGATAGAGAAGCTCCCCGGGTCCTTAAGCTTAGGAGGATTTGCTCGCTGGATAAGAGCACTACATTCTGCCGTCAGAACGACCTTCTCCTTTCTAGAACCCTTTGTCACCAAATCATTGAGGAATTTCGCGTAGGATGGTATGGTCTCTATAACTTCAAGGAAGGGGATTTGCAAGCTTAGATCTTTGACCATGGCAAAGAATTTGCCATACTTCTCGTCTATTTTGGCTTGGGCAAGCCGTTGTGGAAAAGGCACAACGGGCTTGTGTAATGCCCTACAAGCTACTGCACAAGTACTAGAGGGGGGTGAATAGTACTTTAAAAATAACAAGGAGTATAATTCCAAATTATAGTGCAAACAACTACCAAATCAATTTGCGGAAGCTTAAATTGAATGACAACAACAAAATTAACAATGCTAACAAAAGATGTTAATGGGTTCGGATCCACCTAAGTCTCCCCGACTTGTTCCCGGTGATCCTACGTCCCAACCACCCGGATCCCCTCCGGATACTTAGGTTAGAAACCCTAACCCAAGATTTCCACTATGAATATCTTGTGAAAAACCTTCACAAGATCAAATCATACATGCAATGGCAATAGTGAATCCCACAACCTGGGATCACAACCTTCTCTCACAACCGAGAGAATCAACAAGCAATATAAAAGAGTTTATATTGAAATAAACAAACTTACCACAAAATCCTATACCTTGAGTTTTTCTTACCAAATAGGTGAAAGGAAGGATTTGAGGAAGATGAAGTCACCAAGACCTAGCACCAAGGAAATGACCAGCAATAGGTGCCTAGGAGTGAGTTGGAGACTTGAATCAAGCAATAGCTTGAAGAGCTCACCAAGAACAAGCTTCTCTCAATATGGATTCTAGATCTAGAATGTGAGAGAATGGGTTTCTTGTGAGGAAGAGAGCTTTAGAAATGAGTGAGAATGGCTATCTCTTTCTATCTCAATGAATCTCTTAATGGCAGCTCTAACCTAGAGAGAAATGACCTAGGTTCGTATTTATAGGGTCCCATAAAAACAAATTAGGTTAAATCCCAACGGATAGAAATCTGAGGAAACTAGTCGGTCAAAGAACAACCACTGACCGACTAGTTCATCAACTAGTCGGTCAGTCAAACAGCATGGACCGACTAAGTGAGGAACTGAGAAGAAATAGAAATTCAGACCTAGAAATTTAGTCGGTCCAAGAAGACTTTCTGACCGACTAGTTTCACAACTAGTCGGTCAGTCAGTGAACGTAGACCGACTAAGAGGCAAAATGAAATAGTCTGAATACAAATTGACTTAGTCGGTCCAAGAACAAAAGTTGACCGACTAGATTGTCAACTAGTCGGTCACCAAACGTTCTTAGACCGACTAACGATAAACAGTAGCTTAGGAGAAATTTAGTATGAACAGTAAGTCACAACTAGTCGGTCAAAGAAGCATCACTGACCGACTAGTTCACAAACTAGTCGGTCGGTGAGTCAACGTAGACCGACTAACTGTAAACAGTAAGGTGTAAGAAAGTAAGGAATTAAACTAGTCGGTCTAAGAAGAGTTGCTGACCGACTAGATCACCATCTAGTCGGTCAGTACTTCTTCTTGTACCAACTAACATGCACAAACAAGTCCGAATCGAAGCGCGACGCTTCGAGAAAGTTAGAATGAACTTGTACTAAGATCCTAGAGCTACGATATGAGCGTTATGAAGTTAGAATCGTAAGATATACTCAAGGCTTAACATTCTATAGATCGAAGCTAAAAGACTATAAATAAAACCTTAAAGAACGGTCTTTGAAAGCTTCGATTAATTCTTCATGACTTCCAAAACGGCGCAAGAGCTTCAACGAAGCTTTAGGCATGAATACGTGCTTTGAGAAGTCTTGAGATGTCGCTTTGAATGTTCTCGTGATTTTTGCGACGATCTCCAATACTGCGCTCACAAATTGTTAGTTCATGAATTATTTATGTTTGCTCATCATCCAAAACCAAATCCGGGGAGTCTAATATTCAACATTCTCCCCCTTTTTGGTGATGACAAACCAACATAAATAATAATCAAAAATAATGATTCAAATGAAAAATACTTACTCCCCCTGCATTGATGACACGTTAATTCCAAAATGAATATATATGAATTGCATCAATCAGACGAGTAAGATAAATAAAGAGAATCGATTTTTGAAATATCGGATTTTGAAAATCCTTATATATATCTTAACTCCCCCTGAATCTAACATATCAAACTAGATTCTTGGAAATTGAGTTAAATTTTCATTTGCCCTATTTATTATCATTATCTCTCCCCCTTTGGCATTTTCCCAAAAATGGGGGGCGTACAACGACAACAACTAGGAAATGGAAAATCCAACACCGGGAGTCGTAGACAATGACGATGGAACTAATTGACACCAAGGGAAAAGTGATGAAATCAAATCAAGGTGTGCCAAATTGTCCATTATCAAAAAGCGATAATTAAAATCATCAAAAATACCAAATTATTATTCATTTCTTGAATAAAGAAACATACTCTTCAATATTCAATATTCTTGGTTAAATTTGTGCATGGAAAACAATTCTATATAATTATAGAATTTCAATCTATTTAACCAAGTTTTTCAATCATCGAGCGACGATTTTACATAGCATGGACATTGAATGAGAATTAATGTGCACGACGAAGTAAATATCACAACATGAACATCGATGTATATATAGATAGAAACATCATGAGTACATCCAAAAAGATATCGATATATCAAATGCAACATACCCATCAAAAAGAAATACATCATACATCATTGATACAACATCATCATGAGAACACCATCATCAACGTCCAACAACAAAAAATACAACAACATCATCCAAAGTACATCAAAATACCCAACACCGACAACCAGAAAACTCAAAAATTCATCAAAACAACCCTCAAACTCCATCCTAACCCAAAATACTCTCAATAAGATATATCATCCAAAGAGTAGTGGAGAGTCCTCGGAACAAACGATCACGAGGAAGTGGCTGGATCTGCAGTCTCCGTGGGTCCAGTCGACGGAGTGGACTCAGGCTCTGCAGGGAGGAGAGGCGTGTCAACAGACGGGATCGTCGGGACAGGTGTGGAAACGACGGGCTCAACAGCTGGGGTCTCAACAGGAGTATCAGCAGGAAAGACATGAGCAGGCTCGTCAGCCGGGTCAGCAGCAGCCTCAGAAGTCTGAACTACTGAAGCAGAAGTCTCTGGAGCACCGGAAGTGGTGCCAACTCCAGGAGCAGAAGTGGTAGCAGCAGCAGCAGCAGTGGCCTCATCGCCACGAGCCAAGGAAGTGACAAGATCGTCAATATCCTCATCGTCCATCTCCTCGGCCTCAGAAACGGAAGGAGGAAGATCAATGCCCATCATCTGAGCCATACGGCAGACGACCTCCTCGGTACGAGCCAAACGCGACTCGTGCCGACGAAGAAGGCGTACGACATCATCTAATGTAGCAGAAGGAGTGGGGGCAGCAGTAGCTGAGGGAGTGGCCTGGGAAGCAGATGTGGTCGACCTCTGCACGTGACGAAGCGCCGCTAGAGATTTCTTAACGGCCGTCGCGTTCAGAGGAGGACCCAAGGGACGCTCATCGTCAGGAGGGAGAGGGACTCGGAAATGACGGAAAACCAGGGTCAACAGACACGGATAAGAGATATGCACAGATTTATTGGTCTTGCGAATACACTCGAAAGAGTACATCTTATCGAGTATAACGCGAGCCCAATTAATCTCGCAACCCAAGAAAAGAGCGTAAATCAGCTTCAAAAATGGCTGGGATGGAAGAGAAGATGAGCCGTACTTGGGAAGCAAGCACGACTTCAGAATGAGATTTAGTATCCAGGCATTTGGCTTGAACGACTTCGAAGGAACTCCAATAAAGGCAGGAGGGATCACATGGAAGATATCAGAAAGAACGGACTGATCCAAGGAGGCGATATCATCGACGGAAATGTCAGAAGGAAGGAGACCAGACGACGAACAGCCAAGTATCTCCCCCAAGATTTCTGCCGTGAGAACTATAGGAGTTCCCAAGACAGTAGTCTCGATGGAGTGACTCGCATCGTACTGGCCTTGGACATGATTGTCATAGAACAATTTTACCAGACGAGGATATGGTTTAGGGTTGGCCTTAGGGTCATAGCGAAGATAATCCAATAGGCCACTATAGGAGAGGAGGTCAGCTAAGCCAAGGAAATCTGAAAACTGAACATAGTGCTCCAATAGCATCGGGCAGTGTTCAATACGGTTGTAGGCCGCTAGACACAGAGGGTCGTCGCAACACAACGATATGTCAACACCACCCGCTGGCATTGGGCCCTTTCCCTTAGGCTGACGAGTCCTAGGATGAAGTGGAGGAGTGGGTTCCCTATGGCCAGACTCATCCTCAGGGATAAACTCAGTATCGGAATCAGGAGGAGTCGAGGGAGAGTGGAGTATGGGCTTTTTAGACTTAGATTTTCGGGGTTTGACTGTCGTCGTCCTCTGCTTCTTCAGAGGAGGCGAAGACGGAGAAGCTTGTGTAGATTTAGCATGACGCTTGGGCTTAGATGGATTCCTAGGGTTAGAAGGCTCTACAGTCATTGGGGAAGCCCCAGATGAAGTGATAGGGATCCTCGTCTTTGCCATGATCGTGGCACGACGAGAACAAGCAAACGAAAGGATAGGTTCAAATACCCTAAGCACAAACCTAAAAATCGAGATCAAGCAAGCACCAAGCCCTAAGAGTGAAAAAATCTGAAACCCTAGAACACCAAGATGATGAAATGAAGCCTAGAACAAACCCTAGAAAGATAAAACACGATCTAGGAGAGGGGTTATACCTAGGAGAGAGGGCGACGGCGATCGGACGGCGGGGATGGTCGGAAAGATGGCCGGAAAGACGTCGGAAGCCGAAGGGTCTCGAAGGGGTTTTGGGATTTTTCGAGCTGGATGAGAGAAAACAACCGATTAAAAGTGAAAAGAATTGGATAAAAGTGATTTAAGTCGGTCTGGAAAGTGAAAAGACACATTTGCCCTAACCAACTTAGTCGGTCACAGTTCAAGCACTGACCGACTAGATTACGATCTAGTCGGTCGGTCAATGAGCTTGAACCGACTAAGTCGAAACAGAGGCAAACAGGAATTTTTAGGGCTAGAATTAGTCGGTCGCAGTATACACACTGACCGACTAGTTTTCAATCTAGTCGGTCGGTTAGTGTACTGTGACCGACTAAGGAAAGAAAAAGATAAGAGTTAGATTAAAGCTTGATCTAGTCGGTCTGAGTTCACTAGCTGACCGACTAGATGAGCATCTAGTCGGTTGGCTAATGAACTGAAACCGACTAGAAGAGTCCAAAAATTGAAAAATGAGTTCTCTTTACAAACCACTTGGATGAAACATCTTAACACTCTCATTAGTCATCTAAATTACCCCATAAAACGTCGAAATCTTAAATACGACATACAAATACGAATTCGAGCACAAATTCAAACATATCACATAAAATCCCCAAAAATTCAATAAATCTAGCATGAACGAAATATCGCGAAATATAATAGCATGCAAGATAATTGAATGAAACATGAATCCTATATCTCGGATTCACCCATAATCCCCAATTCTCGACGCAACCGCACAAAGGAGTCCTCCTTTAGGGGTTTCGTGAAAATATCGGTGAATTGCTTTTGGGTTTCAACGTACACTAAAATGATGTCCTTTTTAGCAACATGATCATCTAAAAAATGGTGTCGGACATCTATGTGTTTTGATCGGGAATGGTGCACCGGATTCTTCGAAAGACAAATAGCACTTTGATTATCCACCATGATAGGGCTAGTATCACAATGAATACCAAAATCCTTCAGTGTGTGTCTCATCCAAAGAACCTGGGCATAAGCGGCACCGGCGGCAATATATTCCGCCTCGGTGGTTGAAAGTGATACGGAATTTTGCTTCTTGGAAAACCAAGAGACAAGAGAATTTCCTAGAAAATGGCAAGTGCCACTAGTACTTTTCCTGTCGGATTTGCATCCCGCATAATCGGCATCACTATATGAGACTAACTCATATGTGCTAGATTTCGGATAAAGTAATCCAAAATCTAAAGTGTAACTTAGATAGCGAAAAATACGTTTAACTGCTACTAAGTGAGACTCCTTAGGTTGAGACTGATAACGAGCACATATGCATACGGTAAACATAATATCGGGCCTACTTGCAGTAAGATAAAGTAAACTACCTATCATACCTCGATATAGACGAATGTCTACATCCTTACCGCCCGTATCCTTGTCAAGATGCGTAGTCGTGCTCATTGGAGTCTTTTTCCCGGAAGCACTCTCCATTCCAAATCGCTTAAGCAACTCCACCGTATACTTCGTTTGGTGGATGAAGATTGCATCGTTCAATTGGCGAATTTGGAGACCTAAGAAATATTTGAGTTCGCCCATGTGGCTCATCTCAAATTGTTCCTTCATAACATTAGAAAACTCTTCGCAAAGAGTGAAGTTAGTAGCACCGAAAATGATATCATCAACATAAATTTGAACTAATAAAATATCATTATTCGCATGCTTAACAAAAAGTGTAGAATCGGCTTCGCCCATTTTAAAATTCAAATCCAAAAGAAAATTCTTTAGGCGATCATACCAAGCTCGAGGAGCTTGTCTCAAACCATAAAGAGCTTTCTTTAATTTAAAAACATGATTTGGAAAATTTTCATTTATGAAGCCCGGAGGTTGAGAAACGTAAACTTCCTCAACAACATCTCCGTTTAAAAATGCACTTTTAACATCCATTTGAAATAACTTAAAATTTTTTATGGCATGCATAAGACAATAAAAGTCTAATTGATTCTAATCTAGCTACCGGAGCGAAGGATTCTTCGAAATCGATACCTTCCTCTTGGCGATAGCCTTGAGCAACTAACCGAGCTTTGTTCCAGACGACGACTTGATTTTCGTCGGTTTTGTTCTTGAAGATCCACTTTGTCCCTATGACGGTGTGGTTCTTCGATGGCAAAGGAACAAGCTCACATACCTCATTCCTCTCGAATTGAATGAGTTCCTCCTCCATGGCAAGGATCCAAGCACTATCTTCACACGCTTCAAATATATTCTTTGGCTCTATTGATGAGGCAAAGGCACAATTGGCGAAGTGGTGGACTTGCGATCTCGTCTTGACACTATCATGAATATTGCCAATGACTTGCTCATGGGGATGGTCGCGAACGGTATGAAGCCGCTTGGGAATACCTTGATCACTAGGCACATTCTCAACAACTTCATTAGTCGGGTTAGTCTCAATAGGATCAATTGAATCAATAGTCTTAGAATTTTCAAACGAATCACATAAAACATCCATAGAGTCATTATCATTTGAAATTCTAGAATTAGTAAAATTCTCATTAAAAGAGACATGAAGTGATTCCTCGATCGTAGAGGATCTTTTGTTGTATATCTGGTAGGCTTTGCTACGTGAGGAATACCCAACAAATATCCCCTCATCCGATCTCGGATCAAACTTGTCCAAATTATCATATGTGTTTTTAATAAAACATTTTACGCCGAAAACACGAAAATGTTTAACTTGAGGCAATCTACCAAACAACAATTCATAGCAAGTTTGTTTGGTGCCGGGCCTCAAAAGTATTCTATTAAACACATAACAAGCGGTGTGTACCGCTTCCGCCCAAAATTGATAACCAAGTTGACTATCTTCGAGCATAGTGCGAGCACACTCCACAAGCGTTCTATTCTTCCTCTCAACAACACCATTTTGAGGAGGTGCGCGAGGGAAAGAAAACGTGTGAGTAATTCCAAGATCATCACAAAAATTTGAGAAAGACTCATTCTCAAATTCACCCCCATGATCACTACAAATAGTGACAATGGTGGTTCCGATGAGATTTTGTACTTTCTTCACAAATATTGTGAAGTTTTCAAAAGCTTCATTTTTATTACATAAGAAAAATACCCATGTAAATCTTGAATAATCATCAACGATGACTAGTCCATATCTTGCATTTACTAAGGAAGCAACTATAGTTGGCCCAAATAAATCTAGATGTAATAGCTCTAGTGGCCGTTTCGTAGAAATGCTTTTCTTAGGTTTAAATGAAGATTTAGGAAGCTTGCCACGTTGACAAGAATCACAAAAACTTTTCTTTTCAAAAACGAGCTTCAGAAAACCTTTAATGGAATTTAATTTCGAAAGCTTATAAAGTGTTCCAAAGTTCACATGTCCAAAGTGTCGATGCCATAAGTGTTGTTCACTTGTGTTGGTAACGAGACATTGTTCATATGACTTAGGAAGATCCAAAATATAAATATCTTTATGGCGTGTGCCGGAAAATAATAATTTATTATTATCATTTGAAATATGACACAATCCTTTCGCAAAGCTAACTTTGTAACCTTTGTCACAAAGTTGGCTTGTTGAAATAAGATTATGATTTAAACCATCAACTAGATAAACATCACTAATTAAGGGTTTAGATGGGTTACCCACTTTACCAACACTGACGATGGTTCCGCTCTCATTGCCTCCAAATACGACGCGGTTTCCATTTGCAATGGGAACTATTCCGGAGAGCAATTGAGCGTCACCCGTCATGTGTTTTGAACACCCGCTATAGAGTATCCAATTCCCTTTGGAGCTAAATTTAAATTTGTTGCTCCTTTTCTTTTTCTTTTCCTTGAGTACCTAAAGATAGAAAATTTCATATCATGGTACCCAAGGTCATTGGGTCCTCAAAGGTTAGACCTTTGGAAGCCAAGTCCAATTGGACTTTGACTTCCCCACATAATTTCTACTATGCACAACATCCGAAAAATAAGCATTCATATACACTTGTTTTTCATCCATGCTTGTGTCCTTTGGGCTCCAAATAGTTAAAATCTTGGGAGCCATCATCCTATTGGGTGCATGCATGCGACGTTGATTTCTACGTGATGCATGTTGTGGATAGGCATAAGGAACATGATGGAATGGTGCACGACGAGAATTATTCATATGATGAGATGAGTGAACATATGCATGTGTGGGAACACGTGCATGAGGGTGTCTCACATGGTGTGCACGTGCCCGTGAACGTGTAGCATAGAAACCAACATATGTGTGAGACGGTGGAGTAGAACGTGTGTTCCTACGTGGCATGGTATTGGTGTACATATAAGCATGCCCCTTCTTTGGAGGTCCACCCAAAGTGGGTTTCTTTCCAAAAGAGGGTGTGAACGAGGTGGAAGCACCATTGGTAGATGAACTACCAATAGAGTGTTTGCTACCACTCGTAGAGTCACCGGAAGTTGGCCTAACAAAGGTAGTGGCCGCTTTGGATGGACATCCCATCGTATACCCCAAACCAATGTGGTGATTGGCCGGAAGTAAGTCACTTAGGATTTTATCCAAGTGGTCCTTACCCTTATTGAATTTATTAATTCGGCCTAATGTGTTCTCATATTTCTCTTTGAGAGAACGCATAGAAGTATCCAAGTTGGATACTTGCGATGTGAGCACATAAACACGAGATTTGATATTCTCGTTCTCAATACTCAAAGTCGAGTTTTGAGAAGTTAAATCCGCTATCCTATGTTCTTCCGGATCATCAATGCTAACATGTTCAAGTTTAGATTTGAGATTAACAATCTCATTTCTTAACTCTTCAACAACGGTGTCGTTGTTGGTGATGATAGTCTTAGGCGAGGTTTGAATGCTAGCTAGGTCATCTTTTACTTTAGTATATCTATTTACTAATTTAGTGTATTTAGACCATAAATGAGAGTTAGCATCCCTAAGATCATCCATAGTTACCTCATCGCCTTCGTCGTCGCTATCATCGGAGGAGGAAGATCCTTGATCATGCTCCTCTCTTGCCATGAAACACATGTGCGCTTGCTCCACTTTCTCATCGTCCGACTCTCCGCTTGAGGAATCCTCGGAGTCGGTGAATGTTGCTCCGACAAGTCCCTTTTTGTACCCCTTTTTGTACTTCTTCGACTTGTCGAACTTCGGCGCCTTCCACTTCTCCTTTTGCTTGTTTTGAGGACAATCCGCTTTGATGTGTCCTGGCTTATTGCATTTAAAGCACAAAGGTGGAGAGGCGTTAGTAGAAGTAAATTTAGATTTTTGTTTGAAGTTACCCTTTCGGAAGAAGCGATTGAACTTCTTTGCCATGAGTGCAATGGATTCCATGTCCATTTCTTCTTCCGAGTCCTAATCATCGGTAGAGGTGGATGAAGCCGCCTTGAATGCAATTGCCTTTTTCTTAGGCACGTCTTGGTTCAAATAGGACTTCATCTTTTCTTGTAACTTCACCTTGCTATCTTTGCGTACCTCGTATGACATCAAAGTACCCATCAATTGAACTACGGTATATTTATTCATGTCATTACCTTCCTCGATGGCGAAGGTACGTTTCTCCCAAGAAGAAGGAAGTCCTTCGATAAGCTTTGAGCACTTCTCCTTTTGAGTGTAGGACTTGCCGAGGGCCTCTAACTCGTTTATTATGTCAACGAAGCGAGCGTAATATTCCTTCATCTTCTCGCCCTGTTGCATATGAAACATTTCGTAATCTTTGTTTACGACTACGAGTTTAGAGTCTCTTGCCCTACTCGTCCCTTCATGAAGTATGAGGAGGGAGTTCCAAATTTGATATGCACTCTTACATGTGCATATCTTATTGAAGTCCTCGGGCTCCAATGCGCATTGCAAGGTGTTCATTGCCTTGGCATTGCTTACCTCCACGGCGATCTCCGCGGTAGTCCATTTCTCAAAATCTTCTTCTGTGGGTTCGATGTATTCCTTCATTGTAGTCCTCCATAAAGACGCACTCCGGAGGAAGGTTTCCATCCGGCATTTCCAGTACCCGTAGTTGGTACCGTTGAAGAATGGAGGCCTCGTAGAGGAATGTCCTTCCATCACCGAAGATGCTCCTTCTCGGTTCCTGAAGGTGTCATAGTTGGAAGGTGGACGCACGGTCTTGTTGTCGTTGGCAGACATAGCTAAGTATCTGGCTCTGATACCAAATGTAATGCCCTACAAGCTACTGCACAAGTACTAGAGGGGGGTGAATAGTACTTTAAAAATAACAAGGAGTATAATTCCAAATTATAGTGCAAACAACTACCAAATCAATTTGCGGAAGCTTAAATTGAATGACAACAACAAAATTAACAATGCTAACAAAAGATGTTAATGGGTTCGGATCCACCCAAGTCTCCCCGACTTGTTCCCGGTGATCCTACGTCCCAACCACCCGGATCCCCTCCGGATACTTAGGTTAGAAACCCTAACCCAAGATTTCCACTATGAATATCTTGTGAAAAACCTTCACAAGATCAAATCATACATGCAATGGCAATAGTGAATCCCACAACCCGGGATCACAACCTTCTCTCACAACCGAGAGAATCAACAAGCAATATAAAAGAGTTTATATTGAAATAAACAAACTTACCACAAAATCCTATACCTTGAGTTTTTCTTACCAAATAGGTGAAAGGAAGGATTTGAGGAAGATGAAGTCACCAAGACCTAGCACCAAGGAAATGACCAGCAATAGGTGCCTAGGAGTGAGTTGGAGACTTGAATCAAGCAATAGCTTGAAGAGCTCACCAAGAACAAGCTTCTCTCAATATGGATTCTAGATCTAGAATGTGAGAGAATGGGTTTCTTGTGAGGAAGAGAGCTTTAGAAATGAGTGAGAATGGCTATCTCTTTCTATCTCAATGAATCTCTTAATGGCAGCTCTAACCTAGAGAGAAATGACCTAGGTTCGTATTTATAGGGTCCCATAAAAACAAATTAGGTTAAATCCCAACGGATAGAAATCTGAGGAAACTAGTCGGTCAAAGAACAACCACTGACCGACTAGTTCATCAACTAGTCGGTCAGTCAAACAGCATGGACCGACTAAGTGAGGAACTGAGAAGAAATAGAAATTCAGACCTAGAAATCTAGTCGGTCCAAGAAGACTTTCTGACCGACTAGTTTCACAACTAGTCGGTCAGTCAGTGAACGTAGACCGACTAAGAGGCAAAATGAAATAGTCTGAATACAAATTGACTTAGTCGGTCCAAGAACAAAAGTTGACCGACTAGATTGTCAACTAGTCGGTCACCAAACGTTCTTAGACCGACTAACGATAAACAGTAGCTTAGGAGAAATTTAGTATGAACAGTAAGTCACAACTAGTCGGTCAAAGAAGCATCACTGACCGACTAGTTCACAAACTAGTCGGTCGGTGAGTCAACGTAGACCGACTAACTGTTAACAGTAAGATGCAAGAAATTAAGGAAGCAAACTAGTCTGTCCAAGAAGAGTTGCTGACCGACTAGATCACCATCTAGTCGGTCAGTACTTCTTCTTGTACCAACTAACATGCACAAACAAGTCCGAATCGAAGCGCGACGCTTCGAGGAAGTTAGAATGAACTTGTACTAAGATCCTAGAGCTACGATATGAGCGTTATGAAGTTAGAATCGTAAGATATACTCAAGGCTTAACATTCTATAGATCGAAGCTAAAAGACTATAAATAAAACCTTAAAGAACGGTCTTTGAAAGCTTCGATTAATTCTTCATGACTTCCAAAACGGCGCAAGAGCTTCAACGAAGCTTTAGGCATGAATACGTGCTTTGAGAAGTCTTGAGATGTCGCTTTGAATGTTCTCGTGATTTTTGCGACGATCTCCAATACTGCGCTCACAAATTGTTAGTTCATGAATTATTTATGTTTGCTCATCATCCAAAACCAAATCCGGGGAGTCCAATATTCAACAGCTTGAATACTCTGAGGTTCCCTTCCTCATCCTATTTCTTCTCCTCTTCATGGACTCCCTCGGAGTAGTTGGCTTTGGCGATGAAGCACCGTCGTCATTTAATTTTTCAATTGGTCGTTCCACGACCAACGGTGCTTCCGGTGCTTTGGGAGGCACACTCGTGGGGATTTGTGTTCCGCTCCTCAAGACGATAGCGGACACGTTCTCATGCTCGTGCGTGAGCGCCAAGGTCCGATTTACCCCCCTCGGGTTCACTTCAGGCTGTGGCGGTAATAGATTCTGCGGCCTCTGAAGGTTCGCCACTTGTAACCCCAGCTGGGTCACCTGATCAGTGAGAACTCTATGTCCCATCTCCAGCTTCAGATTTATCTTCTCCTGGTTGGTGATGTATTGAGTCAAGAGGGACTCAACCGGAGAAATGGCCCTCTGCTGGCCATATTGCTGCTGGATGGGCTGCTGATTCCTTGGAGCATACTGCTGATACTGTTATGGAGGTTGTTGCTGCTGGAATTGCTGCTGCTAAAACTGCTGCTGAGGCCTAGTCGGTTGATATATCTGTTGTTGTTGCTGAGTCGGCTGTTGATAAGGTGCGCGGTAACTAAGGTTGGGATGATTCCGGTTGTTTGGAGAGTAGGCCGGGTTGGAGTTGGTTCGTGGTGGAAAAGGCGCATTCCCCGTAGGATTGTAAAATAATGCGCTCGCCTGATCCAACGGTAGCGAGATGTCACCACCGTCGAATTCTCCAAAAACTTCGGATTCCACCACAGCAATCTGTTGTGTACCGGCGCCACCGGTGCCTACCATCAATGCGGAGATCTGGGTCGACAGCAAGTCAAACTTGCTGGATAATTTGTCGACGTCCTCGACCCTGTGGATGCCCCGAGATCTAGGTGTGGATCTCTCGTCACACCACTGCTCATTGGTAGATGCCATATTTTCCAGAATCTGTCCAGCATCTTCTTCGCTTCTTGACATAAAGGACACTCCAGCCGCGGCGTCCATGGAAGATTTCAAATCGTCCCTCAACCCATTATAGAACAGATTTATGATCTGCCACTTGGGGAGCTCATGGTGGGGACATCTCCGCTGCATCTCCTTGTATCTTGTCCAGGCTTCGTGCAGAGACTCGTGGCTGGCCTGGGAGAAGGAGGAGATCTCACTCCTCAGTTTCATGGTCTTCCCCAGAGGAAAGAACTTCGTCAGGAATGCATTTGAGAGCTTCTCCCAGGTGTTGAATGTATTCGGGTCCTTCCCCCTAAGCCACAGCTTGGCCTTATCTCGCAGAGAGAAGGGGAATAGCTTCAGACGGATCGCCTCAGTTGTGACACCGTTTATCCGGAAGGTGTCACATTTCTCCAAGAAGGAGTCCAAATGTTCAATGGGGCTCTCCATGGGTGCACCCGAAAATTGATCCTGCTGGATCCACATCACCAAAAATGGCTTAAGCTCAAAGCTTTGGGCCGTAATAGCAGGAGGACGGATGGCGGAGGTGGACTCGATGGATGGCATCGAGTACTCCAGCAGGGACTTGTGAGGTGGGGTGTTCTCCCCATGGTTTCAGGATCCTCTCTTCTTCGCTTCTCGACAGCCAAACGCCCTTGGGTGGCGTTTATCTCTGGATCAACGGGAATCAAGTCGTCGAGACTTCTTGAACTCCTGCGCATGAAAAACAACAATCACCCGTGAACCGAAAAGTGGGAAAGAAACAGATAAGATAAAAAATAAAAATAAAAATAAGAAAAATAAAAAGGAAAAAGAAGAATGTGAAAATTATCGCGAGGTAGGGATGAGAGCTAGACACAAGGGTTCATGAAATCCTAAAATAACAAGCACGTTGCCTCCCCGGCAACGACGCCATAAACTTGACGTCCCCACATTGTGCGTGTTTGATGTGTGCAATAATATGATTGGGGCGTGAGATTTAAATATTTGTAACCGCAAGCGCACGGTGTTGTAGTGTGGCTTGGGGGTCAAACTCAGGGAGGCGTGGATGTGCTTGTGTCAAGAAGGATCAAATTCACCCCATGGGCGAGCTAGCCCGAAACGGATAAATGTTTGTCACAGTAAATGGAATGCAAGGGATAAACAATATAAAGGGAATACCCGGGAGTTTGGTTTCCACCCTATCGTGCGATTCTCGCCGATACGACCGACGGGTAGGATAACGATCGGAATTAGGGTCTAATGGTGAGACGTTGCCTCTGAAAGTGGTATCAGCATCCCATGGGCCCGATATTCCGGTCGGTGCCCAGGATGATACGCCGGACTTCCCGGGTTCGGTCATTGGGCACTCCCGTGTCCATTAACACTGACCGACTCCGGGAGCACTAAGTTCACAACGATAACTCCTAACGTCTCATCCTGCCGCTCCTGCGCACTAGGATTCGACGTCTACGCTAAGGGCGTGAGCTATGGCTAGGGAGTCAACCGCCAAGTTTATTCTCCCTTGGCCCAACGGTCAAAGGCGGTCTTTTTCCCGCCGATGACAATAAAACACCCAGCGTAACCGTTAGATTCCTAATCCCTATTGATTTCCTAGTCCTATGGACACATCGGGAAGAGCCCATGAAGGGGTTTACACCAAAATCCCAGATTCGGGAACTACTCACACATATTTAGTACAAAGCAATCTAAATAGAAATCGACCGTTAGAAACATGATCGGGCGATTGAAAAGAAGTAAGAGCAATGCTAATAACACTATATCAAAGTTTAACAAAGATCGGAAAACTTACAAATATCTGAAAAATTACAGCCGTCAAGAGAGAGAAAAGACAGCAAAAAATAACAACTCCCGTTTCTGGAAAACCTAGGGGTCATATATAAAGAATCTGATATCACCCGATCGGGTGAAAAGTCACCCGATCGAGTGACCTGCTTCGTTTCTTCGGCAGCGTAGAATAGGACTTCACCCGGTCACCACGGCACGGTCGGTTGAGGGTTGAAGCTGATCGGTTGGATCTTCGTGCCGTCGGGTGAACCGGTCGGTTGTGTTGAATATTGGACTCCCCGGATTTGGTTTTGGATGATGAGCAAACATAAATAATTCATGATCTAACAATTTGTGAGCGCAGTATTGGAGATCGTCGCCAATTTCACGTGAACATTCAAAGCGATATCTCAACACTTTCCAAAGCTCAGTTTCATGCCTAAAGCTTCGTTGAAGCTCTTGCGACGCTTTGGAAGTAATGAAGATTCAATCGAAGCTCTCAAAGACCGTTTATTAAGGTTTTATTTATAGTCTTTTAGTTTCGATTGATAGAATGTTAAGCCTTGAGTATATCTTACGTTTCTATCTTCATTACGCTCATTTCGTAGCTCTAGGATTCTTGCACAAGTTCACTCTAACTTCCTCGAAGCGTCGCGCTTCGATTCGGACTTTGTTGTGCATGTTAGTTGGTACAAGAACAAGTACTGACCGACTAGATGGTGATCTAGTCGGTCGGCCACTGTTCTTGGACCGACTAGTTTCTGTCAGTTAATTCTTAGCTCTTTACTGTTTACAGTTAGTCGGTCTATGTTGACTCACCGACCGACAAGTTTGTGAACTAGTCGGTCAGTGATGCTTCTTTGACCGACTAGTTGAGACTGACTGTTCACTCTAAAATTCTCCTAAGCTACTGTTTACCGTTAGTCGGTCTAAGAACGTTTGATGACCGACTAGTTGACAATCTAGTCGGTCAACTTTTGTTCTTGGACCGACTAAGTCAACTTGCCTTCAGACTATGTTGTTTTGCCTCTTAGTCGGTCTACGTTCATTGGATGACCGACTAGTTGTTAAACTAGTCGGTCAGACAGTGTTCTTGGACCGACTAGTTTTCTAGGTCTGAAATTCTATCTCTTCTCAGATCTGCTCTTAGTCGGTCCATGCTTTGTGACTGACCGACTAGTTGATGAACTAGTCGGTCAGTGAGTGTTCTTTGACCGACTAGATCTCACAGATTTCTTTCCGTTGGAGATTGACCTAACTTGTTTTTATGGGACCCTATAAATACGAACCTAGGTCATTTCTATCTTCAATAGAGCTGTCATTAAGAGATTCATTGAGTTCTAAAGAGATAGCTATTCTCCCTCAAATCTAAAGCTCTCTTCCTCACAAGAAACCCATTCTCTCTCATTTCTAGATCTAGAGAGAAGCTTGTTCTTGGTGAGCTCTTCAAGCTATTGCTTGATTCAAGTTTCCAAATCTTCCCTAGGCACCCATTGCTGCTCATTTCCTTGGTGCTAGGGTTTGGTAACTTCATCTTCCTCAAATCCTTCATTCCACCTTTTGGGTAAGAAAAACTCAAGGTATAGAATTTTGTGGTAAGAGTATTTATTTCATATTAAACTCTTTTATATTGCTTATTGGCTCTCTCGGTTGTGAGAGAAGTTTGTGATCCCGGGTTGTGGGATTCACTTTGCCATTGCATGTATGATTTGATCTTGTGAAGGTTTTTCACAAGATATTCATAGTGGAAATCTTGAGTTAGGGTTTCTAACTCAAGTATCCGGAAGGGATCCGGGTGGTTGGGACGTAGGATCACCGGGAACAAGTCGGGGAGACTTGGGTGGATCCGAACCCATTAACTTCATTTGTTAGCATTGTTAATTTCATTGTTGTCATTCAATTTAAGCTTCCGCAAATTGACTTGGTAGTTGTGTGCAATTTAATTTGGAATAATACGCCTTATTATTTTAAAGTACTATTCACCCCCCACTCTAGTACTTGTGCAGTAGCTGGTAGGGCATTACAGGTTGATCTCTCCGTGTCTTGGCTTCGGAGAATCGGCTACAGGTGAACCGATCGGGTGAAAGTCACCCGATCGGTTGGCATTCAGCGTCAGAATTCCAGAGAGTTGGGGCATTTGAACCGGTCACTGAACCGACCGGGTGACTTCTTGGCCGCTCCAACTTGTGTCCGGGTGGTGCACGCGTGCATCACCCGATCGGTTGGAAATGACCAACCGGGTGGGTGAGGGGCTGAAAGATGCGATCTTCGTCGTTTGACCCCCTGGATCATGCGTGACTCCTCCTGTTGCTCCGGGGACTCATGATATCGTCGTTTTATGTCCCCTATGCCGATAAAATCCTGCAAAATACGAAAAACACGGAAAAGTGAAAGAAAACAAGAAAACACAGGAAAACGAATACAAGACGACAGAAAATAACGGAAAAACACGGAAGAAAACGTGCGGAAATATATGAAATATAAACGCACGTCAGTATGTTAGGTGTGATAATAATATGTGTGCGTATAGTTAAGTGAGTAGGCCTATTATATGACCTATGTGTTAGTACGTGTGTGTATGTGCTCGTACGTAGATACGTAATTGTGCTTAGACGTAAGTAGTTATGTATATGTTGCATGAGTATATATGTGATATACATATGGTAGTAGGATTATAATTTTGATTGGTATTGCTTGCTTTTACGGGATGTTGTATGCATGTATACCATGAGGTATACACGACTATTGCATATCTTAACTATGCGTGAGTAGATGTGTTGGTATACTAATTATAGGTAGTAGGGTATGGTGTGAATATATGTTCTAAATGTGTGTGACTATACGGTGAATGCATGTATTAGGGAGGGTATTATAATTATACGTGTGCTGATTTCTGTAATATTATTATGGTATATAAAGTAATTGAACTATGTGGGTGTTACCTGACTAAATATTAAGTGTGATTGACATATGGTATGTATATGGTTATATTGGTAGATGTGTATACATTGGAGTGGTATTGGTATAGGTATAAATACCGTGTTACGTATATAGAGTAGTCTGTTATGTGTTTTGAGTCTCACTCAAGCTTGACTGGGTATACTCTAAGTATATTGTTACATATGTCTGTGGTTTGCGTGTAGTACCATGAATATATCGATGGATGATGTATGTATAGTGATAGGATTGCTTGTGCCTGGTTGTGTTACGCACATGATTGTGGGTCGCTATACCAGTATTCAGTTATAGGTGTTGGTTGTGGTATAGTTATTTACTAAGGACTTGCATGTGTGAACGTATGTGTGCTAGCTAAACTAGGCGTGTGGATGTGCTGAGTATATAATGGTATGATTGGTATATATGAATGAAATGTTAGCGTGTGTGGGTGTGCACCATGCACGGGTAAGTATGTGCCGAGTTATAAGTTTTGGTGACTATGATATGTGTGACGTGTCGTAAGTATAGTTATAGGGCCGTATGTGATGTAAAGTTATGGTGAAATATTTGCATGCATTTGAATGACTATATATTGTGAAATTATAGTAGTGATGAATGTTTATTAGATATAGTAAACTTGATTTAATAATGGTATGGTGTGACTACATGTGTTGATGGGTTTGGTATTGGATGTATACTAGAAAATATTAGGGAGTGGTATACCCATGTTTGTTTTGTGCATAGGTAGTTATCTCTACGTAGAGCAATGATTGTATATGTTAGTGTGAGACTATTCTTATGTAAGTATCTGAACTATTGTTTTGTGCTAGGTAAGTAGTAGTTATATAAGGGGTGCATGCATATATATATATGATTGAAATACGTGTATAAATTTGGCTGACTATGATAGGTATAAGTGTATAATGTGCGTGAATATATATATATATATATATATATATATATATACACACACACACACACACACACATGTTAGTAGTGTTAATGTTTGACTGCCTAGTGTATGTATAAGCATTGGTAATGACTATACCTGGTTGAATTATAGTGTGCTGTGATCGGGATAGCTACTAGTCTGGCTAGAGTTATATTTATAGTTAGAAAGTCTGAGGACAGACTTTATTCTAAGGTGGGGATGATGTAACGGTCGCTTTCCGATCGTACCTTTGTTCGTGCACGTGCTTTTGACCGTGCACGTATTTATTTTAGACTCTGTTTGTTTGTGAACACTTTAGTGTGATATGTCGTTGTGAACGTCTCTGAGAGTATTAAATTGTGGCACTAATTTGGAACGACATTTCTCGGGTCGTTCTCCCACGATTTGATCTTATTCGAAGAGACGTTGCGATTCTCACTTTTGACGTGAGACGTTTCTATTTTTAGTTTCTTCACTCGACGTCGAAATTGAAATCCGTCTTCTTAGTTTTCTTTCTTCCGTCATCCCGATCACCCCAATATTTATTTCACAATTTTTGGATTTCATTTGACCTATTTTACATTTTTGGCCAAGCTTTAAATATTTTTAAATACTAAGTTTTAAAGTATTTTCACCTCAATATAATTTCTTTTAGATTATAACTCTTCAAAACATTTTTGACCCAAATCCTAGCCCCTTGGCCGCACCCCTATTGCTTGAGATATAGTGTGGGTGATTTTTTGGGTTTAAAATTGATTAAAAAGCAATTTTAATTCAAATTAAACCCTAGACTTAGTCAAACCCATCTACACTATATATAATAGCATTAGGATACCCTTTTCCCTCAAGCAATCAACCCTAGCCGTCACAAAAAACCCCCCAAACTTTTGCATCCACACTTGCGATGTTCGTCGCAACCGCAGCTCGAAGCCGCCCAGCGCCCAACCGACGGAATCCCTCGTTTTCCCTCAGTCTGACCGAGAGATTTCCCCGCACCGCCGCTCCGCTCCGCACGTTTCAACTGCAACGTTGCAACCCCGCAGTGACCGACGCCTCCGCTCGGTCTGACCGAAGCGCTCCCCCGCTCCGCACCGCTCCCCCGCTCCGTTGCAACCCTCGCAACGCTGCAGCCCGCATCCGCTCGCCCCGACCGACAAATTCCCTCGCAGCGGGCCGCTGCGACCGAGAGCCCGCATCTCCGCAGCGATCGACCGACCCCGCTGTTGTGCTCTCTCGGTCTGACCGAGAGAAATCCTCGCAGCGGCTCGGTCTAACCGAGCGACTTTCGTCGCAACGTCATAACTTCCGCAACTCTTGCTACCGTGGGCCCCCTCAAGTTCTCCAGAGGTGTTGTGGGTCCCCCATTGGCCCCTAGCACTACCGTGGGTCCCACCTAGGTGTCTCCTCTTCGTGGATTTGCCGATTACGACGTTGCGATACGTCATAACTCTTCGTCACATGTCCTAGCGTTGGAATCTTGGTTCGTCGTTCTGGTGGCTGCCCGGACTTGACGAGCGAGGAATTTGGACTAGGAGCGCGTTCTTATATTCCAACCCATGGAGTCGCTACCCGACGCCAGTGTGGCTCTCGCGTCGTGTTGAGGTAACGTTCTCACCCCTAGGACCCCCAACCACAGCCTGTTAAACAAGACTAAAATTGATGTATTTAAATTGTTTTAAATTCACTAATCAAGATTAATAATATGGGACTGTAGGCTGGTGGACTTGTGCACATAGGTTGTTTGTGACTTGTGGACTTTTGGACGGTGTTTTTCAGACGTCAGATTTGCAGGCAAGTGAAACTTGCCGTCTTCTTGTTTAGGCCATGTTTTAGGCCGCTTTTTGTACCGTAGCGTAAAAGAGACTAGACAGTGAAATGATAGCTGCCTAGACGCCCATTTGATCTAGCTTGACAACGAAGCTAGATCCGACCCTTTTTACTTGTTCATGTCATTCATGCATTCTTATATGTCATGTTTAAATTCCTTATCTGTACACCTTGCTACTTGTCTTGCCATGTCATCCATGCATTGAATGTTGCATTCGTAGCACACGCTACATACTTGTACTTCCTTGTTCAGGCTAGGCACCTGCTTTTACGGGCACAACCCTATGCCAAATACACTTCCTGGCTCGTGATCCAGAAGCGAGCATTCCGTGTTCGGGGGTAAGGCCCTGGCTCGATACACGTGGAGGGGTAGGGATAAGCGATCACTTGAGTGTAAGAGTTAGCCTGTACAGCCACTCTAGCCAAAAGGCGAATCCCTGTGCACGCCGTGCTTACTAGAATTTTCCTTGTCCTTGTGATTGTTCTTGCAAACTTGATATCCATGTCATGATTTAAATGCTAGTTTTTCATGCCATGCTCGTACTTTACTTCACTTGTTGCACTCATGCTATATCTGTCATGTCATTGCATTATGCTAGAACTGCTAGGTTACTTTACTTTTACTTTCAGTTTCCTTGCACAAGTCTCTTGTAGACTTGCTGACATGTGCCCCTTGCTCTTTTGGGTGTCACATGTTAGACCCTGAGCCAGAGACCGTTGCTGGGGACGTGGTGCTTGCTGACGCTGAGCCTGAGCCCATGTCTGTCAAGGAGGAGTTTGTGGACACCGGTGACCAGTCTTAGTGACCTTGCTGAGCTTCCTTTTGATTTAGGATTGCTATTAGTTGTCGGTGCGTGACACCTTTACTTTGTACGTTGTACTTTTGTTGGCCAGGTTTGGGCCTTTAGACTCTTTTTCTTTTCAGCCTGGTGGCTTTTCTGTGATGTTGGAACTTATTTTATGGATATTCTGAGATTGCTTTTGTCTCATTTCCTTTATTATTATTTTGTTTCGTATCGCATTTGCAAGGACATGCCATTTGAAGTTTTATTGACGCTTATCAGGCTTGTAGCTTCGCAGCTCCAAGTCTGTGCGGACCTACTCACGCCTCGCCTCCATATTTTTGGGAAGCGGGGCGTGACACAGCCCTTGTACTAAACAAGCGCTGTCTATGCTAAATTTTTTTCTAAAGTTTTCAATTCATTTTATTGTTTCTCCCTACATTTCATATTTAAATAGATCTATTTAATGTTCAAAATGCTTCAATAAACCACCAATAACATTAAATTACAAGAAACAATCAAATTAAATTGCTTTTATTCAACAATCACATAAATTAAACCATGTGCATTGATACAAAAGGTACAAGTACAAGTCAACCCCTCTGGACAACCTCCAAAAAAAGAAACATATGACAAAATTTTAATTCTGTTAGCTACTGAGGAGTCGAACTTCATTCTTCGCCTCTTGTTACATTTCTTGTCACTAGAGACAGACTAACTGAATAATCACTCAACGTCAATTTGAGCCCTAATAGACATCTTCAGCCTCCTCAGATATTTCAATGCAGTGATGGTGCTCTAACAAATTGTTGACGCCGTCGCCACGGTTAGCTTCATCCCCCTTTGGGTCACATTTCCTCTCATATGGGGAATGCCAATTTGCCTGAAGATAAGGCAAGGATCTCCTTGGGGGCAAAGGCATAGAATTCGGCTTGAATGGCCATCAAGTAGCTTCAACCATGATCGGCAAGAACTGGTGGTCTCTCCAGGGAGCCAACATAGACTACCGCAGAAAATTCATACAGCAAATTTCTCCCAAGGTGTAACCTCCAGTGATTTGACACAAAATTTAGCCATCTTTGCATATTTAAAGAGTAGAAGGCCCAGCAAATCTGATCTTCTTTTTGTTTCACAATATCACCCTGCTTCCAAGTTGTGCATGATTTGTGTGCACAAGATATCAACCCATGTATCAGGCACGCCAGGAAGGCACCAGCACATGCAGTCCTGTCCCCATACAACCACCACGTCTTTCTTCCCTAACCAGATAGCAGGATGTGCATCTACCCTCAACTCACTCAGACGAGTTAGATTCAGCAAATGAGTATTTGATCCTTGCAATGCTTTTTTGATTAGAAGGTTGACTGCTCTCGCCTCCTTGTTTACTCCTCTATTACTGGGATCAAACCATGAATCAAACTGTCCTGAGATTCTACTAGAGATGTAATAATTTAGTTGTAAAGGACTGACCAAATCAAACATGAGAAAATGGTATAATCAAGTGGAATACCTCTTGCTGCTTCAAAGGCTTGGTAAACAAACAACTTCCACTATGATCCCATTCACCGACGTTAAAATGTCTAGGAGACTGAGTATGCCAAAACTTTAGGGTCTTTTCATGAACTTTATTTTCAATGAAAGAGATCATAATTTCAAGGACCACCTGAAGCCCTTCTGAGATTCCAATAGGCGGAACTATAGGTTTTCCTTTTTTGGAAAAACCAGAGGTTTCTCTGCACGAAGTAGACCCTAATAAGTTTCAGTAATAAGTTCCAGAATCAAGAGAAAATTCCTCTAATAAGTTTCAGTAAACACATTAAAGTCATGTGCATAAGAAGTTCATTGTGATGTCATGTGATATGAAAGACAAATTTAATCAAGGTAGCAATTTACTGTCAAGCTTGTTGCAGCAAAATAACCTCAAGACCACTAATAAGGAATCCTCCTATAGATAAAAACAACAAAAAATGAATCTAAATGCAATAGTTTAATGGGGTTAATTAGTCAAACAAGGAGGTTATCTATATGCAGTGGATGACAAGTATAACAACTATATATGTAAGTGCCAATGAAACAATGTATGATAGATTCTGAGAACTGATCTGCAGTGATATTGAGCTCGTTGCTCATCCAGCATTTATGCCATGAGTTTTTGTTGCATTGATACAAAGAAATTTGTTTGTTAGAGCTGATTTCTGAACAAATAACAAAATTAGCAAAAATCACAAATTGATTTTTTTTTAAAAAATAAGGATCTCGTTACCTCTAAGGATCGTGTCGCATCCACCACACTTGTAAACGGGGACATCGGTAAACTCGGGGAGAACAATATGACATTGCGGGTATCATGGTAAAATCGAGCAAGTTCAAAAATAAACAACCATCCCATTATATTTAAATCATTAAATTTGTAAGATACATAACTTAAAAAAAATACATAAATGATGCCCAAATCTAATCCCAATCGTCTTCTCCCTCAGATAACAATACATAAACAATACATAAATTCTTAGAACTATCCTCATATGTTTAACAAGACTACCAACCAGTAAAAAAATTCTAGTAACAGTAATGGTTGATACACAAGGAACAACCATGATCTCACTACTACAAAATGGACCTTTAACAGCACTTAAATAAGATTTTTAATAACGCTTCTATGTGTTGTCTATTGATCGGCCCCGGATGTACACCCGGAGAACGATTGTAGTTTTACCGCAAGCGCACGGTCAAGTGGCGAGCGGGTATCGAACACGAGGAGGTGGTGTTGGTTCCAATCTATCCTAGGTTGGTTTGACTACGAATGTTTTATTGGTGGAGATGGTTATGGTGTTATGTAATGGAAATGGTGGTGGTTGTCGGTGTCGGTGATAGAGATGTTGGTCAAATATCGATTCAAATACAATATAATAAAAGTGTCTAGAGCTAGGGAATCCCCACTACGGATCGGCATACATCATTGTGAATAGTGAATCTCAATATTACTAGACTTGCGTTGAGGTGAACTAGTCGTAACTGAATATAGAACCAAGCTCACGCTCTCGCGCTATTACCGGTCTATAGCAACCCTAGGATAGGGCCCAATCTCTTGCAAACCCTAGCCTAAGCCACTAGCATTAGGATCAACATCATCGTTCAATCGCCCCTCGAGCCCACTCTCGTGCAAACTCGAGTTACGATCTAGGTTGTGATAGTTCGTATTCGTCCAATCTCTTGCAAACGAATATGGGTATAGATTTACAATTAAAAATCCTAGCTTTGGTCCAATCTCTTGCAAACCAAATCTAGAGAAATCCGATTGTAAACCTAAATCGAATATCTAGGCCTTCCCATCGATTAGAATCCAATCTCTTGCAAACTCCAATCGATGAAAATCCCTAGCTATCCGTAATAAATCGATCACAACCTAACCTCCTAGCAATTCTAGCAATTTAGAAATTCATTTATCACAAATCTGAAATTAGATCCATATGGTTCATCCACATGCCCTAGAACATCAAATCTACTCAAGCATAGCAACAACAATATAGGAATCGATAAAAACTATTGCTTGCATATAAAAAGATAGCAAATCAAAGATTCAAATAATAAGAATAGAAATACTTAGCTTTGATGATGAATTCCAATCCAAATACAAGCTTTTTGATCCAAGAGGGGGCCTAGGGCATGGCCTAACCTCTAAAAATAACTCTAAGAAAACATAATGGGAACTCCCTCTAATGGTGGCTACAAACCCCTTATATAGTCTCCCAAAACCCTAGCAAATAACCCTAGAAAACCCCTCAAATTCGTGCCCAAAAATAGCCCAAACCGTAACTTAAAATCTGGGCACAGGCCGCACTCGGCCGAGTGAAACATGTGACCCGGTCGAGTGGAAATTCCAGCACTGCAGCATCAACTTGCAGAAATTCTCCAGATTTCATCCGACCTCCGATTTGCACGTTCTTTGCTACGTTGGAACCTTCATGAAGTCTACTATCCATAAAAAATATGAGAAAAATACGTTGATTGCTGGAATGATAGCAGATTTTAAAAGAGTGAGAGGCTATCTGAAAATCTGGGCGCTGCGTGTCCTCGGCATCACTCGGTCGAGCGGCAAATGTTACTCGGCCGAGGGGCTTTTGGTACTCGGTCGAGTCAGAGCTCGTAGTCGACTGACGGATTACAGTAAGTCTGGTCTTTTGGATGCCGTCGTTCATGTGCCACTCGGGCGAGTGGTGTCTCCATACTCGGACGAGTGGGATGTCGTCACTCGGCCGAGTGCATGCTAATCTTCAAGTAATTGCGTGTCCGACCTGGTCGGCCGAGTGGGCTTCTTTGCTCGGCCGAGTGACTCCTTCACTCGACCGAGTGGCATGCTGAAAATGCTCAATCTTCATCATTTCGCTTCCTCGTCGCTTCTACGACGTTCTTTCTTCTTCCACTCGTCTTCTATCGCTGATAGGTCCTCAATAAGTCCATGAGCGATGCTACGTTACGCGTGCAAGTCCTTTAAGCTCATTTTTGCTCCCAATTGCTCATATTTCCTGAAATCCGAAAAAAACAAGAAATAGTGAAAAGTAACACAATATCATCGACTAATCGTGGAAATCACAATATGAGCAACCGAAATGGCATGCAAATATGCAGAAAAAAGGTGTAAAATATGGACCGATCAAAATCCCCCAAGCTTACCTCTTACTCGTCCTCGAGGAAGATAAGTAGAGAGACGAACTCGGGAGATGAAAATAAAGAAAATGAAATGAAAAAGAAAGAACACGAGGTGGAAGGGGTCGCTAGATTCTTCTCTCAGATCTCAAGACATAAGCTACACATCACGTTAACTTGGAAAATACGAATCACATGCTATAAGGATTTCATATCTTACTTAGACATGATACTTGCAAGCTTTTAAGAACAAAGGAAGGGACTTCCTAAATTCATGCAATCAACTCATATCCACATCATGCATTTCATAGAATTTAATATACGAATGTTGGCGATGCACTTTTCAATCAAAAGTTATAAATGAAGCATATAAGATACACATCAAACATGCAATAGAGAATAGAATAAGAGCTATGGCATTCACATATTTATTTCAAATCATGAAAAATCTCCATATCTAATATATTTTGCAAAGTCGAAGCATTATCGAATATTCCCATTCATGCACGTCTCCACTCTAATGTTATACTCACTCATTTGGTCAAATGAATTCAAACCCCCCCAAGCTTAGCTTGAGGCATCGCATCTAAAGGAATATGATAGTGGAAAATGAGATTTTTGCTTTGGTTTTCCCAAGTATTTTGTGGCTCCAATAATGAGATAGAGAAATATATTTTTTTTCTTTTGGACTTTGTTTCTCATTTTTCTTCTTGGATTTTTGTAGGAGCAATTTGATTTGTATTTTTGGATTGTGGCTCATTTTTGGCTTTTTGGACTTTTTGGAGCTAACTTTTTCTTTTGTGGGGATTTTTGGGAAATAGATGCGATATAAGTAGCTTTAGGAGGTGAACTCAAGTGACATGTAGAGAATAAAAAGATATATGTGGAGAAAGAAATAATGTAACACTCGGTTCACTATAAGATGTGCACGAACGGTTCAATAAAATAATACTTCAACTAAAACTCATATGTAAGCATGGATATTCTCAATCATTTCAATAAATAGTGAAGTCAAGCAGTAAAGTTTACAACCATATCAGGCATGCAACAGAAGGTGAATAAGACAATAAAACCGATGCTTCAGATATACTAATGATGTGTGAATCTTGGTGCATTTCCAACAAAAGCATACTAAACACTAATCCATACATTCAGTTTCAATTAATATCATGCATTCATGTAGAGGAATCATCAAAAGAAATAGATTTGCAAGCACATGTGAATAGCAAGACTATGGAACACTCTAAGTAGCATGGCAAGGAATAATAAGCATCGTGATGGTTGGTAAAGCAATAAGAGATATCATCATACAAAACTCATCTAGCGGAAGAAGAGAAAAGGAAAATAAAGAAATAAAAAGAAAAGAGGGGAAAGAAAAGAAAATCAAGCACACAATATGATGCATGAACACACATAAAAGGAAAATAAGATGGAAAAATCAAAAAGATGATGCAAAAATTTTGAAAAATTTTAAAAATCCTAAAATAAAGTAAAAAATGCAACTAATGCATCTAAATGGCATGGAAATGCACTCCCCCAAGCTTAAACTTCACATTGTCCTCAATGTGATCATGAAAGGAAAAATATGAGGAACAACGATAAATATGAGGGAGGTGAATGAAAAATGATGAAATGAATGACATGAAATCCTAATGCAACTACATGCACATGCAATGATGCATGAGAGCGCTTTCCCCCAAGCTTATACCAAACAATACTTTTCAAATGACTCGATCAAAAATATCATGGCTTTGCAAAGCGTGTTCAAGTCAAATGAATAAGAAAGTGAGTATTCACTTGAAAGAAATGCTCGATGGTGGTGAGCAAAAGGATGTGGCGTATCAAAATATGGAGATGGAAATTAATATATATAATGGGTTTGGGGTGTAAAAGATTTTTGTTGCCGTCATATGAGGTGATATTTATTCAAGCAAATCTATACGGTCCTCTCGCTGTCGAGAGGATTCGGGTTTATTGAAAGCATAAAAATTTCTACACTACTGGATTGATATCACCTATAGCAAAAGGCGGATCCAGTATCTTTGCCAGTGCAGGAAACTGCTCCAACTGCTCCTTCCGTGGCTCTGCCAGATGCGTGTGTCCACGGACTCCATCAGACTCCAGCAATGCGGCTCCCAGCACCTCTCCAAGGACTCCACCTGTACCATGCAAGAGATGAGCCGCATTAATCTGATGTGGATAATTCTTCCCCAAAATAAATGTATTCCAAAGAGGGTCATCAGCATAAGTATTTAAAATTAAAGAGGGGTGACAACACTTCCCTGGAAATAAATCTCCACTCTTGTATACCATGTCGATCAACTCCTCATTGTTCACCTCAGGTTGTTCAGGTAGCTTGGGCATATAAGCTTAGGTCTCATCAGGCAGCTCCTCATCATCGTCAGACTTATCCCATCGCACCTCCTGATCATATTCAATAGCGTCCATGGGTGCTAACTCCTCGCTCTCCTCCTCATATACGTCCCATCGTACCTCTTGATCGTATGTACATGAATCCTGCAAAAGGCACGATGAGTCGCCAAAATCTAAATCATAAAAAACATCATACACTGGAGGAGAATCAAATGTAGGAGATGATGGAGTAAAGAGATCTCCCTGAAGGGGAGCCATAAGCTCTGTGGGATTTTCCTCAACATCAGTGGAAGTGTGGTCCTCTGAGGGATGCTCAGCCTCTGTAGAAGGTGGGGATGGCTGCGGTAGCTCGAAAGGAGGGGGCACAATTCGGGCTCCATCTATGTGCAGATGTCATCGTCCAAAGTCACGTCCTCCTCGATGGTCTGATCCACTACTGTATGCATGACCTCCACAATAATATCCTCTGATGGTATAGGCTGCTCTGACTCAGGTGGGTGGCAGGGGGAGGCGACGACGGCATAAGGTGGCTCTATAGGCTAATGTATCTCGACCATGGTGTAAAAATGGGTCTTGTGCCCCTCGATTAGAGCGTAGACTCCATCATCAATTGTGCCTGTGGAAGAGATACAATGAGTAATAAAGTTTTGAAATTCAAGCTTAAAAGGATCACCTGCTGTTATTGTCAATGGACCGGAATTTCGAACTATATCGACAATGTTTCTCAATAAGTCCGTGTACGTGTCCTCCTTTGGCAACTCAGATGCCTCTATTTGTGGAGTGTTGATGGTATAAAGGTGGATATAATCACCTTCAAGTGAAGCATACACTCCATCTATGATAGTACCTGCACTAGAGACATTATCCATAACACAATCGATGAATACTTGGTCGTATGGTTTACTTATCGTAACGGTTAGTGAACCAGTAGATCGAGCATCATCTATCATTTGCTCCAAGGCTGCTGCCAACTGCAAATCACTGAACTTTCCCAATTGCATCCTACTCAGAAACTCACGTGAGGGTCCCCTTAGCCTTCTAGTGAAGATATCAAACAGCGTGGAGTCATTCCACTCATGGCCTGACTCCGTCTGGAACATTCCTAACATTCCTTCAAACCTAGATAAGGCTTCCCCGAAGGATTCTCCATCAGCCTGCTAAAATGCAGCGAGATATATGTAGGATTGTATAGAGCCCGCTCGCATTTTCTTTGGAAGAACCATCGCTGCAACAACTGTACCTGATCAATCAAAGTAAACAACCTGAAAAAGACGTCAGTGGTACAAAGAGAGATAAAGATAATAATAGCAGGTGGTGGGAAAAAATCTCTCTCAATGTTTTTTTTTTGTTTTTTTTAAATGTAATCTAATCAACCTAATTGTGATAAATTGGCACCCAACGAGAAACACCTCCCCGGCAACGGCGCCAAAAACTTGATCGGCCCCGGATGTACACCCGGAGAACGATTGTAGTTTTACCGCAAGCGCACGGTCAAGTGGCGAGCGGGTATCGAACACGAGGAGGTGGTGTTGGTTTCAATCTATCCTAGGTTGGTTTGACTACGAATGTTTTATTGGTGGAGATGATTATGGTGTGATGTAATGGAAATGGTGGTGGTTGTCGGTGTCGGTGATAGAGATGTTGGTCAAATATCGATTCAAATACAATATAATATAAGTGTCTAGAGCTAGGGAATCCCCACTACGGATCGGCATACATCATTGTGAATAGTGAATCTCAATATTACTAGACTTGCGTTGAGGTGAACTAGTCGTAACTGAATATAGAACCAGGCTCATGCTCTCGCGCTATTGCCGGTCTATAGCAACCCTAGGATAGGGCCCAATCTCTTGCAAACCCTAGCCTAAGCCACTAGCATTAGGATCAACATCATCATTCAATCTCCCCTCGAGCCCACTCTCGTGCAAACTCGAGTTACGATCTAGGTTGTGATAGTTCGTATTCGTCCAATCTCTTGCAAACGAATATGGGTATAGATTTACAATTAAAAATCCTAGCTTTGGTCCAATCTCTTGTAAACCAAATCTAGCGAAATCCGATTGTAAACCTAAATCGAATATCTAGGCCTTCCCATCGATTAGAATCCAATCTCTTGCAAACTCCAATCGATGGAAATCCCTAGCTATCCGTAATAAATCGATCAAAACCTAACCTCCTAGCAATTCTAGCAATTTAGAAATTCATTCATCATAAATCTGAAATTAGATCCATAGGGTTCATCCACATGCCCTAGAACATCAAATCTACTCAAGCATAGCAACAACAATATAGGAATCGATAAAAACCATTGCTTGCATATAAAAAGATAGCAAATCAAAGATTCAAATAATAAGAATAGAAATACTTAGCTTTGATGATGAATTCCAATCCAAATACAAGCTTTTTGATATAAGAGGGGGCCTATGGCATGGCCTAACCTCTAAAAATAACTCTAAGAAAACATAATGGGAACTCCCTCTAATGGTGGCTACAAACCCCTTATATATTCTCCCAAAACCCTAGAAAATAACCCTAGAAAACCCCTCAAATTCGTGCCCAAAAACAGCCCAAACCGCAACTTAAAATCTGGGCCCAGGCCGCACTCGACCGAGTGGAACATGTGACCCGGCCGAATGGAAATTCCAGCACTGCAGCATCAACTTGCAGAAATTCCCTAGATTTCATCCGACCTCCGATTTGCGCGTTCTTGGCGGCGTTGGAACCGTCATGAAGTCTACTATCCATAAAAAATTTGAGAAAAATAATTTGATTGCTGGAATAATAGAAGTTTTCAAAAGAGTGAGAGGCTATCTGAAAATCTGGGCGCTGCATGTCCTCGGCATCACTCGGCCGAGCGGCAAATGTTACTTGGCCGAGGGGCTTTTGGTACTCGGCCGAGTCGGAGCTCGTATTCGACTGACAGATTACAGTAAGTCTGGTCGTTTGGATGCCGTCGTTCGTGTGCCACTCGGGCGAGTGGTGTCTCCATACTCGGACGAGTGGGATGTCGTCACTCGGCCAAGTGCACGCTAATCTTCAAGTAATTGCGTGTCCAATCTGGTCGGCCGAGTGGGCTTCTTTGCTCGGCCGAGTGACTCCTTCACTCGGCCGAGTGGCATGCTGAAAATGCCCAATCTTCATCATTTCGCTTCCTCGTCGCTCCTACGACGTTCTTTCTTCTTTCACTAGTCTTCTATCGCTGATAGGTCCTCAATAAGTCCATGAGCGATGCTCCGTTACGCGTGCAAGTCCTTTAAGCTCATTTTTGCTCCCAATTGCTCATATTTCTTGAAATCCGACAAAAATAAGAAATAGTGAAAAGTAACACAATATCATCGAATAATCGTGGAAATCGCAATATGAGCAACCGAAATGGCATGCAAATATGCAGAAAAAAGGTGTAAAATATGGACCGATCATCTATCTCGCCGCTACTAAAGGGGGGCTGGTTTTAATAGCGCTTTACAAGCACTGTCAAAGGTCCCAATAGACATCACTTCTTTAGTACAAGCGATGTTAAAGGTCCACCATAAACAGCGCTTGTACTAAACAAGCGCTGTCTGTTGGGACCTTTGACAGCGCTTGTTTAGTACAAGCGCTGTCAAAGGTCCCAAATGACAGCGCTTCTTTAGTACAAGGGCTGTCAAAGGTGGACCTTTAACATCGCTTGTACTAAAGAAGCGATGTCTATTGGGACCTTTGACAGTGCTTGTACTAAACAAGTGCTCTCAAAGGTCCCAACAGACAGTGCTTGTTTAGTACAAGCGCTGTCTATGGTGGACCTTTAACATCGCTTGTTTAGTACAAGCTCTGTATATATGGGACCTTAGACAGCGCTTGTTTAGTACAAGCGATGTCTAAGGTCCCAATAGACAGTGCTTGTTTAGTACAAGCGCTGTCTAAGGTCCCAATAGACAGCGCTTCTTTAGTACAAGCGTTGTCTAAGGTCCCAATAGACAGCGCTTCTTTAGTACAAGCAATGTTAACGGTCCACCATAGACAACGCTTGTACTAAACAAGCGTTGTCTATCAAGGACCTTAGACATCGCTTGTTTAGTACAAGCGCTGTCTAAGGTCCTAAATAGATAGCGCTTCTTTAGTACAAGCGACGTTAAAGGTCTCAGATAGGCAGAGCTTATTTCAATTCGTTTTATTGTTTCTCCCTACATTTCATATTTAAATAGATCCATTTAATGTTCAAAATGCTTCAATAAACCACCAATAATATTAAATTACAAGAAACAATTATTACAAGAAATAATCAAATTAAATTGCATTGAACAATCACATAAATTAGACAATGTGCATTGATAGTGGAAGAGGATCCCAAATAAAAACAAGAAACATTATCGCATATAAAACTAAGCATTATCCATTAAATCACTCCGAAGAATACATTTCCTGACTAATTGCAACTTCTGATTCTGAAACAACTCCCTAATGCATTTACCGACCAGTTGAAGTATAAGGATCTATCATTTTCATTTCCAACGAAGTAGCTCTCTGCTTTTTTTAAAGAAGGGGCACTGTCTGGATCACAATTCCCAACATGCTCTGTATCTTCCTCCTCCTGGTCCACAATCCTTGGTAGAATGATGAGGCATACACCCACGATGCAGAGATGGAAACTTTATTGAATACAGACGGCACTATCATCACTGAAACTCTAGTTTCTTCCCTTATGATTTTGATCGGTGTATGGGTAAAAGCCCATGAGTACTCACTGATGAAGTATCGAACTCCCAACGTTATTTGTAGATGTGCTTTCTGCTATCTATATATCTAACAAGAATTGCATCGGTAAGACATTTAACACTCAACGGGGCTTCTTCGTTGACCGGCGCCCCGTTTACGGTATGGACGCGGTGTCGTTTTACCGCAAGTGCACGGTTAGTGTAGGGTGCGGGTTTATCGAACTCAGGGAGGTGGATGGCTTGAGTGGCTACTAGCCTCGCCTAGGTCGCGTGCTAGCTACGCGGATGATATGGGTGGAAGTGTAGGAATAAGGGAAAGAAATGAAAAAGACACGAAATGAATCCCCGCTAACACGGGCTAGAGCACTCATGACACTTGGCATTTGACTTGACCCAGGGTGAGACATTGCCCCAAAAGGTGGTACCTAGCGTCCATGGCCCGATATTCCGGTCGGTGCCAAGCACGCTAGGCCTACCCGGTTCTGGACGGTGGGCATTCCCATGTCCATTAACACCTTCCGCAACCGGGAGCATTAAGGCCACAATGATATCTCCCAACACTTCGTCCAAGCCGCTCCCGCGCGCTAGGACTCGATGTCTATGCTGGGGGCGTGAGCTATGGCTAGGGAGTCAACCGCCAAGTTTATTCCCCCTTGGCCCGACGGTCAGAGGCGGTCTTTCTCCCGCCAATGACAATGAAACACCCCCGCGTAACCCTAATGGCCAAATAGGTCGAATGTGATTTCTAGCAATACATCGAAGCGGATCTTGACTGGACAAGCACCGGACCCCAATCCCCAACACAACTAGTGTGTTGCCATACGAATTGGACTCAGATTGCTAGAAATCCCCATTGACACATTTCATCGAACACATGCCATGCAACCAAGCCAAATGTAAATTTCCAAGCATCAATCCTACCCTAACCCATATTAGGGTTCATCAACACTACTCCATGGTGAGAAACATAAAAACAAGCAAAGCAAATAACATACAAACATTCACCATTGAGCAAAATGAAAACAACACAATACAATAGAAAATGAGAGAAGAAAAATACTTATCTTGATTCGAATCCAACAATCCGGTACAAGATTTATTGAGCAAAGACCTAATCTAATCTACCCTAAGCTTCACAAGAGAAGGGGCAAAAAGCCCTAAAAAACTGAAAGAGAACTCTCCCCAAGTCGTCCCCCAACTTCTATTTATAAACCCCCTAAAAAACCTTAACAGTTCGGGTCCAGAACTGTCAAAAAAGGCCCACCCGATCGGGTGGAAACTCACCCGATCGGGTGGAATAAACAGAGAGCTCAAATTCGCAGAAACAGATCTCACCCGGTCGGTTGACAAGTCAACCGATCGGGTGAAATGAAATTCCAGACTGCAGCCAGTTTCAGCACATAGCTGCGCTCAGAAAATTCCAGAAAAATCTAGAAAAATCGGATTTGGGCATGCGACCTATCGTTGGAAAGCTAACGACGATGCCGACGCTAGAAAAATAAGAGATCACCTAAAATCCTTCTGGAATGATAGCAGATCTTCAATGAATGAGCAGCGGTGCGCGAAAGGGGACGAAAAGGCCACCCGATCGGTTGAAATGTCAACCGATCGGGTGAGCGGCTTGTTGCTTCGGCCATCGGGCTTCGGGAGCTTCAACCGGGCGCAGAGGAGAGCGGGTGGCGTGACCGGGTCGTCCTTCGGAGGAATCGGCTACAGATGAACCGATCGGGTGAAGGTCACCCGATCGGTTGGAATTCAGCTCCATTTTCCCGAGAACTCTGTTGGGATGAACCGGTCGGCGAACCGGTCGGTTGACTTTGCTCCTCGCTCCAACTTCAGTCCGGGTCGTGCACGCGTGCATCACCCGATCGGTTGGCTGTGTCCAACCGATCGGGTGGGGGCTGAAAAGTGGCAATCTTGGTCGTTTGACCCCCTGGATCACGCGTGACTCCTCCCGTTGCTCCGGGGACTCATAATATCGTCGTTTTATGTCCCAAATGCTAGAAATTCCTGTAAAATACCAAAAACACGGAAAAGTGAAAGAAAACAAGAAAACACGAGAAAACGAATACAAGACGACGGTAAATAACGGAAAAACACGGAAGAAAACGTGCGCAAATATATGAAATATAAACGCACATCAAAATCCCCCAAGCTGAACTCTTCCTCGTCCTCGAGGAAGACGAGTGAGAGTAGGAGCTCGGAGGGAGAAAATAGAGAGGAAGAGGGAAAAAGAAAACTCTATATCCTAGATCGCCCGTCAGGGCCAACAAAGTCAAAAGCGACACACCAAGCAAGCAAACACCAAATCACATCACTAAACTAAGGAATACGAGTCCAGACAAATGCCGTGGGCCCACGCGGTGAAGCGCGAGTGAGTGTGGTCGTGTGTTAGCAGACGGTGTCACTATCTACATTGTGCGATAAAGCTCGATATACACAAGTCCAGGAAATGACCCAAATATCGATTCGATTCGAATTAAGCGGTGAATATATAGCTCAAGCATGCATGAGAATAGAGAGAGAATCGAAGCGTATCATGCATCGGGGACTCCACAGCTAGGGTTAAGGAAATCACCACACTATAGCCTAGATAATCGCTAGAAGGTCCCTATGCCAAGTGTTTTCGAAAACGATGGGGGTTGAGATGATGTGGAGTAGAACACTCGGTGCAAATTCTCGCCTTCCCTTTTTTCTCGGAAGATAGGGAAATATTCACACGGGAATTTTTTTGGTTTTGGGTATTTGTATTTTTTTTTCTTTTCATTTCTCATCTTTTTGGGTTTTTCTTTTCTTTTCTCCTTTTTTTTTGGATTTTTGGGTTTTTGGCTATACACATGTGTACTCTCCCAAGTGGGAGAACGGTACACGACGAGGGGATTTGCACCAAGTAAAATAAAAATGAAATCGGATTCTAAACACTTGGGCAAAGGAGATATTTCTCGCTAATCAGAGCATAGGCTAAATGGGTTATCCTAGTCATTGTTTGTGGAATCCCGACACATGCGAATTGAAATATACGATATAAATATAGCATGCATATAGAAGCAGATAGTAGAAGAAAATACCGCATATTCAAATCGAAGCATGATAATCTAGGGGTCAACCAAGGATAGGTATATAAAACATAATCACAAGGTAGAAGCACACCAAATTCTAGTCACGACACACGACTCACAAGAAAGCTAAGTGGACCCACGATGCATGAAATGCAAGAGGACTCGGCTTCCTGAGGTTAGTGAATGTGATTATCGAAGCCGTGCTAGGTGTGTGTGTGATTTTGTGGCAATTCATCATATGGGGTCATCTCTAGGAGAGAGAGAACAAAAGAAGAAAAGAAAAAGAAAAAGACGGAGAAAAACGACTCAAATAACGAAGAAAAAGAGACAAATGACGCACGAAGTGCGACTCCCCCAAGCTGAAACTTGCATTGTCCTCAATGCAATAGTAGTGAATACGGGAGGGCAATGAAAATGGGGGGGAGTTACGCACCGACACAAAAAATGAAAAACACGAAAAATACACGAACGAAACTGGAAAATAAAGAAAAAGAAACATACAGAATACAAGATATAAAACGCAACGAAGGACTCAAAGACACAAACACGCGACAACGACACACGAAAACAATCACACAAAAGTCGATTTCCCCCAAGCTGAACATGACAATGCTAGCAAAATGATATGATCAATGAGATGCAGAAATATGCTAGGGGAAAATCGGAAAAGAAAGAAATCAGAATGCAGGAGAGACAGTCTGCTCGTTCTCCTCGAAAGAGGATGTGGGGTGAAATGATAGAAGGGCACGACATGAAGGGTTATTAAGATGCAAAAGCAAACCCTAGATACGCTCCCCTCGCTAATGAGAGGAGACGAGATTATTCAAACCTAAACTAGAAAGCGGTAAATTTTTACACTACTGGATTAGGATACACCTGAGCATAGGTGGATCCAAGATCTGGAGCGGGGCAGGTAGCTGCTCTAACTGCTCCTTCTGTGGCTCCGCCAGAAGCGCTGTGCCACGTGTGCCAATGGACCCAAGCAATGCACCTCCAAGCATCCCTCGTAGGTGTCCACCTGTGACCTGTAAAGGACGAGGTGCATTAGTCCATGGTAAGAAATTATTTCCCAAAATAAATGTATCCCCAGAGATAGTCGCCGGTAAATGATGGTAAAATATATGAAATGTGGCGAACACTCCCTGGAATTGGTATGCTATCCTCTGTGCTAGCGACGATCAAATCCCCGCTCTCCATGTGAAGTTGCTCTCCAGGTGGTGACACACCGCAGCATACCTCAAGGGAAGTCGATCCTGTGTCCTGTGAGAGATATGGTGTGTCAAATATATATGAGTCTAAAGAAATAGGACGTGAAAAGCGAGACTCAAATGTGGAGTGAGAGTGAGTATGAAAATCTCCCTGAATAGGGGCAATATGCTCAAGTAGATGCTCAGCCGCAGAAGAAGTGGATCGTGACGGTAGAGGTAGATGTGGCTCGGGCTCCATGAAGTGGACGATCGTATCCAAGCCCTCATGCACATCCTCCTCGACGATATGCTCATGCTCCTCCATCTGCCCGATGTCCTGAATGACATCCTCATGGTTGACCACCGACCAAGGAGGAAGCTGTGACAGAGATGGCTGTGGAGGTGGATGTGGAGCGGACCACTCGCATGTGGTCGTGGTGTCGTCGTCCTCACGCACATCCTCCTCGCCGGTATGCATAAGCTCTGTGGTCTCCTCGGTGCTATCATAGGACTCATATGGAATATCCAGATAAAGATGAAAAGTCTCTCCCACAGATCCTAGAGAAATCTCCCCATCCTTACTATCATCATCAAAAAATGCTTCTCCATCCAAGTGGTAGTGATGGAAAAATGGGGTATCGGCTTGAGATGTGTCTATGGTGGCCGATGGCATGGTGGTCTCAACCATGAAAGTGGGTATATCCTCTCCTTCATCCCCTCTCCTCGGTGTCGGCTCGATGATTGGTACCATTAAGTTTTGTAATATTTGGACTTGGTTAAACATGGCACTTTCAAGGAGAGACACGAGGCTTGATTCTTCTTGTGTTTGTGGAGGGGTATAAGATTGAGGAAATGAATGGGAGGTGTTTGGGCTAAGGTTGTGGGAAAATGTTTGGCCTTGGAGTGGGGGAGGCTCTCAAGCGTAAATGAGCAATCATAATACACGTGCCCCGCCATCCCACAAGTCTCACAAACCACAACTGGATAAGGATCGTATCCTCCCATCTGAGCATCGAAATTTGATCTCCACATGGTAATATCAAAGATACCTGGACAACAAAAATAAGAAAACTAGAGAGGAGCGTCAATAGTACAAGAGAATAACAAAAAGATAATATAATGGTGGGGGAAAAATTTCTTGGTTATTGAATATTTTTTTTGTGTTTTTATGCGTAGTCTAACGAACCCAAGCTAAGCTAATATCAAACCGAACGCCTCCCCGGCAACGGCGCCAAAAACTTGGCCGGCACCCCGTTTACAGTATGGGCGCGGTGTCGTTTTACCGCAAGTGCACGGTTAGTGTAGGTTGCGGGTTTATCGAACTCAGGGAGGTGGATGGCTTGAGTGGCTACTAGCCTCGCCTAGGTCGCGTGCTAGCTACGCAGATGATATGGGTGGAAGTGTAGGAATAAGGGAAAGAAATGAAAAGGACACGAAATGAATCCCCGCTAACACGGGCTAGAGCACTCATGACACTTGGCATTTGACTTGACCCAGGGTGAGACATTGCCACAAAAGGTGGTACCTAGCGTCCATGGCCCGATATTCCGGTCGGTGCCAAGCACGCTAGGCCTACCCGGTTCTGGACGGTGGGCATTCCCATGTCCAATAACACCTTCCGCAACCGGAAGCATTAAGGCCACAATGATATCTCCCAACACTTCGTCCAAGCCGCTCCCGCGCGATAGGACTCGATGTCTATGCTGGGGGCGTGAGCTATGGCTAGGGAGTCAACCGCCAAGTTTATTCCCCCTTGGCCCGACGGTCAGAGGCGGTCTTTCTCCCGCCAATGACAATGAAACACCCCCGCGTAACCCTAATGGCCAAATAGGTCGAATGTGATTTCTAGCAATACATCAAAGCGGATCTTGACTGGACAAGCACCGGACCCCAATCCCCAACACAACTAGTGTGTTGCCATACGAATTGGACCCAGATTGCTAGAAATCCCCATTGACGCATTTCATCGAACACATGCCATGCAACCAAGTCAAATGAAACAACCCAAGCATCAATCCTACCCTAACCCATATTAGGGTTCATCAACACTACTCCATGGTGAGAAACATAAAAACAAGCAAAGCAAATAACATACAAACATTCACCATTGAGCAAAATGAAAACAACACAATACAATAGAAAATGAGAGAAGAAAAATACTTATCTTGATTCGAATCCAACAATCCGGTACAAGATTTATTGAGCAAAGACCTAATCTCATCTACCCTAAGCTTCACAAGAGAAGGGGCAAAAAGCCCTAAAAAACTAAGGAAGAACTCTCCCCAAGTCGTCCCCCAACTTCTATTTATAAAACCCCCAAAAAACCTTAACAGTTCGGGTCCAGAACTGTCAAAAAGGCCCACCCGATCGGGTGGAAACTCACCCGATCGGGTGGAATAAACAGAGAGCTCAGATTCGCAGAAACAGATCTCACCCGGTCGGTTGACAAGTCAATCGATCGGGTGAAATGAAATTCCAGACTGCAGCCAGTTTCAGCACATAGCTGCGCTCAGAAAATTCCAGAAAAATCTAGAAAAATCGGATTTGGGCATGCGACCTATCGTTGGAAAGCTAACGACGATGCCGACGCTAGAAAAATAAGAGATCACCCAAAATACTTCTGGAATGATAGCAGATCTTAAATGAATGAGCAGCGGTGCGCGAAAGGGGACGAAAAGGCCACCCGATCGGTTGAAATGTCAACCGATCGGGTGAGCGGCTTGTTGCTTCGGCCATTGGGCTTCGGGAGCTTCAACCGGGCGCAGAGGAGAGCGGGTGGCGTGACCGGGTCGTCCTTCGGAGGAATCGGCTACAGATGAACCGATCGGGTGAAGGTCACCCGATCGGTTGGAATTCAGCTCCATTTTCCCGAGAACTCTGTTGGGATGAACCGGTCGGCGAACCGATCGGTTGACTTTGCTCCTCGCTCCAACTTCAGTCCGGGTCGTGCACGCGTGCATCACCCGATCGGTTGGCTGTGTCCAACCGATCGGGTGGGGGCTGAAAAGTGGCAATCTTGGTCGTTTGACCCCCTAGATCACGCGTGACTCCTCCCGTTGCTCCGGGGACTCATAATATCGTCATTTTATGTCCCAAATGCTAGAAATTCATGCAAAATACCAAAAACACGGAAAAGTGAAAGAAAACAAGAAAACACGAGAAAACGAATACAAGACGACGGTAAATAACGGAAAAACACGGAAGAAAACGTGCGCAAATATATGAAATATAAACGCATGTCATTCGTTTTCCTCGGTTTTCCTTATCTAAACAGGAGTTAGGAGTTCCACTGCATCGATACCAAAATCAAGTTTGGAAGTGTTGGGAGGCTGCCTTTGGGGTCGTCGAGTAGATTGTTGATGATCTGCTCTTCGAAGGGTTGGAAATTTGAGTCATTTCTTCAATGGGTTGGAATCGCCTTCGATCATTTCTTCGAAATTTGAGTAACATTCAAAAAATTTGGGAGAAAAAAATTCAGCCGCGCTCGCCCGTCCGGGATGGTTGTGAAGATTTTTGTCAGCGCTTGCAGAAATATCTGATTTTTAACAGCGCTCGCAGAAAGAAGCGATGTCTATTATCTGACCTTTAACACCACTTGCAGAAAGAAGCGATGTCTATTATCTGACATTTAACAGCACTTGCAGAAAGAAGCATTGTCTATTATCTGTGACTTTAATAAACAGCGCTTGCAGAAAGAAGCACTGTCTATTATCTGACCTTTAACAGCACTTGCAAAAAGAAGCGTTGTCAATTATCCGATCTTTAACAACGCTTGCAGAAAGGAGCGCTGTCTATTTATTTATGCCTCAAATAAACATCGTTATTAATTGGTAAGTGTTGTAAACTTGGTGGCTACGAAACCCCGTAGCCTGATCGGTCCATATTTTACACCTTTTTTCTGCATATTTGCACGCCATTTCGGTTGCTCATATTGCGATTTTCACGATTATTCGATGATATTGTGTTACTTTTCACTATTTCTTATTTTTGTCGAATTTCAGGAAATATGAGCAATTAGGAGCAAAAATGAGCTTAAAGGACTTGCACGCGTAACGGAGCATCGCTCATGGACTTATTGAGGATCTATCAACGATAGAAGACGAGTGGAAGAAGAAAGAACGTCGTAGGAGCGACGAGGAAGCGAAATGATGAAGATTGGGCATTTTCAGCATGCCACTCGGCCGAGTGAAGGAGTCACTCGGCCGAGCAAAGAAGCCCGCTCGGCCGGCCAGATCGGACACGCAATTTCTTGAAGATTAGCGTGCACTCGGCCGAGTGACGACATCCCACTCGGCCGAGTATGGAGACACCACTCGCCCGAGTGGCACACGAACGACGGTATAAAAAAGACCAGACTTACTGTAATCCGTCAGTCGACTACATGCTCCGACTCGGCCGAGTACCAAAAGCCCCTTGGCCGAGTGACATTTGCCGATCGGCCGAGTGATGCCGAGGACATGCAGCGCCCAGATTTTCAGACAGCCTCCCACTCTTTTGAAATCTACTATCATTCCAGAGGTCAAAGTATTTTTCTCATATTTTTTTATGGATAGTAGACTTCATGACGGTTCCAACGCCGCCAAGAACGCATCAATCGGAGGTCAAATGAAATCTGGAGAATTTCTGCAAGTCGATGTTGCAGTGCTAGAATTCGCATGTCAGTGTCACTCGGCCGAGTGACATTCCCACTCGGCCGAGTGAGATTCCCACTCGGCCGAGTGACCAGTTTTTGCCAGTTTTTGACAGAGTGATGTTCTCTGGAAATTTTGCAGGAAAGCCCACTCGGCCGAGTGAGCTTTCCACTCGGCTGAGTCGCGACTGGCGCAGAACTTAAGTTATGCGCAGAATTTATTTTGGGCGTGGGTTTCGGAGGGGTTTTAGGGGCTGTTTGCTAGGGTTTTTTGGGGGCTATTTAAGGGGTTTGTCGCCATCATTAGGGGAGGTTCCCATGATGTTTTTAGACTCTATTTTAGAGGTTAGGCCATGCCCTAGGCCCACTCTTGGATCTAAAAGCTTGTATTTGGATTGAAGATCTTCATCAAAGCTAAGTATTTTGTTCTTGTTATTTGAATCTTTGTTTTTTCTATCTTTTTGTATGCAAGCAATGATTTTTATTGATTCTCATATCGTTATTGCTATGCTTGAGTAGATTTGTTGTCTAGGGCATGGGGATGAACCCTATGGATCTAATTTCAGATTTGTGATGAATGAATTTCTAAATTGCTAGAAATGCTAGGAGGTTAGGTTGTGATCAATTTATTACGGATAGCTAGGGATTTCCATCGATTGGGGTTTGCAAGAGATTGGATTCCGATCGATGGGAAGGCCTAGATATTTGATTTAGGTTTATAATCGAGATTCTCTAGACTTGGTTTGCAAGAGATTGGACCAAAGCTAGGATTTTTATTATAAATCTATACCCATATTCATTTGCAAGAGATTGGAAGAATACGAACTATCACAACCTAGATCGTAACTCGAGTTTGCACGAGAGTGGGCTCGAGGGACAATTGAACGATGATGTCGATCCTAATGCTAGTGGCTTAGTCTAGGGTTTGCAAGAGATTGGGCCCTATCCTAGGGTTGCTATAGTCCGGTAATAGCGCGAGAGCGTGAGCTTGGTTCTCTATTCAGTTACGACTAGTTCACCTCAAAACAAGTCTATTAATATTGAGATTCTCTATTTACAATGATGTATGACGATCTTTAGTGGGAATTTCCTAGCCCTAGACACTTTTATTATATTGTATTTGAATCGATATTTGACCGAATTCTTTATCACCGACACCGACATCCACCACCATTTCCATTACATCATTCCATAACCACCTCCACCAATAAAACATTCGTAGTCGGGCCAACCTAGGATAGATTGGAGCCAACACCACCTCCTCGTGTTCGATACCCGCTCGCCACTTGACTGTGCGCTTGCGGTAAAACTACAATCGTTCTCCGGGTGTATATCCGGGGCCGATCAAGTTTTTGGCGCCGTTGCCGGGGAGGTGTTTTCCGTTGGGTGCCAATTTGTCACAATTAGGTTGATTTGACTACGGAAAAAAAATTAACAAAAGGAAATTTTCACCCCGCCACCATTATTATCATTTCTATATTCTTTTGTGCCACTAATATTTTTCTCCAGGTATTTATCTTTGTTGATCAGGTGCTATGGATTATACTATGTGGACCACAGATTTTGATCATAGTGCTCAGATGGAAGAATACTATTATGATCAGAGTGCTCAGATGGGAGAATACTATTATGATCAGAGTGCTCAGATGGGAGAATACTATTATGATCAGAGTGCTCAGATGGGAGAATACTATTATGATCAGAGTGCTCAGATGGGAGAATAATTTTTTGAGGAAACGCACTGGCCCGAGCTTGATGAGAAACAAAGGATTTTTTTTGATGAGATGCATGCACACCAAGTTGAAATACAAGCCGGGCTTGATACGGGCGTCCTTCAATTGGAATGCGTGAAGAGGGAACTTGAAATGAATGCGCTCATGCTAAAGGTTGCAGGGATTTCCAAAGATATCAGTTCTGCTTCTTCATTTTATGGGCAAGAAGCATCACCGGTCATATTACCAGAGCCAGAATGTGCCTTCATCGATCCTACATCCTACGATACAACTATTGTATATAAAGAATGGATGGACGAAGAGGCCGCGGAGGAAGCAGAAACTGAGTCATATGCGCAGCCAGAGGAGGACGCATTTCAGAGATTATTGGATGGCCTCTTGGAGTCAGTGAGGTTCACCGGTTCAGAAAGCATTACAGCAGGTGATGCATTTGAGCTACAATTTGCAGATTTTGTTATGAACCGTGTTTCAGCTGCAGGAACAATTGAGGAGGACATCTATGTCAGTCTTGAGGGGGATAGACTATATTTTCGGATTGCTTGCGGGCATTCCCCTCCACATGATACATCCCCACAAGTTGACATACCTGAGCAGCCAGCATCACCATTCCAGAGAGAGCCTACATTGATAGTTGATGAGAAGGCAAATGAGCACACTGTCGAGCCAGAGCATGCTTTTGAGGAGGCATCACACACGGAGCCAGAGTTTATCGCCGAGGAGGTCGTGCATTGGGATGAGGACACAGCCATTCATGAGGATCCTGAGCACTATCTTCCTCCATTAGAACTTCCACAGCCACCTCATACTTCCACTGACGTCGAGGACTATCCCACAGAGCTTATGGCTCCCTTTCAGGGAGATCTCTTCGCCCCCTCATCTCCTACATTTGATTCCACTCCCGTGTATGCTGTTTTTTGTGATTCAGATTTTGACGACTCATCGTGCCTTTTGCAGGATACACATACATATGAACAAAAGGTACAATGGGATGTATACGAGGAGGAGAGCAAGGAGTTAGCACCCATGGACGCATATGAATATGATCAAGAGGTGTGCTGGGATGAGTCTGACGATGATGAGGAGCATCTTGATGAGGTCCACACCTATGATCCAAATTTACCTGAGCAGTTGAGAGAGTACACCATGGAGACAGCTATCACGACACGTGAGGATATTGGATTATTTCCAGGGAAGTATCGTCCACCATTATTTATTCCATATATTTCTATAGACGATCCTCTTTGGGATACTTTTATTGCGAGGGTGAATTTTTTGCAGCGAACTGATGCATCCTATTCTCTGCAGGGTACAGGTGGAGTCCTTGTGGGAATGCTGGAGGATGCATTGCTGGAGTTCATTGGAGCCCGTGGACACACGCGCCTGGTGGAGCCACGGAAAGAGCAGTTAGAGCAGTTGCCTGCACCGGCAAAGATACTGGATCCGCCTTTTGCTATAGGTGATATCAATCCAGTAGTGTAGAAATTTTATGCTTTCAATAAACACGAATCCTCTCGACAGCGAGAGGACCGTATAGATTTTCTTGAATAAATATCACCTCATATGACGGCCACAAAAATCTTTTACACCCCAAACCCATTATATATATTAATTCCCCTCTCCATATTTTGATACGCCACATCCTTTTGCTCACCACCATCGAGCATTTCTTTCAAGTGAATACTCACTTTCTTATTCATTTGACTTGATCACGCTTTGCAAAGCCATGACATTTTTGATTGAGTCATTTGAATAGGATTGTTTGGTATAAGCTTGGGGAAAGCGCTCTCATGCATCATTGTATGTGCATATAGTTGCATTAGGATTTCATGTCATTCATTTCATCATTTTTTCATTCACCCCCCCTATTATTATCGTTGTTCCTCATATTCTTCCAATATGATCACATTGAGGACAATGTGAAGTTTAAGCTCGGGGGAGTGCATTTCCATGCCATCTAGTTGCACTTTTACTTTATTTTTAGGGTTTTTTTAGAATTTTTCAAAATTTTGCATCATCTTTTTGAATTTTCCATCTTATTTTCCTTTTATGTGTGTTCATGCATCATGTTGTGTGCTTGTTTTTCTTTTCTTTCCTCTCTTTTATTTCTTTATTTTCCTTTCTCATCTTCTGCTAGATGAGTTTTGTATGATGATATCTCTTATTGCTTTACCAACCATCACGATGCTTATTATTCCTTGCCATGCTACTTAGAGTATTCCATAGTCTTGCTATTCACATGTGCTTGCAAATCTATTTTTTTTGATGATTCCTCTACATGAATGCATGATAATAATTGAAACTGAATGTATGGATTAGTGTTTAGTATGCTTTTGGTGGAAATGCACCAAGATTCACGCATCATTAGTATATCTGAAGCATCAGTTTTATTGTCTTATTCACCTTCTGTTGCATGCCTGATATGGTTGTAAACTTTACTGCTTGACTTCACTATTTATTGAAATGATTGAGAATATCCATGCTTACATATGAGTTTTAGTTGATGTATTATCTTATTGAACCGTTCGTGCACATCTTAGAGTGAACCGAGTGTTATATTACTTCCTTCTCCACGTATATCTTTTTATTCTCTACATGTCACTTGAGTTCACCTCCTAAAGCTACTTATATCGAATGAATTTTCAAAAATCCCCACAAAAGAAAAAGTTAGCTCCAAAAAGTCCAAAAAGCCAAAAAGGAGCCAAAATCCAAAAAATACAAATCATATATCTCCTACAAAAATCCAAAAAGAAAAATGGGAAACAAAGTCCAAAGGAAAAAATATAAAATATTTCTCTATCTCATTATTGGAGCCACAAAATACTTGGGAAAACCAAGGCAAAAATCCCATTTTCCACTATCGTATTCCATTAGATGTGATGCCTCAAGCTAAGCTTGGGGGGGTGAATTCATTTGACCATATGAGTGAGTATGACATTAGAGTGGAGACGTGCATGAATGGGAATATTCGATAATGCTTCGACTTTGCAAAATATATTAGATATGGAGATTTTTCATGATTTGAAATAAATATGTGAATGCCATAGCTCTTATTCTATTCTTTATTGCATGTTTGGTGTGTATCTTATATGCTTCATTTATAACTTTTGATTGAAAAGTGCATCGCCAACATTCGTATATTAAATTCTATGAAATGCATGATGTGGATATGAGTTGATTGCATGAATTTAGGGAGTCACTTCCTTTGTTCTTAAAAGCTTGCAAGTATCATGTCTAAGTAAGATATGAAATCCTTATAGCATGCGATTCATATTTTCCAAGTTATCGTGATGGGTAGCTTATGGCTTGAGATCTGAGAGAATAATCTAGCGACCCCTTCCACCTTGTGTTCTTTCTTTTCCATTTCATTTTCTTTGTTTTCATCTCCCGAGTTCGTCTCTCTACTTATCTTCCTCGAGGACGAGTAAGAGCTAAGCTTGGGGGATTTTGATCGGTCCATATTTTACACCTTTTTTCTGCATATTTGCATGCCATTTCGGTTGCTCATATTGCGATTTTCACGATTATTCGATGATATTGTGTTACTTTTCACTATTTCTTGTTTTTGTCGGATTTCAGGAAATATGAGCAATTGGGAGCAAAAATGAGCTTAAAGGACTTGCACGCGTAACGGAGCATCGCTCATGGACTTATTGAGGACCTATCAGCGATAGAAGACGAGTGGAAGAAGAAAGAACGTCGTAGGAGCGACGAGGAAGCGAAATGATGAAGATTGGGCATTTTCAGCATGCCACTCGGCCGAGTGAAGGAGTCACTCGGCCGAGCAAAGAAGCCCACTCGCCGGCCAGACCGGACACGCAATTTCTTGAAGATTAGCGTGCACTCGGCCGAGTGACGACATCCCACTCGGCCGAGTAAGGAGACACCACTCGCCCGAGTGGCACACGAACGACGGCATCCAAAAGACCAGACTTACTGTAATCCGTCAGTCGACTACATGCTCCGACTCGGCCGAGTACCAAAAGCCCCTCGGCCGAGTGACATTTGCCGCTCGGCCGAGTGATGCCGAGGACACGCAGCGCCCAGATTTTCAGACAGCCTCCCACTCTTTTGAAATCTGCTATCATTCCAGAGGTCAAAGTATTTTTCTCATATTTTTTATGGATAGTAGACTTCATGACGGTTCCAACGCCATCAAGAATGCGTCAATCGGAGGTCGGATGAAATCTGGAGAATTTCTGCAAGTCGATGCTGCAGTGCTAGAATTCGCATGTCAGTGTCACTCGGCCGAGTGACATTTCCACTCGGCCGAGTGAGATTCCCACTCGGCCGAGTGACAAGTTTTTGCCAGTTTTTGACAGAGTGCTGTTCTCTGGAAATTTTGATGGAATTCCCACTCGGCCGAGTGAGCTTTCCACTCGGTCAAGTCGCGACTGTCGCAGAACTTAAGTTATGCGCAGAATTTATTTTGGGCGCGGGTTTCGGAGGGGTTTTAGGGGCTGTTTGCTAGGGTTTTTGGGGGCTATTTAAGGGGTTTGTATCCATCATTAGGGGAGGTTCCCATGATGTTTTCTTAGACTCTATTTTAGAGGTTAGGCCATGACCTAGGCCCCCTCTTGGATCTAAAAGCTTGTATTTGGATTGAAGATCTTCATCAAAGCTAAGTATTTTGTTCTCGTTATTTGAATCTTTGTTTTTTCTATCTTTTTGTATGCAAGCAATGATTTTTATTGATTCTCATATCGTTATTGCTATGCTTGAGTAGATTTGTTGTTCTAGGGCAGGTGGATGAACCCTATGGATCTAATTTCAGATTTGTGATGAATGAATTTCTAAATTGCTAGAATTGCTAGGAGGTTAGGTTGTGATCGATTTATTACGGATAGCTAGGGATTTCCATCGACTGGGGTTTGCAAGAGATTGGATTCCGATCGATGGGAAGGCCTAGATATTCGATTTAGGTTTATAATCGAGATTCTCTAGACTTGGTTTGCAAGAGATTGGACCAAAGTTAGGATTTTTATTATAAATCTATACCCATATTTGTTTGCAAGAGATTGGACGAATACGAACTATCACAACCTAGATCGTAACTCGAGTTTGCACGAGAGTGGGCTCGAGGGGCAATTGAACGATGATGTCGATCATAATGCTAGCGGCTTAGGCTAGGGTTTGCAAGAGATTGGGCCCTATCCTAGGGATGCTATAGACCGGCAATAGCGCGAGAGCGTGAGCTTGGTTCTCTATTCAGTTACGACTAGTTCACCTCAAAACAAGTCTTGTAATATTGAGATTCTCTATTTACAATGATGTATGACGATCCGTAGTGGGAATTCCCTAGCCCTAGACACTTTTATTATATTGTATTTGAATCGATATTTGACCGACTTCTTTATCACCGACACCGACATCCACCATCATTTCCATTACATCATTCCATTACCACCTCCACCAATAAAACATTCGTAGTCGAGCCAACCTAGGATAGATTGGAGCCAACACCACCTCCTCGTGTTCGATACCCGCTCGCCACTTGACCGTGCGCTTGCGGTAAAACTACAATCGTTCTCCGGGAGTATATCCGGGGCCGATCATAGCCCTGTATTTATAGTAATAGGGTTACATAATGGGTGGATACCCAATACATAGATGGGCCTCCAAAAGCCCGTTTATAACACTTCCCCTTATCCATCCATTGTTGTAAGCCGTAATGAGTGCTTCAGGGTTCATAGAACTTATCTGACCATGGGTGTATGGATTCTTCTGGATCTTAAGTTAAGAGTTCTTGCCTCGTTAAAACCTTTGCCATGGAAAACCCAGTGGGAAAAACCAGTGGCTGAAGAAAAAGAGTACAAGTCTCTATAACTTCCCCTGATCGATGGATATCATCAGAGGTGGATACTTCTGGATCCTAAGTTAGGGGTAACTGTCTCGTTAAAACCTTTAGCTATGGAAAACCCAATGGGAAAAACCAATAGCCAAGGAAAAAGAGTACAGTTTTCGATAACTTCCCCTAATTAGTGGAAGTATTTAGAGGGGTGGATACTTCTTGATCCAGAGTCAATGAGGTTGCCTCGTTAAAACCTAAAGTTATGGAAAACCCAGTGGGAAAAACCAAGAGCCAAGGGAAAAGAGTACGACACTACATTTGACCCCCCTGATCTGTACAAGCTGCAGGCATGCAGATCTCCTAGGCAATTATACATCAATCTCTCACAGTGTTTCGATAATAAGTATAAAGTACAAGGCATCGCTCATCTATACAAGACATCGCTCATCTATACAAGTATCGCTCAGATATGGCGGCTAATGAATCTGAGGGAGCTCTTCTGAAGAGGAGTGGTCTGCAGACTCGGTAGGTAGCACCACATCTCTGATCCAGTTGTCACTGTGTCTGCAAGGTTCTACAGGACCTAGCTGTGCGTACTTATGATTTGCTTCTTGGATCGATGAGCCTCTAGGGATGGTGGGATTGATGTTGCCTTGGAAGCATTCTTTGCTGGTCTCCAAGAGTTGGTCGTTCCTTTGTTGTAGTCATCGCGATGATCTGTAACCTATATCTGCAAATACATTTAATATGTTGGATTATCCTTGACCCTTGGAGGTAGCGCATAAGCTACATATCTCTGGTCCAGTGGTGCGCTGCAGGCGCTGCACTGTATCTGGTTAAAGGGTTTACTACCAATGCTTTCTAAAGTCGCGTGCAGTTAACCAGATAAAGGAGTGTAGAAAAGACACTTGAGTAAGGCACTTCAGGACCTAGGATATCCTTCCCCTCTTCCAGCGAACGGAAGGGGTCTTAATGTGCATCCATACAACCAGTATGTGTGTTAGTGGATTGCAATTATCTATGTTTCTTCATCAACTGGATGATAATTTCATCTTCTGGATGATATTTCATCTGCTGGATGATTATTCATCTTCAGGATGATGGTTTCATCTTCGGGATGATGGTTTCATCTTCAGGATGATAATTCATCTTCAGAATGATGGTTTCATCTTCAAGATGATGGTTTTATCTTCAGGATGGTATCCGTAAGGATATGTTGTCACATCATCCATAGCAACATAGCCTAAAATTTTCTTTGCCAATCGCATGGTTTTAGCAACCATGACCAGGGAGCCTGGTTTCTGCGAAATAAACCTCTAAGCTATAGCGTTTTGCTTATAGCATACGATTTTATTTATTTATACAATACTCGGTAACCCATAGGTTTGATATCTTTTGATATCAGGACTTCGGGTCCAAACACTTCACATTTCATAAGTGAGTCCAGCTCAACTTATTATTGCCTCGTTCCACATAATCTGGCCAAGTCTCTACGTTTGCTTCAGGAAACGGAGGTTGGGAACGATATCTATGGCAAAATGAAATGTGAGTAACTGTCGACAAGTATGTTTTATCCAAATACCTCTCCATGTACGTACATTATTCAATTTATTCCAGATTCATCTCTTCTGGAGGTTCTGTAAAGGGAGAGGAAATGGAGGTGAGCTCACTTTCCTGTGGTGGTATTGTTTTAGGGTCTCCAGGAGTTATTTCTCGCTTTAGAGCGTCGTGGTATGTCCTCTCATCCATTGAGGATATCCACTTCTTCTACTGGTGGATTGCATCCATTATATTTGGTATGTCAATTTTAGCTGGATTTTTAGTAGCAGGGATGTGTGAATTTGACAATATTTATATTGTCAGTAGCTATGTCTGATAATTGTTTAACAGTTTCATAAGTGTGGATCTTCAGGATCTCATCACAATTCATGATAATCAGATCATATGTATTAATGTTTTAAATGGTCAAATTGAGCTTCAGGCTCATGGATGATTATAATATTTTTGTTGAACCTAATGCTGGGGAATTAAAGTTATGAAAGATCTTCAGGATCTCATCAAGTCTTTAAAAAGAGGGCACATCAGTTCACGTCTTAAGAGAAGTGATTTTAAATGCTTCCCCTGTTCAGAGTGCTCAGGATATATTTATCTGTGGTAATTACTTCCGATAAATAGTTCTATGTTCTAATGGTCCATAGTGGTGATATGGGGATGTATACTCATCATGGCGCCATCGATAAGATGTGCTCTAAACGCTTCCCCCGTTAGGGGTTCTTGGAAAAAGTTTATATGAGGTGATCAGGCTCATATAAATAGGTTCTAAGGAGGCATTTTGATGGTTTGCATTGTAATTGCATGTTCCTGCATGGTCACCAACAACTGGATTTTTAATGGATAAGTAATCTGTTTCAATCATTTTAATGATTTACATATAACCCATTTCTGGGTGTGAACACAAAACTTCAGGGTATTCAATTTTCTTCCAGTTGTTAAATATAATTGATTCCCAGTGTTATCTAAAAAAATCCGCAATAAGCTCGACTTCAACGAAGTTGAGTATAAAACTGGGGATATGAACCCGTCAAGGCACGGTCTATAAGATGTGCAGTAATGAATCCTTCGTTTGGGGATCTCAGAATATATTCATCTAGGATGGTTAATCCCGATGAATAAGTTCCACTGCGGCGTTTTTGAGGGTGGTATGTGGGTAAGTAAAAGTCCAACCAATATCCCAGTAAGGTAATATGTCCGTTGTGATTAATAATAATCTGGACTGCGGTTGGATAACAAGGTTTTGATTATGACCATTTTAAGTGGATATATGGATGAGTACTCTAAGGTACATCATCAGCCATATGTAGGGAGTGTGTGAATCCACTTTTATCCCTCAAATACTCTCAAGAGGCCTAAAGGTCTCATTCTTCTAATGATAGTATATCATCTTAAATTCGTTTGAGGAAGTGAGGAGAGTCAATGTCTACGTGAATGGAGATGATCTCGTAATCATTTTTCCCTTTTGAATGGGATAATGAAAGTTTCACCCTTTTTGAAGAATCTTCGGGTTCGTCTGGTTAATGATGTCTTACATCATCAATCCAGGGTGACATCGATCCAAAATTGGTCGATTCTGGACACTTCTGGTGTTCCAAATTAATTCCTATGTTCGAATTTATGTGGGACTTTTGAAAGTCCATTAAAATGCTCAAGTTAATTTTGTCCGGTAATAGGTGAACTGTGTTCAAACTGTGAATGATTACATCTTCACATTGACTACTATGCGGATCAAAGTTGGATAAAGCTTCAGGCTTTATTGGTTTCTTGAGTCATTAGGGATTTCGTTTTGACGAATATCCTTTGAAACTTTATAAGTTTCAGAGAGTACATGGCATCCTTATTTTAGGAGTATTCAGGATAACACATTATTTATCAGTAAAATAAAATGCGAAAAAACGCATATATACTGCAAGAGAATACTACTGATAATTATGTTACAGCAACAAGTTTCATATTATGATGTGAGCTCTAGAAAACATACATCCACAATTGTGCTCATTTTAGACTTATATTATGACAACATATCAAATTTGTTTTCAAAGTTTATTTGTCCTCGGGGAGTAGCTAAATATACATAAGGTCAATTGACTTTCGTCGTTTAGACTATATATGTATATATTTTATATGGCATAAGTTAATTCCCATTCATATTGCAAAAAGCATTATGGGTCTTATCAGAACTCTTGGTCTGATATTGGGTTGCCATTGCATACTCCATGTCGAGGTATATCATATCTTCCCTTTCTCATTTTATTCAAGACTTCCCCTGTTTTCAGTCTTCCTTATTGTCGTTTATAAGGAAGAATGAATATTGGTCTTACGAAGTAGACATATACAAGGGAAATGAGTTAGTTTCTATATTTTCACTTTTCTAAATTATGAGAGACTTTTAAAAGTCAATTTGAAAACTCGAGTATGGTCTTCAGGCCATTTTTATTGAGTCCTTCAAGTATTATGTGGATAAAGAATCATGCTCAAGAAGGAAACAAATACGTGGTTACGAAATTTATAATTTCTCATTTATATATTAAGATACGACTTCTGGCGTACGCTTAAAATTAAGGCTAGTTTAAAGAATCATACCTTGTAAAGTGAGATTACTCTAAAAGAGTTTATCGGTGTTATAACAACTGCTAGTGTCAATATTGGTTTATATAAACCAAAGATCTGAGAGATCTATTGACCGCAAAATGCGTATCTCTAAAAGAAATCGCATAAATGTTTTTCGCATAATCCATCGTATTTGTTAATTTTTATTAGGGTGAAAGGGTGTTGACTTTTGGTTTGATTTTGAACTTCAGGTTCATTTTGTCAAAGTGGATATGATGTTAAACTTTTTGAAATCATGATTGTTTGTTGTCATAAAATATCGTCATATCATGAGCATGAGTATGAGCAAGGGATGATCATATAAGAGTGTAAAATGCAACAATTAATGATTTCATACACATAATATGAAGCTTGTAAGCTAAAAGTTATGCTTACTAAAATAGTTGAAAGAAACTAAATTATCATTGCAAATAAGTCAAGCATGTGAGCTTAAGAATGTATGCTCAGCTAACATGAATTGAAACATATACACATGTTATTTATATTTTGTAGGTATATAAATAATTTTATCTCAGACATATATTTATGCTACAGGCATTAAAAATATATCATAGAGATTTTAGCATGCTAAATAAAATGTTCATCACAGAACATTAAATATGCGGCAGACATATAATTTCATCGCAGACAATTAATCATCACGGGCGATTAATCATCATAGGCAATTGATCATCACAGGCAATTAATCATCACATGCATTTTATAGTGGAAATGAAAATTTTTCGTTTAATAATTATTGGACCACTGGGCAACGTCATACACTGTTAGGTTAGTTGACTAACGGCAGAGCGGTTGCAGGATCTTCCTAATTATTAAACGTATGATAATCAGATAATCCAAAAAATGCGATGAATAAAAAGGCTGTAATGATCCAGAATTTAACGAAGAAAAAATCTTAATTAAATCTGAAAAAGAATTTTGAAAAAAAAAATTTTTGTGGACAAACCCTAGTTAGGGTTTTTTAGATTCGATCTGCCGTGCGATCCCATGCAACTGGTTAGGGTTTCAGTCGCGTGTGTTGCTGCTTCTGGCGGCTAGGGTTTTGGACACGTGCGCGCACGGGGAGGGGGGCCACCGTTGCTGGCGGTGGGGTCCGTCTGGGGTTCGTCCGCCGCTGCTGGAGACGGCAGGAGCGTCCGCCGCTGCAGGCGACGGGGTCCGCCCGCCGCTGCAGTCGGTGCGGGCCCACCGTCTACAGGGGCGGGTTCCGCCCGCTGCTGCAGGCGACGGTGGGTGACGCCGCTGCAGGCGGCGGGGTCTGCCCGTCGATGCAGGCGAGGGCGGGGGGTTTTGCGTGCGCGGCTTCTGGCTGTCAGGCGATAGAGAAATCCCTCTAGGGTTTGAAAATTTTTTGGGGAAGAAGATGATAAAAACATGATTTTTATCAGAGAAAAATCTATTTTTAGTCATCAAAACGACGTTTTTTATCGTAAAAATTTGATTTTTATTGATAAAAACGTCGATTTTTCGTTTAAGGGTTGATTTAGCATGCAGATCTAAGATTAAAATCCGATCTATACTAATCAAAACATCGATCCAATCTAATCATATGCGCATATAAATTTAGATCTAGGGAATAAAAATTACCTATAGATCCTACCCGCCGGATCTAGCGACGTTCGCTGAAGGAAGCCCGTTTGCGTCGCGTTCGTCCGTCGGCCGAGGTTCGGCTCAGCTTCGAGCGTGTTGATACCGTGTTGTAAAATTGGCGGCTACGGAACCCCGTAGCCCTGTATTTATAGTAATAGGGTTACATAATGGGTGGATACCGAATACACAGATGGGCCTCCAAAAGCCCGTTTATAACCGTAAGCGATATCTAACATGTGCTATTAAATTTCTTTTTTGCAGAAGTGTCTGAACCAACACAAAGATCCTGCAAAATGTAAAATGACAGTTCATATGGAAAATAAAATCAAACAGACTCAAAATTGATTTTCAGTCAAGAAAGAATAAGCTGAGTTCTTTTTTTTCTTTCCCTCTCCTGAGCCAATTCTCAATCTAAAACTTCAGTATGGGGATTCTTTCAGGTGTTTTTGTTCTTTTGATTGTCATCAGGGGCGAAGCCACCTGGGGTCAAGAGGGGCAGCTGCCCCCCCCCCCCCTCATATTCGAAAATTTTCTTTGCACCCCCCTCCTCAAGTGGCGCCCACGAAGGTCCAAGGCCAGCTGCCCCCCTTCAAAATCTATAATTTTATTTGCCCCCCTCCTCAAGTGGGGCCCACGGCCCACCAAGGGTGATGAAAAATATAACTCACAGCCCGTGTGATTCCCAGCAAAGAAACCCCATCAGATTCAGGAATCAGGCCGTCTTCGTTTCTTCTTCCGTTCATAGGGGTTTTTGCCCCTCTTCGTTTCTTCTGTTCGCAGTCGCAGTCAGCTGCCGATCTTCCAACTCCAAATCTCGATCTGCTCACACATGTACTCTCTTCTCTCTTCGTCTTAATTTCTTCTTCGTTTATATTCTTTTGCTCGTAGTCGCAGGCTCTCTTCTCTCTTCAATATATTCTTTGTTGGCTTTGGCATCCGGATATTGAGAAATTTATGGTGAAATTGATGAATGTGGCTATATTTCTGACATGGGTTTTGGGTATTTGTTCTGACCAAGTGTTTTGGGGTTAGGGTTTTAGAAATTTATGGTGAAATTGATGAAATTGTTCAGGACTAAGTGTTTTGGGTTGGCTTTGACATTGATGAAATTGATGAAATTGATGAAATTGTTCATCAATATCTTTTATGGTGAAATTGATGAAATTGTTCAGGACCAAGTGTTTTGGGTTAGCTTTGACATCCGAATATTGAGTAATTTATGGTGAAATTGATGAAATTGTTCAGGACCAAGTGTTTTGGGTTAGGGTTTTAGAGGATTAGCGAACCTGTTGAAGATTTGTAGCGGTTTTTTAAAGAGTAGAAAGGGCTCCCTTTTCAATGTTAGTTACCAATTCTTTAGTGCATTGCGTGGCTCTTGTGAATTTTTTCCAAGATTTGAAAAAATGGGTTGTGCCGGATCGAAAAATTGGATTTGTGAGTTTTGGATTTGTGAGTTATTCTGTTGTCTGAAAGCTGGGATGCCCAGCTGAGCTAGGGTTTTGATTTATGAGCACTTTAAAAGTTTTGTTGTTTGGAGTGTCTTTGGAATGGTAAATTCTGATTGTCGTTTTCCTCTTGTTATTAATTAGCAGGTTCTTGCAATTTCAGAAAGCTTGGGTTGTTATCGCTTGGAGTTTAGCTATTGTTTTCTTTGATCTGGTGACAGAGAGAGGTTTGATTTCTCTAAATCATTTTCAATCATCCTTTCTATTTTCCCTGATTTAATTTTACCTTTGATACATACTGTAGTTTGTGTTTATTGTTTTCATCTTCATATGAGCCATTAGCCACTAAAAGTGTCGTTCATTTTTTCAATAAATTATGTTGAGATTTACATGCTAGCCTAGGACATGTTATATTAAAACTGTACTTGTTTATTTTTAGTAAATACTAATTAACCGCCGAATTGTCTAATGTTTTCCAGTAATGGATAAGTTTGTCACCAGACGAAAGCTGTCAACCTTAGAATTAAACACTGCTGACGAAGTACAACCCCGACCAAAGATAAGTCGCATAGATGTCGTAGCTAATCTTGAATCAGATCCTGGACTTCGAGCTCAAATATCTGATTACCATCCGAATGTTCAAGATATAGTTCGTAGGGCATATCTACAAAAGAGTCCTTTTCAACCAAGGAATTTCAAATTTCCACAACGAGAGTTCGGGAAAACATTGCGTCGTTTTAATGCGAATTGGTTTACTAAGTATCGAAGCTGGTTGGAGTATAGCATAGCAAAGGATGCTGCATTTTGCTTATATTGCTATCTATTTAAATCTCATGTAGGAGCGGTGACGATGCTTTTACAGTTGAAGGTTTCACAAATTGGAAGAAACTTGAAAAATTGCAGGCACATGTTGGAGGGGTTAATAGTTCTCATAATCAAGCTTATAGAAAGAGTGAAGCCTTATTGAAACAAGAGTGTCATATTCAATCATATTTTGAAAGACATACCGAGCAGGAGAAAACGGAGTACAAGATTCGCTTAATCACATCTATTGGATTTATACGTTTCCTTTTACGCCAGAGATTAGCTTTCCGCGGTCATGATGAATCACAAGGGTCACACAATCAAGGAAACTTTGTTGAACTTTTGGAACACTGCCAGGCAGAATGAAACTACTAAAAGTGTTGTTCTTCACAATGCTCCTAACAACCTCAAGTTGACTTCACCTGATATCCAAAAAGATATTGCTGAAGCAGCAGCAGCAGAGACCATAAATGTAATTCTTGAAGATATTGGAAATGCATTATTTTCCGTGTTGATTGATGAATCTCGTGATATCTCAATTAAAGAACAAATGGAAGTGGTTTTGTGTTATGTGGACAAGAGAGGAAGTGTGATTGAGAGATTTATAGAGGTAATACATGTTCTTGAAACAGCAACAATTTCATTGAAGATGGCACTTGAAGCATTATTCTCAAAGTTGGGATTGAATATTATAAGGTTGAGAGGACAAGGATACGATGAGGCAAGCAATATGCAAGGTGCATTTAATGGACTGAAGACACTCATTTTGAAGGAGAATCAGTGTGCCTACTATATTCATTGCTTTGCACACCAACTTCAGTTAGCACTTGTTCATGTTGCTAAAAACCATAATCAAATTGCTTTACTTTTCAATATGGTTTCTATTGTTGTCGATATTATTGGAGCATCGTGCAAACGTCGAGATGCACTTCGAATAAAGCAAATGTCTAGAATTGCTGAGCTCGTGGAAAGTGGTGAACTTTCAAGTGGTAAAGGATTAAATCAAGAGAGTAGCATGAAACGATCATGTGACACACGTTGGGGATCACATTATGGGACAATTGTAAATTTGATTATTATGTTCCCATCTGTTATAGATGTGCTTGAACTTGTGTCAGCAAATGGTCAAAATCAAGAGGCAAAGGGTGAAGCATTTACCTTACTAGGCTCGTTACAAGATTTTGATTTTGTCTTGGGTTTACATTTGATAAAGAATATATTGGGAAGTGCAAATGAATTGGCAAAAGCTTTGCAGCGAAAAGATCAAGATATCGTGAATGCAACCAACATAGTCAAGATATCCAAGCAACGATTACAGACGATGAGAGATACTTGGTAGGAGCTACTTCTTCAAGAAGTTTCATTGTTTTTGTGCAAAATTCGATATCACCGTGCCTCAAATGGATATTGCATTTGTAGCTCGAGGATGAGCACGGCGTAATGCAGAAGCAATGACAAATCTTCATCACTATCGAAATGAGTTGTTTTACACGGTCATTGATCTGCAACTTTCTGTGCTTAACGATCGATTTGATGAAGTAAACAACGAGTTGCTTCTTTGCATGTCATGTTTAAACCCAAGCAACTCATTCACAGCCTTCAACAAAGAGAGTTTAGTTCGTCTTGCTCAATTTTATCCAGTTGATTTTTCAGAGTTGGATTTTATGATGCTCTCCGATCAGTTAGAGACTTACATTCTTGATGTGCGTGGCAGTGATGACTTCTTGGAAATGAATGGTGTTGGCGATATTGCAAAGAAAATTGTGGAGACAAAGAGAGATGTAGTATATCTGCTTGTTTATTTACTGATAACAGTATCCTTAATATTGCCAGTTGCAACAGCTACAGTTGATCGAGCATTTTCTGCTATGCATATAGTGAAGAACCGGTTATGAAACCAAATGGGAGATGAATGGATGAACAATTGCTTGATTACATACATTGAAAGTGACAGTTTTGGTAGCATCAGCAATGACGTGATTATCAAGCGATTTCAAGGCATGAAAACATGTCCTGGACAATGCTAGTGGAAGAAGTAGATATATGAATTTTTTGGGATCATTTTTTTGTGAAGGCACAAACTACAAACACATATATTACTTCATGAAGATCATTATTCGATGAAATTTTTATAGATCTTTTTTAAATTATTTATTTTATTATTTAATTTATGTGATGTTAAATACTTTGCCCCCCTTCACTGAATTCCTGGCTCCGCCACTGATTGTCATACTTGAGGTAGCAACTGAGAGGGTGAGTGCGAAATTTTTTTTACTCATTTCAACACTAAGAATGATGAACACGATTCGCTGAGCGAAGCCCTAGCGGCGATCGATGGAGAGAATTGATCATCGATCGCTCGGTGATGACTTCAAAAAGTCGTATCCCCATGTATGACAAAAACCAGAGGTTTCTCTTCTGAGATTCCAATACCACATGTTTTTTGTAGATCCCCAGCCCGTACGACACGATGTAGAACTCCTGCACGAAGTAGACCCTCAGCACACAGATCGCCGCCACCGCCAGAGTCCCGAGCCACCGACCGCCGGTGTGGGGAGTCGACCGATCGAGGTAGTGCTGGAAGGCACAGGAGAAGTCGGTCCTCCACTTGGCCGGAGGCAATGAGGGGGTGGAGCCGTCGATAGAGGTTGCGTCCATCAAAAGCAAGGGTTTCTTTTGAAGAGAATAAGATGGTCAGAAACCTTAGACTAGATCGAACTGAAACGAAATGTAGAAACCTTACCGATCAGCGAATCTAAAGGATTTCGATCGCCGTTGACAGATTTGGATGGATGCGGGGAGATCGCTTGAGATATTTGAGGATATTTTTAGGGCTTGGATTTGGATTTGTGTCTTTTTTATCTTTTTATCCCTTTAATTATTGTTTTTTAAATAATCAGGGGTGAGAATCGAAGGCGAGGGAACAGATGGCGGGGTGTAAGAAATGAGAATTTTGAAGCGATTTTGATGGTAAAAACGAGAAATCGTGTGAGCTTAGGAGCAGCGCTATACACACATCTTTTAACAGCACTTGCAGAAAGAAGCGATGTGTATTATCTGTGCCTCTAATAAACAGCGCTTGCAGAAAGAAGGAATCGATGTCTATTATCCGACCTTTAACAGAGCTTGCAGAAAAAAGTGCTATCTATTATCCGTGCCTCTAATAAACAACGTTTATAATTGGCAAACGCTGTCTAACATATGCTATTAACTGTCTTTTTGTAGTAGTGCATATAACTGTTGTGATGATGGTCAGTTAGTTGTGGCATATGTCGATTCTAGCTTTGTAGACGACCTGGATGGAAGGAGATTTATGATAGGCTATGTCTTCACCCGGCCTGTCAGGAGCTTCGTTTTATTGGCGGAGTATTCTTCAGTTTATGGTGGCCTTGTCTACTATAGAGCAGAGTGTATGATATTGACTGAAGAGGTAAAAGAGACGATATGGCTTATGGGCTAGATGGACGACCTAGGGTTGTACCAAGAGAGGTATGACCTGCATTGTGATAGTCAAAGTGCAGTGCACCTGGTGAAGAATCAAGTCTTTAATGCCTGCACCGAGCATATCGATGTGAGCTACCACTTTGTCTGTGACTATGTGGGCAAAGAAGACAATGACATCAACTTGTTGAAGATCGAAACTGAAGACAACCTAGCCGGCGTGCTAATGATGGTCGTATCTGGAGTCAAGTTCAAGCATTGCTGGGATTTTGTCAACATTGTTCAGAAATGATGTTGATGGTGGCCCAGTGGGAGCATAGAGGCTCGGAGGGGCTAGGTGAGCTCTTCTAGGCAAATTAAAGGGAACACAATATGATTCTCACCGAGGTGAAGCATTCATGGTTGATTGTGTGACATATGCCCAAAGCTTGCCAAGTTGAAGATTTGTGAAAGTTGGCTCGATTTGAGGTGCAAAAAGAGTAGGAGATGTGCACGCAAGTAATCATGCATGGCCTAGCTTGCATGTGCCTTATGTCCCGCAAATCTGGCTCTGAGTAGTCGATACATGGATTCAGGACCGTGCTAACTTCTGCATGCCTAAATCCTCATTGAGGAGGATCGACTGCTCAAAAGCTCGCCAACTCGATATTCCAGCTTTTGATAGCTCGGAAGCTCGATGACTCGACAGCCCGGTTTTCAATAGCTCGAAAGCTCAGCAATTTGGGAGATCGGCACCTCGGCAGCTCAGAGTCTAGCAGAGATCTCACAGCTCGGAGGCGCCGACTACATGCATGATGCATAATCTTATTTGAGTTAGAGTTGATATCCCAATAGAATTCTATTTGAGTCCGAATTACTATATAATTCTATTCGAACTAGAGTTCCGCTCCCAGTTGAATACGTTTTGTGCTGATGCCCTAGAGGCTATAAAAGGGACATTTTGGGGAGGGTTTTGTGTACGACGAAGCACTCAAAGAAAGAGCTTTGACCCGTCATTGTGAGAGCCAATTGTAGAGATTGTATTGAGAGCGTTTAAGGAGATCTTGAGTGCTTCTTCTTTGCTAAGAGGATAAAAGAGTTGTATTTTTGTTATTCCTTTGAATAAAAGCTATTGAGTGTTTCCGTGGCTGGTATACGGCCTATAGATACAATCTTGTGCTCTCTTGTTGTTTCTTGCTCGTCCCCTCACCAGTAGATCGTCCCACACGGTCCGAAGCTTCTGCACGCACTGTTGCGCACAATAATGTGTCCAGGCATCAATATTTGGTATGTAGTCTATGATGATTACGATGAATCATATGAAATTTTAGCACACAATACTCTTATTACTAAAGGCTAAAATAAGAGCCCATATTCAATTAAAATTCTAATTTAACTAAACTACAACTGTAGATAAAGAGAAAGTTCCAAATTAACTAGAATATAAAAAGGAAAAATCGAATCCCCAAAAAAAAATCTTATCATAGTCAAACTCAAATTCTAACTAAGCAATTACCGTCGAATCTCAAATGCTTCTTAACAATAGGAATTTTCAATGAGTCTTATATTGCAACAAAATTTGCATCACTAGTACACAGAATTATTCTCCCAGAAACTGCAGCTAATTAGTGAACAACTGAACAACAAAGAACTCAGATCCATAATCGACATCCTAGTCGATTGGGATGCAGAAACTCACAAATTTGAGGCACACTCATCTTTTTTTTATTCGAAAAAGAAATTCAGTGTAATAACGATAACAATGATAAATAGATCTCACACGTCCTTACTGCTCATCTGCATGCAGTCAACTCCTAAAACGATTGCTGTGAACACTCAGGTGGGAACTGCCCTTTAAACCTCTTGGCATCCTTGCAGTAGTCATAGATCATGTAGTTGCCCCGCACCCATCTCATCTGACCAATCTGCGCAGCATTCAGGCTGCGGTGAACCGGCAAAGCCCACCAATTCGCCTGAGTCGGGGAAGCGCACTGAACGACGCTGGCTGACCCCTGCCATTTGCAGGCCCTCAGCCTGAGCTGCTTGTATCTAGCCACGAACGGCGCGCCGTCCCAGTTGATCTTTTCGAGCCCGCCCCTCGTCGCCCAGTTGTCGGCATTCCATATGCTTGAATAGGCTCTCATTCCCTGCTTGCTGGGGAATGGGATCCCGATGCTTTCGTAGTTCTTGAAGACTCGGATTGGTAGCCCGTCGACAAACCACCTGTAATAGTAAAAAGTTCAGGTGCACATTGTAGAGGGGATGCAAATATTTTCCAGCTTCATAGAGTAAGGTTTGCTCACACAATCTGGCTTGGGTTCCAGTGAATGGTGTAGTTGTGGAAATCTGCGGTCGGGTCGAACCATGGATAGAACTGCTGCTCCCTGTCGCCTACCCCCTGAGCGAACACATTGGTGTGGATGATGTAAGGTTGCCCGGAAACGTTGCCCAAGAACTCGAAGTCGATCTCATCGTGCTTGCTCCCCGTCGACGACATCTGTGGATCACGGTCGACATGCGGATAAGAAACTTGCTCCTATCTGCAAAATTCTATGTTCGGTTAACGGACTTACATAGTAGGCAGTGACCGTGCCTGCAGAGTTGCCAGGGACCAGTTTGATCAGCATCTCGACGCTTCCAAAGAGAAATGGTTTCTTGGTTTGAATCCCCGAACCTGGCAAGCATCAAGACTTGCAAGAATTAAATGAGAAGGAAATTTCTCTTGCTAAAGTTGGAGTCAATCCATAGACTTGTGACTTGCGTGACAAACAACTTCTATTTGGTGATAAAACTACGAACCTGAGAATTTATCGAGCGTGAGGGAGAGTCCCTGGCCATCTGGGGAAATAACAGCATTTTGGCGCCCCCAGGTGACGAAAGCGCTCTTTGCGAAATTTGCGTGAACGCTGCGCAACACAACCAGAGACAGGAGAGCAGAGAGGAGAACTCTCTGGGAGTTTGCCATACAGAACCAAAGGTATGGCCTCTTTCTATTGACCCGGAGATGTTTTTTTTGGAGATTTGAGGGCATTGATTAATATTTATAGGCCTTGAGCTTGATATATTGTGCTTGACTTTGGTTGTGTATTCATCTTGGCATGTCTGTGGGCATTATCGTTGCACAGCTTGGCTTGAAATTATTTCTTTTTTCCCCAGCTTGTGTGTGTTTGAGAAGCGAATAAGTTGTGCTCCTCATTATGGTCCTTCAAAGAAACAAATTATAAGAGTCAATCTTCATGTTGTGATCTAAGGCGTAGAAAACCGATATTTTTGATGTGAGGCTAGCTATGAAAACTAGGTCTAACCCATTAATCTTTTACAAATACACCAGACCATTCAATTTTGTAATGAATTTTGAAAAAACTAGTGAATCTCTCTATGACAGTGGCAGCACGTACGGTCTGTACAAGTTGCAAACAATGAAAGTGTAGTTCTGAAACTCCCCTCACTTCACCTTATGTTACGAGATTAATCACGAATAGGCAATGAAAAACACAAACGAAGAACACATATTTACGTGGAAAACCCCAAGACGGGGAAACCCACGAGTAGAGGAGAGAAAACCACTATATCGAAGATCTGGTACAAAAGGAAGAGAAGTGCAGGAAGATGTTAAAGCCGAAACCCTATATTACATTGTATTTATATAGACAAAAAAAAAATTAGAAAGGTCCATACCACCACTGAGCCCTCAAAATTTCCACATTAAATGTTGAACCGCAAGCTCTTCGGGCCGGGTCAAAAACCATATTCGGGTCACACATTCTAACACCTTACCTATGCATTGAGTATAACCAATGATCCAACCAAACAAGACAAGATGAAGAGGCCTCCCACTCTCAAGTAGAGGAACATCACACACTTAACGTGGGGTTAGACGAGATTGTAATGGCTTCCGATCTAAAACCATTTAATGCCCAAGGCAGTATGCATGTCGGTATTAGGGTATTTCTATTGTAGGACGTGTGTAGTAGTTGTGCTTGTCGATTATGAGAGTATATATAAAGGTAACTAAAAGGTACTTTGGTAATTACACCCATAATACACCATAACAAGTTTGGATTAGATGTTGGCCAATGCCAACCAAATTGGATTGAATATCAGCCATTCGAAATAAGTTTTGTTCTTTACCACCAACAGTCGGCCTGTTTGGAATAATACCTAAACAACTTGAGATTCACGTGGAAACCAATCCTATAAACTGATCAGGAATATAGGACAAGTAATAAAGAATCCCAATTCACGCAATAAAAAAAAATTCTTACGACCTTGCAAATAGAAGCATCAAACGAATAATAGCAACAGTCCAAATCAAACGCAGACACAAGAGAGTTTATCCTGGTTCGATTCCATACAACCTACATCCAGCATTCCGAGACTATTCCATTATCAGAGAGATCCAATCTAGGGTTACAATCTTACTTCCGCCCACGTGAGTAATAATTTGGCCAATAGCACAAGCCCTCACAACTTACTCAATGAAGAAGAAATCAAAGAAGAAGATGAAGAGAATCACTCAACTTCAAACACAATCTTCAAACCCTAACCTCTCGATGAAGAACTTCAATGGCGGCGGCTCTACCTCTCCCAAAAGCTCCAGATCTGAAAATAGGCCCTTAACCTAATCTAAAACAACAATTAGGCTTAAATAGGGCCCCTAAAATCAAGGGAAAAACAATCCTGGTCGTTGGCTAAACTGCTGGCCCCGAGCGCCGCTCGACAAAGCAAGATCATCGCTCGGTCTGCTCGACCGAGCTGATACGTGCCTCTTCAACAGCTGGATGGAAGTCGAGTGCACTTGGCTGAGTAGCAAACCTGCTCGACCGAGTAGAAAGTCAGCTCGACCGAACTGACATTCCCTACGTAGCTCTCTCAAAACAGCCAACCTCAATAATTTGAGTCCATCTGAGTACCATGTAGCTCGATCGAGTAGTTCATTACTCGACCGAGTAGCAATCAGCTCGACCGAGCAGTAGAGTGCCTGAGTGTAGCTGAACATGACTCTGGTTACTGTTTCTGCTCCGCGTATGTAGCTCGGTCGAGTAGCTAGGACAACTCGATCGAGTAGCCTGGGAAAATCTGTGTATGAGACTTGAATCAAAAAATTTAAATATCTACCTTGATTCAAATCTCCTAACTAATGCTACTGCACCTACACGCTACACGCCATGACCCTCTCTCTGAGTTTCATCATCGTCTCGGAATACGTGCCCTCCGACGCCGCCTAAGCCAACAAGCAAATTAACTCCAGGCATACCTGGAGCTTGACGGCGGGAACTGGCTTGGTAAACATGTCTGTGGGGTTCTTCTCAGTCGGGATCTTCTGAAGCTCTATTTCATTCTTGTCCAACTCTAGGAAAGAATCACACACCTCTATATACCTCAAACTATTTGCCTGGTGCTTTGCCAGATGAATGGGACTCTGGCTATCACAATGCGCATGTTATGAACTCGGTGGCACCTGCAAATCTCTCAGCAGACTCCTCAAGTACTTTGCCTCCTTCACAGCTTCCACCGCTGCAATCAATTCGGCCTCTGTGGTTGATAGCCCAACCACAGACTACAAGACCGACCTCCACGATACCGCGGTAGTGCCCAAAGTGAACACATACCCCGTGGTAGATCGCCGCCTGTCTCTATCTCCTGCATAGACGTTGTCGCTATATCCTGTCAGTACCTTTCCGTCTCATCTCCCATAAATGATCCCAACACTAGTTGTGCCTCGCAAATATCTCAGTATCCACGTGACGGCCTGCCAATGTGTAATACCACGTTTCCATATGTACGCGTATTTATATGTATTTTGGCATAAATGCGTACGTATAATTTTTGGGAGGATGCTCGTATTTTTCTTTAATTATTTTGGTGTAAGAATTATTTTTAAAATATTTTAAACTCATTATTTGGTATTAGTAAATAAGAATATTTGGATGAAATACTTTGTATTTAATCATGTATTTCTATTTTTCACAAAATAAAAATTCTAAAATTTTGTAGCCATGACACATCATGGCATGTGTGTCTTCTTGCTTGATGAGAGCCTTAACACATGGCTATTAAGTTGACTAATGTGTGGAGGAGAGGATTTTAAGGGAACAAATATCAAGGAAAGAAAAACAAAAGGAGAAAAGAAAAATAAAAACCAAAATATCTCATTCTCACCCTCTCCTCTCCCCCCAACACTAGGCCAAAATTCATCACTCACTTTTTCCTCCATTGCACCACCTCTTGCATTACCTCACACCACCCCAAGCTCCTCCCATTCCACCACCCTGAACCATATGCCTTCCTCTCACCATTCTAACTCCAAATTCACCCCAAAACTCTCCAAAATCCAACATTAGAGGCCAATTTAGAGCTTGAAGAAGGAGACTAGAAGCTCAAGTTCATCAAGGATTAAGAATAGCAAAAGAAAATTTTAGGAGGACTTTTTAGAGGCAGAAATTTCTAATCCTTTAGTATGACTTAATTTTGGAACTAGTGTCTAAATTAGGTTAGCTCTAATTCAGTAAATTAGATGTTAAACATGTAATTAGCTAGATGAACAACATGCTGAAATTTGCTCAGAACTCGCTGAGATTTTGGTAGCTGCTGCACCTAATTGGCGACATGGAAATGCATGAAAAAAATATATGTTGTACATATGGAAGCCCTTAATAACTTTCATGTTTACAAGTTTTGCAAATTTGAACTGAAAAATAGGGTAAAAATTCAGCTTCTAAAACTGGTCTGTTTTTAGACAGTCTGGACACCTTTCAGTAAAATGAGCAAAAAAAACCATGCACACTTAATAAAATATTATGATCTTGGTGTTGTTGGAAAGCTGGCTTCAATCTCTTCAACTTGTAATTTTTTAAAGTAATTTTTCGAAATTCTAATTCTGCCTTTAATTAGTAGTAACTTGGACTTGAAAATACCTCAGTTTCTGATTTTACAGACTGAAATTGTGCCTGTTATGAGAAAAATCACCATAATTCATGTACTTGGAATTTTTCTCTGAAATTTTGCGAGCTTGTGTAGAACCCATAGATCTACAACTGTCGTGAAGAGACCAGAGGATAAAACTGACTGTAGATAGGCTAAAGGTGCTAATCTTTCTAATGTAGCAGTTTTAGGCAGATTCCATGTTTGTGTTTTATGAGTAAGCTCCAAGATTTGACATGTACCAATGTTAGTAATTTTCCAGATGATAGTATGCAAATGTGTTAGCATGGAAAATGTTAGTAGCTTGCCATATGTTAGTTATATGTACGAAGAATTATGCTTTTCTCAATATGTCACATGTCAAGCTATTTTATATACATGTCCTCTCCTATGCTTAATTGTGTTCATGCTTATGTATATGTTAGCAAAAATCATGTTCATGTTATTATGTCACATCTTGAGCTAGCTTATATTCATATCCCATGATTACATGAGTTGCCATGATTTTAGGAGCATGCTACATTGTGTAAGATGAGTTTATGTTACTTTACTCCATGTCGTAGTTAAGCTCATAGTGGTAAAAATCAATGTTAGATGCCATGATTGGGTGTTAAATTTCACATGTTGATTATTGTTAATGTCACGATGTAATTGAGCATCTTAATGTTCGTTGTGTTGAATAGAAATGCGATGGTCGTTGTTGTACCACGACATTGGTGAAATTATGAAAGAAATGGAAAGATATGAATGCGGTATTGAGACCGCTGAAATGAATAAAGAATGAAACTGAGAGTGAGGTAGATAAATGACATCAGGAGTGCTCGATCCATTTCTAAAATGGGTGAGACTCTAGATGTGGGTTTAGGGGAAATACAGGTAAATTTTAGGTGTTAAGGAGCGGACAGTAGTAGCATATCTCACCCGATGTGTTGCCCCTGGAAGGGGAGTTTCAGAGGGCTAAAGAGGCCGCTGGTGTGCTCGTGTTGCACCATGTCGGTAAATGATGGTTTTCTCCGTTTGTCCCAAGAAAAACCGAGATGAGTCTCACTCCTGTACCTTGCCAGTCGGGTACGGAGTTGCGAGAGGCCCCTCTGGTGCCCGTGTTACTGGATGTGGTACCATTTTTCACCCACCTTGGGTGAAGTCTGACTCCTTAGCGTCCTACTGTTTACACGGGTTTCCAAACATGAGAATCAATAACCTAAAGTAATTGTCTTTTACTTATAAATATTGTTATCACATGCTTACTTGTTTCTCTGTTAAGTTAATGTTGTTGACTCATGCTGATCCATTCCATTGTTTATTATAAATGGCCAGTACTTGCATGTTAATATGTTCTCCTACTTGCCTCCAGCACTTGCATATTATAACATGGTTGTAATGCCCTACCAGCTACTGCACAAGTACTAGGGGGGGGGGGGGGGGGGGGGTGAATAGTACTTTAAAATAATAAGGAGTATAATTCCAAATTAAATTGCAAACAACTACCAAATCAATTTGCGGAAGCTTAAATTGAATGACGACAACAAAATTGACAATGCAAACAAACGATGTTAATGGGTTCGGATCCACCCAAGTCTCCCCGACTTGTTCCCGGTGATCCTACGTCCCAACCACCTGGATCCCCTCCGGATACTTGAGTTAGAAACCCTAACTCAAGATTTCCACTATGAATATCTTGTGAAAAACCTTCACAAGATCAAATCATACATGCAATGGCAAAGTGAATCCCACAACCCGGGATCACAAACTTCTCTCACAACCGAGAGAACCAATAAGCAATATAAAAGAGTTTATATGAAATAAACAAGCTTACCACAAAATCCTATACCTTGAGTTTTTCTTACCCAATAGGTGGAATGAAGGATTTGAGGAAGATGAAGTCACCAAGCCCTAGCACCAAGGAAATGAGCAGCAATGGGTGCCTAGGGAAGAGTTGGAGACTTGGATCAAGCAATAGCTTGAAGAGCTCACCAAGAACAACCTTCTCTCTAGATCTAGAAATGAGAGAGAATGGGTTTCTTGTGAGGAAGAGAGCTTTAGATTTGAGGGAGAATAGCTATCTCTTTAGAACTCAATGAATCTCTTAATGGCAGCTCTATTGAAGATAGAAATGATCTAGGTTCGTATTTATAGGGTCCCATAAAAACAAGTTAGGTCATTCACCAATGGATAGAAATCTGTGAGACTTAGTCGGTCAAAGAACAGTCACTGACCGACTAGATCATCAACTAGTCGGTCAGTCACAAAGCATGGACCGATTAAGAGCAGATCAGAGAAGAGATAGAATTTCAGACCTAGAAAACTAGTCGGTCCAAGAACACTTTCTGACCGACTAGTTTCACAACTAGTCGGTCAGTCAATGAACGTAGACCGACTAAGAGGCAAAATAACTTAGTCTGAAAGCAAGTGACTTAGTCGGTCCAAGAACAAAAGTTGACCGACTATATTGTCAACTAGTCGGTCATCAAACGTTCTTAGACCGACTAACGGTAAACAGTAGCTTAGGAGAAATTTAGAGTGAACAGTAAGTCACAACTAGTCGGTCAAAGAAGCATCACTGACCGACTAGTTCACAAACTAGTCGGTCGGTGAGTCAACGTAGACCGACTAACCGTAAACAGTAAAGTCCAAGAAATTAAGGAATCAAACTAGTCGGTCCAAGAACAGTTGTCGACCGACTAGATCACCATCTAGTCGGTCAGTACTTGTTCTTGTACCAACTAGCATGCACAACAAAGTCCGAATCGAAGCGCGACGCTTCGAGGAAGTTAGAATGAACTTGTGCAAGGATCCTAGAGCTATGAAATGAGCGTAATGAAGATAGAAACGTAAGATATACTCAAGGCTTAACATTCTATCAATCGAAACTAAAAGACTATAAATAAAACCTTAATAAACGGTCTTTGAGAGCTTCGATTGAATCTTCATAACTTCCAAAGCGTTGCAGGAGCTTCAACGAAGCTTTAGGCTTGAATACGAGCTTTTGGAAGTGTTGAGATGTCGCTTTGAATATTCTCGTGAAATTGGCGACGATCTCCAAAACTGCGCTCACAAATTGTTAGTTCATGGATTATTTATGTTTGCTCATCATCAAAACCAAATCCGGGGAGTCCAATATTCAACATTCTCCCCCTTTTTGGTGATGACAAACCAACATAAATAATAATCAAAAATAATAATTCAAATGTAAAATACTTACTCCCCCTGCATTGATGACACGTTAATTCCAAAATGAATATATATGAATTGCATCAATCAGACGAGTAAGATATATAATGAGAATTGATTTTTGAAATATCGGATTTTGAAAATCCTTATATGTATCTTAACTCCCCCTGAATCTAACATATCAAATTAGATTCGTGGAAAATGAGTTTAATTTTCATTTGCGCTATTTATTATCATTATCTCTCCCCCTTTGGCATTATCCCAAAAATGGGGGGCATACAACGACAACAACTAGGAAATGGAAAATCCAACATCGGGAGTCGTAGACAATGACAATGGAGCTAATTGACACCAAAGGAAAAACGATTAAATCAAATCAAAGTGTGCCAATTGTCCATTATCACAAAGGGAAAATCAAAATCATCAAAAATACCAAATAATTATTCATTAATTGAATAAAGAAACATACTCTTCAATATTCAATATTCTTGGTTAATTTTGTGCATGGAAAACAATTCTATACAATAATAGAATTTAAACCTATTTAACCAAGTTTTTATGCGTCGAGCGACGAAATCACATTTCAAATGTATTCAACGAATATTAAAATTTGCACGACGAATAAAAGACAAAGTGAACGATAATGAACATATATATATATATATATATATAGACAACATGAGTACATCCAAAAAGATATCACATCGAAGATATGAGGTACATCATATGAAGTGAGACACATCATCTATATAAACAACAAAAAGTACATCATCATCATCAACATCGTCATATCATAAAATCCATAACCGACATCCAGAAAGCACAAAAAAATACATCAAGGCATCTCTCAAACCCATCCTAACCCAAAACACTCTCACTAAAAAATATATCATCCAGACGTAGTGGAGAGTCCTCGAAACACGCGATCACGAGGAGGAGGCAGGATCTGCAGCGTCCGTGGGTCCAGTCGACGGAGTGGACTCAGGCTCTGCAGGGAGTAGAGGTGTCTCAACCGATGGAATCGTCGGGGCAGGAGTGGAGATCTCAGCAACAGGCTCGACGGCAGATGTGTCAGCAGGAAGATCAGCAGGCACGGCAGCAGGGTCAGCAGCAGGCTCAGAAGACTGAAGTGCTGAAGCAGATGGCTCTGGAACACCGGTAGTGGTGCCATCACCAGGAGCAGAAGTAGAAGTACCAGCAGCAGCAGCAGCAGTGGCCTCATCGCCACAGGCAAAAGAAGTGACAAGCTCGTCAATCTCCTCATCGTCCATCTCCTCGGCCTCAGAAACTGAAGGAGGAAGATCGATCCCCATCAGACGAGCCATACGACAAACGACCTCCTCGGTACGAGCCAAACGTGACTCGTGCCGACGAAGAAGGCGTACGACATCGTCCAATGTAGCAGGACGAGAGGGGGCTGCGGCAGCTGATGGAGAAGCCTGAGAAGCAGATGTGGTAGACCTCTAAACGTGACGAAGAGCCGCTAGAGATTTCTTCACGGCTGTCGCGTTCAGAGGCGTACCCAAGGGACGCTCATCGTCAGGAGGGAGAGAGACTCGGAAATGGCGAAATACGAGAGTCAACAGGCAAGGGTATGGAATGTGCGCAGACTTATTGGTCTTGCGTATACATTCGAAAGAATCCATCTTATCGAGTATCACGCGAGCCCAATTAATCTCGCACCCCAAGAAAAGAGCGTATATGAGCTTCAAAAACGGCTGAGAGGGAAGTGAAGAGGATCCATACTTCGGGAGAAGACAAGACTTCAAAATCAGGTTAAGAACCCACGCATTCGGATTAAAGGATTTCGAAGGAACACCAATGAATGCGGAGGGGATAACCTGGAAAATCTCAGAAAGAACAGTCTGATCCAAGGAAGAGATATCGTCTACGGAAATGTCCGAAGGAAGGAGACCGGACGATGAACAACCGAGAATCTCCCCCAAGATTTCTGCCGTGAGAACTATAGGAGTTCCCAAGACAGTCGTCTCAATGGAGTGGTTGGCATCATACTGTCCCCGAATGCGATTGGCATAGAACAATTTCACGAGGCGAGGAAACGGTTTGGGATTGGCTTTGGGGTCGTATCGGAGATAATCTAGAAGGCCACTATAAGACAGAAGATCAGCAAGGCCGAGAAAATCAGAGAACTGAACGTAATGCTCTAACAACAGTGGACAGTGTTCTATACGGTTGTACGCGGCGAGACACTGAGGGTCATCGCGGCACAACGATATGTCTACACCGCCAACTGGCATAGGAGCTTTACCCTTGGCCTTACGGGTCTTCGGAGGTGGGGTAGGTTCCCTAGTAGGCTCATCCTCAGGGATAAAATCAGTGTCGGAATCGGGAGGAGTAGCCGGAGATTGAGGAATAGGCTTTTTGGTCTTGGATTTACGGGGTTTAGCTGTGGCAGTCCTAGGCTTCTTAAGAGGAGGCGATGATGGAGAGGCTAGGGTAGACTTGGCACGACGCTTAGGCTTCGGGGGATTCCTAGGGTCCGAAGGTTGCTCTACGGTCATAGGAGAGGCCCCGGAAGAAGTGATAGGAATACGAGTCTTAGCCATAGTACTACGAGCACAATCAATCGAAGAAAATCACAAGCAACCTAGAGATCACAAGCTAACAACCCTAGAGATCAAGAAAAATCGAAAAAGCACAAGCCCTAGGTTAGAAAACTAGAATCCGAAACCCTAGAATACCTAGGAGGAGAAATCGAACCCTAGGGCAAGAAATCGACCTAGGAGAGGGAGGGAGATACCTAGGAGGTGGAGTCGACGGCGGCGGACGGCGGGGATGGCCGGAGAAACGGCCGGAGACGACGGAAGTTGAAAGGGCTCGAGAGGGGGGTTTGGGGTTTTCGGGCTGGAGCACGAGAGAAGACCGACTAAATGAGAGTTTAGTCGGATGAAATCGAGTATAAGTCGGTCGGGATGCGAAAAGACACAGCTGCCCTAACACACTTAGTCGGTCACAGTTCAAGCACTGACCGACTAGATTACGATCTAGTCGGTCGGTCAATGAGCTTGAACCGACTAAGTCGAAACAGTAGCTCAGATGAATTTCTAGGGCAAGAATTAGTCGGTCGCAGTATATTCACTGACCGACTAGTTTTCAATATAGTCGGTCGGAAAGTATACTATGACCGACTAACGAAAGAAAAAGATAGGAGATGGATATAGGCTTGATCTAGTCGGTCTAAGTTCATTTGCTGACCGACTAGATGAGCATCTAGTCGGTTGACAAGTGTACTGAAACCGACTAGAAGAGTCCAAAAGTAGAAATTTGATTTCTCTTCACAAACCACTTGGATGAAACATCCTAACTCACTCATTAGACATCTAAATTACCCCATAAAACGTCGAAATCTTAAATACAACATTGAAATACGAATTCGAGCAATAAATCCAAATAAATCACATAAAATTCCCAAAAATTCAACTAATCTAGCATGAATGAAATATCGCGAAATATATTAGCATGCAAGATGATTGAATTAAAATATGAATCCTATATCTCGGATTCACCCATAATCCCCAATTCTCGACGCAACCGCACAAAGGAGTCCTCCTTTAGGGGTTTCGTGAAAATATCGGCGATTTGCTTTTGGGTTTCAACGTACACTAAAATGATGTCCTTTTTAGCAACATGATCATCTAAGAAATGGTGTCGGACATCTATGTGTTTCGATCGGGAATGGTGCACCGGATTCTTTGAAAGACAGATAGCACTTTGGTTATCCACCATGATAGGGCTAGTATCACAATGAATACCAAAATCCTTCAATGTGTGTCTCATCCAAAGAACCTGGGCACAAGCGGCACCGACGGCAATATATTCCGCCTCGGTGGTTTAAAGTGAAACCGAATTTTGCTTCTTGGAAAACCAAGAGACAAGAGAATTTCCTAGAAAATGGCAAGTGCCACTAGTACTTTTCCTGTCGGATTTGCATCCCGCATAATCAGCGTCACTATATGAGACTAACTCATATGTGCTAGATCTCAGATAAAGTAATCCAAAATCTAAAGTGTAACTTAGATAGCGAAAAATACGTTTTACCGCTACTAAGTGAGAATCCTTAGGTTGAGACTGATAACGAGCACATATGCATACGGCAAACATAATATCGGGCCTACTTGCGGTAAGATAAAGCAAACTACCTATCATACCTCGATATAGACGAATGTCTACATCCTTACCGCCCGTATCCTTGTCAAGATGCGTAGTCGTGCTCATCAGAGTCTTTTTCCCGGAGGTATTCTCCATTCCAAATCGCTTTAGCAACTCCACCGTGTACTTCGTTTGGTGGATGAAGATTGCATCGTTCATTTGGCGAATTTGGAGACCTAAGAAATATTTGAGTTCGCCCATATGGCTCATCTCAAATTGTTCCTTCATAACATTAGAAAACTCTTCGCAAAGAGTGAAGTTAGTAGCACCGAAAATGATATCATCAACATAAATTTGAACTAATAAAATATCATTGTTCGCATGCTTAATAAAAAGCGTTGAATCGGCTTCGCCCATTTTAAAATTCAAATCCAAAAGAAAATTCTTTAGGCGATCATACCAAGCTCGAGGAGCTTGTCTCAAACCATAAAGAGCTTTCTTTAGTTTAAAAACGTGAGTTGGAAATTTTTCATTTATGAAGCCCGGAGGTTGAGAAACGTAAACTTCCTCAACGACATCTCCGTTTAAAAATGCACTTTTAACATCCATTTGAAATAATTTAAAATTCTTATGGCATGCAAAAGACAAAAGTAATCTAATTGATTCTAATCTAGCTACCGGAGCGAAAGATTCTTCGAAATCGATACCTTCCTCTTGACGATAGCCTTGAGCTACTAACCGAGCTTTGTTCCGGACGACGACTTGGTTTTCGTCGGTTTTGTTCTTGAAGATCCACTTTGTCCCTATAACGGTGTGGTTCTTCGATGGCAATGGAACAAGCTCCCAAACTTCATTCCTCTCGAATTGAATGAGCTCCTCCTCCATGGCTAAGATCCAAGCGCTATCTTCGCATGCTTCATTAATATTCTTTGGCTCTATTGATGAGGCAAAGGCACAATTTGCGAAGTGGTGAACTTGCGATCTCGTCTTGACACTATCATAGATATTGCCAATGACTTGCTCATGGGGATGGTCACGAACCGAATGAAGCCGTTTGGGAATACCTTGATCACTAGGAACATTCTCAACAACTTCATTAGTTGGGTTAGTCTCAATAGAATCAATAGAATCATTAGACTTAGAATTATCAAACGAATCACATAAAACATCCATAGAATCATTATCATTTGAAATTCTAGTTGGAACAAATCCTTCATTAAATGAGACATGAAGCGACTCCTCGATCGTTGAGGTTCGTTTGTTGAATATCCGGTAGGCTTTGCTACGCGTAGAGTATCCAACAAAGATCCCCTCATCGGATCTTGGATCGAATTTTTCCAAACTACCATATGTGTTCTTAATAAAACATTTCGAACCGAAAACACGAAAATGTTTAACTTGAGGCAACCTACCAAACAACAATTCATAACAAGTTTGTTTAGTGCCGGGCCTCAAAAGTATTCTATTAAACACATAGCAAGCGGTGTGTACCGCTTCCGCCCAAAATTGATGGCCAAGTTGGCTATCATCAAGCATAGTGCGAGCACACTCCACTAGCGTCCTATTCTTTCTCTCAACTACACCATTTTGAGGAGGTGCACGAGGGAAAGAGAAGGTGTGAGTAATACCAACTTCATCACAAAATGTCTCAAAAGACTCATTCTCAAATTCACCTCCATGATCACTACGAATAGTGACAATGGTGGTTCCTAAGAGATTTTGTACTTTCTTAACAAAAATTGTGAAGTTTTCAAAAGCTTCATTTTTATTGCACAATGAAAATACCCAAGTAAATCTTGAATAGTCATCTACGATGACAAGTCCATACCTTGCATTTCCTAAGGAAGCTACTCTAGTTGGCCCAAATAAATCTAGATGTAATAGCTCTAGTGGCCTTTTAGTAGAGATGCTTTTCTTAAGTTTAAATGAAGATTTAGGAAGCTTGCCGCGTTGACAACAATCACAAAAACTTTTCTTTTCAAAAACTAGCTTCGGAAAACCTTTAATAGAATTCAATTTTGAAAGCTTATATAGTGTTCCAAAGTTCACATGTCCAAAGCGTCGATGCCATAAGTGTTGTTCACTTGTGTTGGCAACGAGACATTGTTCATATGACTTAGGAAGATCCAAAATATAAATGTCTTTACGACGAGTTCCGGAAAATAATAATTTTTCATTATCCTTTCTTAAAATATGACACAATCCTTTCGCAAAGCTAACTTTGTAACCTTTGTCACAAAGTTGGCTTATTGAAATAAGATTATGATTTAAACCACTAACAAGATAAACATCACTAATTAATGGTTTAGAGGGGTTACCGACTTTACCAACACCTATGATGGTTCTGCTCTCGTTGCCTCCAAATACGACGCGGTTTCCATTTGCAATGGGAACCACTCCGGAGAGCAATTGAGCGTCACCCGTCATGTGTTTTGAACACCCGCTATCGAGTATCCAATTCCCTTTGGAGCTAAATTTAAATTTGTTGCTCCTTTCCTTTTTCTTTTCCTTGAGTACCTAAAGATAGAAACTTTCATATCATGGTACCCAAGGTCATTGGGTCCAAGGGATTAGACCTTTGGAAGCCAAGTCCAAGTGGACTTAGACTTCCCCACATAATTCTTACTATGTACAACATCCGTAAAATAAGCATTCATGTACATTTGTTTTTCGTCCATGCTTGTGTCCTTTGGGCTCCAAATAGTGAATATTTTGGGAGCCATCATCCTATTGGGTGCATGCATGCGACGTTGATTTCTACGTGATGCATGTTGTGGATAGGCATACGGGACATGATGGAATGGTGCACGATGAGAATTATTCATATGATGCGGTGGGTGAACATTTGCATGTGTGGGAACACGTGCGTGAGGGTGTCTCACATGGTGTGCACGTGCCCGAGAATGTGTTGCATAAAAATCATCATATGTGTGAGATGGTGGAGTAGGACGTGTGTTCCTACGAGGCATGTTATTTGTGTACATGTAGGCATGCCCCTTCTTTGGAGATCCACCCGAAGTGGGTTTCATTCCAAAAGAGGGCGTGGACGAGGTGGAAGCACCATTGGTAGATGAACTATCAATAGAGTGTTTGCTACCACTCGTAGAGTCACCGGAAGTTGGCCTAACAAAAGTAGTGGCCGCTTTGGATGGACATCCCATCGTGTACCCCAAACCAATGTGGTGATTGGCCGGAAGTAAGTCACTTAGGATTTTATCCAAATGGTCCTTACCTTTGTTGAATTTGTTAATTCGGCCCAATGTGTTCTCATATTTCTCTTTGAGAGAACGCAAAGAAGTATCCAAAGTGGATATTTACGAAGTGAGCACATAAACACGAGATTTAAGATTCTCGTTCTCAATACTCAAAGTCGAGTTTTGAGAAGTTAAATCCGCTATCTCATGTTCTTCCGCATCCTCAATGCTAGCATGTTCAAGTTTAGATTTGAGATTCACAATCTCATTTCTTAACTCTTCAACAACGGTGTCGTTGTTGGTGATGATATTCTTAGGCGATGTTTGAATGCTAGCTAGGTCATCTTTTACCTTAGTATATCTATTTACTAACTTAGTGTATTTTGACCAAAGTTGAGAGTTAGCATTTCTAAGATCATCCATCGTTACCTCATCGCTTTCGTCATTACTATCATCGGAAGAGGAAGATCCTTGATCGTTCTCCTCTCTTGCCATGAAGCACATATGTGCTTGCTCCACTTTCTCATCATCCGACTCTCCGCTTGAGGAATCCTCAGAGTCGGTGAATGTTGCTCCGACAAGTCCTTTCTTGTACCCCTTTTTGTATTTCTTGGACTTATCGAATTTTGGCGCCTTCCACTTCTCCTTGTGCTTATTGAGGGGACACTCCGCTTTCATGTGTCCCGGCTTATTACACTTGAAACACAAAGGAGAGGAAGAGGCCTTAGAAGAACCAAATTTACCTTTGGTCTTGAAGTTACCTTTCCGGAAGAAACGGTTGAACTTCTTGGCCATGAGTGCCATGGACTCCAAGTCCAACTCGTTTTCCGAGTCTTCATCATCGGAAGATGTGGATGAAGCCGCCTTGAATGCAATCGCCTTTTTCTTAGGCGCATCTAGGTTCAAATATGAATTCATCTTTTCTTGTAGCTTCACCTTGCTATCTTTGTGTACCTCGTATGACATCAAAGTACCCATTAGTTGAACTACGGTATATTTGTTCATGTCATTACCTTCCTCGATGGCGAAGGTACGTTTTTCCCAAGAAGAGGGAAGTCCTTCAATAAGCTTTAAGCACTTCTCCTTTTGAGTGTAGATCTTGCCGAGGGCCTCTAACTCGTTTATTATGTCAACGAAGCGAGCGTAATATTCTTTCATCTTCTCGCCCTGTTGCATATGAAACATTTCGTAATCTTTGGTTACGACTACGAGTTTAGAGTCTCTTACCCGACTCGTCCCTTCATGTAGTATGAGGAGAGAGTTCCATATTTGATATGCACTCTTACATGTGCATATCTTATTGAAGTCCTCGGGCTCCAATGCGCATTGCAAGGCGTTCATTGCCTTGGCATTGCTTACCTCCGCGGCGACCTCCGCGGTAGTCCATTTCTCAAAATCTTCTTCTTTGGGCTCGATGTACTCCTTCATTGTAGTCCTCCATAAAGATGCACTTCGGAGGAAGGTTTCCATCCGACATTTCCAGTACCCGTAGTTGGTACCGTTGAAGAATGGAGGCCTTGTAGAGGAATGTCCTTCCATCACCGATGACGCTCCTTCACGGTTCCTGAAGGTGTCAAAGTTGGAAGGTGGAGGCACGGTCTTTTGTCGTTGGCAGACATAGCTGTGTATCTGGCTCTGATACCAAATGTAATGCCCTACCAGCTACTGCACAAGTACTAGAGGGGGGTGAATAGTACTTTAAAATAATAAGGAGTATAATTCCAAATTAAATTGCAAACAACTACCAAATCAATTTGCGGAAGCTTAAATTGAATGACGACAACAAAATTGACAATGCAAACAAACGATGTTAATGGGTTCAGATCCACCCAAGTCTCCCCGACTTGTTCCCGGTGATCCTACGTCCCAACCACCCGGATCCCCTCCGGATACTTGAGTTAGAAACCCTAACTCAAGATTTCCACTATGAATATCTTGTGAAAAACCTTCACAAGATCAAATCATACATGCAATGGCAAAGTGAATCCCACAACCCGGGATCACAAACTTCTCTCACAACCGAGAGAACCAATAAGCAATATAAAAGAGTTTATATGAAATAAACAAGCTTACCACAAAATCCTATACCTTGAGTTTTTCTTACCCAATAGGTGGAATGAAGGATTTGAGGAAGATGAAGTCACCAAGCCCTAGCACCAAGGAAATGAGCAGCAATGGGTGCCTAGGGAAGAGTTGGAGACTTGGATCAAGCAATAGCTTGAAGAGCTCACCAAGAACAACCTTCTCTCTAGATCTAGAAATGAGAGAGAATGGGTTTCTTGTGAGGAAGAGAGCTTTAGATTTGAGGGAGAATAGCTATCTCTTTAGAACTCAATGAATCTCTTAATGGCAGCTCTATTGAAGATAGAAATGACCTAGGTTCGTATTTATAGGGTCTCATAAAAACAAGTTAGGTCATTCACCAACGGATAGAAATCTGTGAGACTTAGTCGGTCAAAGAACAGTCACTGACCGACTAGATCATCAACTAGTCGGTCAGTCACAAAGCATGGACCGACTAAGAGCAGATCAGAGAAGAGATAGAATTTCAGACCTAGAAAACTAGTCGGTCCAAGAACACTTTCTGACCGACTAGTTTCACAACTAGTCGGTCAGTCAATGAACGTAGACCGACTAAGAGGCAAAATAACTTAGTCTGAAAGCAAGTGACTTAGTCGGTCCAAGAACAAAAGTTGACCGACTATATTGTCAACTAGTCGGTCATCAAACGTTCTTAGACCGACTAACGGTAAACAGTAGCTTAGGAGAAATTTAGAGTGAACAGTAAGTCACAACTAGTCGGTCAAAGAAGCATCACTGACCGACTAGTTCACAAACTAGTCGGTCGGTGAGTCAACGTAGACCGACTAACCGTAAACAGTAAAGTCCAAGAAATTAAGGAATCAAACTAGTCGGTCCAAGAATAGTTGTCGACCGACTAGATCACCATCTAGTCGGTCAGTACTTGTTCTTGTACCAACTAGCATACACAACAAAGTCCGAATCGAAGCGCGACGCTTCGAGGAAGTTAGAATGAACTTGTGCAAGGATCCTAGAGCTATGAAATGAGCGTAATGAAGATAGAAACGTAAGATATACTCAAGGCTTAACATTCTATCAATCGAAACTAAAAGACTATAAATAAAACCTTAATAAACGGTCTTTGAGAGCTTCGATTGAATCTTCATAACTTCCAAAGCGTTGCAGGAGCTTCAACGAAGCTTTAGGCTTGAATACGAGCTTTTGGAAGTGTTGAGATGTCGCTTTGAATATTCTCGTGAAATTGGCGACGATCTCCAAAACTGCGCTCACAAATTGTTAGTTCATGGATTATTTATGTTTGCTCATCATCAAAACCAAATCCGGGGAGTCCAATATTCAACAATGGTTACTTATGCATGTTCACAAGTTCTTCCTTGATGCTTACACTTCGTGTTGTGATTACTTTTATGCCATGAGAGCATTACTTGTTAGACCACCCTCCCTAGATAGGTAGACCAATTCTAATACTGGGTCCTACTAGAGCGTTAGGAGTTTCTACTGGGTCACGCGTTGACGTGTCCCCGTTGACTTTTCAGGTTGGGGATAGCGGCTGGAGCCTTGGAGTTGGTGATCGGTTGTAAGATTGGGTGGCGAGGGGTATGATGAGAGACTTGTACTTTTGGTGTTTCTTTTTCGGGTAGACCTTTGTACCTAGAGTTATGAGTATTGTATAAGTTGGAACTGGACTTGGAGTTGTGTACGATTATCGTTGTCTCAGTGTAGCTTCCCTCTTTTGTACCCCTTGAACAGATGGTGTATGTAAAAGAATGTATCAATGTATTAAATAAATGAAATAGTGTACTTTTGTTTATTTCTCAGTGCTATATCTGTGATGGAGTTTTACTTGTACTTCCCAGTACGTGTGTGATGACCTGCAGTGTTCTTTTTTCTCTCTTCCTCTCTCTCTTTCTACGTAACACTTGTTGATCTTGGAATACTTAGGACAAATTCGCACTTTCCGGGTATCCTGGAGAATAGGTCGTTACAGTTGGTGGCCTATGCAGGTCTCCGCATTGCGGTGTGCGTAAGGATAGTACAGGTAATGCTCCATAGGGGTAGATGTATCCTAAGGTGGGTAGGTGATCAACCTTAGGGTAAAATCCTGGTAATAAGAAACCCAATGTACAGAGCTCCCTGAGGTTAAGCATGGGTAGTTGTTTGTATATATACATATATGTACGGGTGGGTATGTGTTTGCATGGATATAAAAGTATTGTAGTGTATTCACATGTATTTCTATAGCTATGTGTCTATAGCTATATCTGTAAATAAGATACACTATAGATACATGTATGACTACTTATGTGTATTCTAGTAATTCATAGTATAGGTGTGTGTATAGTAATGTTGTTTGTATGGATTGCGGTGAATGTAGTATTTGATGAGTGAAATTATGTGTAAGACATATTATCTGTGCAATAGAGTGTTATGTATTATCTATATGGTAATCTATACTTTGATTATATTTGGAGGTGTATATGTAACGACCCGCTCTCGGGGGGCCCGTTACTTATTTGATATTTGCGCAGGTCCTGCAGGTTACCAGTGAAATCAAAATAGACACGATGCAGAGATGTACAAAAATACCCAAATAGTGTCCAATTATTACAATCCATACTGTACAAGATGTCCCAATAGATATACATGAAAGAATAAAGTACACGATACTGAAATATAACTCTAGAAGCTGTGGTCGAATTCTGGCGCTATTAGCTCAGGAGCATCTATCTTCATCTGTACGTCGTCTGTGGTGCCACGAGATGGAACCGTAGGTAAGTCACAACAATTCTAAATATAGAAAAGAAGCAGTGCACAGGTATGACAAAAATAACTACGTACAAGCAGATCAGAGTGAAAAGTAAAGTACTTAGCAACAACTGTACACAGCTGAATAGTAAAAGTAACAGAACTGAAAGAACAACTGTACTGTGGTAGTGCGAGTGTAAAGCAGGCTAGGCAAGTGAAACATGCTACTGCTGTAGATAAAAGTATGACAGGTAAAGTATTGGTGAATGTACAAGTGTAGTAAGTAACGTGCATGGAATGTGTAAAGTAAAGGTGACGGTGCAGAAGTGCGTAAAGTAAAAGTGACTGTGCAAAAGTAACTACACTACGTGACTCAAGTAGGAGAGTACAATATGTGACCATCAAGTCCATCTCTTGCCTGGGCGCGACCCAGATGAATGCCAAAAACACAGGCAGCAGGACATGTATTTTGCCAAAACCCAGGCAGCAGGACGGTATGCCGAAACACAGGCAGCAAGACGGGAAGATTGAACTCCAGTCACTCCCATACTCTCTCAAATTATGAGTTACCCCAAAAACCCCAGTGATGTGTCAAGTGTTCTATGTTCATATTTATACGGGATGTTCCACAAGATGTTTCATGAGATGTTCCACCAGATATTCCACAAGATATTCCACAACAAGTTTCACAAGATGTTCCATACGGTGTATCACATGTTAGTCAACCCAAGTCCACTGGTTGACTTTCTCATTGAAAACCAGAGGGTGGTAACTCATTTCAAAGCTGACTGTGCCAAAGCGAACCGAGGATAAAGACAAGTCCAACAACAGTAATACCGATTCCATGCTTCGAGCATGTAGAAGTATTGTTTAGCACACAATTTACCCAAGTTGATGGTTGTGTTTAACAACCACCAAAGTTGAAAGTTGGCAAAGTAATCTATAGTTGATTACTTTTATATTAGATCATGTCTCAAGTTCGGTTCAAGTCAAGTAGCCGTTCTGAGGCTATAGGCAGAGTTCCTAAGTTCATACAGGGGCACTTATCTAATTTTCTAATTTTAGAATTAAAGTGACTTACTGATTTCGAGACCGACGTAGCAAGCCGGAACTGGTTATAGGCTTCTACGAACGTTGGTGCACAAGAATTGGTACTTGCAATCACAAGAACACTTGGTTAAAGAACGCGACATTTCTATTTAAATAATCTGATCGTTCTGATTTTCTAAACCGGTTGAAACCTTGTCGAAAATTGTTCTAAATTTTTCTATAGGCTAGATATGTTGAAAATAATTTTTACTGTAGGAGAAAATATTTTTCTGAAGCTCCTAGGTATTTTTATAATTTTTAAAAGCTCAAAACTAATTTAAAAACTATTTTTCAATTTGTGACGTAATTATTCAAACATTTCTTCTGGGTGCAATCGGTATCGGAAAGTTGCAAATGAACTGTCAAAATGGCCGTCTCGAAGAGTAGTATAACATATATTTTTATCACATACTAGTTTACGTGAAAATAACACGTTATTGATTTTTGAATGAAAATAACGGATTTAACTTTTAGGGTTAAAAATTAATTCTGGAAAAACAAAGCGCCCGATTGAGACAAAACTAGTGCCATTGGGTCCAGAATGTCATTTCTGATTTTCTGAGCCTAGTCTTGTATTTTTCTGATGCTTATATTATTTATTATTAATTTAAAACCAATAAGATCCATTTTTATAATTATCGAAATACCTTAAAATACTGTTAAACGTTGTAACGACCCGCTCTCGGGGGCCCGTTACTTATTTGATATTTGCGCAGGTTCTGCATTTAACCAGGGAAATCAAAATAGTCACGATGCAGAGATGTACAAAAATACCCAAATAGTGTCCAATTATTACAATCCGAACCGTACAAATGTTCCAACAATGATAAAAGAAAGAAAGAAAGTACACGACTGAAAATAGCTCTGGAAGCTGCGGTCTCATGGTCGAAGTCTGTCGCTATTAACTCTAGAGCATCTGCCTCCATATGTATGTCATCTGCGGTGCCACGGAAATGGAACCGTAGGTAAGTCACAACAATTCTAAATCAAGAAAAAGAGGTACTGTACAAGTATGACAAAGGTAACTACGTACAAGCAGACTAAAGTGAAAGTAAAGTAAAGTACGGTGCAGTGTCTGTACAAGTGTAGAAAGCAACGTGCATGTAATGCGTAAAGTAAAGGTGAGTGTACTGGCAAGTAAAGTGAGGCAAGTATGGTAACTGTACTGGTAAGGAAAGTAAAGTGCAAGTACTGTAAAGAAAGTAACTGTGCAGGCTACACTAGAACTACGTGACTCAAGTAGGAGAGTACAATATGTGACCATTGAGTTCATCTTTTGCCTGTGTGCTACCCAGACGAATGCCGGTACCCAGGCATCAGGATGGTTTGCCGAAACACAGGCAACTAGACAGGAGGCCGAAACACAGGCAGCTTGACATGTAGATCGAACTGTAGTCACTCCCGTACTCTCGCAACTGTGAGTTACCCCGAAACCCCGGTGACGTGTCGAGTACAAGTTCTTCACAAGATTGTTCCACGGGATGTTCCACATGTTAGTCACACCAGGTCAACTGGTTGACTTCCTCATTGAAAACCAGCAAGTAGGATAAAGACAAGTCCAACACCAAAAGCTGTTACTTCCGTGCTTTGAGCACGTGGTAGTGTGGCTAGCACACATTTTACCCAAGTTGGTAGTTGTGTGCTACAACCACCAAAGTTGAAAGTTGGCAAAGTAATCTTTGGTAGATTACTTTCATTTTATTTCTCTAGTTTGGGTCAAGTCAAATAGCCGTTCGAGGCTATAGGAGAAGTGTCACAAGTTCATTCAAGCACAGAAGTCTAGTTTTCTAAAGTTAGAATATGTCGTGACTTACTATATTCGAGCTCGTCGTGGCAAGACGAGATTGGAGCTAGAGGAGCTGGTGCACGAGGATTGGTACCTGCACACAAGAAACAATTGGTTAAAGCGCACCCTATTTTCTATTTATTAAACTCGATAGTTTTGATTTTCAAAACTAGTTGAAACGTTGTCGAAAAGCGTTCTAAATTTTTATATAGACTATATATGATTAAAATAGTTTTACTGCAAGAGGGAATATTTTTCTGAAGCTAATTGTAATTTTTAGAATTTTTAAAAGCTCAAAAACAATTTAAAAACTATTTTTCATTTAGTAACGTATTTATTCAACAATTTATTCCGGATGCAATCTACATCAGAATGGTGCAAGTGAGGTGTCAAAATGACCGTCTCGGATAGTTCTTTAACATATATTTTTCTCACATTTTATTGTACGTGAAAATAACAAGTTATGTTGTTTTTAAATGAAAATAACGTATTTAAAATTTAGGCTTAAAAATTAATTCTGAGAAAACTAAGCGTTGGATTGAGATGAAACTAGCGCCATTGGGTCCAGAACATTATTTCTGATTTTCTGGAGCTAGTCTCACATTTTTCTGGGCCCTATATTTCAATTATGGATTTTACACTATAAAACCCTATTATTAATTATTTAAAATTACGAAAATACGATATTATTTGCGTATTTACGCTTTTGCCATCGTAAACTTACGATGCCGCCGTCGTCTCTTCGTGCAGCAGCGGCGGGGGAGAGGCTTGCGCTCGGACGTCGGAGAGCGGATGTCGGAGGGGCTCACGGCGGCGGGTCTCCGGCAGTGGGGCGAGGTCACGGCGGCGGAGGTGAGCGGCGAGGGGCGCTGGCGTGTCGGGCGGTGTCTAGCGGCGTGCTGGCGACGTCGGGGCGGCGCTGTGGACGGCGGAGGCGGCGGTTGGGTCGGCGGGCGGCGTCGGATGTCCGGTGGAGGGCGGCGACGTTGGTCGGAGGTCGGGCGTGGGTCCATCGTGGAAGAAGAGAGAGGGAGAGAGCGTGAAAGAGAGAGAGTCGGAGAGCGTGGGAATTTTTTTACGGCCTGGGTTTGAAATTTTAACAGGGGAGAGAGAGAAAGACAGGGTGTGTTAAAATACAAAGGAAGTGGGGTTATTTTTATAGGGTTTTAGAATGGCAAGTTGGTAATTAGTGAGGGGGAAGAGGTAGATGGGGGGAAGAACTGATCCGTTTCAGCTCTAACCACCAAAAGAAAGGGGGGTAGATGAGAGGGGGGTGTTAACGGGTAGGTTAAAAGGTAATTAGGGTTAATTAAGCAATTAGTAAAAAACGAAATTACGAAAATGCCCTTGCTAGTAAACGTGTCCGAAAAATTATGAAAACATACCCACGGGATCGTATCGTCGTGAGGATCGCGAATACAAAGACCGTTCCAGGGTTTGGGCTACGGGGATACTAGTTTTTGGCCAAAACGTTTAGAAAGCGGGTTTGCGGGTTCTCTATTGAAATGATATCAGAAAATTACGAAATTAATGTGGAAAGCCCTAAATGATCATAGGATGCTACTGCAGAAGTTTGAAATCGTTTTGAAGATGTTTGCATAGAAAATAAATTCATTGAACCAAAACAGCAATATCTGAACATGAATTTTAATCAGATCTTTTAGAGGTATTTGATGAAATCCGATTTTACTAAAATACTCCTCAACTAGTCTGGTACTTCAAACTATTTTTATAAGAAATTTTGAAATCAGTTTAAGACTCCTGATCAACCATTACAAAATACAATTAAAATTGAATTTTCTTTAAATACTTAATTTGAAAGTATTGGAAAAATACAGGCCGTTACATTCTACCCTCCTTAAAAATAATTCCGTCCTCGGAATTTAAAAATATCTTTGAATCAAATAATTGATATCATAAAGAAGCTCAAGCAAACAAATGATAGAAAAGATAGTAATCTTTGTAAATCAGGTTGTAAATAACATGAAATGTGGTAAGAAAATAAGGGATGTGATTAATATATAATTATCAAGTAGCCAAAGTATGAGATAATGGCACTACGTGAAATGATAGTTCTGATGATGATGACATCCGATCGAACTTGGGACATAAGGTGACAAGTCAGAAGCAAGCACACCAAAGAGGAGGACAGAACGTCTATAAATGATGATTACATGGTCTCAATCATGTAAATCATCGCCATAGCATAAAAAACGTAAGGGATAAACCTAGTGCGTCCTTACGGTTACAACTTAACCAGCCGAACACAAAGGACTTCATCTGCCATGCTACCAAATTACAAGCCATTACCCAGATCAACACATACAGGCAAGTATAAGGCCAACTCTCGAGAGTCAAGATCATCGCTACCACTTGTCCCAGCAGTCTCCATAACATCCAACAAGAAACCAACATCCTAGCCGTCTCCCAAATCCGAGCACAAGACTGACATCCAACTTCAATGCCTAAGCCCAAAAGTATGCCAATACCCAATCCTAAGGATACTCCTTCCCAACACCATTGGTCGATATCTACGGTAAACACCATCAGCCCTAAGCAGTTCAACGACCAAAAACTCAGGGACCTACAAGCACTAAGGAGCACCCCTAAGAAGCACTCGAAGCTGGGCAGCTCAAGGGGGAAGAACCAGAAAAAGGAGCTCCCAATGATACCAATGGCGGCTGGTTCCCAATATCCCGACCACACGGCAAAAGCAAGGGTGGCGGAGAGGGTTGCTGCTAAGCCCAACAGACCCCAAGGTCGTTGGCGGGCCATCGGCGGCTGGCGATCCACGGCGGCGAGCGCTGCACTGGCTGTCGATCCATGGTGGGGAGGGCCTCCGGGATGGAGCGAAGCGGAAGCTGGCGGATCTTCGGGTGAGGCCGACGGATCGGAGATCGGGGCGGTGATGCGAGGTCCGATCGAGCTCGCTTGGGGGAGAGGCCGGGAGGAGGAGTGGGCTTGTCGGAGCGGAAAGGGAAAGCCACGGGGTGGCTTGCGGAGGAAGGAGATGGGTTAAAAAAGAAAGGGGGGGCACCGAAGTCGGGGTTAGGTAGGGTATGGTTCGGCGGGCACAGGTCTCGAGGGGGGAAGCGGACAAACGAAATAAAGAGGGAGGAGGAAGGTGATCGGTGGGAAAGGAAGTCAAACCCCGTGGAGAGAGAAAATCGGGTACAAGATAGAAGTAGGGGCTAGAAGAGAAATACGAGTTCAAGAAGGATGCAAATAGCCTACACTTACCATCCTTTAATACTTTTGAGCGTCCTTCGATCCGCTTCCGTTGTCGAATTCGAACTCCTGGTGATCGCAAATTGAATGCTACCCTCCTTAAAATAAACGTAACTAGAGTTCAGGCGACCTAAAAGCGATTAGGAAGAATTATAAGAATTAGTAAAATGATCAGAAGGCCATCACTAGCTAAAGAAAGGGGTGCTAGTGATGAAGATCGATGGCGTTACATAATCAAGATTCACGTCCTTGCGGTCCAGCGGACACGGCCAGAGAAGTGACTAAGCTAGGATCACTTACACCCAGTCTAGCTAGGTTGATCCAACAAACTTAGCCAAGCACATTGACCGGATCATGGTCCATTGAAGGAAGCTTATCATTTAAATGCGTGCCATCATCAACTGAAGGAAAGGTGATGAAGTGGGTAGATAATCCAACCAACGAAAAAATCACTATAACTGCTAGCAAAATAGGGTACTAGAGAGGTATAATATAGAATGGAACACAAATTCCTAAGCAAGGGTTAAGAGTTCAAAGGAAGTAAGGAAGACCTAATGAAGATGGTAATAAGGACACTTCACCCGTATATCCAATACAGGTGAACACTCGAGACATCCCGTACTCGAGGTTAATTTGAGTATCCTATATTATACATCCTGATCTTGCTATAATGTTCACGAGGTAGTTAGCGAGGACCTGCATGGGCCACCAAACTTGTAACGACCCGCTCTCGGGGGCCCGTTACTTATTTGATATTTGCGCAGGTTCTGCAGTTAACCAGTGAAATCAAAATAGCCACGATGCAGAGATGTACAAAAATACCCAAATAGTGTCCAATTATTACAATCCAAACCGTACAAATGTTCCAACAATGATAAAAGAAAGAAAGAAAGTACACGACTGAAAATAGCTCTGGAAGCTGCGGTCTCATGGTCGAAGTCTGGCGCTATTAACTCTAGAGCATCTGTCTCCATATGTATGTCGTCTGCGGTGCCACGGAAATGGAACCGTAGGTAAGTCACAACAATTCTAAATCAAGAAAAAGAGGTACTGTACAAGTATGACAAAGGTAACTACGTACAAGCAGACTAAAGTGAAAGTAAAGTAAAGTACGGTGCAGTGTCTGTACAAGTGTAGAAAGCAACGTGCATGTAATGCGTAAAGTAAAGGTGACTGTACTGGCAAATAAAGTGAGGCAAGTATGGTAACTGTACTGGTAAGGAAAGTAAAGTGCAAGTACTGTAAAGAAATTAACTGTGCAGGCTACACTAGAACTGCGTGACTCAAGTAGGAGAGTACAATATGTGACCATTGAGTTCATCTCTTGCCTGGGTGCTACCCAGACGAATGCCGGTACCCAAGCAGCAGGATGGTTTGCCGAAACACAGGCAGCTAGACAGGAGGCCGAAACACAGGCAGCTTGACATGTAGATCGAACTCTAGTCACTCCCGTACTCTCGCAACTGTGAGTTACCCCGAAACCCCGGTGACGTGTCAAGTACAAGTTCTTCACAAGATTGTTCCACAGGATGTTCCACATGTTAGTCACACCAGGTCAACTGGTTGACTTCCTCATTGAAAACCAGCAAGTAGGATAAAGACAAGTCCAACACCAAAAGCTGTTACTTCCGTGCTTTGAGCACGTGGTAGTGTGGCTAGCACACATTTTACCCAAGTTGGTAGTTGTATGCTACAACCACCAAAGTTGAAAGTTGGCAAAGTAATCTTTGGTAGATTACTTTCATTTTAGTTCTCTAGTTTGGTTCAAGTCAAATAGCCGTTCGAGGCTATAGGAGAAGTGTCACAAGTTCATTCAAGCACAGAAGTCTAGTTTTCTAAAGTTAGAATATGTCGTGACTTACTATATTCGAGCTCGTCGTGGCAAGACGAGATTGGAGCTAAAGGAGCTGGTGCACGAGGATTGGTACCTGCACACAAGAAACAATTGGTTAAAGCGCACCCTATTTTCTATTTATTAAACTCGATAGTTTTGATTTTCAAAACTAGTTGAAACGTTGTCGAAAAGCGTTCTAAATTTTTATATAGACTATATATGATAAAAATAGTTTTACTGCAAGAGGGAATATTTTTCTGAAGCTAATTGTAATTTTTAGAATTTTTAAAAGCTCAAAAACAATTTAAAAACTATTTTTCATTTAGTAATGTATTTATTCAACAATTTATTCCGGATGCAATCTACATCAGAATGGTGCAAGTGAGGTGTCAAAATGACCGTCTATATATTTTTCTCACATTTTATTGTACGTGAAAATAACAAGTTATGTATTTTTTAAATGAAAATAACGTATTTAAAATTTAGGCGTAAAAATTAATTCTGAGAAAACTAAGCGTTGGATTGAGATGAAACTAGCGTCATTGGGTCCAGAACATTATTTCTGATTTTCTGGAGCTAGTCTCACATTTTTCTGGGCCCTATATTTCAAGTTATGGATTTTACACTATAAAACCCTATTATTAATTATTTAAAATTACGAAAATACAATATTATTTGCGTATTTACGCTTTTGCCATCGTAAACTTACGATGCCGCCGTCGTCTCTTCGTGCAGCAGCGGCGGGGGAGAGGCTTGCGCTCGGACGTCGGAGAGCGGATGTCGGAGGGGCTCACGGCGGCGGGTCTCCGGCAGTGGGGCGAGGTCACGGCGGCGGAGGTGAGCGGCGAGGGGCGCTGGCGTGTCGGGCGGTGTCTAGCGGCGTGCTGGCGACGTCGGGGCGGCGCTGTGGACGGCGGAGGCGGTGGTTGGGTCGGCGGTTGGGTCGGCGGGCGGCGTCGGATGTCCGGTGGAGGGCGGCGACGTTGGTCGGAGGTCGGGCGTGGGTCCACCGTGGAAGAAGAGAGAGGGAGAGAGCGTGAAAGAGAGAGAGTCGGAGAGCGTGGGAATTTTTTTACGGCCTGGGTTTGAAATTTTAACAGGGGAGAGAGAGAAAGACAGGGTGTGTTAAAATACAAAGGAAGTGGGGTTATTTTTATAGGGTTTTAGAATGGCAAGTTGGTAATTAGTGAGGGGGAAGAGGTAGATGGGGGGAAGAACTGATCCGTTTCAGCTCTAACCACCAAAAGAAAGGGGGGGTAGATGAGAGGGGGGTGTTAACGGGTAGGTTAAAAGGTAATTAGGGTTAATTAAGCAATTAGTAAAAAACGAAATTACGAAAATGCCCTTGCTAGTAAACGTGTCCAAAAAATTATGGAAACATATCCACGGGATTGTATCGTCGTGAGGATCGCGAATACAAAGACCGTTCCAGGGTTTGGGCTACAGGGATACTAGTTTTTGGCCAAAACGTTTAGAAAGCGGGTTTGCGGGTTCTCTATTGAAATGATATCAGAAAATTACGAAATTAATGTGGAAAGCCCTAAATGATCATAGGATGCTACTGCAGAAGTTTGAAATCGTTTTGAAGATGTTTGCATAGAAAATAAATTCATTGAACCAAAACAGCAATATCTGAACATGAATTTTAATCAATCTTTTAGAGGTATTTGATGAAATCCGATTTTACTAAAATACTCCTCAACTAGTCTGGTACTTCAAAATATTTTTATAAGAAATTTTGAAATCAGTTTAAGACTCCTGATCAACCATTACAAAATACAATTAAAATTGAATTTTCTTTAAATACTTAATTTGAAAGTATTGGAAAAATACAGGCCGTTACAAACGTATATTTACGAAAATACGTTTACGTAACACAAACTTACCCTCGTCTCTCACTCATGCAGCGACGAACACGGGGGTTGCGCTCTCATCGGCGGCGGTTGCGGGCGAGGGTGGCGGTGGCGCAAGCGGTCACCCACTGGAGCAGTGGGCTTGGGCGTGGTCCAGGCACTGCTCGGGGCCGTCGAGGAGCGGAGGGAAGCGGGGTCGATCGTCGAGGCCTGTGGGTGGAGCGACGAAGGTGAGCTGAGAGCGTGGTGACGCTCCGGCGGCTCAGCGAGGCAGAGGTGGCATCGAGATGGCAGAGCGATCATCGGGGTGGTGCTGGGGGTGGCGAAAGACAGTGAGCCCTCGGAGGATGCTGGAGGTGGCGGGCTTCGGCGATTCGATCGTCGAAGGGTGGCAGCGGGACATTGGAGCAATGGCGTTCTTCATCGGAGCGGGCGGCGGACGAGACGTGTGGCACTGTTGTGGGGTTGAGCGGCGACGGGGGCCAGCTTGGTGGCGAGTACGACGCTCGGGGATCGCGATGAGGCGACGAGCGGCGTTGGGGGGTCGGAGGCACGGTGGGTGGCTCGATGTTCGAGCGGAGGGAGCGACGGCAAGTGCTAGGGGCGAAGGGACGTCAGAACAGGGGAGGACGACGAGCGGGCTTGGCTTCGAAACGTGGAGGTGACGCTGCTGGGTCACCGGACATGGCGGTGGGCAAGGCGTGGGGAAGACGGTGGCGACGTCGAGCGGTGGAGGGTTTGTGGGCTGCTCGGGGTCGTCGGGGGGTTGGGTTGCCGTTGCTTGGGGGCTATCAGAGAGAGTTGAGAGAAAGAGTTTGAGAGGGTGAGAACGAGTGATAGAAGGAGGGAGAGTGGGCTGGGGGAGAGAGTAACCCCGTTTTTTTTAAAAAAATGAATTAGGGATTAGTCTTTGCGTGATTAATTGGGTTTATGGGTTTAGGGGTATTTATAGGGTTAAGATTAGATATTAGTCAAATGTAATAAATGGGTTAGGTGGTGATTAGGTATAGGTTATTGACTAAGCGCCTTGGCATGAAACACATGGCTACAACGGGTTAAGACAAAGTAATTTAAGGTAATTAACAGCTAAGTAAAAAGTAATTAGGATAGTTTATAAAGTAATTAGTAAAGAGTAAAACCCATATTAGTGAAAGTATTTAGTAAAATACAAAAACGAAATTACGATTTTGCCCCTACTAGTAAACGTGTCCGAAAAATTACGAAAACATACCCACGGGATCGTATCGTCGTGAGGATCGTGAATACGAGACCCAATTTGGGGTTTGAGCTACGGAAATACGTGTTTTAGGCCAAAACGTTTAGGAAGTGGGTTTGCGGGTTCTCTATCGATTTGACTTCAGAAAATTACGAAATTAATGTGGGAAGCCCTAAATGATCATAGAATGTTACCGTAAAAGTTTGAAAACATTTTGAAGATATTTGAATAGAAAATAAATTCATTAAGCCAAAACAGCAATATCTGAAAATGAATTTTTATCAGATCTGTTTTGAGTATTTGATGAAACTCGAACTTACCAAAATACTTCATAACTAGTCTGATACTTCAAAATATTTTTATAAGAAATTTTTTTGAAATCGTAAAACTCATGACAAACCATTATAAAATAGTTTAAAAATTGAAAATACGTGAATAGTTGTATCGAAAAAATACGGACCGTTACAGTATAAGTATGACTATATGGATGTATATAGAGCTGTATGTATGGATACTAAAGTATGATGCGTTTAAGTGAGGTTAGAAGATATATTTGTATATGGGTGTCTAATGGATGAGTGTATAGATATGGGGAGTATATGTGTGAGTATGTATTGGCGTGTAAATAAATTTATGTTATATGTGTCGTATATGGATGTTTGTTGGTAAGTCTAACTGGAAGTATATTTGAATGTATAGTAGTGTATGATGGTATACATACGAATAATTATATGTGAATGCATACTATAAATGTGGTTGTGTAAATTGACATAGTGAGATATGTATGTATGAATATAGCTACAATGGGATGTGTACCATAAATAGCGTGAAATATACTGGCTTACTAAATGGTGTGTATATATATATATATACATAAGTAGGTATGCCAAGTTATGCAATATTGGTGTACTTATATATCATGTGATAATATGTGAGTGTAGCATATGAATAAGATTTATATATGTACTAGTCATAACCCGTGCCCATAGGGCACGGCGAAGGTCGTCCCCCGAGTGCGAAACCGAGGAGGACAGTCAGTGCACGGGTGAAATGGTGACATGATAATCATCTCCCAAAGGCATTTTTATTCCTCCAATTAAGACATTTTTTTAAATGGGAGATCATTATTTTTGGCATTCAGAAAGGTAGCTTGTTACCTTTCCTATACAACCATATCAAAGAAAATCTAACCTTAGGGAATTGTGTTGCTATCTGTATGTTTCCGCCCAACGTTTACTATAAACTACCATTAAAACAGGATTGGAAAGAAATTATATCAATTAAGCGTGTGTCCTCTTAATTGAGCGATATCAAATCGTGGCATGTTTGGCATCAATTAGAATTAGAATAATGTGAAATCCCCACGCACAACTCACAATTAAAAAAATTGAGCGATATCCCCACTCACAACTCCCAATTAGAATTGGAAAGAATTGTGTCCTCTTTGGCATCAAGCTTGTTGAATTATCTTTGTTCTTGGTTGCATGTTTAATCTGGATATAAGTGTGAGCAGTCTGTCACAATCTCTATCAATTAAAAATAACCTCCAGCAAGAAGTTTTTTGTCGCATTTTTATGTTTAGTTGACATGAAATGGAAATTTTTTATGTTTAGTTGATTTTAATCCCTTTGGAACAGTTCACTTTGGAACAAAATCAGTTGGAACTCAATCAGTTAAATGAAAAATGCCCTTTGGAACTTAATCATCAAAAATTTGAAACTCAATCTGCCTATTGAAACTCAATATGTCGAAGTCTGTGTACTTTAGATAGGGTAACCCATGCACAGTCATAATGCTAATGATAATGGTAAGCTGCTAATCCTAAACAGTTTATTATAATGATAATGCTAAAATGTTTAACAAATTAGACCGTGTTCACCTGGGCTAATCCTAAAAAAATAATTGGATCTTGTTCATTTGCACGGTCCTAAACGAATAATGCTAAACTGGTAATCAAAGGGCACTTTTCATTAGCATTATTAAATGAGGACCATGCAAATCAACACAGTGAATAATTCAATGAGGACCATCATAAATGATTCAAATAATTAAATTAATGCTGAGGAAACATTATAAATAAAGTGCTTATTAAATTAATTAATGCTGAACTTGTGCTTATTAAATTAATGCTAAACTGGTAAAAATTTTCAAATAATTCATTGGCACGATCCTAAATAAGGTCAGTAACTTTAAGAATGAAATTAACTGGGGAACTACTGGGGAACTACATAAAAATGACATTTCCTCGACCCAAAAAAATGTAGAGTAATTCACCTAAACAGACAAATGCCAAAAAATGAAACCCAAACACTCAAAAGGTCAGTTACTTTAAGAAAGCGTTGATTTCGAACATGAAAAACAAATTCCAAACATTGATTTCAAATGTCAAAAATTAACCAAAAAATGTCAAAAATTAACCGAAACCCTAGGGATCAGAAATTAATGAATGAAATTGTGAGAGAGAGAGACAGAGAGGAGAGTACCAGAGGACGTCTTGAATCGAGGACGTCGTAGATGAGTTACGTTTGTGGGATGAAGGTTGAAGGATGAAGAGAACAGTTTGTTAGTGGGAATTGAAGACAACAGGTTGTTGTTGGGAATTGTTGAGAACTTGTAAATGAGGGCACGGGAATTGAAGACAACAGGTTTTTATTTTTTAGAACCGTTCCTTTTCAAAACAGTCGTAGGATCCAAAGTTAGAACCGTTTTTTTTCAAAACTCAGTTTTAAATAATTGTGTGTGAGTAGATTATCCTAGTCATAATTTTGGAGACACGTAGGACAAAATTGAGACACGTAGGACAAAACTGCCATATAGGACAAATGTCATGCATTATATAATAGATATCACTCAAAATCTCATCTCTTGTCCAATTTCTCTTGTCCAATTTTTCTTATCCAATTTCACTTGATAACATCCCTCTTTTATAATATAGATATCTCTTATCCAATTTTTCTTATCCAATATCTCTTATCCAAGTTCTCTTGATAACATCCCTCTTTTATAATATAGATATCTCTTATCCAATTTTTCTTGTGCAATATCTCTTATCCAATTTCTCTTGATAACATCCCTCTTTTATAATATAGATATCTCTTATCCAATTTCTCTTGTCCAATATCTCTTATCCAATTTCTCTTGATAACATCCCTCTTTTATAATATAGATATCTCTAATCCAATTTCTCTTGTCCAATATCTCTTATCCAATTTCTCTTGATAACATCCCTCTTTTATAATATAGATGTCTCTTATCCAATTTCACTTGTCCAATATCTCTTATCCAATTTCTCTTGATAACATCCCTCTTTTATAATATAGATACCTCTTATCCAATTTCTCTTGTCCAATATCTCTTATCCAATATCTCTTGATAACATCCCTCTTTTATAATATAGATATGTATGGTGTATACAAGTGTGTGTGTGTGTGTATATATTCATATACTAAATTAATTTAATTCTTGTGCTATAGTATATTTATAGCGTCGTATGTATACATATATACTGCATTGAATTTGTGTTACGTTGACTGCTTGTATGTAAGTATATCTGTGAAGTGTATAGGTGGCCAAATATAGATTTACGTGAGTGAATATTGGATATGAACACATATGTATGTATTCTTGTATATATGAAGTGAGTATGTACTAGAAGGTTGATATGCTATACATACATGCTGACAGGTCTATTTACTATAGTGATATATACTATGTATATCCTTGTGTGCGAACTATTATATATATATTTGTCTATATAATTGTAAGTGTTTATACTTATGTGTTTAAGTGATATATTTGTGTATGGTTACCTACTTAATATGTGGTGCATCATATCAATGTGTATCATTATTGGTTTATGATTATTTACCATAAGTGCATCAATATTTGGATTTACCTACTTACGTATGTATGTTAGCAAGGTTGCATGCGTATCCGATGTGATATAATAGTATGTGTATCTATAGATGGATGTATACTAGGTTGTATACTTGATCTATACCTTGATGCATCTAGGTATATCCATAGGTATGTATGTATAAGTATGCTAACTCTGTGACTTATGAGTATGATGTGTTTAAATATCGTGTGAACACGTATGTACGTAGATATATATAAATACAAGGGTTGTGTGATTACCTATAGAGGTGTATGTATTTAGATATATCTATATATATCCAGGTAATGGCATATGTCTTTGACCATATACTTGTGTGAATCTTTATGTGAGTACACATGTATTGAGTGAATAAATATTGGTGTGTATATTAATGCCTTGAGTGTATCTATATATTTCTACTTATTGCTATGTACGACGTTGATACATTTATCCATATGCATAGGTGTACTAGCATGTGTGTACATATTAGTCTGTACATATATGTGACTGTTCTTATGTCCATATATCTATATGAGAGTACATGTATGTATATGGATGAACGTGGAATGTATAGTACTATGTATGTGTTGTGATGATTTGTCTGTGTGTATATCTATATCCTTGGATAGGAATGTGTGTATATATATATATGTGTTTAATATATGATATAGTACATGTATACATGGGTGTGTAGTATATACATATAGTTTTGTTTGTATTTCGTGGGTAGGGGGACCCTTAGACTATTCAATCATCGGTCAGACCCTTAGCGTTGAAAGTCCTAGGGCGGACTTTGTTTTTAAGGTGGGTAGAATGTAATATCCCGTTTCCATATGTACGCGTATTTATACGTATTTTGGTGTAAATGCGTATTATTTTGGTGTAGGAATTATTTTTAAAAGATTTTAAACTCATTATTTGGTATTAGTAAATAAGGGTATTTGGATGAAATACTTTGTATTTGAGATGTATAGTGTATTTCATCATGTATTTCTATTTTTCACAAAATACAAATTCTAAAATTTTGTAGCCATGACACATCATGGCATGTGGGTCTTCTTGCATGATAAGAGCCTTAACACATGGCAATTAAGTTGACTAATGTGTGGAGGAGAGGATTTTAAGGAAATAAAAATCAAGGAAAGAAAAACAAATAGAGAAAAGAAAAATAAAAACCAAAATATCTCATTCTCACCCTCTCCTCTCCCCCCCACACACAACCATGCCAAAATTTATCCCTCCCTTTTTCCTCCATTGCACCATCTCTTGCACCACCTCGCACCACCCCAAGCTCCTCCCATTCCACCACCTTGAACCATATGCTTTCCTCTCATCATTCTAACTCCAAATTCACCCCAAAACTCTCCAAAATCCAACATTAGAGGCCAATTTGGAGCTTGAAGAAAGAGACTAGGAGCTCAAGTTCATCCAGGATTAAGAAGGGCAATAGAAAATTTTTGGAGGACTTTTTAGAGGCCGAAAATTCTAATCCTTTAGTAGGACTTAATTTTGGAACTAGGGTCTTAATTAGGTTAGCTCTAATTCTGTAAATTAGATGTTAAACATGTAATTAGCTAGATGAACAACATGCTGAAATTTGCTCAGAATTGGCTGAGACTTTGGTAGCTTGCTACAACTAATTGGCTACATGGAAATGCATGAAAAATATATATGTTGTACATATGGAAGCCCTTAATAACTTTCATGTTTACAAGTTTTACAAATTCGAACTGAAAAATGGGGTAAAAATTCAGTTTCTTAAACTGAACTGTTTTTAGACAGTCTGGACATCTTTCAGTAAAATGAGCAGAAAACCCTGCACACTTAATAAAATATTATAATCTTGGTGCCGTTGGAAAGGTGGCTTCAAGCTCTTCAACTTGTAATTTTTGTTGGTATTTTTTCAAAATTCTAATTCTTCCTTTAATTAGTAGTAACTTAGACTTGAAAATGTCTCTGTTTTTTATTCTGTTGACTGAAATTGTGCCTGTTATGAGAAACATCACCATAATTCATGTACTTGGAATTTTTCTCTGAAATTTGGTGTGCTTGTGTAGAACCCATAGATCTACAACTGTCGTGAAGAGACCGGAGGCTAAAACTGACTGTAGATAGGCTAAAGGTGCTAATCTTTCTGCTGTAGCAGTTTTAGGCAGATTCCATGTTTGTGTTTTATGAGTAAGCTCCAAGATTTGCCATGTGTTATACCCATGTTAGTAATTTTCCAGATGATAGTATGCAAATGTGTTAGCATGGAAAATGTTAGTAGCATGCCTTATGTTAGTTATAGTACGAAGAATTATGCTTTTCTAAATATGTCACAGGTCAAGCTATTTTATATCTGTGTCCTCTCACATGCTTAATTGTGTTCATGCTTATGTATAAGTTAGCAAAAATCATGTTCATATAATTATGTCACATCTTAAGCTAGCTTTTATTCATATCCCATGATTATGTGGGTTGCCATGATTTTAGGAGCATGCTACATTGCGTAAGATGAGTTTATGTTACTTTACTCCATGTCGTAGTTAAGCTCATAGTGGTAAAAATCAATGTTAGTTGCCATGATTGGGTGTTAAGTTTCACATGTTGATTATTGTTAATTTCATGATGTAATTGAGCATCTTAATGTTCGTTGTGTTGAATGGAAATGCGATGGTCGTTGTTGTACCACGATATCGGTGAAATTATGAGAGAAATGGAAAGATATGAATGTGGTATTGAGACCGCTGAAATGAATAAATAATGAAACTGAGAGTGAGGCAGAGAAATGACACCAGGAGTGCTCGATCCATTTCTAAAATGGGTGAGACTCTAGATGTGGGTTTGGGGGAAATACGGGTAAATTTTAGATGTTAAGGAGCGGACAGTAGTAGCATATCTCGCCCGATGTGTCGCCCTGGAATGGGAGTTTGAGAGGGCTAGAGAGGCCGCTGGTGTGCTCGTGTTGCACCCTGTCGGTAAATGATGGTTTTCTCTGTTTGTCCCAAGAAAACCCGAGATGGGTCTCACTCCTGTACCTTGCCAGTCGGGTACGGTGTTGCGAGAGTCCCCTACGGTGCCCGTATTGCTGGTTGTGGTATCATTTTTCATCCAACTTGGGTGAAGTTCGACTCCTCAGCATCCTACTGTTTACACGGGTTTCCAAACATGAGAATCAATAACCTAAAGTAATGGTCTTTTACTTATAAATATTGTTATACCATGTTTACTTGTTTCTCTGTTAAGTTATTGTTGTTGACTCATGCTGATCCATTCCATTGTTTATTATAAATGTCCAGTACTTGCATGTTAATATGTTCTCCTACTTACCTCCAGCACTAGCATGTTATAACATGGTTACTTATGCATGTTCACAAGTTCTTCCTTGATGCTTACACTTTTTGCTGTGATTACTTTTATGCCCTGAGACCATTACTTGTTAGACCACCCTCCCTAGATAGGTAGACCAGTTCTAAAACTGGGTCCTACTAGAGTGTTAGGAGTTCCTACTGGGTCACCTGTTGACGTGTCCCCCTTGACTTTTCAGGTTGGGGATAGCGGCTGGAGCCTTGGAGTTGGTGATCGGTTATAGGATTGGGTGGCGAGGGGTATGATGAGAGACTTGTACTTTTGGTGTTTCTTTTTGGGTAGACCTTTGTACCTAGAGTTATGAGGATGAAAATGTTGGTATTTTATAAGTTGGAACTGGACTTGGAGTTGTATAAGATTATCGTTGTCTCAGTGTAGCTTCCCTCTTTTTTACCCCTTGAACAGATGGTGTATGTAAATAAATGTATCAATGTATTAAATAAATGAAATATTGTACTTTTGTTTATTTCTCTGTGTTATATCTGTTATGGAGTTTTACTTGTACTTCCCAGCACATGCGTGGTGACTTGCAATGTTCTTTTTGCTCTCTTCCTCTCTCTCTCTCTTTCTACGTAACACTCGTTGATTTAGGAATACTTGGGACAGATTCGCACTTCCTTGGTATTCTGAAGAACGGGTCGTTACACATTGCTCCTTGCCTGGATTGGCCATTGACGTGCGTTTATATTTCATATATTTACGCGCGTTTTCTTCCGTGTTTTTCCGTATTTACCGCCGTCTTTTATTTGTTTTCTCGTGTTTTCTTGTATTTTCTTGTTTTCTTTCACTTTTCCGTATTTTCCGTGTTTTGCAGGAGTTTGTTGGCATTTGGGACGTAAAACGATGATATCATGTGTCCCTGGAGCAACGAGAGGAGTCACGCGTGATTCAGGGGGTCAAACGATGAAGATTGCATCTTTCAGCCCCTCACCCGGTCGGTTGGTCATCTCCAACTGATCGGGTGATGCACCCGTGTATCACCCGGACGTAGCTTGGAGCTCACGAGAAGTCGCCCGGTCGGTTCAGTGACCGGGTCAAAAGCTCAAAGTCTCTGGAAATTCGAAGCTGATTTCCAACCGATCGGGTGACCTTCACCCGATCGGTTCACCTGTAGCTGAATTTCAACAGCCAAGACTCGGAGCTCCAACCGATATCCTCACCCGGTCCGCTCCAAGATCCAACCGGTCGGCATCAAGATCCAACCGACCGCACCAAGTTCCAACCGACCGGTTCATACTGACCGGGTGAAACCCCCGCATTGCGCTGTGATTTTGTGAAGCGGCTCACCCGACCGGTTGACTTATCAACCGATCGGGAGAAGTCGTTTTCTATAAATAGAACCCTAGGTTTCCCAGATTCGGGAGTTGGTTATTTTTTACTGTTTTCTTCATTTTGTGACGGCTGTAATTTCCCAGTTTTTGTAAGTTTTCGGATCTTTGTAAAACTTTAATATTATGTTAATTGCTTTACTACCTTCGCAGTCCAATTGTCTAATTATGATTTTAAGGGTTCATTTTCGTTTAGATCGCTTTTTAATGAATATTTGTGAGTAGTTCCCAAATCTGGGATTTTGGCGGAAACCCCTTCGGGGGCTCTTCCCGATGCATCCATAGGGTTAGGAAATCGATAGGGATTAGGAATCTAACGGTTATGCGGGGTGTTTTATTGTCATCGGCGAGAAAAAGACCGCCTTTGACCGTTGGGCCAATGGGGAATAAACTTGGCGGTTGACTCCCTAGCCATAGCTCACGCCCTTAGCGTAGACGCCGAATCCTAGCGCGCGGGAGCAGCAGAATGAGACGTTGGGAGTTATCGTTGCGAGCTTAGTGCTCCCGGAGTCAATCAGTGTTAATGGACACGGGAGTGCCCACTGATCGAACCCGGGAAGTCCGGCATATCATCCTGGGCACCGAACGGAATATCGGGCCCATGGGATGCCTGTACCACTTTTAGAGCCAACGTCTCACCATTAGACCCTAATTCCGATCGCCATCCTACCCGTATGCCGTATCGGCGAGATTCGCTCGTTGGGGGTGGAAACCAAAGTCCCAGGTTTTGTTTTCTTATCGTCTATACCCTGCATTCCTTTATCGTGACAACCCATCATTCGATCTGGGCTAGCTCACCCACGGGGTGATTTCGGTCCTCCTTGACACAAGCACATCCTAGCCTCCCTGTGTTCAACCCCCAAGCCACACTACAACACCGTGCGCTTGCGGTTACAAATATCTAAACCCTCACGCGGGTCCCCCGACCATTTGCGGCTCGCAAATCGGGGGCACGTCAAGTTTATGGCGCCGTTGCCGGGGAGGCAACGTGCTTGTTATTTTAGGATCTCATGAACCCTAGTGTCTAGCTCTTAACCCTACCTTGCGATAATTTTCGTATTCTTCCTTTTTCTTTTTATTTTCTCATTTTAATTTTTATTTCTTATCGTATCTGTTCTTTCCCACTTGTCGCTTCACGGGTGTTTGTTGTTTTTCATGCGCAGGAGTTCAAGAAGTCTCGACGACTTGATCCCCGTTGACCCAGAGATAAACGCCACCCTTAGGCGTTTGGCCGCCGAGAAGCGAAGAAGAGAGGATCCTGAAGCCATGGGGGAGAACATCCTGCCTCACAAGTCCCTGCTGGAGTACTCGATGCCTTCCATCGAGTCCACGTACGCCATCCGTCCTCCAGCTATTACGGCCCAAAGCTTCGAGCTTAAGCCATCTTTGGTGACGTGGATCCAGCAGGATCAGTTTTCGGGTGCACCCATGGAGAGCCCGATCGAGCATCTAGACTCCTTCTTGGAGAAATGTGACACCTTCCGGATTAACGGTGTCACAACTGAGGCGATCCGACTGAAGCTGTTCCCCTTCTCCTTGCGAGATAAGGCCAAGATGTGGCTTAGGGGGAAGGACCCCAACACATTCAACACCTGGGAGAAGCTCTCCAATGCTTTTCTGACGAAGTTCTTTCCTCCGGGGAAGACCATGAAGCTGAGGAGTGAGATCTCCTCCTTCTCCCAGGCCAGCCACGAGTCCTTGCATGAGGCTTGGACAAGATACAAGGAGATGCAGAGAAGATGTCCCCACCATGAGCTCCCCAAGTGGCAGATTATAAATCTGTTTTATAATGGGCTGATGGACGATTTAAAGTCTTCCATGGACGCCGCGGTTGGGGGGTCCTTCATGTCAAGAAGCGAAGAAGATGCCGGGCAAATTTTGGAAAATATGGCATCCAACAATGAACGGTGGTGTGACGAGAGAGCCACACCACGGTCTGGGGGCATCCATAGAGTGGAAGACGTCGACAAATTGTCAAGCAAGTTTGACTTGCTGTCAACCCAGATCTCCGCATTGATGGTAGGCGTCGGTGGCGCCGGTTCACAACAAATTGCTACGGTAGAATCCGAAGTTTTTGGAGAGTTCGACGGTGGTGACATCTCACCACCGTTGGATCAGGCGAGCGCATTGTTTTACAATCCTACGGGGAATGCGCCATTTCCACCACAAACCAACTCAAACCCAGCCTACTCTCCCAACAACCGGAATCATCCGAACCTCAGCTACCGGGCACCTTACCAACAGCCGGCTCAGCAACAACAGCAGACTTATCAGTCGGCTAGGCCCCAGCAGCAGTTTCAGCAGCAGCAATTTCAGCAGCAGCAACCACCACCACAGTATCAACAATATGCCCCTAGGAATCAGCAGCCCGCCCAGCAGCAATACGACCAACAGATGGCCATTTCTCCGGTTGAGTCCCTCTTGACTCAATACATAGCCAACCAGGAGAAAATTAATCTGAAGCTGGAGATGGGACAAAGAGTGCTCACTGATCAGGTGACCCAGCTGGGGTTGCAAGTGGCGAACCTTCAGAGACCGCAGAATTTATTACCGCCACAGCCTGAGGTGAATCCTAGGGGGGTAAATCGGACCTTGGTGCTCACACATGAGCATGAGAACGTGTCCGCCATCGTCTTGAGGAGCTGGACATAAATTCCTACTAGAGCGCCGCCCAAAGAATCGGAAGCACCACTGGCCGTTGAGCGGCCAATTGAAAAGGTTAATGACGACGGTGCCCCGTCGCCAAAATTTGTGGCTCCGGAGGGAACCCCGAAGAAGAAAAGAAGAAAGAAGAAGGGAATTTGAAGGTATTCAAGCCCGTTGTGCCTTTTCCACAACGGCTTGCCAAGGCAAAAATCGATGAGAAGTATGGCAAATTCTTTGCCATGGTGAAAGATATGAGTTTACAAATCCCCTTCCTCGAGGCCATAGAGACGATCCCCTCCTATGCTAAATTCTTGAAAGACTTGTTGACACGGGGATCTAGAAAAGAAAAGGTCGTGTTAACGGCGGAGTGCAGCGCTCTCATTCAGCGTGCAAATCCGCCCAAGCTCAAGGACCCCGGAAGTTTCTCCATCCCTTGCTCTATTGGGGAAGTGCAAATCCAGAGGGCGCTCGTCGATCTTGGTGCGAGCATCAGCTTAATGCCCCTATCATTGTACAAGAGAATAGGGATGGGAGATTTAGAGCCCACCGGCATGACATTGCAACTTACTGACCGTTCGGTCAAGTATCCGGTGGGAGTAGTGGACGACCTCCCCGTCGATGTGAAAGGGGTGCATGTGCCAGTTGATTTTGTGGTGATGGACATGCCAGAAGACAAGCATACACCAATTATTCTTGGACGACCCTTTATGGCAACCACCGGAGTGTTGATAGACGTAAAGAATGGGAAGCTTTCCCTAAATGTGGGCCAAGAAAGAGTCGAATTTGACTTAGGCTTGTCAATGAAGCATCCAAACCCCCCGGACGATCCTAGTATCAATGTGCTGGAGAATTAAGAAGATAGGGCTGTTGAAACGAGTGCCTGGGAAGTGCTCTCGAGGAATCCCCCGATAGCTTGGGGGACCTTGGAGAGCAAGTTGGCTCCCCTAAGAATGAAGTGGCTAATGAGGCGGTCGCGCGACATGTGATCCCTCCTGGGTTTCCTAAGTCTCCTCCCACGAGGAGAAAAGGAAAAGAACCCATGGACCTCACCGGTGATGAGGTCCGGATCCTGAAAAAGATGGCGGTGGACGCCAATTTGAGGGAGAAGCCCCCGGATCCTGTCAACAAAGGGAGGGTAGTCGAGCAAATCTTTTTACAGCCGCCGACTACACCGATAGTCACAACCTCTGGAGCTGAAGAGATGCCGGATTTTGGGCATCACCCGTACCGCCCACCATGAAAATCATCAACGGGCGTCGAGCTAAACGACGTTAAACAAAAGCTCTTCATGGGAGGCAACCCATGTTCTAAACTTTTGCTTCGCTTTTTAGGACTTTTTTCTTAACTTTATTTTATCTATTTTTATAAATAAATCCAGCCGGAAGAACTCCCGTCGTGAAACTTAGGCGATTTTTGGGTTTTTGCAGAAAACAAGGCCTCAACCGATTGGGTGAGTTCTTACCCGATCGGTTGGGATGTATCAGCTTACGGCCGTGTCTGTCGCCAAATGAACCGACCGGGTGGAGAATGATGAGACCGGGTGATATAACCGGGTGACCTGGGGAGACTCTCGGGAAAATTTCAGTATTAACGAACCGACCGGGTGATAATATGCCAGATCGGTTGAAGGACCGGGTGAAAAACTCTGAGTTCTCGGGAAATTGTATGGAGCGGCGAACCGATCGGTTGAGTTCTCAACCGATCGGGTCGCCTGTAGCGTTTCTTCAGCATCAAATTTTCGACCTAAGGTCAACCGATCGGGTGATAACTCACCCGACCGGGTCGACTTAAATTCCTATAAATATCCGTCGCCGCCCGTTCGTTCCGCCCTTGCCATTTTCGAATCCCCAACCGATGTTTCGCCTCCTCCTCTTGCGCCAGACCTCGATCCTCCCCAGAATCAACCCCAATCGACCTCCCCCCATCTCCCTATCCATCCCACCATCGATTTCTCTCCATTCTCCTCGATTCCACCCGCACACAAAACCCTAACTTTCACACATTCTCCTCAATTTCGAAGCTTGCTGAAGAAATCACCGTGGCTCCATAACGTGCTCCTATCGAGTAGCATCAGGGCGCCTACGAGCAACGATCTTCATCTCATTTGGGTAAACTCGCTCCTTCGCTCAATTTTAATTTTGCCCCAAATATTCCATTTGCTCGTTGGTTGTGCTTCGTGTTTGTGTTGATTCATTGTATTTTGCATACTCACGCACACACACGACTCCCGCACAATGCCTCCCCGCCGTGTTAAGCCCACCGACGCCAGCTCTTCCAACCCTAGGCCCACCCGTCGTACTCGTCGCACACAACCCACTGCTCAACGCACCACTTCCCCCCCTCACGTTGACGATCCCGAATATGGGATGCAATTCCAAGGCGACGACCATGCCGACCGATTCACGGCCATGATCCTCCTAGCTGGGTAGGGTGGTCGGATAACTCAGGAGTCCGTCGACCGAGACCTCCCCTTTCTTCAAAGCTTCATTCGCCACATCCGTGAAGACCCACCCGATGTCTCCGAGCTCCACATTCCACCCCCCACGACTTCTGGTCCCCAGCGCAGACCCCCATCACTACCCCCAGAGGGTGGTGCCCCTGCTTGTTTTTTCCTTTCCCGCTTTTGCCCCCCCATATTTGTGCCCATCTGTCTTTACGGGGCCCTGCTTTGTCTCTGTCAGGGGGAGGACCCATTCACGTGTCACATCACTTCCTTTTGATTTTTGATTTCCCTTTGTTTGTTTTTGACTCTCCCCTTGCATATTTCTGCATTTCACGATCACATTTTATTTGCTAGCATTGTCATGTCTAGCTTGGGGGACGTCTATTTTGGTGTGTTGTCGTGTTTTGTTTTTTTCTTCTTTGTGTGTGTGTGCTTGTTTTTCCCCTTTTGAGTGTCGTGTCGTGTGCTTTTTGTCGTGTCGTGTGGTTTTATTTCGTTTTTCGCGTCGTGTGGTTTGATTTTGATTTTTCTTTATTTTTTCAGTTTCGTATCTGTGGTTTCCTCGTTTTTCATTTCCTTTTGTGTTGGTGCATATTCCCCCCTATTTTCATTGCCCTCCCGTACTCACTCTTATTGCATTGAGGGCAATGCAAGATTCAGCTTGGGGGAGTCGCACTTTGTGCGTCATTTGAGTCTTTTCTTTTTCATTTTTGTGTCGTTTTCATCGTGCTTTTCTTTTTCTTTTCTTCTTTTTATCTCTTTCTCCTATTGATGAACCCTATGATGAATCGTCAAAAAAAATCACACACACCTAGCACCTAGCATCACATTCACTAACCCTACGATTTCGAGTCCTCTTGCATTTCACGCATCGTGGGTCCACTTAGCTTTTTTGTGAGTCGTGTGTCGTGCCTAACCGTGTGGTGTGCTTCTACTTTGTGATTTTACTTTATATACCTGTCCAGGAATGACCCCTAGATTATCATGCTTTGATCTGAATATGCGGTATTTGTTTCTACTGTCTGCTTCTTCTGCATGCTATATATATATATATCGTACGCTTCATTTCGCATGTGTCGGGATTCCACAATCAAGGACCAGGATAACCCATTTAGCCCATGCTCTATTTAGCGAGAATAGTTTCCTTTGCCCAAGTGTTTAGATTCCGACTTCTTTTTTGTTTTACTTGGTGCAAATCCCCTCATCGTGTACCGTTCTCCCACTTGGGAGAGTACACATGTGTATAGCCAAAAAAACCCAAAAATCCAAAAAAAAAGAGAAAAGAAAAGAAAAATCCAAAAAGAAAAGAAAAGAAAAATTGTATAGCCAAAAATCCAAAAAAATATACAAATACCCAAAACCCAAAAAAGAAATTCCAATGTGAATATTTTCCTACTTGCCGAGAATAAAGGGAAGGCGAGAATTTGCACCGAGTGTCCTACTCCACATCATCTCAACCCCCATCGTTTTCGAAAACACTTGGCTTAGGAACTTTTTAGCTATTATCTAGGCTTTAGTGTGGTGATTTCCTTAACCATAGTTGTGGAGTCCCCGACGCATGATATGTTTCGATTCTCTCTCTATTCTCATGCATGCTTGAACTACATATATTCACCGCCTTATTCAATTCGAATTGATATTTGGGTCATTTCCTGGGTTTGCGTATATCGAGCTTTATTGCACATCGTAGATAGCGACACCGACTGCTAGCGCACGGCCACACTCACTCGCGCTTCACCGCGTGGGCCCACGACACTTATTTGGACTTGTATTCCTTGGTTTAATGATGTGATTTGGCGTTTGCTTGCTTGGTGTGTCGTTTTTGATTTTGTTGGCCCTGACGGGCGATCTAGGATGAAGAGTTTTCCTTTTCTCTCTTTCTCTCTATTTTTCCCTCCGAGCTCCTACTCTCACTCGTCTTCCTCGAGGACGAGGAAGAGTTCAGCTTGGGGGATTTTGACGTGCGTTTATATTTCATATATTTACGCGCGTTTTCTTCCGTGTTTTTCCGTATTTACCGCCGTCTTTTATTTGTTTTCTCGTGTTTTCTCGTGTTTTCTTGTTTTCTTTCACTTTTCCGTATTTTCCGTGTTTTGCAGGAGTTTGTTGGCATTTGGGACGTAAAACGATGATATCATGTGTCCCCGGAGCAACGGGAGGAGTCACGCGTGATTCAGGGGGTCAAACGACGAAGATTGCATCTTTCAGCCCCTCACCCGGTCGGTTGGTCATCTCCAACTGATCGGGTGATGCACCCGTGTATCACCCGGACACAGCTTGGAGCTCACGAGAAGTCGCCCGGTCGGTTCAGTGACCGGGTCAAAAGCTCAAAGTCTCTGGAAATTCGAAGCTGATTTCCAACCGATCGGGTGACCTTCACCCGATCGGTTCACCCGTAGCTGAATTTCAACTGCCAAGACTCGGAGCTCCAACCGATATCCTCACCCGGTCCGCTCCAAGATCCAACCGGTCGGCATCAAGATCCAACCGACCGCACCAAGTTCCAACCGACCGGTTCATACTGACAGGGTGAAACCCCCGCATTGCGCTGTGATTTTGTGAAGCGGCTCACCCGACCGGTTGACTTATCAACCGATCGGGAGAAGTCGTTTTCTATAAATAGAACCCTAGGTTTCCCAGATTCGGGAGTTGGTTATTTTTTACTGTTTTCTTCATTTTGTGACGGCTGTAATTTCCCAGTTTTTGTAAGTTTTCGGATCTTTGTAAAACTTTAGTATTATCTTAATTGCTTTACTACCTTCGCATTCCTATTGTCTGATTATGATTTTAACGGTTCATTTTCGTTTAGATCGCTTTTTAATGAATATTTGTGAGTAGTTCCCAAATCTGGGATTTTGGCGGAAACCCCTTCGGGGGCTCTTCCCGATGCATCCATAGGGTTAGGAAATCGATATGGATTAGGAATCTAACGGTTACGCGGGGTGTTTTATTGTCATCGGTGGGAAAAAGACCGCCTTTGACCGTTGGGCCATGTGGGAATAAACTTGGCGGTTGACTCCCTAGCCATAGCTCACGCCCTTAGCGTAGACGCCGAATCCTAGCACGCGGGAGCGGCAAGATGAGACGTTGGGAGTTATCGTTGCGAGCTTAGTGCTCCCGGAGTCGATCAGTGTTAATGGACACGGGAGTGCCCACTGATCGAACCCGGGAAGTCCGACGTATCATCCTGGGCACCGACCGGAATATCGGGCCCATGGGATGCCGGTACCACTTTTAGAGGCAACGTCTCACCATTAGACCCTAATTCCGATCGCCATCCTACCCGTAGGCCATATCGGCGAGAGTCGCTCGTTGGGGGTGGAAACCAAAGTCCCGGGTTTTGTTTTCTTATTGTCTATACCCTGCATTCCTCTACCGTGACAACCCATCATTCGATCTGGGCTAGCTTGCCCACGGGGTGATTTCGGTCCTCCTTGACATAAGCACATCCTAGCCTCCATGTGTTCGACCCCCAAGCCACACTACAACACCGTGCGCTTGCGGTTACAAATATCTAAACCCTCACGCGGGTCCCCCGGCCATTTGCGGCTCGCAAATCGGGGGCACGTCAGCCATATACCTACTAACCACTCCCACGACATGTGCAATATCTGGACGCGTGCAAACCATCGCGTACATCAAGCTTCCCACTACACTCGGATATGTCACCTGAGACATGTATGTCTTCTCATCATCGGTACTTGGTGATTGTGTCATCGATAGCTGAAAATGAGCTCCTAAAGGAGTTATCATAGGTTTTGCGCTCTCCATCCCAAAACGGACTAGAACCTTCTGAATGTACCCTTGATGTGACAATCTGAGCTCATGCTTCTTTCTATCTCGGAAAATATCTATGCCAAGAATCTTCTTTGCGGGCCTTAATTAAATCCTTCATGTCAAACTCTTACCCAAGCTTCGCCTTCAGCTTCTTCACCTCAGACATGCTATTAGAAGCAATAAGCATGTCATCCTCCTAGAGCAACAAATAGATCTTCAAGCCATTCTCAAGTGTACGCACATACAGTACACATTGATCCTTGATGCTCCTCTCAAAGCCTACTCCTATCATAAAGTTATCAAATCGTTTCTACCACTGCCTGGGTGACTGCTTCAACAAGTACAACGATTTCTTCAACAGGCACACCAAGTTTTGTTTCCCCATAACTCTGAACCTCTTAGGCTGTTGCATATAGATTTCTTCGTCAAGATCTCCATGCAGAAAGGCAGTCTTGACATCGAGTTGTTCTAACTCCATGTCCATGCTAGCTACTAGCGCCAACAACACCTGAATGGATGTATGTCGCACAACCGGTGAGAATATCTCGTTGAAGTCCTTTCCTTTTCGTTGTGAAAATCCCTTGGCTACCAACCTTGCCTTGTACCTGAAATCATTGCCATCTTGAGTTGAGCTTTCCTTTACCTTGTAGATCCAACGACAACCAATGGCACGCTTCTCGCTGGGTAATGGCACCAACTCCTAAGTGTCATTGCAGAGAAGGGATTCCATCTCCTCCTCCATAGCCCCTTTCCACTGAGCGACATCACCTGATACTATGGCTCCACCATATGTCACCAGCTCCTCGTGCTCTAGGTTGAGTGCATAAGACGCCATATCATCGAAAGAATATCATGCATAGTCCCATGCTCCAAATCTCTATGGCACCTTCTTCACCCTCTTTGATCTCTGCGTTCCATCATCACCTGCATAGGTGTCAACGTGTACCTGAGATGAAGTGGGTGTTTGCACATGGTCCTCAACATGGACCTCATCATCTCCCTCAACTGGGACATCGACCATTAGCTCTTTGCCTGGTTGCTGGGTGTGCTGGACTGGAAGATTGACAACGTCTGTCAAAGTCTTCTCTGTGGACGTGTCCCCTCTTGAATAAGAATGCTCCGCCCTGATCATTGCATCCTCATCAAAAGTGACATGTTGGCTCACGATCGCTTTCTGACCCTCTGGATCCCATAAGCGATATCCCTTGACGCCGTGGTCATATCCAAGAAAGATACACTTCTTTGCTCTTGGATCCAATTTGTCGCCCCTCTCGTGCACACACGCCGTGCAACCCACAATGCACAAGTAAGAATAGTCTACAGCTTCACCACTCTACATTTCTTCAGGAATCTTGTAACCAATAGAAACCGATGGAACTCTGTTCACTATGTGCACAACAGTGGTAAGGATCTCTCCCCAAAATTCCTTCCCTAAAATGATATGCATGTATTTTATAAATTTATTCTCATACATGCATATCATGTGTTTACCCTCCAAATCCCCATTTTATACGCTTTTCGATGAATATTTGGAACTATTTCACTTTCGAAGCGTTTATGTTGATTTCAGGGAATTGGGAGCGAATTGGAGTGATATAGTGCAATCTGGAGATGAAGCCATGATTGATGATGCAAGAGAAGCAAGAATACCCTTAGATATGAGTTGGGAGAAGAAAGTTCTATGAAAGCTGGAGCAAAGAATAAGAAGAAACAAAGCCAAAACACATGAAACACCAAAGACTTACGCACTACATCCACCTTGTTTTGATTTCTGCTATCATTCCAAAGTACATCTTGACTTGGGGGTATTTTTAGTCATAGTAGACTTCATGATGGTTTCAACGCCAACAAGAACATGAAAAACAGAGGTCGTATGAATTTGCTAGAATTTCTGTAAGATTGTGTAGCAGTGCTGGAATTTGCGTATCAGTGTCACTCGACCGAGTGACACTTTCACTCGACCGAGTGAGATCCCACTCGGCCGAGTGATCAGGAAACATTGAATGCTGATTTTTGCTGTTTCTACAGGAGATCCCACTCGACCGAGTGACATTTTCATTCGGCCGAGTGCGCTGGCAGCCAGAAATCTGAAAATCTGTTACAACTAGGGTTTTGGGTATTTTGGTTCACTTTTTCTTAGGGATTTGGGGCACATATAAATAAAAATTTGTAGCAGTCATTGAGGGGGATTCCAATTATTTTTTTGGAAACTTTTTTAGAGCTTATGCCATGCCCTAGGCCCCCTCTTGGATCTAAAAGCTTGTATTTGGATTGGATTTCTTCATGAACGCTAAGTATCTTGGTTATTGTTATTTGAATCATTGATTTGATATGTTTTTATATGCAAGCAATGTTTTTATTGATTTCTATATCATTATTGCTATGCTTGGTTGATTCTTGCTCTAGGGCAAAGGGATGAACCCTATGGATTTAGGGTTTGATATGTGAAATCTAATGAATACACATGTTGCTAAACTTAATTTAGGGTTAGATTATAGTTAATTTACTATGGATAGCTAGGAATTTCCATTGGATCTTGAGAGCTCGAGAGATGATCTTGTTCTATGTGAAGCCCTAGATATTCGATTTAGATCTATAATCGAGATTCCCTAGAGTTGGTGCGCAAGAGCGACCAAAGCTAGCATCTTAATTATATTTCTAAAATTATATTCGTTTGTACGACTGTAAAACAAATACGAACCACCATGATCTAAATTCGAATTCACGTTGTGCGAGAGCGAACTTGAGTTGGAATTGAATTATATTGTCGATCTTAATGATAGTAGTTTGAACTAGGCTTGCGTGAGATCTAGGTTCTAGTTTAGATTATTATAGACTTGCGTAGCGAGAGAGCATGCGTGGGTTCACAACTAAGTTGGGACATTTTCACCATAAATCAAGAGTAGTAATATGGGAGTTCATATTCCCATTGATGCTTGAATATCTATAGTGGGATTCCCTAGTCCTAGACATTTTTATTGATTGAATTTATATCTGACATCTTTATCATCGACACCGACATCCATCACCATTGCCATTACATCATACCATAACCATCTCCACCAATAAACCTTCGTAGTCGAGCCAACCTAAGATAGATTGGAGCCAACACCACCTCCCTATGGATACGATACTCGCTTGCCACTAGACCTTATGTTTGTAGTAAAACTGCAGTGTTTTGGGAGTACATCCCATCGCGATCAAGTTTTTAGCGTCGTTGCCACGGAGGTGTTTCCCGTTGGGTGCCAATTTGTCACAAATAGGTTGATTAGACTACGAAAAATAAAAACATTTGAAAAGTAAAAAAATCAACAAAAAGAAATTTTCACCCCCGCCACCATTATTATCATTTATATATTCTTTTGTGCCACTGATATTTTTCTCCAGGTATTTATCTTTATTGATCAAGTGTTATGGGTGATATTATGTGGACCACGGATTTTGATCAGAGTGCTCAGACGAGAGAATACTTTCTTGGTGGAATTCTTGCACACTATGTTGAAATGCTAGCCAGGATTGAAAAGAGCAACCTTAAATTGGAATGGGTGAAAATGGTCCTTGAAATGAATGCGCTCATGCTTATGGTTGCAGGGATTTCCAAAGATATCAGTTCGGCTGCTTCATCTTATGGGCAAGAAGCATCGCCAATCATATTACCAGAGCCAGAATGTGCCGTCATCGATCCCCCATCCTATGATACAACTATTGCATATGAAGAGTGGATGGACGAAGAGGCAGTGGAGAAAGCAGAAATTGAGCCATATGCGCTGCAGAGGAGGACGCATTTCAAAACTTATTGGAGGGCATCTTGGAGTCAGGAGGTTCACCATTCAGAGATCATTATAGCAGGTGATGCATTTTAGCTATGATTTGCAGACTTTGTGATGAACCATGTTTCAGCTGCAGGAACAATTGATGAAGACATCCATGTCAGTCTTGAGGGGGATAGACTATATTTTCGGATTGCTTGTAAACCTTCTCCTCTACATGTAACATCCCCACAAGTTGAGACATATGAGCAGCCAGCATCACCATTCCGGAGAGAGCATACACTGATAGTTGATAAGAAGGCAAAAGAGCGCCTTGTCGAGCCAGAGCATATTGATGAGGAGGTCTCACATGCGGAGCCAGAGCATACCATTGAGGAGGCATCACTTTGGGACGAGGATATCTTCATTCGGATAGATCTAGAGTCTTGCCTGCTTGCAATTGAGCTTCTACATTCACCTCTACCTTCCACTGAGGCTGATCATCCACCTGAGGAGCATTCATCAGAGCTTACTGTTCCCAATCAGGGAGATATATTTACCCATTCCATTTCTGAATCATGTGTTCTATTTTATATTTATTTTGATTCAGATATTTTGACACGTCGTACCTTTTGCAGCTCACATATGATTATAGATCGGAGGTATGCTTGGACATGTCACAGCTTGACGAACCTGTCGAGGAGGCCTACACGTATGATCTGGAGTTACCTGAGCAGCTGATAGAGGACACCAGGGAGATAGATGTCACAACACAAGATGATATTGAATTATTTCTAGTGAAGTATTGTCCACCGCTATGTATTTCATATATTTCTATAAACAATCCTCTTTGGAATACTTTTATTATGAGGGTAAATTTTTTGTAGCAAACTGATGCATCCTATTCTCTGCAGGGTACAGGTGGAGTCCTTGTAGGAGTGCCGGAGGATGCATTGCTGGAGTTCGTTGGTATTTGTGGAGGTTCGCATCTGGCGGAGCCACAGAAAGTGCAGTTGGAACAGTTACCTGCACAACTGAAGAGTCTGGATCCACCGTTTGAATCAGGTGATACTAATCCAATAGTGTAGCAATAGTGTAAAATTTTATGCTTTCAATAATCTCGAATCCCCTCGATAGCGAGAGGACCGTATAATTGTTTGCTTTCCTAGTAGATTGAATAAAAATAATAAAATAGATAAATAAATTCACTCCAATGTTGGAAACAATAATCTTTTACACCCAAACCCTTTATATGTTATTGATGGCCATCTTCTTCACATTTATATATGTCTCGCCCTTTTGCTCACCAACCATCGAGCATTTCTTTCATGATAAACTTTCTTTCTTATTCAGTTGACTTAATCACGCTTAGCAAAGTCGTGATTTTATTGATCGAGTCAATGAACAGAATTGTTTGGATTAGCTTGGGGAAGGTACTCTCATGCATCATTGCATGCGCATATAGTTGCATTAGGATTTCATGTCATTCATGTCATCATTTTCCATTCACCCCCATCATATTTATCACTGTTCATCATAATTATATTTTATGATCACATTAAGGACAATGTGTAGTTTAAGCTTGGGGGAGTGTGTTTCAATGCCATTTATTTACATTAGTTGTATTTTTACTTTATTTTAGGGTTTTTAGAAATTTTCAAATTTTTGCATAATTTTTCCGATTTTTCCATCTTATTTTCCTTTTATATGTGTTCATGCATCATATTGTGTGCTTGTTTTTCTTTTCTTTCTTTTCATTTCTCTTTTTAGACTAGAAATGATTTTCCCATGATTGCACTTTGTAGTTATGCACACTCTGCTGAGATTTCTTTACACACTCACGTAGCATTTTTCTTGAGTCTTATATGCTTCAATTTTATATTTATACGATGGATTTTATCTGGAACTCTTAGTTGATTGATATAGAGTTATTTCCTTGAGTAGATTGCCTTTTCAATATGCTTTTCCATAGCTGAGTTCATTTTTCCACAATATATATTCTCGAAACAATAAAAAAGATTGCATGAATTAATTAGGAAAATGAATGAATTATTTGCATGATTTGTATGATAACTAAGTATGTGCAATGAATGAGTATGATTCAAGAGAAATAGGATAACCCATGAAGCTTTAGTATTGATGAGTAGAAACTCTGATACCGAGCCCATGTCTAGATTCTATGATTTTTTCCTTTTATTTTGTATATTGCCAAACAAGTGGTCAAAGACCATCTCTGCATTCCATCGCGTTTACGTGAGTTTGCAAAATCCCCCCAAAAATATATAAATCAAACAAAATTCCTAAATAAAAGGTCCTTGGGGTTCCTTCTAACCCGATGGCCTAAGATCACCTGATCTGGGATGTATAGACCGCTCATTGCACTCCATTGCGTTTACACAAGTTTGCAAGACAAAAAGCCAAAAATAGCCAAAAGTATAAAACCACAAAAATTCCATATCCTTATCTCTATTTCTATTCAGAAGAAAGACATGTGCAGAGTTGAAGTTTTTCTAGGGTTCGGGAAAAAGTCTAGTGTGGTGATCTCCTAACTTCAATCGAACTCATTATCTCATTTCATGAACAACAAATTTATATCTTACATGCTTGGTACTTGATCATGATACATTTACGCTGGATAGAGAATCCGTTGTGAGTTTGAATTTAAATTCTATGGATTGAGTATATTGTATGGTAGGCTATGATAGGACTTCGTCTCCAATTTCATGTTGATGTTGAGTTCTTTATACTTTATTGAAAATCCATGATATATGCATGGTGCTAGGCTAGAATGCTATGTGTGGATGTGTATGCTTATTTATTCAGTTGATGTTGTGTGTGCTACATGAGATGAGGAATGATCTTGTCAATTCTGTTCTTTGGATTCTTTTATTTTATTATTTTTGTCTCCCGATGAACTTCTTATTTGTCTTCCTCGAGAACAAGTAAGAGGTAAGCTTGGGAGATTTTGATATGAATGTATTTTACACATTTATTCTCATACATTCATACCATGTTTCATCCTCCAAATCCCCATTTTATACGCATTTCGATGAATATTTGGAACTATTTCACTTTTGGAGCGTTTATGTTGATTTCAGGAAATTTGGATCGAATTGGAGCGATACAGTGCAATCTGGAGATGAAGCCATGATTAATGATGCAAGAGAATCAAGAATACCCTTGGATATGAGTTGGGAGCACCAACAGACAAGGAAGAAAGATCTATGAAAGTTAGAGCAAAGAAGAAGAAGAAACAAAGCCAAAACGCATGAAACGCCAAAGATTTACGCACTACATCCACCTTGTTTTGATTTCTTCTATCATTCCAAAGTACATCTTGACCTGGGGATATTTTTTAGTCATAGTAGACTTCATGACGGTTCCAACGCTGCCAAGAACACAAAAAACAGAGGTCAGATGAATTTTCTAGAATTTCAGCAAGATTGTATAGCAGTGCTGGAATTTGTGTATCAGTGTCACTCGACCGAGTGATACTTTCACTCCACCGAGTGAGATCCCACTAGGCCGAGTGACCAGAAAAAACATAATGCTGATTTTTGCAGTTTCTGCAGGAGATCCCACTCGACCGAGTGACATTTTCACTCGGCCGAGTGCGCTGGCGGCCAGAAATCTGAAAATTTGTTACAACTAGGGTTTTGGGTATTTCCACTTTTTCTTAGGGATTTGGGGCACATATAAATGCAAATTTGTAGCCGTCATTGCGGGGGAGTTCATATTATTTTTCTTGGAGATTTTTTTAGAGGTTAGGGCATACCCTAGGCCCCCTCTTGGATCTAAAAGTTTGTATTTGGATTGGATTTCTTCATGAACGCTAAGTATCTTTGTTATTGTTATTTGAATCATTGATTTAATATCTTTTTATATGCAAGCAATGTTTTTATTGATTTCTATATCATTATTGCGATGCTTGGTTGATTGTTGCTCTAGGGCAAAGGGGTGAACCCTATGGATCTAGGGTTTGATATGTGAAATCTAATGAATACCCATGTTGCTAAACTTATTTTAGGGTTAGATTATAGTTAATTTACTACGTATAGCTAGGGATTTCCATTGGATCTTGAGAGCTCGCGAGAGAGGATCTTGTTCTATGTGAAGCCCTAGATATTCGATTTAGATCTATAATCGAGATTTCCTAGAGTCGGTGCGCGAGAGCGACCAAAGCTAGCATCTTTATTATATTTCTATAATTATATTCGTTTGTACGACGGTAAAACAAATACGAACCACCATGATATAAATTCGAATTCACGTTGCGAGAGAGCGAACTTGAGTTGGAATTGAATTATATTGTTGATTTTAATGCTAGTAGTTTGAACTAGGCTTATGCAAGAGCGAGGTTCTAGTTTAGATTATTATAGACTTGCGTAGCACGAGAGCATGCATGGGTTTACAACTTAGTTGCGACAGTTTCACCATAAATCAAGAGTAGTAATATGGTAGTTCATTTTCCCATTGATGCTTGAATATCTATAGTGGGAATTCCCTAGTCCTAGACATTTTTTATTGATTGAATTTACATCCAAAATCTTTATCATCGACACCGACATCCATCACCATTGCCATTACATCATACCATAACCATCTCTACCAATAAACCTTCGTAGTCGAGCCAACCTAAGATAGATTGGAGCCAACACCACCTCCCTGTGGATACGATACCCGTTTGCCACTTGACCGTATGCTTACAGTAAAACTGCAGTAGTTTGGGAGTACATCCCGATGCGATCACAAACCGACTGAGTGCCTCAAACATTGCACTCGATCCAACTATGTACGATTCATCTGCTCCACCACACCATTCAACTGCGGATCTCGAGGAGTGCTGAAATGTCGGCGGATTACATGGAGCTTGCAGAAATTTCTAAACTCCATGAGGTGTACTCACCTCCATTATCGGATCTTAGCACCTTCACATGATTTTCGGTTTGTTCCTCTACCATGGTCTTCCACTCTCTAAGCATATCTAGTGTCTGGTCCTTTGATTTCATCAAGTACATCCAGACTTTGCGAGAGTAATCATCAATGGATAAGACAAAATACCTAGCTCCTCCTCTTGACGGCTCTGGGCATGGACCCCACACATCTGTGTGTACATAATCAAGTGGTTCTCTGCTAGTATGCTTTCCCGTGTTGAACTGCACCTTTGTCTTCTTTCCGTACACACAGAACTCGCAGAATTCTACACTTTCATTCGAGGTTTCAATCAGTTTTCTTCTTCGAAGTACATCGAGAGTCTTGTCACATGGATGACCCAAGTGATAATGCCACAACGTGGCTGAATCTATGGAACCTGAGCTCGAGGTGCTTACGTCTGCTTCTCCTTCAACTGTGGTACTTTGAAGGATATATAAGTTCCCCACTTTCTTCCCTTTCCTGACGACCATGGCTCCTTTCGAAACTCTCAATTGGTCTTTCTTAAAGACTGACTTGCATCCGACATTGTCCAAAACGCCTATGGAGATTAGGCTCTTCCACAGATCTGGGACATGCCTTACATCGGCTAGTGTACACACTATGCAGTCATGTATCTTGATCCAGACGGTTCGAATACCCGCAGTCTTGCATACTGCATTGTTCCTCATAAGAATTGAGCCTCCATCTTCCTTGATATGGTATGTAGCGAACCAACTCCTATGAGGAGTCATATTGTTTGAGCAACCATTATCCATGAGCCACGCAATATTTGCATCACCTGCAATCCCTACAGCAAACATTGCCGGATCTCCACCTTCATCACAAATGTGCTCACCATCTATCCCCAACGATACTGAACCGGACTCTTTCTCGGTATCCTTGCCTTTCTTCCTAACCTTGTTAGGACACTGGTTCGCAAAATGACCCTTTTGCTGACAATTGAAACATGTGATCTTCGTATACCTATCCTGTAAATGTCTCGACTTGGAGCTGTCATTGTTCTTCTTGTGGCCTCCTCTCCTTTCTTGTCGACCCCTCACATGTAATGGCTCCTCGTGGTTTTTTATATGATCTCTACCTTGAACCTTTCCATATAGTTGCTCGTTGTGAAGCTGCCTTCTCCTCTTCTATGGTGAGAGTCGTTCGGTTATAAATCATCGACCAAACGAATTGATTAAACTTATCAGGCAATGAACACAACAAGATAACCGCTTGTTGTTCATCCTCAATCTTCACATCCATACCCTGTAACTCTTGCACTATCCGGTTCAACTCATCCATGTGATCCTTCACCGCTGATCCAGACTTCATCTTGAGAGTATACAGCTGTTAAAGCAAATAGAGACGACTCGTGAAGGATTTCTTCATATACAGTTCCTAAAGCTTCTTCCAGATATCAGCCACCGTTGCTTCATCGAAGACTTCTCTCAAAACATTATCTACTAACGATAACTGAATCGCACGGTATGCCTTCCTCTCCATCTCTGCCCTAGCCGATTCTTTCACATCCTTATCGATATTTGTCACATCGAATACGATTTGGTAACATCTCGTCTGCATCAAAACATTCTTCACCTTCGTCGACCAGATTCGAAAATCATTACGACCGGTAAACTTCTCAATGTTCAATGTTGCTAAAGACACCATCTTCACCACTAACTTCCTTTGCAAAAGAACACAAGCTCTGATACCACTTGTTGGGAATAATATCGAAACAACTTGAGATTCATGCAGAAACCAATCCAACAAATTGATCATGAATCTAGGGCTAGCAATATAGAATCCCAATTCACCCAAAAAAATCCCTACGACCTTGCAAATAGAAGCAGCAAATGAATAATAGAAACAATCCAAATCAAACACAGACACAAGAGAATTTACTCTGGTTCGATTGCGAACAACCTACATCCAGCATTCCGAGACGATTCCACTATCAGAGAGATCCAATATAAGGTTACAATCTTACTTCCGCTCACGTGAGTAATAACTTGGCCAATAGCACAAGCCCTCACAACTCACTCAACGAAGAAGAAATCAAAGAAGAAGATGAAGAGAATCACTCAACTTCAAACACAATCTTCAAAGCCTAACCTCTCGACGAAGAACTGCAATGTCGGCTCTACCTCTCCCAAAAGCTCCAGATTTGAAAATAGGCCCTTAACCTAATCTAAAACAACAATTAGGCTTAAATAGGGACCCCAAAATCAAGGGGAAAACAATCCTGGCCGTTGCCTAAACTGCTGGCCCCGCGCACCGCTCGACCAAGCGGGATCATCACTCAGTCTACTCGACCGAGCTGATACGCGCCTCTTCAGCAGCTGGGTGGAAGTCGCGTGCACTTGGTAGAGTAGCAAGCCTACTCGATCGAGTAGCAAGTCAGCTCGACCGAGCTGATTTTCCTTATAGAGCTCTCGCAAAATAACCAACCCTTTGTAATTTGAGTCCATCTGACTCCCCTGTAGCTCGACCGAGTAGTCCATTACTTGACCGAGTAGCAGTCAGCACGACCGAGCAGTAGAGTGCCCGAGTGTAGCTGAACATGACTTTGCTTACTGTTTCTGCTCCGCGTTTGTAGCTCGGTCGAGCAGCTGGGATAGCTTGACTTAGTAGCCGGTGAAAAACTGTGTATGAGACTTGAATCACAAAATTTAACACGGCCATGCAATACCTTGGCTTACTTGGGCTTAGAGATTAACCCATGATAATTATCATGTTGGATCTGGATCTACGCCTGGAGGGGGGTGAATAGGCTTATAAAAAATTCTCGCACAACCCACGAGAAATCACACGCAGTTAATAATCACAAGCAGGGTAAAAAAGAAGCAATCACAGAATACACATAGATATACCCTGGTTCGGTCGTCCCACGACCTACTCCAGCCCCCAAGCAGATGCTAACATTAATATGTTCCTTTTATACAACTACAATTGGTCCTGAGGTCCCTATCCCCCACCTAGAATGTACCACACTCTCCGAGTGTAGAACACTATCAACCTAGTAAATGCTCTATCTTGACAAGTCCCACTTGTCAAGACCCACTTGTCTAGTCCCAGACTAAACAAGTCCCAAAAGAATACAAAAGTTGTAAAGTTTCCCCTACAAAGATCTACACACAATCACAAATATAGTGGTAAAGGAAAGGGTTAAAAAATGCTCAGATTATGATGGTGTGTCATCTCTGTCGTTCAGTACGACGTCAACTTCAGTCTGGCACAAACGGTGTCTCGATCTGACCCCTAGATCTCGATCTGTGTCTCCACGAAGATAAATAGCAATCTAGTCCGTGTTTTTAGCAAATCCAGTTCAAAACAATTTTTAGTCGGTCTGTGCATAAAGCAGCTCTCAATTTTTACGCAAGCATCTTATCTTCATGTGTCCACGTCAGCTTCTCTTCGTTTTCTGCTCGGAGATATATTTGTGTAGGTTTTGACGTCGAACTTCGACTCAGACGACTCCGACGAGGGCTTTGACATGGAGGCTGTAGGGAGATGCTCGGCGACTAGGGGGAAGTGCTCCAACGAGATGAATAGGGCAGCGAGAAGAGCTCGTCGGTGGGGTGGATGAAGGCATCAGAAGCTAGGGTGTGAAGCTGCCGGCAGCAAGAGGGTTTCATCGTCGTCGCTAGCGTTAGGTTGATGATGGATCACGGCAGCAGTGTCTACTCCATGGCGGCAAGGCTGAGCAAGCTCGACGGCAGCTTGCACGCAACGAAGTCAGGGCCCAATGAGGTAAGGTTGCAGCTGTCTTTTTAACTTGAGAATGAAGCTCGACAACGGCTTAGATGATCTGATCGACAGTGTCTTCTTTACGTCAGCTTTATGATATTCGGAAACAACCAGAGATGTTGTAGACGCTGCTTGATGATGCCTTGGTGCTTGTTGATGTTGCAACTTTGAGATTACTTGAAGATGTTGTGTGTGTTTCTTCTTCCCCTCCAACTTGATCCTCTTGAACACTTGCGGTAATGATGATCTCAATGGAGCTTTGGTCAAGGTGATGTTACGGCAATGATCAGCTTGGTCTATGATGATGTCTTAGGGGCTTGCGGCATGTGTGAAGGAGAGGCCAACTAAGTTTGCAGCTTGATGATGATGTAATGGGGCTTATTTTTGGCCTTGGCTATAGGAGTTGCGTGAGTTTCTTGCCTTGGGGATTTTTGCTTTTTAGCTGGCCCTTTCTTTTTGCCTTGCAGCAGTCTTTTCTTTGGGGTTTGCCGCACACCTTGGCTCCTCATGATGATATGGCTTGTATAGGGCTAGGTTTTTATGCTAGGGTTTTTGGGTCTTAGTTTGACAATTGGAATTTCGGCTATGATCAAATCCCCTTGAAGATAGGAGTGCTAATTGAATTGGGATTTGATTAGGTGTTTGAATAGGAAATGTGTAACGACCACTTTTCGTTGTACGTTGTTCGTGCACGTGCTTTTGGCCGTGCACGTGTTTGTTTTAGACCTTGTTTGTTTGTGAACACTTTCGTGTGATATGCCGTTGTGAACGTCTCTGAGAGTATTAAATAGTGGCACTAAATTGGAACGACGTTTCTCGAGTCGGTTTCCCACAATTTAATCTTATTCGATGAGACGTTGCGATTCCCACTTTTGACGGGAGACGTTTCTATTTTTAGTTTCGTCGTCCGATGTCGAAATTGAGATCCATCTTCTTAGTTAGCTCACACTCGTCATCACGATCACCCCGATATTTAGTTTATAATTTTTGGAGTTCATTTGACCACTTTTATATTTTTAACAAGGTTTATAATATTTTTAATAATTACGTTTTAAATTAATTTCAGCCAATAAAATTTATTTGGGTTTAAAACGTTTTAAAGAATTTTTGAGCCAATTTCCAGCTCATTTGGGCCCCACCTAAGCCTTGGGTGAGTTGGAGTTGGTTAGATTTAAATTTTAAATTATTTTAAACTCCTAATCTCCTTAGGATTAGCCCTAGACCTAGTCAACCCACCTACACTATATAAACAACCTCTAGAAAGACCTATTTTCGCAAGAAAATAACCCTAGCCGCTCCCAAAACTCAAATTTGACGTTGCGACGAATCGTCGCAACGTTGCGACGAACAGCTGCCGCACGACCGAGGAAACCGAGCCCGTTCCCCCGCTCCGACCGCTGGCCGCCCCCACACCCAGCTTGGCCCGCACCGCACCGCTCCGTTCTTCCGCACCGATCGAGAGGAGCTCTCGGTCTGACCGAGAGCTCAAGCCCGCACCCCGCTCCGCACAGCCGCATCCCCACTCTGCACCAACCCTCCGCACCGACCCGCTCTGTCGCCCCGCTTCGCCCGTGCCCGACCGAAGGGATTCCCCGCATCGCCCGCCCTCCGCAATGCTGCAACGGCTGCAACGTTGCAGTGCCCGCACCCCGCATCCAAGGCGTCCGACCGGTGCTGTCCCCCGCACCGACCGACAGATCTCTCCGCACTAAGGCCCGCACCGACCGCTGTGCTGTGCAAGCCTCGTCCCCCGTACCGACCAATGGAATCCCCCGCATTGGCTGTGTACGACCGAGGGCCATTCGTCGCAACCCCGCACCCGTCGCACCACTTGCCACCGTGGGCCCCCCAAGTTCTCCAGAGGTATTGTGGGTCCCCCATAGGTCCCTAGGACTACTGTGGGCCCCACCTAGATGCTTTCCCTCCGACGATTCGCCGTGTACGACGTTGCGACACGTCGTAGCCCGTCGTCGCACGTGCTAGCTTCGGGATCTGGACTCGTCGCTCCGGTTGACGCTCTGAATTTTCCAGCGAGGAAACTAATTTGGAATCAGGACTTGGAGTGCGTTCTCTTATTCCAACCCCCGGCGTCGCTACCCGACGCCGGTGTAGCTTTCGCGTCGTGTTGAGGTAACGCTTTGTACCCCTAGGACCCCCAACCTAATTGCATGCTAATCAAGACTAAAATCAGTATTTTTAAAGTATTTTAAATGTTTTAAATTCACTAATCAAGATTAATAATATGGACTTTAGGCCGGTGGACTTGTGCACGTAGGATAATTGTGATTTTGGATGCTCTTGGACGGTGTTTCTCAGACGTCGTACTTGCAGGCAAGTGAAACTTGCCAACTCTTGTGTAGGGCCATGTTTTTAGGCCACTTCCTTGTTTTCAGCGTAAAAGAGACTAGTCAGTGAAATGGAAGCTGGCAAGACGCCTATTTGATCTAGTTTGACAATGAAACTAGATCCGTCACCTAATTGATCTAGCTTGACAACGAAGCTAGATCCAACCCTTTAAACTTGTTGTTCATGCATACTAAACTGTCACGTTTACTTTCCTTATATGTACGCACTTTTAAGTGCCATGCATTGCATCTTACATGTCATCCGAATTGATTGTTGCATCGTAGCACACGCTACAAAATACTTGTACAATCCGTGTTTCCGTGTTTCCTGCTAGGTGCACCTCTAGGCCATCATGTTAAAACACTTCCTGGCTCGTGATCCAGATGCGGGCCTCATGTGTTGGTTGAAAACCAATGCCCGATACACGTGGAGGGGTAGGGATAAACGGTCACCTGAGCTTAGGAGTGGCCCGATCAGCCCTCTAGCCAGAAGGCGGAATCTCTGTGCACGAGGTGCTTACTTTCCTTGTCTTGTACTTGTCTTGTGAATGATTCATGTAATACTTGTCATCCATGCCATGTTTAAATGCCATGCTCGTACTTTACTTTACTTTACATTACTTGTTGCATTCATACTTTAAACTGCCATGTCATTGCATTCATGCTAGAACTGCTAGGTTGCTTTACCTACTTTCAGTTTCCTTGCACAAGTCTCTTGTAGACTTGCTGACATGTGCCTCTTGCTCTTTTGGGTGTCACATGTTAGACCCTGAGCCGGAGACCGTTGCTGTGTACGTGATGTTTTGCTGACGCTGAGTCTGAGTCCATGATTGCCCAGGAGGAGTTTTGTGGACACCGGAGACCTTTCTTGGTGACTTTGCTGAGTTTCTTTTGTTTTATGCTTTGTTGTTAGTTGTTGGTGCGTGGCACCTTTGTTTTGTACGCTGTACTTTTGTTGGCCATGTTTGGGCCTTAGACTCTTTTCTTTTAGCCTGGTGGCTTTTTCCGTGATGTTGAAACTTATTTTATGGATATTTTGAGATATCTCTTTTGTCTCATTCTATTATTATTATCTTTGTTTCGTTCGCATTGCAAGGACCTGCAGTTTTAAATTTGATTGACGCTTATCGGACTTGCAGCTTTGTAGCTTCAAGTCTGAGCGGACCTTCTCACGCTTCGCCTCCATATTTTTGGGAAGCGGGGCGTGACAGGTTTTGTTGGTGGCCCATGCAGGTCCAATCTTGCAATTGCGAATTAACGGAACAACGATAATAACAGAATGTCCATTAAATAAATTGCAACATCCGAGTCATAAGCCCTGAGTCAAGTTGTTTATTTAGGACACTAGGTGATAAGAAGACTTAGTTAGACGTCTGCGCTTGCTAGATAGAGGCCCTGACTGTTAGTTAGACTCCCTGCTAGCAATTGATTTAATTGTCGTAGGAGTTACCTTAGTGGTCCTTGTCTGCCTCTGACCATATTAGACTTCTAGACTTTCCTTCAGTCGTTCGCTTGGGTTCATCGATTTCGGACCAAGCTGAACGCATTTCATTACCGTCTAGCTCCTTAGAAAGTCGTAGCGCTTAGTTTTAATCTTTAGTTGGTCGACCGTAGGAGTTCCCTGTAGATTCTCCTGATTCATATCCTAGGCGTATGTATGTTCCGATCATCCGACTAATTTCCTTGCCTCGATTCATGAGATCGCCTCATGACGATCGTCGTCAATCTTCGAACCTCTCCATTACGAACCTTGAATCTCCTGAAAGTATTTTTTTTCGACTTCCTCCTCTCCGAAGTTTAACCTTGTTCCAAATTTTAATGTATATATACTTATACTTCATCCTCCTTCGTTGATTTAAAATTTTAAAACTTTTGTCAGAATTTTTGAACACTAGCTTATAATATTTTTCTAGCCTATATTTTTCGTACTTATGTAAATGCGTTGCCCCTTCATATATTAATTTTATTCTGAACCGTACTTTTGCTTTGCCCAATTCGATTTACAATTTTCCTTCTTATTTGTGTTATACGAATGATACGTCGTGTTTACTTTAATATACTTTCAAGACACATGGAATTTCAGCAAGTTGGCTTTTGCTCGTCGTTTTCGCTACTTCAGATTTTTGCAAAATTATTATTTTCATAACCACTTCCTGCTTTAGACCCTCCATGATTTGATTTTAAGGATTTGCTATTCGATCTTGATAATTCTTATACTAAGTCATTATTATTTTCTTTCCGCTCACCATACATGCTTTTAAAAAGAAAAATTTCTAAACCAAATTGAATTTCAATTATTTTTATACCCGTACCAGGCTCGTTGTGCTTGTACGCTAAGAGCTTAGTGTAACCAGTTTTATTTTTTGACGAATCCTGATTTCTCTCAAAGGAGTTTCAATATTAATTTTCCATAGCCTAAAAGTTTTGAAAACATTTAACCTGAGTTCAAATTCTTCCGTTACTTGATTTCATTCTTTGACTTTAAAAAAAAAACTTTTGACAACATTATATTAAATTACTGACGTATAAAATTTTCTAAACCATGTCCTTAATGTTCGTGTAAATGATTTTACTTCCTTTTAAAAAATTTTTTTTTAACCAATAGGCCATTTTCTCTTATTTTGAATATTCGAATCAAACTTATTTGAACAACTCGTTTTATCGATCTCCAAATATTTCTTTACATGCGAGGATTTTAATTTTTGAAGAACGACAGTTTTCAAACTCCACGTATTTTAGCTTATGCTAGTTACCCTATTTCTTTCCCCCTCCTATATAAGCATCACTACATCTCCCTTTTCCCTCAACCTAAACATCACCATTGAGGCAAAGTTTCGTCTAACCAAGCTGTCCCCTTGCATTCGTCCTAGCTGAACTCGTGCTTATCGATCCTTCCCTCGTCACGCTTTCGACCTCGACCCCCCTTTTGTTGCTTAGACTTTAGTGCCCGTCAAGGTCTGTGTCAACTCTTAGTTGTTAGTAGACCCTTGGACCTTTGTGAGGTGTCGTAGTGCACGTACCTAAGTTGTGTACGTGGGCTTGAATGAGTATACCCCCATAGTATATTGATGCTTGCCTATTGTGTGATATATATATATATATATATATATATATATATATATATATATATATATATATATATATATATATATATATATACATACATACATACATACTCGGAGTTATTCGTGATATTATGAAGTTGTTTATGTGTTAGTATTTATAAATTTGGGTGTGGTTAGCTATACCATACTAGGGATGCTTGTGTATATAAGAATTAGTGTGGGGATATCTGATGGAGTGTATGTAATTAGAGATACTTATAATGGTTGAAATAAAATGATTGGTAAGGCTATGTATATGCTAGGTGTGATGATAATAATAGGTGAACGTATAGATAAGAAAGTAGTCCTATTGAGTGACCCATATATTAGTACATATGAGTATGTGCTCGTAGGTAGATATGTATTGTGCTTGGACGTAAGTAGTTATGTTTTGTTGCCTGAGTATATAGGTGATATGCATATGATAGTAGAATTATAATTTTGATTGGTACTGCTTGCTTTTACGGATGTTGTATGCGTGTATACCAGGAGGTATACACTACTATTGCACATCTTAATTATGTATGTATAGATGTGTTAATATACAAATTATAGGTAGTAGGCTATGGTGTGAATATATATATGTTACATGTGTGTGACTATACGATGAATGCGCATGCATGTATTAGGGAGTGTATTATAATTATACATGTGCTGATGTCTGTATTATTATTATTATGGTATATAGAGTGATTAAAATATGTGGGTATTACCTGAATAAATATTAAGTGTGATTGACTTACGGTATGTACATGGTTGTATTAGTAGACGTATAAATATTGGAGTGATATTGGTATAGGTATGAATGCCGTGTTACGTATATAGAATATTCTGATATGTGTATTGAGTCTCACTCAAGCTTAAGTGGGTATACTCTAAGTATATTGAATGTATGTTTGTAGTTGAATATAGCGATGTTTGATGTATGTATAGTGATGGGAGTGTTGTGCCTGGTTGTGTTACACACATGATTGTGGGTCGCTACGTCAGTATATAGTTATAGGTGTTGGTCTTGTGGTATAGTTAATTACTAAGGACTTGCCCGTGTGAACATATGTGTACTAGCTAGACTAGATGAGTAGTTGTGCTAAGTATATAGTGGTGTGATTGGTATGAACGAAATGTTAGCGTGTATGGGTGTGCACCATGCACGGGTAAGTATGTGCTTAGTTAAAGTTATTGGTGACTATAGTATATGTGGCGTGTCGTAAATACAGTTATAGGACCGTATGTGATGTGAATACGTGGTGAACTACTTGCATGCATTTGAATGACCATATATTGTGAAACTATAGTAGTGATGAATGCATATTAGATATAATGAACCTTGATTAATAATGGTATGGTGTGACTACATGAGTTGATGTGTTTGGTATTGGATGTGTACTAGGAAATATTAGAGGGTAGTATACCCTTGATGTTTGTGCATAGGTAGCTATCTATACGTAGAGCAATGATTGTATTTGCTAAGTGTGAGACTATCCTTATGTGAGTATCTGAACTATTGTTTTGTACTAGGTAAGTAGTAGTTATATAAGGGATGTATGTTTATATATGTGATTGAAATACATGTATGAATTTGACTGGCTATAATAGGTATAAGTGTATAACGTACGTGAATGTATATATATACGTGTTGGTAGTGTTAACGTTTGACTACCTAGTGCATATATAAGCACCTGTAATGACTATACCTGGTTTGAATTATTATGACTTGAATGGGGTAGTTACTAGAGCGACTAGCTATATTAGAAAGTCCGAGGACGGACTTTATTCTAAGGTGGGGAGGATGTAACGACCACTTTTCGTTGTATGTTGTTCGTGCACGTGCTTTTGGCCGTGCACGTGTTTGTTTTAGACCTTGTTTGTTTGTGAACACTTTCGTGTGATATGCCGTTGTGAACGTCTCTGAGAGTATTAAATAGTGGCACTAAATTGGAACAACGTTTCTCTAGTCGTTTTCCCACAATTTAATCTTATTCGATGAGACGTTGCGATTCCCACTTTTGACGGGAGACGTTTCTATTTTTAGTTTCGTCGTCCGATGTCGAAATTGAGATCCATCTTCTTAGTTAGCTCACTCTCGTCATCACGACCACCCCGATATTTATTTTATACTTTTTGGAGTTCATTTGACCACTTTTATATTTTTAACAAGGTTTATAATATTTTTAATAATTACGTTTTAAATTAATTTCGGCCAATAAAATTTATTTGAGTTTAAAACGTTTCAAAGAATTTTTGAGCCAATTTCCAGCTCATTTGGGCCCCACCTAAGCCTTGAGTGAGTTGGAGTTGGTTAGATTTGAATTTTAAATTATTTTAAACTCCTAATCTCATTAGGATTAGCCCTAGACCTAGTCAACCCACCTACACTATATAAACAACCTCTAGAAAGACCTATTTTCGCAAGAAAATAACCCTAGCCGCTCCCAAAACTCAAATTTGACGTTGCGACGAATCGTCGCAACGTTGCGACGAACAGCTGCCGCACGACCGAGGAAACCGAGCCTGTTCCCCCGCTCCGACCGCTGGCCGCCCCCGCACCCAGCTTGGCCCACACCACTCCGCTCCGTTCTTCCGCACCGACCGAGAGAAGCTCTCGGTTTGATCGAGAGCTCAAGCCCGCACCCCGCTCCGCACAGCCGCATCCCCGCTCCACACCAACCCTCCGCACCGACCCGCTCTGTCGCCCCGCTTCGCCCGTGCCCGACCGAAGGGATTCCCCGCATCGCCCGCCCTCCGCAACGTTGCAACGGCTGCAACGTTGCAGCGCCCGCACCCCCGCATCCAAGGCGCCCGACCGGTGCTGTCCCCCGCACCGCCCGACAGATCTCTCTGCACCAAGGCCCACACCGACCGCTGCGCTGTGCAAGCCTCGTCCCCCGCACCGACCGATGGAATCCCCCGCATTGGCTGTGTAAGACCGAGGGCCATTCGTCGCAACCCCGCACCCGTCGCACCACTTGCCACCGTGGGCCCCCCCAAGTTCTCCAGAGGTATTGTGGGTCCCCCATAGGTCCCTAGGACTACTGTGGGCCCCACCTAGATGCTTTCCCTCTGACGATTCGCCGTGTACGATGTTGCGACACGTCGTAGCCCGTCGTCGCACGTGCTAGCTTCGGGATCTGGACTCGTCGCTCCGGTTGACGCTCTGAATTTTCCAGCGAGGAAACTAATTTGGAATCAGGACTTGGAGCGCGTTCTCTTATTCCAACCCCCGGCGTCGCTACCCGACGCCAGTGTAGCTTTCGCGTCGTGTTGAGGTAACGCTTTGCACCCCTAGGACCCCCAACCCAATTGCATGCTAATCAAGACTAAAATCAGTATTTTTAAAGTATTTTAAATGTTTTAAATTCACTAATCCAGATTAATAATATGGACTTTAGGCCGGTGGACTTGTGCACGTAGGATAATTGTGATTTTGGACGCTCTTGGACGGTGTTTCTCAGACGTCGTACTTGTAGGCAAGTGAAACTTGCCAACTCTTGTGTAGGACCATGTTTTTAGGCCACTTCCTTGTTTTCAGCGTAAAAGAGACTAGTCAGTGAAATGATAGCTGGCTAGACGCCTATTTGATCTAGTTTGACAACGAAACTAGATCCGTCACGTAATTGATCTAGCTTGACAACGAAGCTAGATCCAACCCTTTAAACTTGTTGTTCATGCATACTAAACTGTCACGTTTACTTTCCTTATCTGTACGCACTTTTAACTGCCATGCATTGTGTAACGACTGCTTTTCATGTATCTGGATTTATTGTAATATAATATATGTTTTGGTGGATTTTCTCCTCATGTGTGGTTTTCGTCTCCGTAGCTTTCATTTTCGATCGATTCGTCGTATTTTCTCGTTTCTTTCTTAGGATCGTCGATTTCGAAGTACGTCATTCGTGACGGGCTTCATAACGGTCGTATCTTACTATTAGATCAAGCCTAGGAGTCTTAGGAATCGATCCCGGGGCCCCGCGCTCCGTATCGGAACTTTTGGTGCTCATTAGCCGGTGTAAGAAGGGGCACCGACCGACTAGATGACGATCCAGTCGGTCGGCAATCCTTCTTGGACCGACTAGTTGGCTTTCTAAATTATTCAGGAGTTGCTGTTTATCGTTAGTCGGTCTAAGAACGTTGGTTGACCGACTAGGTTGCAAACTAGTCGGTTAGCAATGCTTCTTTAACCGACTAACTCTTCAACTTATTTTTGGTATCAATACTGTTCACTCTTAGTCGGTCTAAGAACGTTCATCGACCGACTAGATGCTAAACTAGTCGGTCAGTATTTGTTCTCCGACCGACTAACTCTAAAATCCTATTTTCGTTCAGAAGTTACTGTTTACACTTAGTCGGTCTGCGTTGGTCGACCGACCGACTAGTTGCCAAACTAGTCGGTCAGTGGTTGCTCTTTGACCGACTAATCTGTGTAAAAACCCTAATTTCTGGGCAGCCGCCAGCCTAGCCTATTTATACCCAACCCAAACGATTTCATCTTCCTCCACTCGACTCTAAACCCTAAAATCTCCCCCATTGAGCCCCCATCTTCCTCCAAGCTTCATTTCTTCATTCCAAGCCCTAGATCCATCATCTAAACCCTCCATCCACTCTTTCCACCTCTCATTTTCTCCAAATCTCCATCAAATCCCCAAAATCCCCCAAAAACCCTAATTCTCCAAACTTCTCCAATCTTTTCCAGATCTGGTCCTAGGGTTCTCCGGAGTGTTTCTTCCGCCTCCTCTCGGTAAGAAATCGATCTACCGTTGTTTTCATAACCTATTTATATTTTTATGAAACCCTAATAAAATTTCATGTTGTTTGATGTTTGTTTCCCCATAACAGCGATTTCCCCGTAGATTAGCATCCGAGAGACGAGGTTGATCGTCATCCCCGGTGCTAGGCAAGTGAAACTTGTCACTTAGGGTTTAGGCCATGTTTTAGGCCATTTTGCTTGTTGTAGGCGTAAAAGAGGCTAGGCGACGAAATGATACTCGCCTAGGCGCAAATTGGGGAACTAGCTCGACAACGAAGCTAGTTCCGACATTTAGCATGTTGCACAATTACCATGTCACGTTTACTTTCCCTTATCGGTACGCAAATAAATTGTCATGTCATTGCATCCTTTATGTATTTCAGTGATTGCGTAGCTTTGCTACAATGTTTGTGTTCCTGGCTCGTGTTCCAGAAGCGGGCCATGTGTTGGTTGATAGCCAATGCCCGAATTGCTTATTTCCGGCTAGGTGCACCCCTACGCCAAATGTTTAAGAATGCGAGCTCATGTGCGGGGCAACCCCGGCTCACTTGCTGAGCTCTTGTGCGGGGACCCTGGCTCGATTACATGTGGGTATTGGGGGTAAGAGTTAAGCGGCCAATCAACTGGGAGTCTGCCCGATCAGCAACTGCAGTGGTAAGACGTAAACTCTGGGGTGGGGTAGTTGGTGAATGTTATACCATTCAGCCGTAAGGCGTAAACATCTACAAAACAACGTGGAACGTGAATAGTGAATTGATTGAGATTGTTAGTAGCTTGGCTACTCTTTTCCTGTCCTGTCTTGTCTTGTCCCGATAATTGTTCTCTTGTACAAATTGTCTTGCCATGTCTTGATTGTGCACTCATGTTATAACTGCCATGTCATGCATACTATAACTGCTAGGTTGCTAGTTGCCTTACTTTCAGTTTCCTTGCCCAAGTATTTTAGACTTGCTGACATGTGCCCCTTTACTCTTTTGGGTGACACATGTTAGATCCTGAGCCTGAGTACCTTGTTGAGGACGAGGTGTTTGCTGACGCCGAGCCCGAGCCTGTGTTCGACGGGGAGTACGTGGACACTGGGGACCAGTCCTAGTGTCTTCGTTGTGTTTTACTTTTGTTAGACAATTGTTTTGTTATCGGTGCGTAGCACCTATACTTTGTTATGTCGTCGCTTTTGTTGGCCTTGTTCTGGGCCTTTAGACTTTTTCTTTTAGCCTGGTGGCTTTTCTGGATGTTGGACTTATTTTCATGTTGGACAATTTATGAGATATGAAATTTTATTTCAGTCTCTCCTTGTGTTATTATTGTTGTTCCGTTGTGGTTACAGGGACCTGCTTATGTTTTATTGATGCTTATCGGATTTGGGGCTTCACAGCTCCACTCCCGTGCGGACCTTTTCACGTCTCGCCTCCATTTTAGGGAAGCGGGTCGTGACAGGTTTTGTTGGTGGCCCATGCAGGTCCTTCTGTAACTGCGATTTTTGGAATAGCGATAATAATATTAGAATGTCCATTAAACTAAGGTCGACGTCCGAGTCATAAGCTATGAGTCTAATCTGATTCGTTTTCTGTGTCATTAGATGGCAGGAAGGCGTTTCACCCGTGGTGGGGGCAGCGGTGCGCTCCCTCATGATGAGGAGCCTGAGCGGGAACCCACCAGCGGTGAGATGATGCGGATGATGCTGCAGATGATGCAAGTGCAGCAGGGCGTGCTCCTACAAGTCCAGAATGCTCCACTAGCTCGAGCTGCCCGGGCTCTTCCGGATGCCCCTCGCTCTGAGCCAGGAGCGAAGCAATTTCGGGAGCTGGGTCCCGCGTATTTTGATGGTTCTGAGGGTCCTCTGGCTGCCGATGAGTGGATTCGGAACATTGAGGACAATCTGAAGATGGCCAAGATCACCCCGGCTGGATGGGTTGATTTGGCGAAGAGGCAACTCAAGGATAATACTCGGAATTGGTGGGATGCGGAAGAGAAGATGTTGGTGGAGCCGATCGTCTGGGCTACCTTTAAGGCCAGATTTGAGGGTGAGTTCTTCCCGAAGGCTGCCAGGGAAGAGATGCTGCAGCGTTTTATCGATTTGAAGCAAGGAAGCTCGTCGGTGGACCAGTACCGCCAGGAGTTCATGAGGCTGAGTCGGTTTGCACCGAAGATGGTGCAGGACGCTGAGGAGAGAGCTCAGAGGTTCCTGCAGGGACTTGCTTCGGAGCTCCAGAGCTTTGTGACCTCCTCTGACCGGGAATATTATCAGAAGGTTCTAGTAGCAGCCAAGAGGCAGGAGCTGCTCGTGAACCAGAGGAAGGGATCTTTGGTTGGTGCTGGGAAGAGGCCTGTGGAACAGGCGAGAGCTGTGGTTAGACCTGGATTCAGGCCTAACCAGCCAGCTCAGTTTAAGAGGCCAGGAGGGCATATTCTGAAGACTTGCCATTTCTGCGGCAAGCCTGGCCACGTCAAGGATCAGTGTCGGAAGTTTTTGGGCCAGTGTCTGGTTTGTGGTGATGCTTCCCATGCCGCAAAGGATTGTCGGCATGCGAATCAGCTGCGGAGGGCACCTGTTGCAGCACAGCTGTTGTAGCAGCGAGCGTCTGTTCCTGCTGGACGTGGAGCAGCTCTTGTTCCACAGGGGCAGGCTTTCCGGCAGGCTGTTCCGCCGAGGAGGCAGGCTTTTCTGATGACCGCTGTGGAGAGCGAGGCTGTGGATGAGGTTATCGCAGGTAATCCTCAATCTAGCTATTACTTTCCTAGCTGGTTTTGATTGTTAGATTATGTTGTTTGCTTGAACATGGTTGTTTGCTAGACTAGGGTTTGATTGCTAAATTGCTTGTTAGGTGTGATTTTGGTGTGCACATTTCCTGCACGGGTCCTCTTTGACTCTGGTGCATCGATGTGCATTATTTCTCGGAGCTTTGTGGAGAGGCATTCCTTGTCGACGTCCCCTCTTTCCAAGAGTTGGAATATCGTCACAGGGAATGGCGTGGTCTCGGTGCATCGTGGTTGCAATTCTTGCTCGTTGGTGGTCTGTGGACATGAGCTTTTCGCTGATTTCATTGTCCACGACATCATCAACTATGATGCAGTTCTTGGGATGGACTGGCTAGCGAGCTTCTATGCTACGATCGACTGTCGAAGGAAGAAGGTGGTGTTCGAGATTCCCGGACATCCAGTGTTTGAGTTCAGTCATGGTAGCAGTTCGCTTGGTCCTGTCAGATTTCGGGCCAGGCCGGTGGAGGTTGTGGCTATGCAGATGGAGCTGGAGTGGCCAGCTGTGGTGCGTGATTTTGTCGACGTCTTCCCCGAGGAGATGTCTGGTTTGCCACCTGATCGAGCTCTGGAATTTTCTATTGATCTTTTTCCAGGTGCGCAGCCGATTTCGAAGGTGCCGTATCGTATGGCACCTGCAGAATTGGAAGAGTTGCGGAAGCAGTTGGATGAGCTTTTGCAGAAGGGTTATATTAATCCTAGCGTGTCTCCGTGGGGAGCACCGGTGTTGTTGGTAAAGAAGAAGGATGGTTCGCGTCGCATGTGCATGGACTATCGGGAGCTGAATGCGGTGACCATTAAGAATAAATACCCGTTGCCTCGCATCGATGATATTTTTGATCAGCTTGGAGGTTCGAGTGTGTTTTCTTAATTGGATTTGAGGAGTGGTTACCATCAGTTGAAGGTGAAGAAGGATGATGTTCCGAAGACAGCGTTTAGGACGAAGTATGGACACTATGAGTTTGTGGTTATGCCTTTCGGCATAACCAACGCGCCCGCAGTTTTCATGAATCTGATGAACCTGATTTTCTACGACTTTTTGGATAAGTTTGTCGTTATCTTTATTGACGACATTCTGATCTATTCGAAGTCGAAGGAAGAGCATGCCTCGCACTTGAGGAAGGTATTGGAGATTTTGAGGAAGCATCGTTTGTATGCTAAGTTTTCGAAGTGCGTGTTTTGGCTGGATCGAGTTGCTTTTCTGGGGCATGTGGTGACTGGAGATGGTATTTCTGTGGATCCCGAGAAGATTAGGGCCATCAGGGAGTGGCATGTTCCGTCGTCTGCGTCTGAGATTCGGAGTTTCCTTAGACTTGCTGGTTATTATCGGCGATTCATTAAGGACTTTTCCCGTATTGCTGAGCCGATGACCAGGTTGACGCGGAAGGATGTTGCTTTTGTTTGGTCGGGTGATTGTGAAAGGGCTTTTGGTATTCTGAAGGAGAGGTTGACGACCGCCCCTATTCTTGTTGTGCCTGATCGCAGCGGTGGATTTGAGATCTTTTGCGATGCTTCTGGCAAGGGTCTCGGTTGTGTGTTGCATCAGCATGGGCATGTTGTGGCGTATGCGTCTCGTCAGCTTAAGGTTCATGAGAAGAATTACCCGACGCATGATTTGGAGTTGGCTGCCGTTGTGTTTGCTCTTAAGATTTGGAGGCACTTCTTGCTGAGTGAGAAAGTGAAGATTTTCACCGATCACAAAAGCTTGAAGTATATTTTCACTCAGAAGGAGCTCAACATGCGACAGCGTCGATGGTTGGAGCTTATGGCGGATTATGAGATTGATTTGCAGTTTCACCCTGGCAAGGTGAATGTGGTTCCCGATGCTTTGAGTAGGCTTCCCGCGGTGATGATGTTGACCTCGCAGTGGAGATTGCAGCAGGATTTTTGCGAGTCTGGTGTGGAGATTGTTCTTCCTGGGGAGGCTTCTTCGTTGATGTACATGCAGGTACAGTCGACGATCGTGGATCGGATTAAGGCTGGCCAGGCTGAGGATTCGAAGCTGGTGAGGATTCGGGAGCAGGTGGAAGCCGGTCTGCGGACTGACTTTTTGATTCATGAGGATGGCTCGCTGAGGTTTGGAGCCAGGTTGTGTGTGCCGGCTGGGGATATCAGAGAGGAGTTGATGGTGGAGGCACACAGTTCGCCGTATTCTGTGCATCCTGGTGGCACCAAGATGTACCAGGATCTTCGTCTGAATTATTGGTGGCATGGTATGAAGAGGAGCGTGGCTCGGAGTGTAGCCAAGTGCTTGGTTTGTCAGCAAGTGAAGGCGGAGCATCAGCGTTCGGCCGGGTTGCTACAACCGCTTCCGATTCCGGAGTGGAAGTGGCAGCACATCACTATGGATTTCGTGACTGGACTACCTCGGAGTCCGAAGCAGAATGACGCGATTTGGGTGATCGTGGATCGATTGACCAAATCTGCGCACTTTATTCCGTTTCGAGTGGGGCAGTCCACTGAGGCGCTGGCAAGGAGGTATATGGAGGAAGTCGTGCGACTTCATGGAGTCCCCGTGAGTATCGTGTCGGACAGAGACACGAGATTCACATCTCAGTTCTGGCAGAGTTTGCAGAAGAGCTTGGGTACGCGTCTGAGTTTCAGCATGGCGTACCATCCGCAGACGGATGGCCAGTCCGAGAGGACGATTCAGATTTTGGAAGACATGCTGAGGGCGTGCATGTTGGATTTCAAGGGTTCGTGGGAGGACCATCTACATCTGGTAGAGTTTTCCTACAACAACAGCTTCCAGGCGAGTATTGGCATGGCGCCTTTCGCCGCTCTTTATGGGAGGAAATGTCGATCGCCATTGAGTTGGGATGACGTTGGTGATCGGGAGTTATTGGGACCTGAGATGATTGTGGAGACCGTGGAGATCGTCAGGAATATTCGGGAGAGGTTGAGAATTGCTCAGGACCGTTTTAAGCATTGGGCGGATGCTAAACGTCGTCCTTTGGAGTTTCAGCCGGGCGACCATGTGTTCTTGAAGATTTCCCCGAATCGTGGTGTGATTCGTTTCGGGAAGTGTGGGAAGTTGAGCCCGCGATACATTGGACCATTTGATGTTCTGGAGAGGGTTGGCGAGGTAGCTTATCGCTTGGCCTTGCCGCCATCTTTGGAAGGAGTTCACAATGTTTTCCATGTGTCGCAGCTTCGTCGATACATTAGCGATCCGTCTCATGCTGTGGATTTTTCGGAGATTACCGTTTGCCCCGATATGACGTATGACCAGCATCCAGTGCAGATTCTGGACAAGCGTCAGAAATCGCTTCGGAACAAGGTTGTCAACCTTGTGTGGGTGATGTGGCGACACGGCTCACCTGGAGAGTCTACTTGGGAGAATGAGGATGAGATGCGAGAGCGTTTCCCACTTTTGTTTCCGGACTCGTGAGTATTTGGAAATTCCGAGGACGGAATTTTTCTTAAGTTGGGGAGGATGTAACGACTGCTTTTCATGTATCTGGATTTATTGTAATATAATATATGTTTTGGTGGATTTTCTCCTCATGTGTGGTTTTCGTCTCCGTAGCTTTCATTTTCGATCGATTCGTCGTATTTTCTCGTTTCTTTCTTAGGATCGTCGATTTCGAAGTACGTCATTCGTGACGGGCTTCATAACGGTCATATCTTACTATTAGATCAAGCCTAGGAGTCTTAGGAATCGATCCTGGGGCCCCGCGCTCCGTATCGGAACTTTTGGTGCTCATTAGCCGGTGTAAGAAGGGGCACCGACCGACTAGATGACGATCCAGTCGGTTGGCAATCCTTCTTGGACCGACTAGTTGGCTTTCTAAATTATTCAGGAGTTACTGTTTATCGTTAGTCGGTCTAAGAACGTTGGTTGACCGACTAGGTTGCAAACTAGTCGGTCAGTAATGCTTCTTTAACCGACTAACTCTTCAACTTATTTTTGGTATCAATACTGTTCACGCTTAGTCGGTCTAAGAACGTTCATCGACCGACTAGATGCTAAACTAGTCGGTCAGTATTTGTTCTCCGACCGACTAACTCTAAAATCCTATTTTCGTTCAGAAGTTACTGTTTACACTTAGTCGGTCTGCATTGGTCGACCGACCGACTAGTTGCCAAACTAGTCGGTCAGTGGTTGCTCTTTGACCGACTAATCTGTGTAAAAACCCTAATTTCTGGGCAGCCGCCAGCCTAGCCTATTTATACCCAACCCAAACGATTTCATCTTCCTCCACTCGACTCTAAACCCTAAAATCTCCCCCATTGAGCCCCCATCTTCCTCCAAGCTTCATTTCTTCATTCCAAGCCCAAGATCCATCATCTAAACCCTCCATCCACTCTTTCCACCTCTCATTTTCTCCAAATCTCCATCAAATCCCCAAAATCCCCCAAAAACCCTAATTCTCCAAACTTCTCCAATCTTTTCCAGATCTGGTCCTAGGGTTCTCCGGAGTGTTTCTTCCGCCTCCTCTCGGTAAGAAATCGATCTACCGTTGTTTTCATAACCTATTTATATTTTTATGAAACCCTAATAAAATTTCATGTTGTTTGATGTTTGTTTCCCCATAACAGCGATTTCCCCGTAGATTAGCATCCGAGAGACGAGGTTGATCGTCATCCCCGGTGCTAGGCAAGTGAAACTTGCCACTTAGGGTTTAGGCCATGTTTTAGGCCATTTTGCTTGTTGTAGGCGTAAAAGAGGCTAGGCGACGAAATGATACTCGCCTAGGCGCAAATTGGGGAACTAGCTCGACAACGAAGCTAGTTCCGACATTTAGCATGTTGCACAATTACCATGTCACGTTTACTTTCCCTTATCAGTACGCAAATAAATTGTCATGTCATTGCATCCTTTATGTATTTCAGTGATTGCGTAGCTTTGCTACAATGTTTGTGTTCCTGGCTCGTGTTCCAGAAGCGGGCCATGTGTTGGTTGATAGCCAATGCCTGAATTTCTTGTTTCCGGCTAGGTGCACCCCTACGCCAAATGTTTAAGAATGCGAGCTCATGTGCGGGGCAACCCCGGCTCACTTGCTGAGCTCTTGTGCGAGGACCCTGGCTCGATTACATGTGGGTATTGGGGGTAAGAGTTAAGCGGCCAATCAACTGGGAGTCTGCCCGATCAGCAACTGCAGTGGTAAGGCGTAAACTCTGGGGTGGGGTAGTTGGTGAATGTTATACCATTCAGCCGTAAGGCGTAAACATCTACAAAACAACGTGGAACGTGAATAGTGAATTGATTGAGATTGTTAGTAGCTTGGCTACTCTTGTCATGTCTTGTCTTGTCTTGTCCCGATAATTGTTCTCTTGTACAAATTGTCTTGCCATGTCTTGATTGTGCACTCATGTTATAACTGCCATGTCATGCAAACTATAACTGCTAGGTTGCTAGTTGCCTTACTTTCAGTTTCCTTGCCCAAGTCTTTTAGACTTGTTGACATGTGCCCCTTTACTCTTTTGGGTGACACATGTTAGATCCTGAGCCTGAGTACCTTGTTGAGGACGAGGTGTTTTGTCACGCCCCGCTTACCATTATACTTGGGGCGAGGACGTGAGCGGGTCCGCATGTGCTTAAAGCAAAGAAGAGGTATTTTTTTTCTTCTTCCTTGACTTAAGCACACTAAGCGTGATTTTAGCGAAGGCAGGTCCCTGCACGCGAATCTTCACAAGCAGCACAATCATTCATTACATTACAACACCAGCGTCCAAATCAAACACACAGATAATTTAGGCCTAGCATGGCCGTACAAACTGCTGAAACAAACACACCTGAAAATAAAATACAACAATACTGAAATATAAAAGTCCCGCTCTAGTCTTCCGCGGGGATGATCTCAGTGTCCTCGTAACTCTGGTCAGCGGGGTCCACCTCTAAAGTGGGATCCTCAAGAGTAGTGTCCTCTGGGTACTCTGTCTCTAAACCTAACATATATTTCAAAACACGTTGAAATATATGTCAGCGATAAGCTCGGCAAGATATTTTAAAGCAATGAATGAAGAACAACTATACGGGACAAAAAGCGTTAGTACACAGTTATGAATAATAAGTGCAGAAAGTAAAGTACAAGCATGCATGAGTTTTGCAGTTTTTTTTAAAAGTAAGGTAGTTGTAAATTGAGTATTTGTGCTCGTGATAAGTCCATGTCTGAGAAAGTAATGTTCTCGATACACCCTATCATCGGGGGCTTACCGTGACGCTTCTTGCCATTCCAACCTGGAATATGGTCAAGCTGCTTGCCTCCGTTAGTGTAGTTTTGGAGGTAGCCGTAAGGTGTTCAAGCAACAATTACAGACTCTACTACAAGAACCAACCCCACCCAAAGTGTATGTCTAGTCACCGACTAGGTTTCACCCCATCTGTATTCGATGGTCATCTCATATGTTTTTATAACACACCCATCTTTTCCAATTTGTTTATCTTGTTAGCATGCGAATGATAGAAGCAGTACAATTAAGTAAAAGCATTAAGCAGAGTGAAATATGATATCTGGCTACCAGATTTTGACAAACACCAAATTTAGCACTAAGTTTGAACGGTCAGGTTTGCAGTTCATTTACTCAAATACTTGCCTTGACGCGGGTGTGGGTGTCCAGGCGGTGGTAACGTGTGTCACGTTTTATCTGCGTCAATAGATTGGTAATATCAGTTCTAGTTATACGACATCAAATTAACCTATTTTAACATTCACTTGAAGACTAATGTTAACTATCAAATTTGATTACTAGTTTAACTTATAATAGCAGTCTTAACTTAATAAGTTAAAATAATTTAACTTAAATTAGCTAAATTTATTAGTTACTAATTTATATAATAATCTTAATAAAACACTTTATAATAATAAACTTTATAAAACTTAATAATAACAACTGTTTTAATAATAAATTTTATAAAACTTTATAAAAACTGTTATAATAATAATAATAATAATAATAATAATAATAATAATAATAATAATAATAATAATAATAATAATAATAATAATAATAATACCTTATTAAAATCCCCCCCCAACTTCTCTCCTTCCCCCCTCTCTGTCGCGTCTCTCTCTCTCTCTGCCTCTTCTTCTCTTTTTTTTTCGATTTCCTTTTTTTTTCTCGCAGGGATGCTCACGGCGGCGATCAGAGGGCTCGGGGGAGGATCGGAGATGGGCACGTTGGCGGCTGCGGCTAGGGGCTACGGCGGTGGTGCTTCCGGCGGTGGGGGCGGCGGATCGGGGCGGTGGCGCTTCGAAACGGGCGGCGCGGATCGCGGCAGCGGCCTGGGCGGCCGGCGATCGGCAGCGCGCGGCGACGGCGACGGCGAACTGGGGATGCGCGGTGGTCCGGGGCTTCGGGCCTAGCGTACGGGTGGCGGCTGTCGAGATCGTGGGTGATTTTGGGGGTTGATTTGGGATTCAATTTGTTGATTGTGATTTGTGGTTGGATTTGGGTTGATTTCTGTTTGGGTTTTTGGGTTGTAAGGATTTGGATGGCTGATTTGTGGAGGAGAAGATGTTGGTGATGTTGGGGTGTTGCTGATGGAGATGAGGTTGTTGATGGTGAAGGGGATGATGACGGTGGAGGGATGGGTTGTTGGTTGTCCTGCAGGTTGCTGCTGTGGTTGCCATGTAGAATGGTTTTAAGGACGATGAGAGGAGGGGAGACAGTATGAATTGGGATGGTTGAGAGGTAGGGGGAGTTGAAGCCTATGTCGGATCTCACCTATCTACTGGTGAGAATTAATTAAGGTAGGGTTAGGGTAATATAGTAAGGTAACTTAGTGAAAGTAATTTAGTAAAAAGACTTAGTTAAAATAACAATAAGTTAATTATAAATTAACGTGTAATTAGTGATTACTAGTGAATAATTAATTAGGGATTAATTCTTAATTAGAAGTAATTAATAATTAACTTAAAAATAATTACGATTCATAGATGAAAATTACGCTACGGTAAACTGAAAACGACGACGCGCTCGCGTCAACGTGCAGATGAATATCCACTCGGACGAAAATAACAGAATCGGCAAGGTAAAATACGGGCACACAACAATCAAAATGCAACTAGAAAACAGGCCGTTACATCCTACCCTCCTTAGAATAATTCCGTCCCCGGAATTCTCTACAGAGCAGGGAAGAGGTAGGGGTAACGCCCTCGCATCTCATCCTCTCGCTCCCAGGTGGATTCTCCTAGCGAGTCATGTCGCCACATCACTCGCACGAGTTCAACGACCTTATTCCTGAGCGCTTTCTGACGTCGATCAAGAATCTGAACAGGCTGCTGCTTATAGGTAAGGTCTGGTCGCACCGTGATCTCGGAATGATCGACTACATGAGTAGGATCACTGATATAACGACGCAGCTGGGAGACATGGAAAACATTATGTACTCCCTCTAATGATGGCGGTAGAGCTAGACGATAGGCCACTTCTCCAACTCGCTCTAACACATCAAAGGGTCCAACGAACCTTGGACTGAGCTTGCCTCGTCTCCCAAAGCATATCACTCCCCAGTTTGGGGATATCTTTAGGAAAACATGATCTCCTGGTTGAAACTCCAAGTGGCGACGCTTGGCATCAGCCCAATGCTTGTACCGGTCTTGCGCAACACGTAACTTGTCTCTGATGTTACCTACTACACCCACAGTCTCAACGATCATCTCCGGGCCCAATAATTCTCGATCACCAACGTCATCCCAACTAAACGGGGATCGACACTTCCTTCCATAGAGTGCCGCGAATGGGGCCATGCCAATGCTGGCTTGGTAGCTATTGTTGTAGGAAAACTCCACCAGGTGTAGATGGTCTTCCCACGAACCTTTGAAATCCAACATACAAGCTCGCAGCATGTCCTCCAATATCTGTATGGTACGCTCTGATTGACCATCCGTCTGTGGGTGATACGCAGTGCTGAAACTCAGACTGGTACCCAAATTGGATTGCAGACTCTTCCAAAACTGGGAAGTGAATCTAGTGTCCCGGTCAGAGACGATACTCACCGGAACTCCATGAAATCGAACAATCTCCTACACGATTATCGATCACATCACAAAGTATACCAGAAGAAGTGTTAAAAGTAAAGGATAGATCATTACCTCCATATACTTCTTAGCAAGTATTTCCGTAGATTGTCCCACTTGGAAGGGTATGAAATGCGCTGATTTGGTTAATCGGTCAACGATCACCCAAATCGCATCATTCTGCTTAGTACTCCGAGGTAGTCCAGTCACGAAATCCATAGTGATGTGCTGCCATTTCCACTCGGGAATCGGCAGGGGTTGAAGTAGTCCAGCTATGCAATGATGTTCAGCCTTCACTTGCTGACACACAAGGCACTTTGCGACACTTCGAGCCACGCTTCTCTTCATTCCATGCCACCAAAAGTTCAGACGAAGATCTTTGTACATTTTGGTGCCACCAGGATGAATAGAGTGTGAAGAGCTATGAGCTTTCTTCATCAACTCCTCTCTGATATCACCTAAAGGTACACAGATCCTACTGCCGTATCTCAGGGAACCATCCTCATGAATCAGAAAATCCGTCCGTAGTCCAGCAATGACTTGCTCCCGGATCTTTCGTAACTTCGCATCTCCAGTCTGAGCAGCTTTGATTTGATCCACAATAGTAGACTGAACTTGCATAATCATCAATGATGCAGAAGTCCCAGGTAAAATAACTTCAACCTCCATCTCTCGTATAGCCTGCTGAAGTCTCCATTGAGCTGAAAGAGTCATGATCGCTGGTAATCTGCTCAATGCGTCAGGTACGACATTCACCTTCCCTGGATGATACTGGAGGTCGATGTCGTAATCGGCCATAAGCTCTAACCATCTGCGTTGTCTCATATTGAGTTCCTTCTGAGAGAAAATATACTTCAGGCTCTTGTGGTCGGTGTAGATCTTGACTTGCTCGCTCAAAAGAAAATGCCTCCAAATCTTCAGAGCAAAGATGACAGCAGCCAACTCCAAGTCGTGAGTCGGATAATTCTTCTCATGAATCTTCAATTGTCGAGAAGCATAGGTGACCACATGACCATGCTGATGCAGGACACATCCAAGTCCCTTGCCAGATGCATCACAAAAGACCTCAAATCCTCCAGTCCTGTCTGGTATAGCTAACACTGGTGCAGTCGTCAGTTTGGCTTTCAATATTCCAAATGCCTGCTCACAAGAGTCTGACCATACATACTTGACATCTTTCCTTGTCAGGCGTGTCATAGGCTCGGCAATCTTCGAGAAGTCCTTGATGAATCGACGGTAATAACCCGCCAATCCTAAGAAACTCCTGATGTCAGTAGCTGATCGGGGAGTCGGCCAGTTCTTGACTGAAATGACCTTCTCCAGATCAACAGAGATACCGTCTCCTGATACCACATGCCCAAGAAAGGCGAATCGGTCTAGCCAGAAATCACACTTGCTGAACTTGGCGTACAACCGATGATGTCGCAATGTCTCCAGTACAATCCGCAGATGCTCGGCATGCGCTTCTTCATCCTTCGAGTAGACTAAGATGTCGTCGATGAAGATCACCACGAACTTATCCAAGAACTCATAGAAGATCAAGTTCATGCGGTTCATGAATACTGCTGGGGCGTTAGTCACACCGAATGGCATGACTACAAATTCATAGTGCCCATACTTAGTCCTGAATGCCGTCTTCGGGATGTCTCCGCTTCTGACCTTCACTTGATGATAACCACTTCGGAGATCCAGCTTCGAGAATACTCGCGATCCGCCAAGTTGATCAAAGATGTCGTCAATTCGCGGCAGGGGGTACCTGTTCTTTATGGTTACCTTATTCAGTTCTCTATAGTCCACGCACATCCTTCTCGAACCATCCTTCTTCTTGACCAAAAGAACTGGCGCACCCCAAGGAGATACGCTGGGATGAATCAATCCTTTCTGCAACAGGTCGTCGAGTTGTTTCCGAAGTTCCTCCAGTTCAGCAGGAGCCATGCGATAAGGAGCCTTCGAAATAGGTTGTGTGTTCGGCATAAGGTCGATAGTAAATTCTAGAGCTCGATCAGGCGGTAATCCTGAAATATCTTCAGGAAATACGTCTGCAAAGTCTCGAACCACTCTAGGTCTTTCAGGCTCAACCTGCATCGATGCAACGATTAGTTCGTTCGGCTTGGCCCGAAACTTGATAGGCCCAAGTGAACGGTCTCTGCTCATGAATTCAAACACAGGGTGATCAGGGATTTCAAACACTACTTTCTTGTTGTGACAATCGATAGTAGCGTAGAAATTTCCTAACCAATCCATGCCGAATATCGCATCGAAGTTGGACATGTCGACTATCATAAAATCTGCGAACAACTCGTGTCCACAAATCACAATAGAGCAAGATCGACAGCCAGAAGAAGTCCTCACTACTCCACTCGCAGTAGTGATGCTCAAGTGATTCGGTAGAGGGTCGACATGAATAGAATGTCTCTCTACAAATCCTCGGGATATGAAGCAGTGAGTGGCTCCCGAATCAAAAAGGGATAGGGCCGGATGGGAGGCTATTAATATAACACCTAGTGCATAGGAAATATCTTAGCAAAAGATAAACAAGCAACACTTGCATATAATATAAGCATTATAAAAGAAGAGTTCAAGTAATACCTGATATCACTTGCTCATCCGTCTCAGCCTCCGCGGCTGTCATGGTGAAGATCTGACGTCTCGGCTGGTTCTGCCTCGCCTGTGCAAAAGCCTTTTGTTGCGGGGTCAGAGGTGGTCCGTGCTGAGTAGGTCCAGGAGCTCCACGCTGAATGGTCCCAGAAGGTCCAGCAGTCATCGGCTTGTTGGTACGGCGAGGGCAGTCTCTGGTAGCATGTGCAGATGCTCCACATATCATGCATAGATTCAGCAGCTCTCTGCAGTCTTTCTTGACATGACCCGTGCGCTTGCAGTGGAAGCACACCAGCTGGGGTCGATTATTGGTAGGGGCAGCAGGCCTCTTGAACTGTGCAGTCGGAGTAGGTCGGAGGTTTCCCCTGGGTGGTTCCGGTGGACGACTACTTCCTCCAATCTGAAGTGCCTTCTTGCGATTCACATTAATTTCATGCTTCTTAGCAGCATCTAACACTTCCTGATGTGTAGTCAGATTTACCGAAGACATTGATCCTTGAATATCCAGGTCTAGCCCCTGGAGGAACTGATAAGCACAGTCTTCGGGATCTTCCACTAGATGTGGGGCAAATCGACTAAGCATCGAAAACTCAGCCTCGTATTCGTCGACAGTCATGTTGCCTTGTTCCAGGTTGATGAAACGTTGCTGTAGCTCCCTCTTGGCTGATCGAGGAAAATACTGAGCGTCAAAACGCTCTCGAAACATGGTCCAGTTGATGGGCTTAATAAGACGAGCTTCCTCATTGTCCCACCAGTTCCGGGCATTTCCAGTCAGCTGTTTCTTGGCAATCTCTACCCAGCCTGCCTGGTCAATGCGGGCAAGACTCAGGTCTTCTGCTGTGGTTCGGGCCCATTCTTCTGCTGCTAACGGGCCTTCCCTCCCAGAGAAGCTCTTCGGGAACAGCTCCCGAAATTGCTTCGCTCCAGGCTCAGCTCGAGGTGGGGTGGTGCAGGTGGTGCAGGGGGTGCAAGCTGTTGACCCTGTCAAATCAGCTGTTGTTGAGTCTCCAACATTCCTCTCATGATATTCATGAGTCCAAGGAGGTCGGGAGTATCATTCCCGCTAGTCCCATTCCCGTTGCGAGTGTTCGGTCTTCCTGCCATGCTGCAAGATAAACAAGTTAAAACATTTTTGTACAAAGTTATTCAAACCCTCTGGTCAGTAATGATGTTCACACTGCTTCTGAAGTACTTCGCAGAAAGGAGAGCAGAGACCTGCGTGAGCCACCACTAAAACCTGTCACACCCCGCTTCCCATTATACTTGGGGCGAGGACGTGAGCGGGTCCGCATGTGCTTAAAGCAAAGAAGAGGTATTTTTTTTTCTTCTTCCTTGACTTAAGCACACTAAGCGTGATTTTAGCGAAGGCAGGTCCCTGCACGCGAATCTTCACAAGCAGCAAAATCATTCATTACATTACAACACCAGCGTCCAAATCAAACACACAGATAATTTAGGCCTAGCATGGCCGTACAAACTGCTGAAACAAACACACCTGAAAATAAAATACAACAATACTGAAATATAAAAGTCCTGCTCTAGTCTTCCGCGGGGATGATCTCAGTGTCCTCGTAACTCTGGTCAGCGGGGTCCACCTCTAAAGTGGGATCCTCAAGAGTAGTGTCCTCTGGGTACTCTGTCTCTAAACCTAACATATATTTCAAAACACGTTGAAATATATGTCAGCGATAAGCTCGGCAAGATATTTTAAAGCAATGAATGAAGAACAACTATACGGGACAAAAAGCGTTAGTACACAGTTATGAATAATAAGTGCAGAAAGTAAAGTACAAGCATGCATGAGTTTTGCAGTTTTTTTTAAAAGTAAGGTAGTTGTAAATTGAGTATTTGTGCTCGTGATAAGTCCATGTCTGAGAAAGTAATGTTCTCGATACACCCTATCATCGGGGGCTTACCGTGACGCTTCTTGCCATTCCAACCTGGAATATGGTCAAGCTGCTTGCCTCCGTTAGTGTAGTTTTGGAGGTAACCGTAAGGTGTTCAAGCAACAATTACAGACTCTACTACAAGAACCAACCCCACCCAAAGTGTATGTCTAGTCACCGACTAGGTTTCACCCCATCTGTATTCGATGGTCATCTCATATGTTTTTATAACACACCCATCTTTTCCAATTTGTTTATCTTGTTAGCATGCGAATGATAGAAGCAGTACAATTAAGTAAAAGCATTAAGCAGAGTGAAATATGATATCTGGCTACCAGATTTTGACAAACACCAAATTTAGCACTAAGTTTGAACGGTCAGGTTTCCAGTTCATTTACTCAAATACTTGCCTTGACGCGGGTGTGGGTGTCCAGGCGGTGGTAACGTGTGTCACGTTTTATCTGCGTCAATAGATTGGTAATATCAGTTCTAGTTATACGACATCAAATTAACCTATTTTAACATTCACTTGAAGACTAATGTTAACTATCAAATTTGATTACTAGTTTAACTTATAATAGCAGTCTTAACTTAATAAGTTAAAATAATTTAACTTAAATTAGCTAAATTTATTAGTTACTAATTTATATAATAATCTTAATAAAACACTTTATAATAATAAACTTTATAAAACTTAATAATAACAACTGTTTTAATAATAAATTTTATAAAACTTTATTAAAACTGTTATAATAATAATAATAATAATAATAATAATAATAATAATAATAATAATAATAATAATAATAATACCTTATTAAAATCCCCCCCCAACTTCTCTCCTTCCCCCCTCTCTGTCGCGTCTCTCTCTCTCTCTGCCTCTTCTCCTCTTTTTTTTCGATTTCCTTTTTTTTCTCGCAGGGATGCTCACGGCGGCGATCAGAGGGCTCGGGGGAGGATCAGAGATGGGCACGTTGGCGGCTGCGGCTAGGGGCTACGGCGGTGGTGCTTCCGGCGGTCGGGGCGGCGGATCGGGGTGGTGGCGCTTCGAAACGGGCGGCGCGGATCGCGGCAGCGGCCTGGGCGGCCGGCGATCGGCAGCGCGCGGCGACGGCGACGGCGAACTGGGGATGCGCGGTGGTCCGGGGCTTCGGGCCTAGCGTACGGGTGGCGGCTGTCGAGATCGTGGGTGATTTTGGGGGTTGATTTGGGATTCAATTTGTTGATTGTGATTTGTGGTTGGATTTAGGTTGATTTCTGTTTGGGTTTTTGGGTTGTAAGGATTTGGATGGCTGATTTGTGGAGGAGAAGATGTTGGTGATGTTGGGGTGTTGCTGATGGAGATGAGGTTGTTGATGGTGAAGGGGATGATGACGGTGGAGGGATGGGTTGTTGGTTGTCCTGCAGGTTGCTGCTGTGGTTGCCATGTAGAATGGTTTTAAGGACGATGAGAGGAGGGGAGACAGTATGAATTGGGATGGTTGAGAGGTAGGGGGAGTTGAAGCCTATGTCGGATCTCACCTATCTACTGGTGAGAATTAATTAAGGTAGGGTTAGGGTAATATAGTAAGGTAACTTAGTGAAAGTAATTTAGTAAAAAGACTTAGTTAAAATAACAATAAGTTAATTATAAATTAACGTGTAATTAGTGATTACTAGTGAATAATTAATTAGGGATTAATTCTTAATTAGAAGTAATTAATAATTAACTTAAAAATAATTACGATTCATAGATGAAAATTACGCTACGGTAAACTGAAAACGACGACGCGCTCGCGTCAACGTGCAGATGAATATCCACTCGGACGAAAATAACAGAATCGGCAAGGTAAAATACGGGCACACAACAATCAAAATGCAACTAGAAAACAGGCCGTTACATGTTTGCTGACGCCGAGCCCGAGCCTGTGTTTGACGGGGAGTACGTGGACACTGGGGACCAGTCCTAGTGTCTTCGTTGTGTTTTACTTTTGTTAGACAGTTGTTTTGTTATCTGTGCGTAGCACCTATACGTTGTTATGTCGTCGCTTTTGTTGGCCTTGTTCTGGGCCTTTAGACTTTTTCTTTTAGCCTGGTGGCTTTTCTGGATGTTGGACTTATTTTCATGTTGGACAATTTATGAGATATGAGATTTTATTTCAGTCTCTCCTTGTGTTATTATTGTTGTTCCGTTGTGGTTACAGGGACTTGCTTATGTTTTATTGACGCTTATCGGGTTTGGGGCTTCACAGCTCCACTCCCGTGCGGACCTTTTCATGTCTCGCCTCCATTTTAGGGAAGCGGGTCGTGACACATTGCATCTTACATGTCATCCGAATTGATTGTTGCATCGTAGCACACGCTACAAAATACTTGTACAATCCGTGTTTCCGTGTTTCCGGCTAGGTGCACCCCTAGGCCATCATGTTAAAACACTTCCTGGCTCGTGATCCAGAAGCGGGCCTCATGTGTTGGTTGAAAACCAATGCCCGATACACGTGGAGGGGTAGGGATAAACGGTCACCTGAGCTTAGGAGTGGCCCGATCAGCCCTCTAGCCAGAAGGCGGAATCTCTGTGCACGAGGTGCTTACTTTCCTTGTCTTGTACTTGTCTTGTGAATGATTCATGTAATACTTGTCATCCATGCCATGTTTAAATGCCATGCTCGTACTTTACTTTACTTTACATTACTTGTTGCATTCATACTTTAAACTGCCATGTCATTGCATTCATGCTAGAATTGCTAGGTTGCTTTACCTACTTTCAGTTTCCTTGCACAAGTCTCTTGTAGACTTGCTGACATGTGCCCCTTGCTCTTTTGGGTGTCACATGTTAGACCCTGAGCCGGAGACCGTTGCTGTGTACGTGATGTTTTGCTGACGCTGAGTCTGAGTCCATGATTGCCCAGGAGGAGTTTTGTGGACACCGGAGACCTTTATTGGTGACTTTGCTGAGTTTCGTTTGTTTTAGGCTTTGTTGTTAGTTGTTGGTGCGTGGCACCTTTGTTTTGTACGCTGTACTTTTGTTGGCCATGTTTGGGCCTTAGACTCTTTTCTTTTAGCCTGGTGGCTTTTTCTGTGATGTTGAAACTTATTTTATGGATATTTTGAGATATCTCTTTTGTCTCATTCTATTATTATTATCTTTGTTTCGTTCGCATTGCAAGGACCTGCAGTTTTAAATTTGATTGACGCTTATCGGACTTGCAGCTTTGTAGCTTCAAGTCTGAGCGGACCTTCTCACGCTTCGCCTCCATATTTTTGGGAAGAGGGGCGTGACAAAATGGGTTGAAGCAAATCCATCTCTTGATTTGATCCAATCCCAATTGATATGAATAGAGATTCTCTCATCTCTTTGCCATCTTGACCAAGTCACAAATTGCTATGTGAATAGCAATTCCTTCATCTCTAATTTACTATATGAATAACAATTTCTCCACCATTTGACTTATTCATCTCTTTGTGGAATTACCGCTTTGCCATTCCTGAAACACACTTAGCACACACGTCAAATAGTTCGTGCACGTTCATCAAACTAGAGATCCTAGATCGTTGTATCCAACAATCTTCTCCTTTTGATGATGACAAACCAATAATATATTTGAGCACTTACAATACATGTAGTATGTGTGTGTGAAGTGTGATGAAGGATGTAATGCATATGTTTATACAATGAGATGTTCAAGTATGCACAACATTATAGTAATGAGATAAGCATGCTCCCCCTATTTCCAAGCTCCCCCTTGAACATGTATTTCTAAAGCTCCCCCTTCAACAAATAATCAGTAAATAATACCAAATCTTTTTTTAACTTTTCTACCCCTTTGTTATCATCAAAAGCGTATTAGTGAAACCAATTAAATATCACAGGCAAAAATAACGTATTATAAATTATAACTAGTACTTGCATGTCATCATTCACAGAGTAGGCAATTCAAGTTCAATGAAAATTGCAATTTAGACTTCAACACCAATGTGTAAGTGTGCTAATCAAATATTGAAGTACAAAGGGAGATTCAATCAAGAACATCAACCAAAACCAATCCACATTTTCTATTTAACATGAATATAACCTAGGATTGATTTTTCCCACCTCATTAGAAATGACTTCAAGGTACCAAACTCCAAAACATAGCCTATAAGGACTCTTAGATGTGGGGTTGGCATTTCTTGACGAGTAAAATACACCAACGCTAAAGATTACCCATAAATCATATGTTGGATACTCGTAGGCAGTGTACCTGTCATGAATTGTATCCATTTGAATTCGCCCCTGGGTCTTGTATATAAGTGCCCCGGCTGCGTTGATCCCAACCTCTTCCTCGCTCTTCCCTCTGTTCCGGGTTTTCCACAAACTCGGAGTCTCCCGCCGCCTTCGTTTCCTTGTCTTCTCCAAATAAACAAAAAGGTAACTCCTTTCCCATCTTTATATTATGGCTGCTCTTAGGATATGTGGCTCTGGCCAAGGGGCGAGGGATCCTCCTGAGTCCAGGCGGGGCGGGCCCCGATCTGTGGGATCCGGTTCCTCCTTGGGGAGCCGTTCCCTCCGAGATAAAGGGAAGGGGAAGCTCTTCCCAGACTATGCTGGCGATGATGTGGCATCGGCTGCCGTGTGGCTTAATGTACCTCCGGTTGTCCTCAGAACGCCGTTGAGGACTTCTTTTCTGACGGCTGCGGAGATCCGGGGAAGGTACCTCTGTCACCCGTATGATGTTCGAGTCCCTTTCATCGACGAGCGGATCTGTCTTCCGAGGAGCAATGAAGTCGGCGTTTACGTCGAGATGTTCCGTCTGGGTCTTCGTTTCCCGCTCAATCCCTTCTTTATCCAAGTCATGGAGTACCTCATGGTGCCCCTTTGCCAGTTCACCCCCTGTTCGGTTGCGGTTCTGACGGGCTTTGTGATGATGTGTTGTACTCGCGGTCGGGAGCCATCTATCCCCCTTCTCTTCTATTTTTATCAGATCCAGACGGTCGGTCTAGGGTCTTGATTGCACCTCCGAGCCCGTGCGGGGAGGGAATGCCTGATCGGGCTACCCCACTGGGCGGGGGATTGTAGCTCGGATTATGTCTTCGTGGTCTTCTTTGAGGATGCCCAGATTTTGACAGGTTGGGGTGGGTCGGGTCGGCCTTGCCCAACGTTGACCCTCTCTGAGGCTGATCAGGCGGCCGTCGCGCTGCTGTCGGCCCTCCCCTTGGAGGCGAAGTCTATCTGGCCTTTGCTGGACGACCTACTCCTGAAGGCCGTCTTGTGGTCTCCGGGTAGGTCGCTTTTTCAGTCCTGGATTGCCCCGTGGCTTACCCTGATTTCGGTTTCGCTTGCAGGAATGGCTGGTCGCGAGTTCACCCGCAACGTTGATGAGCTGATTCGTCGTGGAGCCGCTCAGAGCCGAGGTAGCACCTCGGGAAGGGCACCTCGGCGGACCGTTGAGGAGGAGGTGCGCCGAGCCGAGCCCACCGTGGGCAAGGTGGTGGCCGCGCCTCCCGCCTCTCCTTCTGGTAGTCTCCTCCCCGGGGGGGTCGCAAGGGCCGGATCCGTCCCACCAGCCCAAGTGGCGGGGGGTAACGACGGGTCCGGTGCAGCTCCTCTTGCGCTTGGCGTGCCCCCTCTTGTCCCCAAGGGTGGAGGTGGCACGAGGCGGAAGCGCTCCCCTTCGGCGCCTGCCGAGCCTCACGGAGGGAAGAGGAGGAAGGAAGGCGTGGATCCCTCCAGTCCGGTGTGCTCCGTGCCCCCGGCGGTGGCCGCCGAGGATCTTCCAGTGACCCTGACGATCACCCCCGTCGCAGCGTCTCCGCCTCCATTATCGGGAATCGGTGCCCTGTTGGTGAGCAGCTCGGCCTCCCTCGAGGTCACCCCCGGGGATTCGGTGTTTGTCGACCGAGCCTTGGCTCAACAGTTGGCCGAGGGCTCCGTCCTCCCCCGAGACCATAGTCTCCTTGAGAGGGCCCCCACCGACAAGGTGTCAGACACCTTGGTCTGGATCCTTCAACAGGTCTGGCTATCCCGCTGTCCCTTTCTTTCTTTCGCTCTCTTCTTGGCTCATGTCTTGTCGTTCAGGGTTCAACACTCGCTGTCGAGTCGCAGCGTCGAGCTGTCCGTTTGAGGGAGCTGGAGGAGTCCTCTGCGAGGGACCACGAGCGGGCTGGGGCTGCGGAGGTAGCTGCGGTGGCGGCCCAGATGGAGTCTCGGCAACTCAAGCTCCGGGTGGCTGAGCTAGAGGGACGAGTGGACGACCTCCAGGGAAAGTTGGAGGACGCTTGGCGGTCGGCCGAGGAAGCGGCGGAGTCGTTCCGCCTGGAGAGGGAGGAGTTTCAGAGGGAACTGTCGGATCGGTGTCAGGTGGCGCGGTTTGTGGATGAGGTGGAGAGGGGCGTCGTCGGGACTCTGGGGGAGAGGATCTTCGAGGTCCTCAGGGAGGCCTTCGGTAAATATGAAGACCTTATCGGCCTCCAGATCGTCGAAGTCGTTCAGTCCTCCTTTCGGGATTGTGCGGAGCACGTCCGGCAAGCCCCTCCGCATGTCGATCCCCTCGCTCCGAGCAGGGCGAGGCGCCCGAGGATGCGTCCTCTCGAGCCCGGGCCCCCTAGGTCGTCCTTCCCGGCCTGTCATCCTTGTTTTTATCCTCAAAATTTTTTAGCATCCGCTTCTCTTTGGCCCGGTCTATTTGAAATGGATCCCTGACCTCGCAATCTCCATTGGCTTCTTTACCGGTTCTCTGCTTCGGAGCAAACAATTGCTGATTGCAAGGATGTTCGTTTAACCCAGCAACTTTGTGTTCTTGGCCGACAAGTTTTGTTCTGCCGGCGTTACCCTAGTTTTCGTGGGTGACGAATTTTGTTGTTCGCCGAGAGCGGATTATTTATAAGGAGGTTTCTCCATTTCGATTTCCTGTAAAAAAGACACACTTTTGTACCTCGGTTAATTGTTGGAAATGAAATTGACCTATTTTAATTTCCCGCACATTTTGCTTTGTTGCTGCGACCTCGGTTCCTCTGCTGATGGTGGTCGCTCGCCACTTTTCTCCGGGAGGTCGCCCCTTGCCCCTCGAGTGGACAAGTCGGTTGACGTCCTTGATGGCTGAGGGGCTGCCCCAGTCTTATGAGCAACGTAGTCGGTCAGCGAGGGCGAAGCTCCTCGACTTAGGACAGGTCGGCGTCTGCGCTGGCTGGGGGAATTGCCCCCAGACTCACGAGCGATGTAGTCGGTCAGCGAGGGTGAAGTTCCTCGGCTTAGGACCGGTCGGCGTCTGCGCTGGCTGGGGGGGATTGCCCCCAGACTTACGAGCGAAGGAGTCGGTCAGCGAGGGCGAAGCTCCTCGGCTTAGGACCGGTCGGCGTCTGCGCTGGCTGGGGGAATTGCCCCCAGACTTACGAGCGGTGGAGTCGGTCAGCGAGGGCGAAGCCCCTCGGCTTAGGACCGGTCGGCGTCTGCGCTGGCTGGGGGAATTGCCCCCAGACTTACGAGCGATGGAGTCGGTTAGCAAGGGTGAAGCTCCTCGGCTTAGGACCGGTCGGCATCTGTGCTGGCTGGGGGAGTTGCCCCCAGACTTACGAGCGATGGAGTCGGTCAGCGAGGGTGAAGCTCCTCGGCTTAGGACCGGTTTTGATTGACCCCCCGTCCGGTGAGGTGGCGGTCTTGACTCTTATGCACCCTTAGCGAGATGTTGATTCCGTCGGAGATGAAGAAAAGGTAAAAGGAGTGCATTTGTACTCTTAAAGGTCCTATTGGACTAGTACATTTGGAGGAAAAGAAATAAAGCTAGACGGAGGGATGTGAACCTAGATAATCTCCTCCTGACTAGGCTGCGACTGGGGGGAGGGGTCTCGCCTGCTCACTCTATGATGCGGAGGGGTCCTTGGACGGTGTTGACCTTCTTCCCTTTGTCCGGCTGCATGGAGGTTCCTTCTCCGTGGGCCGGCTCATCGGCTAAGTTCCTTGCGTGCCCTCGGCTCATCAACTTCGCAATGTCCTTCTTTAGGTGCCAGCAGTCTTCAGTGTCGTGGCCGTTGTCCTTGTGGTATTTGCAATACTTTTCCTCATTTTCCCCCACTCTTTTTGTCTTCGGGGGGGGGGGGGGGGGGGGGGGGGGGGGGGCGATCAGCGCGCTCTTCCTTCTGCACTTGAGCGAGGACGGCGTCTGGTGTGGCGTCCCTCGTATCCTCTCTCCGCTGCCTGTTTCTCGCCCTCTTCTCTGTCCGGTACCCTTCGGGGCTGCGGCGCTCGCTATCGCCGCGTTTGGTCCCTCGTCTGGCCTTTCCTGCCTCGATGGCCAAGGTCTCCTCGGTCAACATGAAGCGCTCGGCCCTCGCCATGATCCCAGGGAGGTCTTTCAGGGGATCATTATGCAGAGATTTCTTCAAGCCTCTATGACGCAGCCCTTTCTTTAGGGCCGTTTGGACAACGAGGTCGGGAGGGCTGTTTACGTTCAGCCGTTCCGCGTTGAAGCGGCGCATAAATTGTCGGAGCGGCTCGGTCGGGCCCTGCACTATGTTAAACAAATGTTCGGCATCAGGCATTACCTGTCGCCCTGCCATGAATTGTTTGCAGAACAGCTGGGTGAGTTCCTCGAAGCTGTCAATGGAGCGGCTGGGTAGGCTGCGGTACCAAGTTCTCGCTGCTCCCCTGAGGGTCGAATAAAAGCCCCTGCAGAGCAAGGTATCATCGGCTCCCTGGAAGGACATGTCCCCCTCGTAGTCCATCACATGGTTCCCTGGATCTCCTATCCCGTCGTACTTCCCCAGCGCTGGGATCTTGAATCGAGAGGGGACCCGCGTGTCGGTTATTCTCCGTGACAGGGGGCACCGGTCTCCGTGGATGCCTCCGGGGGTCCGACACCCGCCTACCTCAGGCTCGTTCGGTTGTGGAGGTGGCACAGGCGCTGGCTGGGCTGGCTCCACGGCCCTCGCCACACTGGGCGTGGGGCTGACCCAGCGTTCCCGGCTCCTCCGGCGGGAGCTTCCGCTTCGCCCTGATCGGTCCCTCGAGTGGTGCCGATCGCTTCTTCTGCGGTGGGGTGATCGTGGCCGACGAGACGACGTGGTCACCGATTCGTCCCCCGTGCATTCGGTTCCCCTCCGGCTCCTTTCACGACAAGGGGAGGAGGCACGTGATCTCGCCTGGTGGAAGCCGGGTAGTGTGAACCGACGCTCCGTGTTCGGTCTTCGGTTTCCGTGGTCGTCGACCATAGCGGACCGTAGGAGTGGGCCCCCCCTCCCAACGATGGCCGTCGACCAACACGTCTCCGTTGGCTGGCGCGGCGCCGATGAGCTGCTGTACCGTCGCGACCAACGTTTGGATGTTCGCGTTGGTCTCTTGGGCCAGGGCGCGGAGCTGCCCCTGCGTGGCCAGCTCAGACCCGCCAGTCTCTTCGGCTGAGGGGGCGGGGTGATTGCCGTCGGGTGCGCCCTCAAGGTGGCTGTTGGGTGCGCCATTCCTCTCCTCCGGGATGGGGGCATGCGTCTCTTCCCGTTGCAGGCGCGTGTCATTGCAAGTGCGGTTTGTTTCTTCGTGGGACAGTTCGTTCCCACAGACGGCGCCAGATGTTTCAGAGTGTTTTCTCACTACAGAAGCGTTGACCGTGGACTGCCCGGTCAAAGTGGTCAAGTGGCCGATTTGGGTCCCTTGGGTGCGTCGAGCACGTGCAGACGCGACGTGAATCGGAGATGCAGACGACGTGGAACACGTCAGCTGGGCCGGGTCTGGATCCTCGGCCTTAAGGGGGCTGAGGGGAAGCCTCGGCCCGGTGTGAGATGCTCGGCCTCGGACGGTCGGACGACGAGGGGAAGCCTCGGCGCCTTGTCTTGATGCACAGCCGATGCAGAGCAGAGGGGGAGCCTCGGCTCGGATGGATGCGCTCGGCCTCGGTCGGTCGGACGACGAGGGGTAGCCTCGGTCGTCTCGCTTGATGCGCGGCCGATGCAGAGCAGAGGGGGAGCCTCGGCTCGGATGGATGCGCTCGGCCTCGGTCGGTCGGACGACGAGGGGTAGCCTCGGTCGTCTCGCTTGATGCGCGGCCGGCGTGGAGCGGAGGGGAAGCCTCGGCTCGTGGATCTGACGTCCTCTTGAACAGACGAGAACACTCGTCAGGGAGGCCGGACCTAGGTTCCGGCCAAATCCCCTCCGATGCCTAAGTCAGATGACGATCTGAAAGAGGAGGCTCGGCGGAGGCGGTTCGACTCGAGAGGAGATCTGAACGACGTCCTCCGACGCGAGCGGGGGGAAGGAGATGAAGTGGGGGAACTAGGTCGTTGATGGAGTACCTTAGGTTTTGTTACCTGAGATGCGGTCTTTTGTCCAGTCGTCCTCCTAGCCCTTTTATAGGCCTCCCGTCGTGATTACCTATGACTCACGTCCCTCGTCCGCCCCTGATCGTGCCCCCTCAATCCGCCTCCCGATCGCCGCTCCCCGCGCCATGCCAGCACCTCCCCATAACGGCCATTAAGTGGTAGCGAGCCTGTGGGAACGGTTATCGCTGGAGTGGACGAGTGACTTGCGCGTTTTCGGGGTCGGGTCGGATCGCCGTTCGGGGGTCCTCTAGGGGGCCTTGTCGGGCGGGCCTGATCTCGCAGACGTGCTTCTGATCGGTAGTTGGGTTTCTGGGTTCATGTCTTTCGGGCTTCGTTTGGTGGGCTTGGACCTCCCATGATTTCGCGTAGTAGGCTGCGTCTTTGGGCCCATGCTGTTGTGCCTTCGCTAAATAGACGTATCAAGAGTAAAACATGACTGGACTCAAAACTCCAAAAGAGGTTTCTCTTTGATTCAAATTGAGATTCATGATTATTTAGCCAAATATCAAGAGAATTAATTAATAGGCTTTGTTCTAACAAGGGGGTATCGGAGCCTATATGAAAATTCTCGGATGGAGATCAAGCATAGAATGGTCATTGTAGCGCAAGACGTATGAATCACATTGTGGTGTATTCTTGCTGCAATGTTGAGCTGTACGGTAGTGCATGCGGTAAGCATCTCGATGTCATGGTGGGTGCTAAAAAATAATCGAGATACAATGTAAACAATTGGTAACAGTTGGAAAAGGTACACACATGCCAAGAGAGAAGTTTTATGCATACTCGATTGTTGTCAGTCGAGAACGGTATTTGAAATGCATTGACATACTGCCCTGACATACTGCCCAGACAGACTATGTGAAATGCATTGCAAGCAGATAGAGCATGTTTACGGGTGTTTTTTCACCCGCAAATCGATAGTATGGATGTTGCGGGGTCAACGCGATCGAAGAGGACACGCGGGACCCCCGTGTTGTCGTGGTAGCCACGTGAGACGGAGATGACCCGGGTGGCCGGTCGATGGCGCGTTGGCTTGAGTGGGAAGGCGCGGTTCCGTTCTCCGGCGGGCCGAGGGGTAGCCTCGGCGGGACGACAACTTCCGTGATCGGTTGAAGGCGGGGTTGCTCGGTGAGGGGACGCGCGGATCTTCGCGTCGGCTAGCCAAGGGGTGGCCTCGGCAGAGCGACTATCTTCTGGTGGTGGAGACGAACGGGCTCGGCGACGAGGAAGCTCGGCTCCGGCTGTGATGACGCTGAGGGGTAGCCTCGGCGCCGCAGGATCTCCTGGACCTGAATGGACGAAGGAGCTCGTCAGGGGGGCCGGACCTTGGTTCCGACCGAATCCCCTCCGATGCCAAAGTCAGATTTAGTCTGAGGGATGCTCGGTGGGATCGGGATCGGTTCACGGAGAGACCAAGCCCCGATCCTCGAGCCGAGCTATGGAGGAGAAATATGTAAATGCGGAAGAAGGTGTAAGATGGAGTTTGTGATACCTCCGTTGTAGATCGTCCAGATCCCCCCAGTGGTGATGTCGCCTCGCTCTTCATATAGGGGAGTCCCCTAGTAATGGGCCATGATGAGGACGTGCTCATGGGAAATGTTGACCCCAATAATCGCCACGCTTTATGGAGAGATGAATGCCATGAAGACGGTTGCCATGTTTGGCGAGCCATGATGGCTGGAGTGATGGCCATTTAAGTCGGGCCATTATTGGCGAGAGTGATGGCACCTGGCGGTTGCCATATTTGGTGAATGTTTCCTTGATTTGGGCCCTGATTTCCTCCACTATGGAAGTGGGCAGTCCCTTGGGCCTTCGTCTTGGGTGGAGAAGCGCGGTCCGCTCATAATATCCTTGGGCCGGGTTCCCAAGGCCGTAGTAGACTTGGATCCTTCGGGCCTGGTCAAAATAGTCGTAGCAATTGCCCCCATCTTCCGAGCTCTACCATTGTTGAGGTGGAGGTCGGGAGATGTAGTATATAATGGGGGCGAAGTTGCTCTCCCTGTAAAATTCGGTCCGTCTTGCGGAGTTGACTAGTGACGATAGATTGTCGGTCCGAGATTCGTTCGGTTGCGAGGGGAGTCGCCCCTCGACTTACGGCCGACGAAGGAGTCTGGTCGGTCAGCTGGGGAGGCTGCCCACAGTCTTACGGCCGATCTCGTTCGTTCGGTGGCAGGGATGTTGCTCCTCGACTTACGACCGACGAAGAAGTTAGTCGGCCAACCGGGGGGTTGCCCTAGGCCCTTTGACCGATCTGATCGTTCGGTTGTGAGGGGAGTCGCCCCTCGACTTACAGCCGACGAAGAAGTGAGTCGGCCAACCGAGGGAGTTGCCCCCGGCCCTTCGTCTGATCTGTTCGTTCGGTTGCGAGGGGAGTCGCCCCTCGACATACGGCCGATGGAGAAGTGAGTCGGCCGACCGGGGGAGTTGCCCCCGGCCCTCCGACCGATCCGTTCGTTCGGTTGCGAGGGGAGTCGCCCCTCGACTTACGGCCGACGGAGAAGTGAGTCGGCCGACCGGGGGAGTTGCCCCCGGCCCTCCGACCGATCCGTTCGTTCGGTTGCGAGGGGAGTCGCCCCTCGACTTACGGCCGACGGAGAAGTGAGTCGGCCGACCGGGGGAGTTGCCCCGGCCCTCTGACCGATCCGTTCGTTCGGTTGCGAGGGGAGTCGCCCCTCGACTTACGGCCAACGGAGAAGTGAGTCGGCCAACCGGGGGAGTTGCCCCCGGCCCTTCGACCGATTCGTTCGTTTGGTTGCGAGGGGAGTCGCCCCTCGACTTACGGCCGACGGAGAAGTGAGTCGGCCGACCGGGGGAGTTGCCCCCGGCCCTCTGACCGATCCGTTCGTTCGGTTGCGAGGGGAGTCGCCCCTCGACTTACGGCCGACGGAGAAGTGAGTCGGCCGACCGGGGGAGTTGCCCCCGGCCCTCTGACCGATCTGTTCGTTCGGTTGCGAGGGGAGTCGCCCCTCGACTTACGACGGACGGAGAAGTGAGTCGGCCAATCGGGGGAGTTGCCCCCGGCCATTCTATCGATTCGTTCGTTCGGTTGCGAGGGGAGTCGCCCCTCGACTTACGGCCGACGGAGAAGTGAGTCGGCCAACCGGGGGAGTTGCCCCCAGCCCTTCGACCGATTCATTCGTTCGGTTGCAAGGGGAGTCGGCCCTCGACTTACGGCCGATGGAGAGGTGAGGACCTTGTGAACACTTTCGAAGATTCCATGTTGGCGCTTCGCAAGTACTTCGTCCAGCTCGGGTTGATGCAGGAGCTGTTTGGCAAGCGGAGACCCAGCAGCACGGTCGGAGGAGCGGTCTGAATGCTCGAACTCGGACGGTGGTGCTTCGGCCAGATCAGCTCGGCCACGGTCGAAGGTACAGTCTGGATGCTCGAACTCAGACGGTGGTGCTTTGGCTAGATCGGCTCTGCCACGGTCGGAGGAGCTGCTTGGTTGCTCAGACTCGGAAATTTTCCTCGCATCTTGAGGTGATGAGTATCTATCAGGTTTGATCTTGGAGATGAGCGGCGGCGAGCATCTCCCCGGTCAGGCGGCTCTTGAAGCAGAGATGCTCAAGAACCTTGTGACGCCTCTTGAAGTGTTGATGACGGAGTGTCGTTTGGGGGAGCTTGTACTGGTCCGTTTGGAAGGTAGTACTGGTCCGCTCGGAAGGCAGAGGTTTTACGCCATCGTCTCGGTTTCTGCTCCATTGCCGTTGAGTGATCTTGGAAGGCGGATGTAGTCGATGTCCCTCCGCGCACATTATCCTTGCCCCCTCCGCTGCTCGGTTTTGCCCAGAGGGGTGGCAAACTCGATCCATCGGAAATTTCATCGAGTTGGCACAAGTCGGTGAGCTCGGACTGAGGTAGGTCTGCTAGCTCGGTTGGTTCAACAGCTCCATCGCAGTGGGGATAACTTTGTAAGCTCGACAAGGTGGCTTGGCGTTGAGACTCAAATACTTGGCAAAAGCGGTCGGACTCGTCTGGTCGGCCTCCTCCTGGGGGGTTGAACTGGTGTGGTCGGCCTCCTCTTGGACGGATCGGCCTCGTCTAGACACAGCTCCAGCTCCATTTCCAACTTCAGCTCCAGCTCCATTTCCAACTTCAGCTCCGGCTCCGGCTCTATCTTTTGTCTGGATCGTATCTCCCGCTCCGGCTCCGGCTCCAGCTCCAGATCTGGCTCCAGCTTTTGTCTGGATCGTATCTCCCGCTCTGGCTCCAGCTCCAGCTCCAGCTCTGGCTCCAGCTTTTGTCTGGCTCTAGCTCCGGCTCCAGCTTTCGTCTGGATCCTAGCTCCCGCTCCGACTCCAGCTCCAGCTCTAGCTCTGGCTCTAGCTTTTGTCTGGATCCTAGCTCCTGCTCCAGCTCCGGCTCCAGCTTTCGTCTGGATTCTAGCTCCCGCTCCGGCTCCAGCTCCAGCTCCAGCTCTGGCTCCAGCTTTTGTCTGGATCCTAGCTCCCGCTCCAGCTCCGGGTCCAGTTTTCGTCTGGATCCTAGCTCCTGCTCCGGCTCCAGCTCCAGCTCCAGCTCCAGCTTTTGTCTGGATCGTATCTCCCGCTCCGGCTCCAGCTCCAGCACTCGTTTCTAGATGGAGAGGGGAGGGTGATGGTCTCGGAGACACCACTATTGGTGTGGAGTTGGTCGACGAGGAGGAGATCTTTGGCGATATGTAGAAGGGAATCTACGTCATGGAGTAGATGGTGGACCACATGTTCCGAGAGAGTTGGTGCTCGTCGAAAACAGTAGGCATGCACTATTGGCATTTCACCGAACAGGTATGCCGCAACACAGTAGTGTGTCGCTTAGTTGCGACATTGTGCCTTTGAAGTGGTTCCGAACCCCATCTCTTATCAAGTTGGGATTGCCAAGGGGTCCCGCTGCTGTTGACTTCAAGGTGGCGGGAGAACTCGATGTCGATAGGCGGATTGGCCACACCGTAGAGGGCATGGTCTTGGGGAGAAGTGGTTTTGGGCAGCTCGTCTGGGGCAATCTCGATGATCAGGTTCTCCTTTCGTAGCCCTACCACACCCCACCGCGCTCGGTGCTTTCGGTGCGCTCTCCTTGTCGCTGAATTTTCAGCTCGGCAAGTGGAGCTCGGCAGGAGGAGCTCAATGGGTGCGAACCGGTTGAAAAGTATCCCGCCTCCTTCTTTTGAGACGTCATCTTGCTATCCTCGACCGGGTGTTCGATTGAGCTCGGGACCCAGGCGAAAGCAATGGGAAGGGGATGGTCAGAAGATGTTTAAGATTAAGATGCAAGCCACTTCATTTCTAACTCTCAAGTGATGAGAATACCTGAGGATGATGATGGACCCCGAAAAGTCTGACCGTCTTGTCATCGTCCCATGAGGCAAGCTCCCGTTGGCCTCTGAGTCCCGGCTCAAATAGTATGCACGCCTGGAATCATGGGAGCTCAGATGAAGCTCGAGGCTTAATTGATCAGCTTCGATGTTAAGATCTGCATGGCCGTTGTTTGGGTAGAGCTCAGATGTTGCTTGTATGAGGGGTTTCTTCTCCGGGAGTCCCCACTCCGGTGTTTGAGACGAGGCTCAGATGACGGCAGTTTGGGCTCCGAATCATCAGACAGAGGCTTTGAGCCCAACATCCTCGGGCTCGGGTTGGGTCGTATATCCCCTCATGCTCGACAATATGGCAGATCGGCATGGTTGGTAGGGTTGGCGACCCCTCGCTCGATGCCCCAGACCGTGCTGGTGGCATCAATGGACAAGGTTCTGATGCACCAGGATTCAGCCTCGTTCCAGTCAAAGGTCATGAGGGGGCTGAATAACTCGGAGCTCTTCTTGTTGCCGTTAATGATGGACTCATTTTGCAATGTGCTAATCAACGGCGACTTTGATCGTCCGACTAGCCAGGAAGGCGTCGGGACGTGATCGGGCCTGGAGTGTGATGAGCGATCTTGACGGCTCGGTGCGATTAGCTAGGGATCTGATTGTCGGAGGGACATGGGCTTTCCTGCTAGCTAGCTTGGTAGGAGTTTGGAGGCTTTGGCAAGAGTGGCACCAAGAACGGTTTAGTAATCATCAGGAGGATTTACCTGCCAGAGGGGCCAGGGTGTCTCGGAGATCTAGATGGGATCTTGACGTGTAGCTTAGAGATCTGCCCGGAGAGCTCAGCGTCTTGCCTGTAGAGAGGGCTTGGTGATGGGTGCTCGACGGGAGGTCAGTTGGGCTTGACCGCACCCATCGCCTCCAACGATCGGCAGGGAATCAAACTTTCTATATCGTCGCATAGCTCGAAATCGACAGCGCCTATAAGCCCGACGCCGTCGGTGCTGATGTAGGTTGCCTTCGAGGTCTCCGACTTAATTTTATCCCACCGGAGGAGGAGAGACATCGGATCTGACGAGGGGATCTCGGTGCCGTCTGATCCCGAGGCAGATTCTGGTCGGATGGTGAAAGTGAGACATGGCTAAAGACGAGGGAATGGAGGCATCCAAACGTTGAACGGATGGATCTCACAGAAGGAAGATGTCATCGCCGCCCCGCTGTCTTTGGTTCGATCCCACACCTTCATCGGATTCGATCTTTATGGTTAGAGCTATGGCTTCCAGATCGGAATATACCCTGCCATCGGAGTATGATAGTCTCCATCCTATCATCGACGATCCCTCGCTGCCGTAGTTGTCGGAACCGCTGAAGTCTTTCGATCAGGTTGATCTGGAGGCGTGGGGGCTGCACGAGGCCGCGGTGCACGCCGACACGCTCGGGCTTTGCACGGAGAGCCTCGGATCGGAGAGCTACCGACGTCGGCGGCCTCGCCACCCGATCGCCAAGCAATCGTGCTTGAAAACTGAAAGGTCGGCAAGGAGGAAGTTTCCGTCGCCGCCGCAAAGCAGTTTAGGCGATGACAGTGATTGATCGCCGGAGATCTTAGGCTTCTGGCATGGAATCGACAAACACTAGCTTGTGGATTGAGCTGGGGTTGATGACGAATCTGGCAGCATCATCGAAGAAGATGGCTCTTGGGTTGCTTCGTCAGAGTAGATCTGAGCTCGTGGGTTTCCTCGATGCGTTAGGAGTGATGATCAATGCGCCTGATTTAAGTACACACCTGGCTTTGGATTAGCTGGAGTGCCTTGGAACTCTTGAACAACGGGTCGGTAAGTCCAAAGCACGGATCGTTCTTGACGTCTTTGTCAACATTGTCTTCTTTCATGGGAAGCCCCTGTGGAGGCAGGGGTGCCTTCTTGGTCTCCACCGACAAAGGGGATTGGCCTTTCAGGCCTGAGATTAGTGGAACGAATCACTCATTGGTGCTGTTGATGACATGTATGTTAACTCGTTCCCACAGACGACGCCAGATGTTTACGGGTGTTTTTTCACCCGCAAATTGATAGTATGGAGGGTGCGGGGTCAACGCGATCGAAGGGGACACGCGGGACCCCCGTGTTGTCGTGGTAGCCACGTGAGACGGAGATGACCCGGGTGGCCGGTCGATGGTGCGTTTGCTTGAGTGGGAAGGCGCGGTTCCGTTCTCCGATGGTGCGTTTGCTTGAGTGGGAAGGCGCGGTTCCGTTCTCCGGCGGGCCGAGGGGTAGCCTCGGCGGGACGACAACTTCCGTGATCGGTTGAAGGCGGGGTCGCTCGGTGAGGGGACGTGCGGATCTTCATGTCGGCTAGCCAAGGGGTGGCCTCGGCAGAGCGACTATCTTCTGTTGGTGGAGACGAACTGGCTCAGGGACGAGGGCGCTCGGCTCCGGCTGTGATGACGCTAAGGGGTAGCCTCGGTGCCGCAGGATCTCCTGGACCTGAATGGACGAAGGAGATTGTCAGGGGGGTCGGACCTTGGTTCCGACCGAATCCCCTCCGATGCCAAAGTCAGATTTAGTCTGAGGGATGCTCGGTGGGATCGGGATCGGTTCACGGAGAGACCAAGCCCCGATCCTTGAGCCGAGCTATGGAGGAGAAATTTGTAAGGGCGGAAGAAGGTGTAAGATGGAGTTTGTGATACCTCCGTTGTAGATCGTCCAGATCCCCCCCAGTGGTGATGTCGCCTCCCTCTTCATATAGGGGAGTCCCCTAGTAATGTGCCATGATGAAGGTGTGCTCATGGGGAATGTTGACCCCAATAATCGCCACGCTTTATGGAGAGATGAATGCTATGAAGGCGGTTGCTATGTTTGGCGAGCCATGATGGCTGGAGTGATGGCCATTTAAGTCGGGCCATTATTGGCGAGAGTGATGGCACTTGGCGGTTGCCATATTTGGTGAATGTTTCCTTGATTTGGGCCCCGATTTCCTCCACTATGGAAGTGGGCAGTCCCTTGGGCCTTCGTCTTGGGTGGAGAAGTGTGGCCCGCCCGTAATATCCTTGGGCCGGGGTCCCAAGGCCATATTAGACTTGGCTCCTCTGGGCCTGTCAAAATAGTCGTAACAGAGCAAAGAGATTATTGTTTGTTTCTTTTAGAGTCCTGAAGTTGTTGTTGTAGGTCTTAAAGGCAGAACCTTGTTGTTTTTTGGGATTTCACAAAAAGAAAGAAGAGAGAACATCCATCAAGATCGACTGTCCCAATCTTTTTAGCCCCACTACCAAATGCTATGGTCATTTCGAGGCATTTTCATGCTGTTGATGCAAATATCTTACTCCAGCTGTTGATGCGGGAATCTTCACTACAAGAGAACCGGACAAATTTTCACCGGGCCAAGGTCTTTCTTTGGTGCCAGAAACATAAAGAGAGAAGCGTAAGGACAACAGATGGGGTGGCCCTCCGATTCACCTCTGATGCTTAGGTCAGTTCCAAGCCGGAGGACGGAGGTGTATCGGTGTAGTTGAGCGTTATGGATTGCATACCTCGTGAAGGAGAAAATCTACTGTTATTGTAGAAGTAGGGGGGTCAGTTACGCCACGTCAGGGGAGTTATGGAGATCCTCAATATTTGGCATAGTTGGTTCCCATAGATTAGGTCGATCGTTACGCTTACGATGGGCAGATATTGAACGCCATCCATTTGTAACTGCTTGGAGAGAGGATGTCCCATCTTCTTGCGATCGAGCACCAGATCACACATGGTTTTTATGGTGGCCTCGCCTAGATGTGCATCATTAAATGTTCTCCATGCATAACGGCCTTGTCGTCCGTCGATGAACATGTCACCTTAGTTACGCAGGATGAATTCACCAGACGGTCATACCCTTGGGTCATGAGGCTGAAGCAGACGACCTTAGGTGCAAATGTCATCCTTATAGTAGCTACTAAGGAACTGACCTCATGGAGGTCGTCCTTAAAGAGCACGGCTGCTAAAGGAGTCGACCCGGTAAAGATCGTCAGTATAGAGGATGGCTGCTGAAGGAGCCGACCTCGTAAAGGTCGTCCTTGCTGACCTTAAATAGGTCATCCTTATGCAAATCATGCTTGTCAACTTGAGTCAGTGAGGATAAGTTTGTCTTGCAAGGCTATGCCAGGAGCTTAATTGGGCTTGTTGGGACCTTAGATGGCAAAAAGAACACTAGGGGTAAATAGTGTTTTCACAAAATAAAATTTTACATCTAGAATTCTTCCAAGCTAAGATTAATTTAGAATTACCTAATATCAATCCTAATCAACAAATACTTGCAATAATATTTATAAGCAGCAGAAACAATGTGCAAGGAAACAACAGTCACAAACACACAAATTTTTATCCTGGTTCCCTACGATCTGGGTACGTCCAGTCCCCGAATCTCTGTCGAGCTTTAATATACTATTTTCGATAAATAGTACAAACCACCTCAACTCTAATGAGGATTTTCCCTTGCCTCACAAGCCGAGGACTTTTACAAGCTCCTTGCCTACGACAAGAGTTTACTCACCACCTAGCCTCCAACTAGGATTTAGAAACCCTCACCTACAATGAGGAAATCCCTCTTACAAATAGCCAAGTAAGAGATACTGACAATCTTTTGAAGATTTACAAATACCTATAGCCACTTGATGAAGCCCTTGTGTATGTAATTGTTATAGGAGTGAATTTGATCTCAAATATGAAAATATTTTAGAAACTTGAGAGATAAAAATAAACTTGGTTTAAATCTCTTTAAAATATAACTTCAAAACAGAGATTAAAGCAAGTTTTAATGAAATCACAGATTTCTTATAGCCAATATATTTATATTATGTGAATATCGTGGACAAAAGAAACTGAAATCTTTTTGATCTAATAAAATATTGAATGTTAAACATAAACTTGATCAAAAGAAATAACTTGAAATTGATTCTATAAAATATTAGCACTTGGGCTTTATAGAGATCAAAATTCAAGTCTTGATCTTTGAAAGAATATAAGTGAGAAAACACAAAGATCAAAAGGAAAACTTGAAGTTTGAATCTCTATAATAAAAGCTTTAAGTTTTGGAGATCAAATCAAGTTAGTGTTAAGCCAAAATAAATAGAATTTGTAAATAATTTTCAGCACAAAAATTAAAACAAGGCCTAAGAAGACTTTCAAAAAAAATAAGAAGCTTTGAGAACTTTTGAGCAATAGAATGAGTTTTGAAAAAAATAATTTTGATGTCAAAAACCCTCTGAAAGCCTGGCTATTTATAGAGTAAAAATAATTTAAAATCAGCTCAAAGTCACATGTTTTGCCCCCATTGCACATTGCCCTCATCCACACTTCATTTTCACTTCCAGGGCACGATTTTAACCTAGCTTGGGGGAGAACATCATCCTCTATTCCCCTACACATACATACTCACAATTTCATCGTAAATATCGCATTGAGGACAATGCTCAGCTCTAGCTTGGAGGAGGAGCATTCCATACTTTTCCTTTTTATTTTTCCACATCCATCTTCATCTTTTTACCCATATGTATAATTTCTTTCTTTCTTTTCTTTTATTTTCCCCTTCATGCATCATGTTTCCCTTCCTTATATGCATTCAAATAAAACACAAAACAAAAAAACTTGCATTTCATGCATCTTCCATGCATCATGTGTAAAAATCTTTTGAGAATTTTTTGGAATCGAGCTTTATATGCGTGGTTATCGAATGAACGTTCAGATTCAATTTCTTTTTACGCTCGATCTCTCGAAGTCAATTAGAATATATGTCTAGGATATGCTTTTAGTCTGAGATCCCATTCAATATGCTTGTTATGCACATACTCATATTGCCTAGAAGAGGAGTACTCGAAACCAACCTAGGTTGAATTTTTCTTAGGAATCCATCTTATGCATGAGTCGTGGAGTTATTAGTGAGGATAATAGCATATATTCCTTCGAGATTTGGATAACAACATAATCACCTAGTACTGAGGAATGAAATCTCTTATCCTATTCATACCTTCGAAAAAAAGAAAAAAGAAAAACAAAAATATATTTGTGTATATATGTATAGAAAAAGTATAAAATGTGCATCGTTCTCCCAGCTATGCTAAGTAGCTGGATTCCAGTGTCTCAGTAAGCTTTGGGGCCTCGCACCGAAAACTTTAGTTTGGGGGAGTGCATATAAATAAGGATTATGATTGGCTTGAGCTAGTAAGTCCGAGGGGTCCCTCTTGGCCTGATGCCCTAAGGTCGTCTGTCCTGGGAGTCATCGACCTAACGCTCCTTACACAAACCAATTAGAATCACAAAGATAAAAAGAAAAAAAAGAGAAAAAATGAAAATTGAAGCATGAATAAAGTTAACTATTTCATGAATCAAGGAAGAACAATGTGTTGTGAGGGCCACTTCCTCGATAGACACGCAGGCCATTATTCGATACTATTCCTTCCCTTCGACCCATTATATAATTTCGATTCCTAATCATTCGACTCAGGGGTGGGATAAAGGAATTATCCTGGGACTTAGACACGATCATGATCACGATAAAGAGCGAAGCGACAGGCAAACATGAGCTCAAATGAACAAAGGGAAGTGAAGAAAACGATGACACGCGACCGTACGGTTTATCCCTGCAGGCGCGTCACCAAGACAGCCCCATTAGTAGCTGAAGACTCATCGACACGGTCGCGTTAGTAGCCGAAAATGCAGTGTCAACATAGAGCTGAAGAGAAGAGAAGAAAAGAAGCAACGACGCGGTCGTTTGGCTGACGACCGATCGCATCGATCCGAGATGCTGCTGAAGCCAAACTGTCGTCCAAACGACCGTTTAGATGAGAAAAGTGAAGAGCCAAAGCACCAAATGACGCGGTCGCGTAGATCCTTACGCGGTCACATCACTTGAGGACAAATTTTCCCAACTTACGGCATTTAGGAGATGCAAACGCATCGATTCCAACGCGACCTCGTCGAATTGGGATTCCAAGTGTTTTTGTGGCCGCCAGGAGAAGATTTGGGGTTTTTTGGGATTTTTAGTGGGGTATTTATATCATTCTTCCTCCTCTGAGATAGAGGACGCTTTTGCAGATCTTTTTGAGGGGTTTTCAAATTTTATTTGGGTGTAATCTTTTCATTATTCTCTGCAACTTTTTGTTATTTTTATTGTTCTTTTGGATTCTAGTTCTAATTTGCAATAGACTTACTTTTTCACTATTCTCTTGTCATTGTGGATTGCTTGGTTGATTATCTCTATTCATCCTACGTTGCAATAATGTCTCGATTCATGATTTTGATTTTGTATTTCTCCATGGATTGTGAATAGTCACCAATTTAGGGCCATGGTTTGAACCCCATTGGATTTGTCCATGGATTGATGAGGTTTGATTAATTGTTGAATAATTAGAGATTAGGGATATGCTAGGATTATTATTATCGATGCACATTGATCTTCCCCATCATGGATAAATAGATTAATCGATGGCGGGAGCTGGGGCTAATCAAGGGGTTTGATCCGATCCATATTATCCACGCGGTTAATGAGAGTCAGGAATGGATGAAAAGCTTACTAGAACAGATCCGAATCCTAATCCACGGGAGTGGCATAGAGGAAGATTGTAGACATTTGTCGGACGTAATGCACCTATCACATATCGATGCACCAATGGGAGTTGGCTTCGATATGGGATATGTTGTCCTATTATGGCATCACAAGAGTGGGGGGTAGGGATAACATAAGTGAAAATCCTATCATTGCATCATGGAAGTGTTGGGGGGGAGGAGGAGAATGCCATTAGGTTAGACAACATCTCCCTATCCCATGAATTCAAAATCGATCAATCCAATTCAATCTTAACTTTAATCCAACGGCGGGGATACCTAGGTCCTAGAGCTTTCCGCATTGATATTTCTCCTTAGTGTTCATATTTCTTAGCCACATATCGATCGCGTAGCTAATAGCCATGAAAGAAATAAAGTACTCAACAACTGCTTTCTAGTGGCTGACACGTATAGCGCTACAACTACACCGTGTGCTTGTGGTATAAATTATCGAGAACAACAGCATGCGAGAAGGCATGCGGCATATGAGCGTAAGCATGGTGAGTGCACATCATGCAAGTTGAACATGCAGGTAAGCACGTGTATGAGCAGCGGACATCACACGAATGCAGGGACTCACGGGTGGCAACAACAGTGTGGATCTAAACGATTCAAATTCCAACCCATTTAAAGGATATAAAGGGTACCCTTATTTTGGCTAGGGTTTGATAGTGAATCTTACACAAATTTCAAGTACAAGTTTACAGCTACATGTAGAAAATACAAAGGACAAACTGAGGGAAAAAAGAGGGTTGTTTGAGAGCTAAAAGAAAGATTTCTGCATTGTTTTATTCTCTGAATTTTCCATAACTCATAATCCATTTTATTATAGCATTAGTGACTATCTAACTACACGTACACCAAGTATTAGATGGAATTAGTATAAATCTTGGTGTCAGGTATGTATTTATCTTTTGTTTTGACTTACTTTCATATATATTGTTGTGTTGTAGGGGTTTAGTAGAGAAAGTCATTGGCTTTGTTTAGTGCTTAAATGATTTTAGAATTCCATGAGATGATTGATTTCTTGATAAGCTTATCAAGAGGGCATATGAACACTAAAGAGCTGATTCCAATCATCCGCAACAAATGGTATCAGAGGAAGGTTCGTGAAACAAGTGACGTGTGTTTATATTTTATATATCCACGCACGTCTTCTTTATGTTTTTCCGTTGTTTTCCGTCGTCCCGTGCCCATTTTATTGTGATTTTTAGTTTTCTTTCACTTCTTTGTGTTTTTGTGTATTTGCAGGAGATTGTCAGCGTAGGGGACATATAACGAAGATATCATAAGTCCCCGGAGCAACGGGAGGAGTCACTCGCGATCCAGGGGGTCAAACGACGAAGATCGCTATTTTTCAGCCCTCAACTGATCAGTTGGACACAGCCAACCGATCAGGTGATGCACGCGTGTCCGACCTGGACGGAGGCTGGATTGAGGAGCAGCTCAACTGATCGGTTCGTCGACCGGTTGAACACAGCAGAGCTCTCAGCCATTTGAAGCTGAATTCCAACCGATCGGGTGACATCTCACCCGATCGATTCATCTGAAGCGAATTTTCCAAACGACGACCCGGAGAGCTCAACCGACGGTTCGCTGACCGTGCCAAATCGACAGAACTCTCGGCCATTTTTGGGGATATTTCCAACCGATCGGTTGAATACTCAACCGATCGGTTGACCTGATGCTGCATCTCTCAAACCGACGACCAGCTTACTTCACCCGCTCCCTCAGCGCCCGGTTGAAGCCCCTGAAGCCGACGGTCGAAGCATCAAGCAGCTCACCCGATCGGTTGATGCTTCAACCGATCGGATGACGTCGATTTGTATAAATAGTTGCCCTAGGTTTCAGAAAATAGGAGTTGTTATTTTTTCTGTCCTTTTCTTGTATGGTGACGGCTGGAATTTTATTGCATTTTGTAAGTCTTCTGATTGCTTTCAAACTTTAATACTATCTTTATAGTATTGCTACTACCTCATTTCAATCGCTTGATCATGATTTCTACGGTTGATTTTCATTTAGATTGCTTTTTAGCTATGATTTGTGAGTAGTTCCCAAATCTGGGATTTTTGTGGAAACCCCTTCGTGGGTTCTCCCTAATGCGTCCATATGACTAGGATTTCGATAGGGATTAGGAATTTAGATGGTTATGCGGGGTGTTTCATTTTCATTGACGGGAAAAAGACGGCCTTTGACCGTCGGGTCAAGGGGGAATAAACTTGGCGATTGACTCCTTAGCCACAGCTCACGCCCTTAGCGTAAATATTGAATCCTAGCGCGTGGGAACGACATGATGAGATGTTGGAAGTTATCGTTGCGAGCTTAGTGCTCCCGGAGTCGGTCGGTGTTAATAGACATGGGAATGCCCACCAAATGAACACGGGTAGTCCGGCGTATCATCCTGGGCATCGACCGGAATATCGGGCCCATGGGACGCTGGTACCACTTTTAGAGGCAACGTCTCACCACTAAACCCTAAATCCGATCGTATTCCTATCCCTAGGTCGTAATAGCGAGAATACATGATAGGGTGGAAACCGAAGTCCTAGGTTTACTTTTATATTGTTTATCACTCGCATCTATTTTCCGTGACAACCATCGATCGTTCGGGCTAGCTCACCCATAGGGTGAACCGGTTCCTCTTTGACACAAGCACAACCACGCCTCCCTGTGTTCGACCCCAAGCCACACTACAACACCGTGCGCTTGCGGTATAAATATTTAAATCTGGTATCCCCAATCCTATTGCACTTTTATGCTCAAAAACTAGGGAACGTCAACAAGTCCAAGGCAATGGCAGGTAGTTCTTCTACAAGTGGTGATGAACCAAAAAAGCAATTGGTTCAAGTTCGTATATAGGTGGCTTGGATGCAAGGTTGCATGAGCACAATACAAAATTGAAAAGCTTGGTGGCAAAGGAAATTTCGAGATATGGCTGTGAAGGCAATCTTAAGGAAGGATTGTGTCTACAGGGTGGTGTATGACACAGATACTTTATCGACAGATATCTCGAAAAGGGAGAAGATGCAGATGGAGGACTTGGTTATGATAACCATCTATCTTAGTTTATCGAATGAGGTAATTTATCTAGGGTGTAAGGAGATTGCGGCCAACAAATTATGGAAAATGATCGAGAATCTGTATTTGAAAAAGTCACTCACCAATATGCTAATCTTGCTAAAGACCTTCATCACTTTCAAGATGCAAGATGTGACCTCATTGAAGGATCACCTTGATACCTTCAATGTATTAGTGATGAAGACACATGACATTAGGTTGACTGTAGATGCACCACATGAGGCGATGATTCTGATCCTAATATTACTAGAGTGATATATGACATTTGTCAACACCGTGATCTACAGTCACTCTCAGTCTTTAAAATGTGAAGGCAAGGCTCTATAGCGAGGAATTGAGAGATTGGATGGCAGGAGTTGGTTTGAGTAGAGGAGATTTAGATAGCCAGGGCCTATTTGATTCGAAGCAAAGCAATGCGAGAGGTTCCAACTGGAGGAGATCGAGACAAGGACTATAGGCACGACCTACTATATTTGCAAGAAATCCAGAATTGGAATAGAGATATCCAAAGAGGAGGAACAGAGACAAGGAGTATATGCCAGCATCTTTTTTAGTTACAGTCGTGCAGATGGAGGAGGTATGGAGTGAGAAGCCGACGATGTGCTCATAGCTGCTTGTCAAATGTTGAGAATCCTGCTTTGGTCATAGATTCAGGGGAGTCGTTCTTTATGATGCCAAATAGGGAGTGCATTGATATCTATCAGAGCAAAAAGAATGCATCTCTCCTTATGGGCAATATTGAAGCGTGTAAAGCTGTTATTGTTGGTTCATTGAGGATCATGATGTTCTATGCCTTGGTGTGCATACTTACTAACATGTGGCATGTGTAGAGTATTGGACTTCTCCCTACTTGGTGTTAATGATGAGCAAACATAAATACTTGTGACTAATCCCCTATTTTGCAGTAAATCCATTGCCTAAGCTTATTATGAAGATCAACTAGCAATGGATGACTCACAAATGTCATTGAAGGCAAATGACATGAATTGGATGATCGTAGATTGATGATTGGAGCTCCGTAAAGACTTCAAGCTCATACGTTGGAAAGAAGAGATTATTCGTCAATGTAATCTTTCTTTTATCTCTTCTAGTATGTAGCTTAGAAGTAGAACTTTGATGGAGCACTCACACACATCTATATTCTTTCATAGGACTTCTTTAGACCATTTGTCCTTTGATTCCAATTCAATTATCTTTTGTTTGTGCTAGGATTGTTCATAACAGCCGACTGCTGAACAGTTTACAGTCGCCTGTCTCAAAAACAGTCGACTGTGTTTTGTTCTACAGTCGCCTATTATGCACAGACTATTACAATATAGTTTTGGGCCTTCTTTGATTATTTTGTACATGCTACTGTTGAACGATTCATAGGCACCTGTCCTAGTGACAGGCGACTATGTATTGTAAACCAGTCGCATGTCTATCCTTGCCCAAACCCTGTTTGATCTGACTTCTACGGCCAGTTGACTAATGCTGTACATACAGTCGACTGTCTTTTAGATCAGTCGACTGTCTATGCTGCAACAGTCGCCTGTCTATAAGTCAGTTCTTTGACTCTGCTCTCTGGAAATTTCTCTTGCTTTTGACAGTCGTCTGTTTAAGGTTTTACAGTCGCCTGTTCTAAGTTACAGTCGACTGTATTACTTGAATCAGTCGTCTGTCCTGTATCTTGTGAGATTTCCAGTATTTGTCTAACTTACTCTTCTCTCGGCCAGTCGCCTGTCGAAGAAATTACAGTCGCCTGGTGTTTTAACAGACGACTGTCTTTGCTTCATCAGTCGACTGTCCACATGGTAAGTTACCGTTATGAATTTTCACCTACCCTTGATGACTGTGCAACAGTCGACTGTGGATTGTTCAACAATCGACTGTCGCGAGTTCAGATTATATCCGTTGAGATTTTTCTCACGGATTCCAACTGGGTTTTTGTCTAAACTGTTTTGTGGATTTGAGAAAGCTATAAATAGAGCTTCTACTGTTTCATTGGAAAGTTACTCATTCATTGCAAAATCTCTCAAGCTTTCATTTTCAAAGATCAAAGCTCTCAAATCCAAAGCCCTAAGTATTTCCAAATCTTGTTCTATTGCTCTCCAACCTAGAACCAAAGATTGATCTTCTAGGCAATTGGTGCAGTCAAGAGAAAGGGCTTTCTCCTCTCTTCCAAAAGAGTTCTTCAACACACATCACACTTCTCCTTCAAGTTCTACTTCAAGGTATAGGTGATTGTAAGTGTTGCTTTCAGATTTCATAACATTCTTTATTTGAATTGTGTTCTCGGTTGTGAGAGTGGTTTTTGCTTGCTCCCTGGTTGTGGGAGTCAAGGACATCGATTGTATTCGATTGCACTTGTAGGGTTGCTACAAGTGTGCTTTAAGGAAACCTCAAGTTAGGGTTCTAACTTGAGTATCCGGTGGTATCCGGGTGGTAGGGACGTAGGATTACCGGGAACAAGTCGGGAGTTGACTTGGGTAATCCGAACCCTTGAAACATCTCTGCGTTTGCGTGTGTTTCTCTTTGGGTCGTTTTTCTATTCCGCACTATTTGTTGGATTGCATTTTATTTGGCGTAAATCCCTTTTAAATTTGCATAAACACTATTCAACCCCCCTTCTGGTGTTTTCCCCATCGACAGGTTCCTTACAATTGGTATCACAGCGCAAAGTTTTATCTATGGCATCCAACAACAACAACGTTCCTCCGTCGGCTACGTACAACAATCACGACCGTGATGGAGCGTCCACACTTTTCGAAGGTCAATCTACGGTTCGTCTTCCACGTTTCAATGGTACTAATTTTGGATATTGAAAGTGTAGGATGGAGACATTCCTTAGGAGTGCTTCTCTTTAGAGAACTCTCCACAAGGAGTACGTCGAGCCCGCTGAAGAGGATTTCGAGAAATGGACGACTTCTGAGAAGTCCGCCGAAGTCAACAACACTAAAGCAATGAACGCTCTTCCTTGTGCGTTGGACCCGAATGAGTTCAACAAGATATGCATGTAAGAGTGCATATCAAATTTGGAACCATCTCATCGTTACCCACGAGGGAACGAATAAGGTAAAGCTTTCAAAGTTATATGTTGCCGTGCAAAACTTCGACTTGTTTCATATGTAGGAAAATGAGAGCATTGCGTCGATGTACGGACGCTTTACCGACATCACAAATGAATTGGAAGCTCTTGGCCAAATCTACACCGAACCTGAAAAGGTAAGGAAGATCATCATGGGGATGATCTCCAAATGGGAGAGAAGAGCAATCACCATCGAGGAGATCAATGACTTGAAGAACTACACTGTGGTGAATCTCATCGGGACTCTTATGTCTTACGAAGTAAGACGTGATAACCGATTGAAGATTCGAGCCATGATGAATCCCTCGGAGGCCAAGAAGAAAGCTTTGGCGTTCAACGCCAATTCGTCATCATCCGAAAGTGATGAATCCGAGAACGAGATGGATTTGGGTGAAATGGCCCAAATGGCGAAGAAGTTCCAATGCTTCTTTCGCAAAGGTAAATTTCCCTCAAACAAATGTTTTGAGTCTACTAATGCTACTTCCTCTCTTTGTTATAAGTGTAATAAGCCAGGGCACATCAAGAGAGATTGCTCAATGCTAAACAACAAAGAAAAGTGGAAGGCACCAAAGTACCACAAGTCCGACAAGAACAAGAGAGACAAGAAGAATGGACTCGTCGGTACCTTTGATGACTCAAGTGATGACTCATCAAGAGATTCCGATGATGAGAAGGGTGAGAGCGCCTACATGTGTTTCATGGCACTTGAAGATCCACTCTCGGATGAGAGTGATTCCGACACGGATGACACCAAGGTAACAATGGATGAACTTCGTATTGCTAATGAAGAACTATTTGCTAAATACCAATCTTTAATGCTTAGATACACTAGTTTAAAGAAATAAAATGTTAGCAAGTCATCCATTCCATGCATTATCAACAATGACACAATTGTTAATACTTTAACTCTTGAGAAAGCAAACTTAGCTTCTCAAAATGTCACATTGAGAGATGAGGTGAACTCCCTCCAATCTCAACTAGATCAAACACATCCTAAGGATAATAGTGATCTAGTTATACGTCACACACAATTGGGTTTAGAGAATGACTCTCTTAAAACCCAAGTGCACGAGCTCAAAGCACGGGTGTCCACCTTGGGTACCAACATTTCTTCTTTTAAAGGAGAAATATGAGCTCATGTCCTCCCGTATTGTGAGATTCAATAAGGGAAAAGGACAATTGGATGATTTGCTTGCAAACCAATTTCCGGCCACACATCGTGTTGGCCTTGGATTTGTAAAAGCGAATGCATCTAATGCTCGCACCTCCTATAGTGGTGTCACTATAGATTTTGTGAGGCCTTCCTCCAGTGCATCCACAAGTGGTGTCAAAGACACTATAGGTAGCAATCCTAACAAGAATGTCACCACATCACCTTCTCTTCCTTTTGGCAGGAAACCCACTAAGGGTGGAAACCAAAAGCGAGGCCATGCTTTTATGTACACTAACACTCATCCACGTAGGAAACATCCTACTTCACAAGTGGATAATCATGACACATTCTATGCTCCGCACCCACGGACACGTACACAACCACACATGAGAAATACTCATGTACGTGCTCCTATACACTCGTATGCTCATACGCATCATTCTTTCATGTATGCTCATCCTCCACATGTCATGCATGATCAATATGCTTCATATAATATGCTTGTTCCCAAGCATACATATCATCCTAGAATGTACAATGCATATCCTCCACCACATCTCTATGCTAGAAATCTTGTTCCTAAGAAGCATGCACCACATAGAAATCCAACACATTGCATGCAACTAGGAATATGACTCCCAAGATGTACACTATTTGAGGTCCTAAGAACACCAGTCTAAATGTTAGGAATGCTTATGTTGATTCCTATTTTCATGATGTGATTAGATTAGTAACTATGTTGGGAAGCGGAAGTCCACTTGGACTTGGCTTCCAAAGGGCTAATCCCCTTGGACCCAACAACCATTGGGTACCATAAGCTTATGGTATATTATATAGGTACCCAAGAGAAAGAAGAAGAGCAATAAATGTCTTATTAGCTCTAAAGGGAAATGATGGATTCTTGATAGTGGTTGCTCCAAACATATGACTGGAGATCCCTCATTGCTCTCCGAAGTGATTAGCATCAAGGATGGTGCAACGGTCACTTTTGGAGGTAATCAAAAGGGAACCATCATTGGAGTAGGTATCATTGGTAATCCTTCCAAACCTTTAATTACTAATGTTTATCTTGTTAGTGGTTTATGTCACAATCTCATTTTCATTAGTCAACTTTGTGACAAAGGTTACAAGGTTAACTTTGGAGAAGGATTGTGTACTATTGTTGATTGTGATTCAAATGTTTTATTTTCCGGTATTAGGCGAAAAAATATTTATTATTTGAGCTTGCCTAAAACCGTAGAACATTGCTTAGTTGCTAACAAAAATGAACAACTATTATGGCATCGCCGTTTCGGTCATGTTCACTTCAAGCACTTATATAAGTTAGCTAAGCATGATCTAGTGAAAGGTTTTCCTAAGATTGTTTTTAATAAGAAAAACTTTTGTGATTCAAGTCAAAGAGGTAAACTAAGTAAATCTTCATTTAAGCTTAAAGAAGGGATTACTTCTAAGAGGCCCCTAGAACTTCTTCATCTAGATTTATTTGGGCCAACTAGAACCGCTTCTTTAGGTAATGCACATTATGGACTAGTTGTCGTTGACGACTTTTCTAGATTTACTTGGGTTTCATTCTTAACTAATAAGAATAAAGCTCATGAAGAGTTTACCAAATTTACGAAGAAGATTCAGAATCTTTTAGGATCCACCATTATCACTATTCGTAGTGATCATGGAGGAGAATTTGAGAAGGAGTCATTTACTAAGTTTTGTGATGACTCCGGGATAACTCATAACTTTTCCTTTCATCGTGCACCACCACAAAATGGTGTGGTAGAAAGAAAGAATATGACTCTTATTGTGTGTGCTCGCACTATGCTCTATGAGAGTCATTTAGGACTACAATTTTGGGCAGAAGCGATGCACACGGCATGTTATGTGCTCAATAGGATCCTAGTGAGACCCCAAACAAACAAAACTTGTTTTGAGTTGTTTTATGATAAAAAGCCTCAAGTGAAATATTTTCGCGTTTTTGGTTCAAAATGTTTTATAAAGAACCTTTGGTAATTTAGACAAATTCGAGCCAAGATCCGATGAAGGAATTTTTGTTGGATATTCCACACGTAGCAAAGCCTACCGGATATACAACAAAACTTCGTCAACGATTGAGGAATCACTTCACGTAACTTTTTATGAAGATTTTGATTTTCCTCATGTTGATGATGATAATGTAGATATTCTTTGTGATTCTCTCAATAATATTAAGATTAATGATTCTATTGTTGAGACTAACACTTCTAACGAAGTTGTTGAAGTTGTTCCTAGTGATCCACGTATACCCAAAGCTTACCCGACCGTTCGCAACCTTCCCCATAACCAAATTATTGGAGATATTGGAGTGGGTGTTCGAACGAGATCAAGAATTGAAGAATTCTCTCATTGCGCATTTGTCTCTACCATTGAGCCAAAGAACATCTAAGAAGTTTGTGAGGATAGCTCTTGGATAGTGGCAATGGAAGAAGAACTAATGCAATTCGAGAGAAACAAAGTTTGGGAACTCGTACCTCTTTCAAGTGATCACCAAGTTATTGGGACCAAATGGATTTTCAAGAACAAGACGGATGAAAACGAGGTAATCACACGGAACAAAGCAAGGTTAGTAGCTCAAGGCTACCGGCAAGAGGAATGTATTGATTTCGAAGAATCTTTTGCCCCCGTAGCTAGATTAGAAGCTATTAGGTTGTTTTTATCTTTTGAATCGCATAAGAATTTTAAATTATTTCAAATGGATGTTAAAAGTGTATTTTTAAATGGGTTTGTCAATGAAGAAGTCTATGTTTCTCAACCTCCCGGTTTTATTCATGAAAAATTTCCAAACCATGTTTTCAAACTTAAGAAAGCGTTGTATGGGTTGAGACAAGCTCTTAGAGCTTGGTATGATCGACTTAAGACCTTTCTTTTGAATTTAGTTTTTAAAATGGGAGAAGTTGACTCTACACTCTTCATTAAAGATTATGAAAATGACATTCTTTTGATTCAAGTTTATGTAGACGATATTATTTTCGGTTCTACTAACTTTAATCTTTGTCAAGAATTTTCCAAGTCTATGAAGGACGAGTATGAGATGAGCCACATGGGAGAGCTCACCTACTTCCTTGGATTACAAATTCGACAAATGGAGAATGTCACTTTCATACATCAGACAAAGTACACATCGGAGCTTATTAAGCGATTCGGGATGGAATCGTCTTCGAGCAAAAGGACTCCCATAAGTACTACTACTCATCTACACAAGGATGAAAGCGGAAAATATGTAGACATTCGTCTATATCGAGGTATGATCGGTAGCTTACTTTACTTAACCGCTAGTAGGCCCGATATCATGTTTTCTGTATGCCTTTGTGCTAGATATCAAGCAAGACCTAAGGGGTCACACTTGATTGAAATTAAATGAATATTTCGTTATCTCAATCAATCTCTAGATTATGGGTTACATTACCCTAAGTCTAGCACATATGAGTTAATCTCATATAGTGATGCCGACTTTGCCGGATGCAAGTCCGATAGGAAAAGTACTAGTGGCACATGCCATTTCTTAGGAAATTCCTTAGTTTCTTGGTTTTCTAAGAAACAGAATTCGGTGTCATTGTCCACGACTGAAGCAGAATATATTGCCGCAGGTCTTGCATGTGCACAAGTTCTTTGGATGAGACACACTCTTAGTGACTATGGTGTCAATTGTGATACTTGTCCTATCATGGTTGATAATCAAAGTGCTATTTGTCTTTCCAAGAATCCGGTACACCACTCTCGTACCAAACACATAGACGTGAGACACCATTTTATAAATGATCATGTAGCTAAGAAGGACATCATCTTAGAGTACATTGAAACCCAAAAACAAATTGCTGATATCTTCACTAAACCTCTTAAAGAAGATTCATTTGTGAGGTTGCGTGGAGAATTGGGAATTATGGGTGAATTTGAAATCTAGAAGCTCAAACCTTCATGTTATACCTCCTTTTTTGAGCTCATATCTGTTTGTTGTCTTTCTTCATGTGCTTTATTATTTTATGAGATTAAGAAAGGCAATTGCGACTTATTTGATTTCATCAGTTTTTGAGAGTGATTGGAGTGATTCGTGTTTCAATGGATTTATTATTGTTTTTATAATGATTTTACGATGTACTTGTGATTAGAGTAGGTCCTAGGGTGAGTGTTCTTATTCTCTAGAATTCTATCTCACTGTGATTATTTGGACCAGGACAGACGACTGTCTCTCCTTCGACAGTCGACTGCCCTACTCTATCTCCTCAGTCTGAGAATTGGTATCTTTCGCACGGCTGACTGATGACTGTTTTACAGTCGCCTGTTAGTTTAACAGGCGACTGCATTTTAGTCATCAGGCGACTGTATTCTCTGTCCAATTTTTACAGTTTTCTCTGTTATTTTTTGATGAACTGTATTAATTCTCGGCCAGCCGACTGTTGAGTATATGTCAGTCGACTGTCCAATGGACAGGCGACTACATGTTACTTGCCAGTCGACTGCCCTTCTCTCTGAGCTTTATTTTTATCACTTCATACAGTCGACTGATTTTTGTTCTTCAGTCGACTATCTTCTGTGGTGACGGTTCTAGTGATTTGATCCGAGCCGTCGATTCTTTGATCCAACGGCTCAGATTCATTCCCCAAATTTTATATTCGAGAATGAGCGATCACTTCCCCCACGTCGACTCTCTCTCCTCCGATTCGACCGTTCGTCTTCCCGCTCGTTTTCTTCTCCAAAACCGCTCGATTTCGCTTCCAAAACCATCGATCTGCTCCTATTCGTCGTTGTCGATCGCGTACTGTCGTTGCCATCGATGTTCTTCTCCGCGATCGTCATTGCTTCTACACTTGGTTTGCTTCTCTCTCAATTGCTCTTCGTTCGAATTTCTTTGCAGTAGTTTCTCCTTCTCTTGTTTCCATGGCTCCCAAACCAAAGGGAAAAGAGAAGATCGCTGCTCCTAAACGACCTAGGGCACCCAAGAAACTTATTGCCAAGAAGAAGAAACCTTATAAAGCACGAACCAAGCATGCTGAGTCACCCGTGCTTTCGTCTTCACCGGGTTACTCACCTTCTGCTTCTTCTAGCGATGCTCAGCCTTTGATCTATCGTCATCGCAAGCCTACTGGTGTTCACATCAGTGAGCCTGTTGCTGAGAACCCACATTTGTCTCCTTCTGTGTCGAGTTCTTCTGAAGAGACTCCTGCTGTACCCCCACTCTGATCCTCTAGTTCCCATTTACCAAGACGATCTTTGTCTGGCAAAATTTCACTCTCTTCTAGGGATCAACCTCCTTAGGGAACGATACATTGCTTTACCCGCCTTCACTGCTGAGAAGCTTTCTGACATTCTCTCTGCTACTCACCTAGCCGATCTTTTCGTTTCTCTCAGAGCGACTCCCCCAGAGCCTATCCATTTCTGGTGAAGCTCTTCTATGCGAACCACGTTCGCGGTGAGTATTCGTCTACTGGCATCCTCGATACTGTCGTTTAGGGAACCCACATTCAGATCACTCCCTCTCTCTTAGGGACCATTCTTAGGATTCCCTCTGTTGGTTCCCTTCCCACTGATATCTGCATTTCAGAGATTGACGATCTTGACCAGTCTGTCCTCCGGGATATGTTTCGAGAGGTACCTTTAGCTCTTGATTCGGGTGTCAGATCATCTATGTTCTCTGCGAGAGGTTGGGCTGTTCACTTAATGGTGAAGTCCAACATCCTGCCGAGATATGGATCGTCTGACCAGCCGTCTCAGGATATCCTGAAGTGTATGTATGCTATTTTCTCTGGCATGCCCGTGAACTGGGCCGGTGTCCTCCTTGATAGGATGGACAAGATTGAGTTCACGTCCTCCTCGTCCCACATTCCTTACGGTGGTCTTCTGACTCGTGTCTTCCGTCACTTTGGTATTGACTTGACTCGTTACGAGCCCATGCCCTTTGGTCCTCTCCTCGACGCTTCTGCAAAGTCGAAATCTTCTTCGGCTCTGCAGACTGCCTCGAAGAAGAGGAAGTCTACTTCTGCTCCTTCCTCATCCACTGTTCCCCCAGTTGATCTGCCATCCACCTCTGCTCCACCATCTCTTGATATTCTTCTGGAGATGGTCTCTGGTATTTACAGATTACTGTCCCTCTCTTTCCTCCATCAGGAAATACCCTTCCCTGAGGATCTGAGACAGTTTGTTCCCCAGCTTCATGTGCCTCCTCAGCCCACTAGTGTCGTTGAGCCTCCTGGTGTAGCTTCTACTCAGGATGTTGCTGCTGCTGCTTCTGTTGCTCCTTCTGACCCTCCTCCAGAGGATACTCCAGCTTCTACAGAGCCTGCTTCTTCTTCTGCAGCCCCTGGAGACGCTCACTCTTAGATAGATGTTTGAGTGTTGTTAGTTTGGTGATGATATTTTTTTGATGTATGATGGATGATGTTGTCAGTGATCTTTTATATATGTATGGTGATGTACTTCAATGTCGTCATGATGATGTATTTTTTTGTCTTGATCATGATGCATTTTTTGTGATGGTCATGTAGATGACCATCCGCTGATGTATCTTTTTCTATATATCTATATATGATGTTGCTGTTTATCTTGTGTCACACTATGCTTTCTATATATCTTATCTGTGTGATGTAATGATATGTTGTCTCCATGTATGCTATATTCTCCTTGATGTGCTTTTGAGACAATATATGGATTTGATATTGGTTATTTCATGCTATCTTTGATGTGATGGAATTTTTGAAATTTTTTTCATTTCGTATATCTAAAATGTTGATATTGGACTTCAATTCCATTACTCACATGTATATATGATGTGACTTTATGAGTTTTGATCCAATATATCTTTATACTCCTTGATTGTTGTTAGTTCGTATTTAGCACTATTATTGTTGTTGTTATTTGCTCCCACCTTTTTGGATAATGCCATAGGGGAGAGAAATAAACATACAAGATTCATAATGGATGTGCTAAGTATGTTCTAACGCTTGAATCTAAGATTTACATTGCCTTAGATTCAGGGGGAGTAAGATTACAATGAATAAGAATTTTATTTCCTAGATTTCTTGAATTGAATTCATACATGTCTCACTTATTTGCTTCAATTGTTATGTAGATGCTCTAATATTTGTTGACTAACTTGATTGGCATCTATGTAGGGGAGTAAGTTTTCATTACGCATAATTATTTATCTTTTTGTTTATATTTATTTGTCATCATCAAAAAGGGGGAGAATGTTGAGTATTGGACTTCTCCCTACTTGGTGTTAATGATGAGCAAACATAAATACTTGTAACTAATCCCCTATTTTGCAGTAAATCCATTGCCTAAGCTTATTATGAAGATCAACTAGCAATGGATGACTCACAAACGTCATTGAAGGCAAATGACATGAATTGGATGATCGTAGATTGATGATTGAAGCTCAGTAAAGACTTCAAGCTTATACGTTGGAAAGAAGAGATTATTCGTTAATGTAATCTTTCTTTTATCTCTTCTAGTATGTAGCTTAGAAGTAGAACTTTAATGGAGCACTCACACAGATCTATATTCTTTCATAGGACTTCTTTAGACCATTTGTCCTTTGATTCCAATTCAATTATCTTTTGTTTGTGCTAGGATTGTTCATAACAGCCGACTGCTGAACAGTTTACAGTCACCTGTCTCAAAAACAGTCGACTGTGTTTTGTTCTACAGTCGCCTGTTATGCACAGACTATTACAATATAGTTTTGGGCCTTCTCTGATTATTTCGCACATGCTACTGTTGAACGATTCACAGGCGCCTGTCCTAGTGACATTCGAATGTGTATTGTAAACCAGTCACCTGTCTATCCTTGCCCAAATTCTGTTTGATCTGACTTCTACGGCCAGTCAACTAATGTTGTACATACAGTCGACTGTCTTTTAGATCAGTCGACTGTCTATGCTGCAACAGTCGCCTGTCTGTAAGTCAGTTCTTTGACTCAGCTCTCTGGAAATTTCTCTTGCTTTTGACAGTCGTCTGTTTAAGGTTTTACAGTCGCTTGTTCTGAGTTACAGTCGACTGTATTACTTGAATCAGTCGTCTGTCCTGTATCTTGTGAGATTTCCAGTATTTGTCTAACTTACTCTTCTCTCGGCCAATTGCCTGTCGAAGAAATTACAGTCACCTGGTGTTTTAACAGACGACTGTCTTTGCTTCATCAGTCGACTGTCCACGTGGTAAGTTACCGTTATGAATTCTCACCTACCCTTGATGACTGTGCAACAGTCGACTGTGGACTGTTCAACAGTCGACTGTCGCGAGTTCAGATTATATCCGTTGAGATTTTTCTCATGGATTCCAACTGGGTTTTTGCCTAAAATGTTTTGTGGATTTGAGAAAACTATAAATAGAGTTTCTACTGTTTCATTGGAAGGTTACTCATTCATTGCAAAATCTCTCAAGCTTTCATTTTTAAAGATCAAAGCTCTCAAATCCAAAGCCTTAAGTATTTCCAAATCTTGTTCTCTTGCTCTCCAACCTAGAACCAAATATTGATCTTTTGGGGAATTGGTGCAGTCAAGAGAAAGGGCTTTCTCCTCTCTTCCAAGAGAGTTCTTCAACACACATCACACTTCTCCTTCAAGTTCTACTTCAAGGCATAGGTGATTGTAAGTGTTGCTTTCAGATTTCATGACATTCTTTATTTGAATTGTGCTCTCGGTTGTGAAAGTGGTTTTTGCTTGCTCCCTGGTTGTGGGAGTCAAGGACATCGATTGTATTCGATTGCACTTGTAGGGTTGCTACACGTGTGCTTTAAGAAAACCTCAAGTTAGGGTTCTAACTTGAGTATCCGATGGTATCCGGGTGGTAGGGACGTAGGATTACCGGGAACAAGTCGGGAGTTGACTTGGGTAATCCGAACCCTTGAAACATCTCTGCGTTTGCGTGTGTTTCTCTTTGGGTCGTTTTTCTATTCCGCACTATTTGTTGGATTGCATATTATTTGGCGTAAATCCCTTTTAAATTTGCATAAACACTATTCAACCCCCCTTCTAGTGTTTTCCCCATAGACAGGTTCCTTACAGCATGTTTCAGAGTTATGGAAGTCATTATTTTTGGGGACATTGGATTCCATAGGTTGCAAGGTTACGCTAGAGACAGAAGCTCTAAAAATATTAAAGGGATCGATGATAGTGATAACAGGTGAAAAAGTCAGGGACTTATATTTACTAAAGGGGACGACAATCTTATGAGATTCCAATAACAGAGTTGAGAGTTTGCAGGAGACCGATTCGACCATGCTGTGGTATCTCAGAGACTAATTCGACCATGCTGTGGTATCTTAGACTTGGATATATCACAAATAAAATTTGGAGGCTTTAAGAAAGCATGGTCTGATCAAAGGGGTAAACTTCAAAGAGCTAGAGTTTTGCGAGGATTGTGTATATGTAAAGAAGGCAAAGGTTAATTTCAGTAAGGGAAATCCGAACATCAGAGGGATTCTTGAGTATGTTCACACCAATGTTTAGGGTCATGCACTAGTTTATTCTCCACATGGAGCTTGTTACTTCATATCGTTCATCAATGATTTCTCAAAAAAAGTTTGGGCATAAGTGATGAAGGAAAAGTTGGAAGCGCTTAAGAAGTTCAAGCATGAAAGATCCTTCAAGAAAGTCAAAAGAGAAAGAAGCTAAAAGTACTGAGATCTGATAATGGTGACGAGTTTACTTCTGTTAATTTTAAGTAATTCTATGAGGAGCAGGGAGTAAAGATGCAGTTCACTATACCGAGAGATCCGTAGTCGAATGGAGTTACAGAGAGGATGAAATAACAATTCTATAGAAAGCGAGGTGTCTCCGATTTACATTGGGTTTGTTGAAGGGATTTTGGATCGAAGTTATATCGACCGCATTTTATTTGTTAAATAGAATTCCATCTTCAGTTATTAGTGAGAAAATACCAGATGAGGGATGTACAGGGAAGCTAATGGTTCTAGATCATCTTCGTCTGTTGGATGTCCAGTTTATGTTTATGAGGAAGGTGATTGGCACTACTACATATCAGGGTTTCAGCCACAGACAAATTCATGGCTGAAAGCCGTGTATCCGTGACTGAAACTTTACGGCCACGGAAAAAAATTTCGTGGCCAAAAATCCGTGGCCGATACCGTAGTGGCTGATACCCCATTTACCCACGGACTATTTCGTGGCTGATAATCTGCCACGGATTAACGCACACGGATGTCTGTGGCCGATAATCCGAATAAAATACTATATAAAAGTATCGGCCATGGACAAATCCGTGACTGATACATATATATGGCCACGGAAAGGTCCGTGGTCGATATATAACGGCTACGGATAATGGGCACGCAGCTGACGTAATCCGTGCACACAAACCATGTGCGAATGCTATCGGCCACTGACTTTGCCATGGCCATAAGTATGTATCCGTCACGGATTTTTCCGTGGATAGTACGTAATGTCCACGGATTATGTGCACGAAATCCTCGATTTTGTGCACATAATCCGTGGCCGATACGTGTCGGCCGCTGACAATTCCGTGGCCGTATCGTGCTATCAGCCACAGATTTGTCTGTGGCTGATAGTGTAAATTTTTTTAAAAAATTCCTGTATTTTCTACTTATAATATACAATTCTTTATAATAATTAAATATGTACCTGTATACAACAAAATAAAGCAAGCAACTAATAAAAAGAAAATGCATAAATTAATCGAAAAAATTGATCAAATAATATATATTATACATAGCCAACTACCGCAGTTTAAAAAATAAACATATGAAAACAATAAAACAAAAAATCATGATACCCTACACCGCCAACGTCCCCATCCACATGACCGCACCATCGCCATCGAACGCCTCGCCATCGCCATCATAGAACGCCACCATCGCCATTGTCGCCATCGCCACCAAGCCCGCTATAGAACACCATAGTCGCCATCGTCATCATTGTCGCCATCGCCCCCAAGCCCGCTATCAAACACCATCGTCATCACCACCGTCACCATCGCTCCCAATCCCGCTCCCCTTGCCAAGACCATTACCACCCTCAGGTGTTGAAGGACCTCCATCGCCAATACCGCCCTTGCAATGTTGACCCCACCAAAACATAATAAGTTAGACTATAAAACAAATAAAATAATAAACGAGTATAAAAAGAAACACTTATAAAATTGAGTTTAACCATAACCGCTTCAAAATTTAAGTTTGCCTAGAATCTAAGCGTGCAATTGAGTGCACATGTGACCCAGCCGAAAGCGAAGGTCGCGTGCTCTGGAAAATTGGGCAGACTTCTGCCCAGTTTTCTGGGCAGAAGTCTGCCCAATTATGGGCAGATCACACCCTCCATCCCTCCATCCCTCCTTCCATCCCTTCCTCTCACGCTCTCTCAAACTCTAACCCTAGGGTTCAAAACGATCAGATGAACTCTAACCCTAGGGTTCAAAACGATCGGAGGAGGAGACGGAACCCTAACCCTACTTTCCTAAAGTTTACAACTTGGAATTGTATTATGGAACTTGGAATCTTAATGCATTACATTTTATAATGTAGTATCATCTATTTCCTATTAAGTATATTAATATGGTAACATATTTAATTAAAAATTACTTGACATGCTTCATAGCTATGAAAATAATGAATTTTTTCTTTTTACAAAGTATGTCGTATGTTTCTTGAAATATTTTAATAAACCAAATTTACTATATTGATAAGATCAATAAGACGATGCATATAAATGGCAATTTTTTTAATTTTTTAAAATTATGTTGTTTAAAAATATTTTTAATGCCTATTTATTCGTTATTTCATAATTGTTCTAGCAAACAAGTAATAATTTATTGTTATCATTAGGAATGAATTGCAACATTTCTTAATTTCCTACAATTTTCGCATTCACACGTGCACGCTTGGCACGAATCAAGGGGAAACTCCACTTCGTGACTCATTCTAATCGTAACACTAAACCTAACCCTAACACTAAAGCATAGCCCATTATATTTATCAATGTGTGTTTTGACTTTGATCCATGTGCACTTTGTGCACTGGTACTTTATAGTGATCGATATATATACGCATACCCAAAAACAAAGTGTTATAGGTGATATGTTATATGGTTATAGGTGATATATATAGGTGATATATATATATATATATATATATATATATATATATATATATATATATATATATATATATATAAAATAAATAAAAGAGGGATGTTATCAAGAGAAATTGGATAAGAGATATCTATATTATAAAAGAGGGATGTTATTAAGAGAAATTGGATAAGAGATATTGGAAAAGAGAAATTGGATAAGAGATATCTATATTATAAAAGAGGGATGTTATCAAGAGAAATTGGATAAGAGATATTGGACATGAGAAATTGGATAAGAGATATCTAGATTATAAAAGAGGGATGTTATCAAGAGAAATTGGATAAGAGATATTGGAAAAGAGAAATTGGATAAGAGATATCTATATTATAAAAGAGGGATGTTATCAAGAGAAATTGGATAAGAGATATTGGACAAGAGAAATTGGATAAGAGATATCTATATTATAAGAGAGGCATGTTATCAAGAGAAATTGGATAAGAGATATTAGACAAGAGAAATTGGATAAGAGATATCTATATTATAAGAGAGGCATGTTATCAAGAGAAATTGGATAAGAGATATCTATATTATAAAAGAGGGATGTTATCAAGAGAAATTGGATAAGAGATATTGGAAAAGAGAAATTGGATAAGAGATATCTATATTATAAAAGAGGGATGTTATCAAGAGAAATTGGATAAGAGATATTGGACATGAGAAATTGGATAAGAGATATCTATATTATAAAAGAGGGATGTTATCAAGAGAAATTGGATTAGAGATATTGGACAAGATAAATTGGATAAGAGATATCTATATTATAAAAGAGGGATGTTATCAAGAGAAATTGAATAAGAGATATTGGACAATAGAAATTGGATAAGAGTGATGTTATCAAGAGAAATTGGATAAGAGATATCTATATTACAAACGAGAGATGTTATCAAGAGAAATTGGATAAGAGAAATTGGACAAGAGAAATTGGATAAGAGATATCTATTATATAAAAGACGGATGTTATCAAGAGAAATTGATAAGAGAATTTGGACATGAGAAATTAGATAAGAGAATTCGGATATCTATTATATAAAACAGGGAAATTGAATAAGAGAAAATATAAGAGATGAGATTTTGAGGGATAACAGAGGAGGTGGGGAATTTTGCACATACAACCCCGGTTTTTGTATTTTTGCCTATGGACCCTCCCCCCACACACACCCACACTTTTTATTCTCACCCCTTCCGGCCATTTTATTTCCAGTTCTATGAAGATTTTGAATCTTATCCTACTAGGACAAAGCTTTGTCCTACGTGGAAAGTTTGTCCTAGGTGGTAATGACAATTTTGGGGGACTTAAATTTTGGGGAAAACTTAAATTTGGGGGGAAACTTGAAATTTTGTAGGAAACTTGAAATTTGGGGGCACTTGAAATTTGTGGGGGAGAAAAACTCAGCCATTAAATAAACCGTGCCCTATGGGCACGGGTAATGACTAGTATATATATATACTAGTCATAACCCGTGCCCGCGGGCACGGTTCAATTAAGATTTTCCCCCGCGAAATCTTTATTCCCCAAAAAATATTTCCACAGCCAAAATTTAAAAGAACAACAAATTCTCGTAAAAATATTTAGCGACACGGGCACCTTCGGCGTAGGCCTCTTTGGCGCAAAACAAAAAAATATGGTGTGAGCGCCTTCGGTGTGGAACAAAAAATTCAGCGCAGAACAAAAAATTCGGCGCGGGCGCCTTGGGCGCAGAACAACAAATTCGGCGTAGAACAAAAAATTCGGCGTGTGCGCCTTTGGTGCGGAACAACGCGCGAGCGCCTTCGGCGCAGAACAACAAATACGGCACGGGGGCCTTCGACGTGGAACAAAAAATTAGCGTAAAAAAATTTAGCACCGACGCCCGATTTATTTCACCTAACAGTTCCCTGTAAGTTTAGTTCTCTCCAAAATTTTGTGTTTCTCACACAGAATTTTCACTTACCAAAATTTTTAGTTCCTATCAAAATTTAGTTCACCCAAAGAATGTAGTTTCTCCAAATATTTTAGTTCCCCTAAAAAGTTCAGGGGTTTCTCTGCAAAAGGTTTTCAAATTCTGATCATACACAATGATTTCTCAAGATTCAATCCTTGCATTTTGTACCTATCGTTTTGTCCTAGTCAGCAAACACATTCAAAAGCATCCCTCAATTGTATAATAGATCATCATAACCAGTACCATCAAGGGGACATTTCATTTCACATTTCAAAATCTTTATTTTAAATGAACATCAATAATTAAAACTTAATAATTGTTATTTAATTCTCCCAAAATTTTTAGCTCCTCAAAATTCAGTTCACCCATTCTTTTAAAATATTCGTCTATCAAAAGATTGGATCCCCTAATTTTAAATGAACAACAATAATTAAAACACAATAATTGTTATATAGTATTCCAAAAATTTTAATTCCCCCAAAATCTAGTTCCACATTCATGTAAAATATTCCCCTCTCAAAAGCTTGGATCCCCTAATTGTAAATGAACAGTAATATTAAAGCAAATAATTGTTAATTAAATCTCAAAATTTTGTTCCCTCCAGATTTGGTTCCTATGAAAAATTTAAGGTTTTCCCCTACAGACATTTCTTCTAACCAACACGCCATATGCATGGAAGCAACCCACAAATTTATGAAGAGACAACTTATGGTTATGGACTTGTACACATTAACTAAATTCATATGTTATTGCATGCCAATGATCATCAGTGTTTATACGTATACTGGTGGAAATGTCTAAATTGCAACTAATAACACAATGTTTGAACATGTTGCTCCCACAACCAAACATCTATTAACAATTTGTTTTAGAATTTTTTGAAGTTTCATATTTGAATCAACAATGCACACCTAGAGCCAGGCCCTCTTCTATATCTATTATACATCCATATGTGATTACTACATTCGATTAAATTCCATCCGGCACTTCAATTCATCTTAATCCTTCTTTGATATTTACATGCATGAACCATAAAATACTTTACAACAATTGAAAGAAGATACAAAACGTGTCCATCACTTTTATGCAGGGCACCACATATCTACTATTTAAAGGTAGCTTGTTCATCTAGCCATCTCTGCATGAATGGAAGCCATCACTTGACCCAACCCGCTCACTCCTTGATTTCTAGTACCACCATTTGATTGCTCATCTGCATTGTTTCCATTGATGTGAATAGTTTGATCCATCTGTATGCAAACATGTACATTAATAGATTAATATAGTAATTTCTTCCCCATCCTAAAACCTTAAACATGTAAAGATATAGGTTAGTAGATCAATATTTCCTATGTAAGTTAGCATTTTCGTCTGATTATTTTTATACTTCTACAAATAGAGATGGGATCTCCACTATTATCAAGTATCAATAAACACTACCACCACCGATACCCACCCAAAAATAGGACATGGATCAAAGCCTTAAACCTTAACAAAAAATATCCAAAACAAATTAGAAAAGAAAACCAGGATGTAATTGAAGGTTTTATGGTGGAAGAGGAAAATTAACAAACAATTTGCATACTTTGCATACCAGAGATCTGACAATCTAGGGTTTTGATTGACAGATATAGCTAGATCCTAAAAAAATAAGGTGAAATGGAAAGGATTAGAAGAAAATATTGAGGAATAGAAGATTTAGATTAGCTAAATTTTTGGTTAAAAACAAAATGGCAAAAAAAATAATCTGCAATGCAAAAGTGATTTTAAAGTGATTTATCAAAAGTTACTGAAAAAGATGTTATTTTGGTGAAAAAAGTGATTTATTCAGGAGTTCGCTGAAAAAGTGATTTATCAAAAGGAAAAAAAGATCGTATTTTGGTAGCAAAAATTTCATTATCCTTTAGTTTCTCATAAATGTTTCATATTATTCATTGAGGAGGGAACTCAACTGAAATGGGCTCTTGGGAATCACCGTGTACCTCAACAGTTGCCAATCAATTAAGCCACATGTAAAAACAAAAAATTATTAACAAAAAAATCAAAAGGGATGTATTGATAAAACAACAAATTCAACCACATTAATATTATCATTCAAGTGAGGTCACATGACCAATAAAATTAACTTAAACTCGTTAACATGTCAGCGATTAATTGTAGATTGAGAAAATACATGGGATATTAGTGTATGGGATATTAGTGTAAGGCCCCTGAAACTATAGATGTGTTTTATGTAATGTACCCAAGAAAATTAAAGGAGACTAATTGAACAACAAAATAGTACTAAGTAATATTAGTTTTATTTTTATCCTGATTGATAAGCCGAATTCTTGCACGATAATCAGTCTTCCCCTCTGCAGAGTCAAGCAACAAATTTTTAGAGTATAAATACAAAAAGTTTTGAACAGAATAATAATGAGAAATACACAAATGAGTACCTCGGGCACCTCTCTTTTGCTTATATGTAACTTGAAAATGATTGAAGTTAGCCTTGCAATTTTCGGCTTTGACAAATGTCTGGAGTTCACACCACAAACTTGAGTCAGTATTATACATAAACCCCCTAAAATCTAGAGTAATATATTCATAATGAAGCTTTTGACAGTTAATAGTGGGATACAACCGATGATTAAAGATAACCAAGCAGAATCTTTGAGGTTTATTGGAGTTTCTTAAGATTCAGGCAATGATCAAATGAAACAACAAAAAATAATTTTGCTTCGGATCCATCTCTCATGTTAGTGGAAAACATTAAATCATCCTAAAATTTCTAATTTAATGTATAAGCCATAACAAACTGAAATGTTTTACATGCTTCACTAATTAAATAATTTGTTGCACTTACACTTTCACCCACTCCCTAACTTGTAAAATTTCACATATACGCGGCAAGTGACTCCTCCATGTATTTTGGTTCTCTTTAATAGTGATTGAAGAGGTTAATGATTATGTTTTGCATTTGGTTACTGATTTATTTCTTTATTTCTGATGCTATTACATTTGTTTTCTGATTTATTCTCAAAACATTTGGAATACTTCAACAGGAACTCTAGCATCGTATCTTTTTCTGGAATTGTGTTTGATTCCTTCTCATATGAAGTTTGTTATGGTCCTATTAAATTTTGGTGTTCAATGGGACTGATGTCAGGCATTTTAATCATTTCTCATGTTGCTGTTAATATGTATGACAAGCAGTATCTTTTGTATTTGTTTTCTGATCAATCCTCGAACCATTTGGAATACTTCAACAGGAACTCTGGTATCATATCTTTTTCTGGAATTAGTTTTGATTCATGCTCACATGAAGTTTGTTCTGATGTTCTAAATCTGATTTGCAGAATATGGACCCCAAGAAGATCACATTGGCAACTGGATTGAAGCTTTTGTTGGGTAAAAGCATCAAACAGACTGGTCGCCCAAAAAGCAAACCAAAGCCTGCGGAAGACTCATCATGGGAGTAACTTGCTACCAAAAACGAATGGAAAGGTTGAATCAAGTGACAAATAGAGCTCATTCTTAATTATAATTCAGTGTTGCTCCTCATAATATTAGTATGTGCATAATTTTATTTAGGCGTTTTTTTTCCTTTGAGGATTTTTGTTGTAGCTCTTAGGTATTCAAGAAATGCACAAACCAAAGATCAAGTCATACACCATGTACAAACCAAGGGGAAGTGAACGATAAGCCCCGGAAAATCTAATTGAAGTGGTTTTCTTTGGCAAGAGAAGATACATAATTAAAGGTTGCTTATGATACCATATATGGCTATCTAACATTGAGATGTTTCACCCAAAGACCTTAATATAATGTGAAATTGATATCTATGCTTATCACTGTAATTTGCAAGCCATTTCAATGTAATTAAAATATTTGCAGCTGCTATTAGTGATAACCATAACCATTTAACTGTAATTAAAATATTTGCAAACCATTTCACTGTAACCTAAAATATTTGCTATTAGTAAGGACCATTTCACTGTAATTAAAATATTTGCAAACCATATCACACAACACATAATCATGCTGAAAAGGGAACAAAAATTACAAAAACCAACCAATTTTAAACCATGCTTAAGGATGTCACAAAAGGGCATCGATCCCTCGCAGCATAGGAATCCAACCCCGTCTCCAGGTTCCAATCTCCTCTCAAACATCTTCATTTTTCAAATATTTTAAACTTGTATCTGATGCAGTAGGGCTTTTGTATCTTTTTAGTCACTTATGTGTTTTCTAGGTTGATGACTTCCTGAGTGTCTATAATATTTCTTTCAAAAAATATACACCTTTTTGTGGATGATTATACTTTTTACTGGCAATTATAGCCCAAAATTACCAGGGAATTGCTTTATGGGGGGAAAAGTTGGTTTCTTTTTTCTTTGTTTGAGGGTCACAACACTATAAACTGTACAATGTGCCTTTTTTTGTTGGTTCCTGGCATCAACAGCAGGCTATTAGTAAGCTATTAGTTAACTGTTTAAAATTACATGTACAGCTGGTCCATACACCTGATGCTCGTTTCATCCTGAAAAAAGCATAATATGTAGATCTTATCAAGTAGTTCTTGTAAATTGATCTTTGCATGGAAAATTCTGCTGAAAAGGAATACAGTATGCTTAGAGATATATAGCTAGTGCCTTGCTATTATCAATTATAAACTGAAAATATTTCTGAACAAATGATTAATTCCTCTTGCTATTATCAATTATTATCAGTTTTAAACCAAGAAATTGCAGTTAAGAACAGAAATAACAAAAAGGGACATCGTCGGCACCTTGGTTGATCTTGCTGCGTTCAGATTCCAGATTCCAGTCTTGCTGCCAGTAGAAGTGAACACCCTTAGTTATTGCGAGAAGAATGCTGTTTTAGGGAAATAGGAGATTCCTCTTGCTGTAATGGAGAAGAGTATGTTATTAAGGGAAATAGGCGATTCATCCATGCTTAAAGATGTTACTTACCTTAAGAAATGCCGCTTGCATCTTGCTGCGAGATGCCGCTTGCCTCTCCAAGAGCTCAGGCGAGAAGACAACGGAGACAGATTCCGATCTTGCGTCTAGATTCCAGATTCCGATCTTGCGAGAACTTCAGAAATAGGGCTTGAGAAATTGCTTGCGTTGAGAAATAGTGCAAAGACTGAATTACTATACTGATTAAAAATAATAATAATTAACCATAAATCCTGGAAATTAAGAATAATCTTCAGCTCACCTATTTTTTTCTATTTAATGTATAATGTTCAGCTCACCTCCTGCTCTGAAGCCCTGCTACACTGGCAAGAACAGAGGCCGGAAGCCCAAGAGGAAGCGGCGAGGTGGTTGTACTTCTGGCCTGAAGAGCGAGAGGATTCAGAGACGGCGAGTGACCTGAAATATTAGACATTAAACAACAAAAATAGGAGAGAATAATCTTCATCTCGTATTAAATGGCTGATGAAATTCCCACAAACAATGAAAAAGACCACAGACACTGCTTAGCCAAAGCGTTTCAATATCCGCAATTGATTGTTGACATGATGTGAATAAATACTTGGATGAGGACCTGAAAAATGAAGAAAACCCATGTCATTCTAAAATTATTCTCTTTATCAACCGAAGCATATTTTATTGTGAAAACCAAGTATTAAAAAACTGGAAAAAAGAATGTAACAATGCAATAATAGCTTGTATTATAGCAATAATATGCAGTAAAATGCAAATATTTACTCAAAATTAGGAGCATAGAATTGTAATTTACAACAAAATATTCATTTTGAAAAACATCTAAAGGTTATAATGACACTCTATTACCAAAACCCTCTAAGCAAGTTTTTGAGACTATAAGGTATGCATATACATCGGTATAGTTGATATAGAAAGACAACCATATGCTTGATTCCATTAAATGGTCAGATAGACCAATGTCACTGATAATAAGGAAAAGAGAACTTGAAAAAAGAAATATGCAAGCATTAGAAATTGGTAAGAAAAGTATTAACGTTTGTAGATAATTCATCTCCCTAGCTATATGCCTATACTGAAAAAAGGACGGCATGTTTGTTTCAAGAACTTAATTGCACTTAATGTTTGTTTTGTAAAGTTACATGCATTTAAGTGAGCGTGCAGTTAAATGTTTGTTGAAACAAACACTTGGTGAGCGTGCAGGTTTTCCACTCAGTTCTTCATTGCAATTAAGTTTCTTAATAAAAATATCTGTTTTCCCCTCAGCACATTGGAGAAAGAGGATATTATGAATGACTAATGACTAAGGAGATCTTGGCCATTGTAAGCGTGCAGTTCTTCATATTCAACTATTGACAACGTATGCATGATACTTCTGCAGATAATCACAGGCACATTTCTCCTTTCCATACAGAAGCGCACTGACACACACATTAGCTACATTACTGATCTGAACCCAAAGTTTAGTTTGTTGATGAATAAACACATGATAAATCTTATTTTCTCAACACCCACCACCTAGAATTCCAACAAAATGATTAAATGGGTGGATACTTCTGATGTTGTTTTAAACACCGTTGTATTCTATGAATTCACACACACCATTCAGTTCTTGGTTGGTTGCATCCAACCCTGAAATTTTTATTGGAAGATGACTTGTTGGAACATCCATTTAATTTCCGCAATATTTATAGCAAATAGTAACATTTTAGTCCAGCGTTGGCTGGACAAATGTGGAGGGAAGGCAACCCATTGCACAATTTTAAAAACTTGCAAGCAATGTTTCATAATCTAATTGGATTATCACTTAATCGACTCGTGTTATATATAATCGTTGTCACTGGCATTTGCCAGACCCATCTCTCTCTTTTCTCATTCATTGCTTTCCCATTGAAAAATTGATGGCTATGGAGGCAATCATATCTTAAAGAATAAACACATTTCAACATTCTTGGAGGCACATATATTGAAATTGCACTTGAAAATGAACATCCCCAGAGATGTTTTATTTAGCACAGATTCATTGTAATATATTTCGAAATGTTTAATATTCCTGGAGGCACAGATTCATGTCTAAATATAAACATGCTCTCAACTTTACTTACAAACTACTGTAATAGCATCACATATTGAAGAATATATAAAATAAAAAACACCATGATTCTAACAAATAATCAATATTAAAAATTGAACACCGATAGAAAATTAAGATTGCATTCAAAAATGACTATTTTGGAGGCAAACACAATGGATCTTTTGAAAGGAAAGCGAGAATCTGTATAATACCTTTTGCTTCCCGGCTTCGAGATGCCCTAACTTCCTCGAATTGGACATGACCTGTGCCGATGCCATACGATCTGATTGCCAAATCTTATTTCCCCTAATTCATCCGATCCAAAAAAAGTATGAATATCAGTCAAAATTCAGAGAGAGCAAGAAAATATCAGTTTTTTAGTTTTGAAGAAAGAGAAGAACCTCTCTTGCCAAACTCGGATAAAGAATAAACACATTTCAACATTCCTGGAGGCACAAATCTTGAAATTGCGCTTGAAAATGAACAGCCCCAGAGATGTTCTATTTAGCACAGATTCATTGTAATATAGTCCAAAATGTTTAATATTCCCAGAGGCACAGATTCATGTCTAAATATATATACATGCTCTCAACTTTACTTACTAACTACTGTAGTAGCATCACATATCGAAGAACATATAAAATAAAAAACACCATGATTCTAATGAATGAGAAATATTAAAAATTGAACACCTATAGAAAATTAAGATTGCGTTCAAAAATGACTATTTCGGAGGCAAACACAATGGATCATTGAACACATGAGAATAACATCTACTTGTGCCAGTATCTTTGGTTGTGTTTAAATGAATAGTGTTAAAAGTTAGATAGGAATGCTTGAGGGGAACATTATTCGTTAGTTTATTGAGCAAAGTAGCAAATGCATCAGAGAAACCTGAGCAAAAGGGCATTTGCATGTACATGGGAATGTCACATTCCCAGTCATATTTTTTTTTCTTTAGCTGTGTTTGTAGAATTATCTCCCCTATGTAGGGGAAAGGATGGTATTTACTATTTAGTTTGTTTCTTCATAAAAGAGCTTTAGAGCAACAAATATGTGTGACTCATATATCATTTTTTCAGTATCACCCCAAAAATACCGAAGTTTGTGTAAAGTTTCTGAAGTATTAACTCCCGGATTTTGAATTGCTGGTTACACACCTGTCATTGGATAGAATTCACATGAACATAGTGTTTATAATAGGATGGATGATGCTTTTGATATGGCATTGCTCAAGGAACCCACACATGTTAATTCTGCTCCATGTCTCTCCCTGCATCCTTTAGTTATAGCATAAGAAAAAGAAAAAAAAAGAATCCATTACTGCAAGATGTCATAAACAGGACCATTTGCAAGAGGCCATCAAAAGCCATTCTCTTCTTAAGTCAAAGCTTTTAGGTCTACCCCAGTCCTTGCTCTTTATCCTTGCTCTTTATCACTCTGAATGGTCCACATGATGGTCTCCGTTGCACATGGCGAACAATCTATTAAATGATCCATTAAATTGTCCATTAAAAATGATATCATGCAATGTGACAGATTTAAAATTATCCATTAAATGATCTTAACAGTACATAATAGAAGATATTTTGGCCATATGAGAGAATTCCATCCCTGACGATGCTGAATGGGTGCTATCATCTTCATGCATCATCCTTTGTATTCTCTCCAGGTCCCTGATTACCTCTGGCATTGAAGGCCTGGCACTTGTCTCGTCCTTGCAACACTTAAGTGCTAACGATATGAAATTAAAACTTCATTCAGAAGGATATGAGCCCAATTGGCCGCCACTAATCGGCCGCCACTAATCGATAATTAGTGATAACACCTGAACATAATGATATGCCTTGTTTACCTAGAAACAGAAAATATAAAGTTTTCATGGTGGCTTAAGGAGTAATACCCATATCAGAAACTATATAAAATTTGCATGGGGATTAATTTTTTATTACAATGTGACAGCCCCTACATTTTATTAGCCATTACTTTGATATAACAGTGGTAAATACGAAGTGTATGGGTTTTGGATACATGTGACAGCATGTATAGGCATGCCTGCCATACATTTAATATCTGAACTTAGTATCGGCAATGGAATAAATTGCCATATGATATGCCGGGTACAGTTCATGAAAAATAGATGTAGCAGGGGTTCTACCAATTCATAATAGATGAGTAGTTTCAACTCACTCTTACGTTTCAGAGATAATAAATACTACCTCTTCTAGAATCAGTTCAGGACTCCATATCTCTATAAAGGACCCATGGTAAGATATGATCCATATCTTTTCCCATCTAAACTCCCAAAAACCTATCAAATGATATTCCTCTATGGCCACAATAAATATCAAATTAGGATATGGAATTACTTCTGTTATTGTTTAGAAGGCAGAGTTTAAGCCCTGTTAAGGTTGAAAAAGGTGATCTATACAATGACGTAATTATAAGTAATACAATGTTTCTGAACAATGTGGCAGTGAACATTCTATAATTACCTCATTGTATAGATCCCTTTATCAGCTTATATTCAAGTACTATAATTTCTGAAATTGTATAGTAACCCGTATATAGATATAACTGAATATCCTTTTAGTGTTTAAGCAACTTATTCTATAATAGATATTTTTAAGGTAATTATATAATGGAAATTATAGTACTTGAATATAAGCTTTTAGTGTTTAAGCAACTGAAATTGTATAGTAACCCATATATAGATATGGATCAAAATGATATTATAGAATCAACTTATTTTTAAGGTATATAATCATTACCTATAGGTATATCAATAATATACCTGAATATCCTATGATCACTATGTTATTTCCTATATCATTTGAGTATTCCTGACCATTATACTGTTTTTGTGGGTAGCAGTGAACATTCCATATCATTTGAGTATTCCCAGTGTTTAACACTGACAAAATATCAAATTAGACTATAGGAGTGGTAATTATATACCTATAATTACCAATCCTATCTCATTTGACCCTTATTCTATACAATGAGGTATATAATTCGTATTTTTATATTCCATATCAATATATGTTGAAAATTGACATGTCAACATATATAAGTATTCAGACAATATCAAGTTATATCTGGTATTCTCCATAACCATTATAGGACCTAGAATAAAAATATCTATTTTTTGGCGTGCATCGGGGGGGATGTTTCTCATGTCAATTTCTCAATAAGATCAATTATGTTTCTTGGGAATGAAATCTCCTGATCATTCCCGAGCAGTGGCTATCATCAAATAATATAAGGAGTCTAAAACATGCATTATGTATTTGATAAGGATCATAGGACTATATCCTATGAGATTGATACAGTCTAACTATTAGAATTGAATCATTAACCAGTCTGACATTACTTCGTATTTTAGAGAAGTTTCAACTCACTCTTATGTTTCAGAGATAATAAATACTACATCTTCTAGAATCAGTTCAGGACTCCATATCTCTATAAAGGACCCATGGTAAGATATGATCCATATCTTTGCCCATCTAAACTCCCAAAAATTTCATTCAAAAATTAGAGTCATTGGAAAAATGATAAACCTTTTGCCCTATGTCTATTATAATCGTATAATGAACTTCAATTTCAAATTGAGCCGGCCCCGCCTTTTCTCTTTATGCTATGGGTGGATCCGGATCTCGATCTAAGATTTCATCCTTTTCCTTTTACTGCCTTTAATAGTGATATGAAGATATATGGACAAAACTTGTAGCTCCAGATTATAATACTAATTTGCCAAGAAAATAATAGAAGAAAGAAGAAATTTTTGAAAGAATAGTTAAAACCTTTGTGAAGACGCAATTCCTATGCACGTTGCTTCTTTCTAGGTTCCCTCCCATAGGGGTTTGCAGCGTCTTCCTTCTTCTGGCCCTTGATCTTGAAAAGGTTTATCATTTTTTCTAAACATCAACTGAAATAAATAAATAAAGTACTATAGAAACTAACAGAACTAAAATAACATCAAATCCAATCTAAATAATGGAAAATTGAATTTACAGGTACAAATATTCAAAACCTACACCTAAAAATAACATAAAAAGCATCATGAAAACAACTATACCGATCATAATAATGTATGAACATTCATCAAGATAGAAATCACGTGAGAGCTTTGACTCGATCAAAACATCTGGAAATGATCTTTTCCCATCCAAATTAAACAAAAAGGCTTCTACTTTAAAGACAAACATAGCATCGATTGTATACTATTTGACGGCCAAATGGACCAACTTGATGACATAAACCATATGGGTTTTAACTCTAGCAGTCAGACTGAAATACGGATTTGGAATATAAAATCGAAATTTTTAGGGTTTTCGAGAGCTCACATCACCAACGACAGAGGTCCGCTTCAACGGGGGTTCGCTGGCGGCGAGATCATCGGTCTGATCGTGGCCGCACTTGAGCCAACTTCAATCTCTACAAAATCTAAACATCAGCCAGGCATTCAATCAACCATCTTGTATGCATTTGGAAATTAAAGACCAATGCAATATAAAAATTGAGGCTTGTTACCTTAAGAAACTTGCCGAAATGGGAAAGTATGCTTGAGAATGCGACCAAGCAAATACACAGAACCTCCAAAAATCGCCAAATTCGACTGGGGAGGCGATGGTGGTGCATATATAATTTTTAAATCTTCCATGGGCCATGAAAATCGCAAAGTCAGTAGTTGAAATAGATAACAACCTCAGTGTACATGCATGTATCAGTGAGTGCATTCGTGAGAGAGGGTGGCGATGTTACTTGCACTTATGGTCCCGTTTACCTGCTTGTTCACCTAGAACACCAGTTCAAATACGTCAATATGTGTCCAGACATTTTGCCTTCGCTAATCATAAAAAATGACAAAGCAAATAAAGATAAGAAATTCCAACACTTTTTTCCTAATGTTACCTCCAAAATCAACAATACTTGATACATTGCGAGTACATGCTACATAATTTGGGAAATTCCTAATGTTACCTTATAAAAATACATAATTTGGGTTATTGTACATGCTACATTGCGAGTACTTGCTGAATTTATCTCCAAAATCAAGATTATAATAATTTGCTAATATAATCTCATATTAAGATTCAGTAGTATCTCAAAATCAATAGCTAATTATTATAATCTACTAATAAATTTCAAAAATCACTAATCATGCATATCTCAAGCTTAATATTCAATTAAAATTTATGACCTTACATTCACGCTTGAACCTTTTTATTTATAAAACAAAACTAACTAATGATACATAGATCTTTTTTTAATAAACAAAAAAAGGATAGCTGCCTATGTTTGGAGAGCCAATTATTTGTGTCACTTTTTGTGACCCACACACACTAATTTAATCACCCAACAATGTGTACAGGCATCTCAAAGTCGATGCATAAGTTTTGAAACGCTCTGGAAAAGAAGAAAATGGAACTAATTTCCATCCCTTAAGCCTAGCATTACCAAAGGCTGAAGTAGTATGGATCGATCCTTCCTTCTGCTAACCAAATTCGAAAATCATCAGTGCCTGACCAGCAAGAGAATGCATGACCATCAAGAGACCTCGATCATGAGAAACCAAATTAAAAGAGCTCGATCATGAGGTACCAATAACCTCGATCATGAGATCGATCAGGTACCAATAACTAATAACCAACAAGAGATCTCCAAAAGCAAACCAAATTCGAAACTATTTCTTGAAAATCAAAAGCTGATGCATTCTCATGATCGAGCTCTTTTTTAAAAACAAAACTAAAAAGCACAACTTTCCTTCAACCTGATTCTTTGCCACTACCACGCTGCCCTGCGCGCTCCACCATCTGGCTACGCCTCCCCCTCCTCCTAGCCGCGCCGCCTCCCGCATGGCTGGCCGCGCCCTGCCGCACCGCCCACATCCGTCCAGATCTACGCTGCTGCCCTGGCCACCCTGTGCATCGCCCCTGCCTGAGAACACCGTGCGTGCTGTTGCCTCCGCCCACGTTTGAGAACCCCGTGCCTCCCAGATCCGACGTCGGTGCTGCTGTGCCCTGTGCCCCTTGAACACCCCATTTTTATCACCCATATAATCTGATCTGCTGTTAAAAAATGTTATGGGGCTGAGCTGTAAACAAAGTTTTCAAATTCTCTTCTCTCAAAAGTTACGGGGCTGAGCTGTTATGGGGCACATCTGTTAAAATTTTTTTCCCCCAAATGATTTCGGATTACAAAGTTTTCAAATGATTTCATTTTCAAGTATTCAAAAAATACCAACTCATTTCCCCTCCAAAAGTTTCCCCCCAAATGAAGCCATCATCATTTAACCAATTTCTCTTCTCCCAATTTCTCTTATTCAATTTCTCTTGTCTTAATCAAATTCTCTTATCCAAATTGCATTAATCAACAATTGTTTTACCCAATTTCTCATCTCTTATCCAAATTCTCTTGTCCAAATTCTCTTATCTAATAACCCATGATAACATCCCTGTTTTATAATATAGATTTATATATATATATACACACACACACATATATATACATACATATATATATATATATATATATATATATATATATATATATATATATATATATATATATATATATATAAACACAACTGTTTTTGAATTCTAGGACTGACTAGGACAAGATAATGAGTGGCTGGAATTTGATCTTGGGGAATGGAAGGTTGAGATGAGTTTTGAGAAAGTTTTGAGGGGGAATCCATTTGTTGAAAGGTGGCCCAGCTTTGAAAGTTGGCCCAACTTTTAAATAAAGTGAGCTTTGAAACCATAAATGTGAGCTTTGAAATTTGGTCCTGCTTTGAAATTTGGGCAAACTTTGAAAGCAGCCGAAGGTGCCCGCGCCAATTTTTACGCTGATTTGTTTTTCTGCACCATATGCGCCTGCATCGAATTTGTTGTTCCCCGTCGAATTTGTTGTTCTGTGTCGAATGCGCTTGCACCGAATTTGTTGTTCCGCACCGAAGACGCCCGTGCCACTAAATATTTTTACGCTAATTTGTTGTTCTCTTAAATTTTAATATTATTTGGGGAACAAAGATTTCACGGGGAAAAATCATAAATGAACCATGCCTGTGGGAACGAGTTTTTTACGCCGATTTATTGTTTCACGCGGAAGGCGCCTGCATCGAATTTGTTGTTCTACACCAATTTGTTGTTCTGCGCCGAAGACGCCCGCGTCGAATTTGTTGTTCCGCACTGAAGGCGCCCTCGCCATTTTTTACGCTGATTTGTTGTTCCGCACCGAAGGCGCTTGCTTCAAATTTTTTGTTCTACGTGAATTTGTTGTTCCACACCGAAGGCGTCCGCGTCGAATTTGTTGTTCCATGTCGAAGGCACATGCACCGAATTTGTTATTCCGCACCGAAGGCGTCCGTACCGCTAAATATTTTTACGCTAATTTGTTGTTCTTTTAATTTTTAATAATTTTTTGGGGAACAAAGATTTCACGGGGAAAATCTTAAATGAACCATGCCCACGGGTACGAGTTTTTTATGCTAATTTGTTGTTCAGTGCCAAATTTGTTGTTCAGTGCCGAATTTATTGTTCTACACTAATTTGTTGTTTTGGTCCGAAGGCACCCGCGCCGAATTTTTTGTTCCGCACCAAATTTGTTGTTCCGTGTCGAAGGCGCCTGTGCCGAATTTGTTGTTCCGCGATGAAGGCACCCGTGCCGCTAAATATTTTTACGCTAATTTGTTGTTCTTTAAAATTTTAATAATTTTTAGGTGAACAAAGATTTCGCGGGGGAAAAATCTTTAATGAACCGTGCCCGCGGACACGGGTTATGACTAGTGTGTATACTAGTCATAACCCGTGCCCGCGGGCACGGTTCACTTAAGATTTTTCCCGCGAAATCATTCCTCAAAAAGTTATTTCCACAGCCAAAATTTAAAAGAACAACAAATTAGCATAAACATATGTAGTGGCACAGGCACCTTCGGCGTTGGCCGCCTTCGGCGTGGAACAACAAATTCGGATAAAAAAATTGCGTGGACGCCGTTTATTGGCACGGAACAACGCGCGAGCGCATTCCGGTATTTATAGTTGAAAATGTAATTCATTAAAATCAACGTTGAGTTGAAGCAAGACAAAGATAAAAGATATATGGAATTTCTCCTTAGTCTTTGCATGTTAAATAGTACGGGGATGCAATGTTCATCTTTTAATTACTTGGTAGCAGACGTGAAGAGGATATTAGTACTAACGATGTGCGAACTGAGAAAGGCATGAGCTTGCAATGAAGGTTTCTTCAATTCAAACTAAGATGAAGGTTAATCATTTGGCTTGTATGTGCTACACATGCCAATATGAGTGCATGGGCTTGTAATGAAGGTTTCTTCCATCCAAACTTAGATGAAGGTTAATCATTTGGCTTGATGGTACTGGAAGGAGGCAAACGGAAATACCAACTTTCTCCAAATTCCCCCCTTGAGGCAAGAAAATATTTTCTGAAACCCAACATCACTCCGTCAACAACAACAAACAAAAACCTACATTTAAACCAAAACAGTGACCTCATTTCTTCTGGTTTCTCAGCCATTTTTTATGTATAACATCTTCTTGCTTTCAAACTCTTTCAAACTCATGTAAACTCTCAAAAATAATGCAATGAGTAGAACAATATGCATACTGCAACAATATACAAAACATGAATTTTGTATTTCCCAACAACAATTCAAAAAACTCATTGTCAATGTTCTAGTTTCCAAAATAGACAACATCAATAACCCAATTTAGCCGACAAAAACAAAAACATCCAATAGTAATTCCGTCGCCCACACAAATGCCCTAAACATCCATCTACACAAACATTAACCCTAACAAAAATAAAAGCCTTCATTAACAAAATAAAACAAAAACCTCCAACAGTAATTTCGTTGCACACACAAATGCCCTAAACATCCATCTACAGAAACACTAACACTAACCGCCACATCTGTAGAGGGTGCATCCCTGGCACTTGAGGGCATAGATGACGTGTATGGCCATGACGGTCTTTCTCCTGGCGTGCATGGTGTAGGTGAAGACGTCGCGGATTTCACGGTTAATCTAGATATTTGATAATAAAACCCAAAATCAATTAAAATCGAGTGTATTGAACTCAATAATATGTGTCTAATGAAATATCATATAACGATAAGAAATTGGGTCGTCTTACATTTGAGAGATGCAGCGTATGGAGGGAAGCAAGGGGAGTCCGAGATCCTCGCACCGCTCGGATGATGATGATGAGAACCGTGCTAATCCCTTGTCAGCGGCAAAACTGCAAAAAATCAAAAAGTGGTCAAAACCCCCTCAAGGAAAAACTGCAAAATTTAGCACAAAATTAAGGCAATAGAAAAATTTGGCGCAAAAATAAGGAACTCATGCCCACAAATAAGGAACTCCCCTTGCAAAAATAAGGAACTCATGGCGCAAAATACTGTTGAGTTCAAAAATACTGTTTAGTTCAAGGCCGCCACATTTGAAACTCATGCCCCCACCATCTTAAACAAAAAAAAATCTTAAATCAAACGAAAGAAACTCATGCCCACTTTTTTCATTTGTTTAAGATGCGAAATAGGATGCGAAAAAATCAAAGTGGTCAAAAAACCCCCCTCAAGAAAATAGAAAATCTTAAACAAACTAAAGAAGCTCATGCCCACAAAATGCCTGCTGTGGATGCAAAAAAAAATCAAACGAAAGAAGCTCATGCCCACTTAAACAAAAGATGAGGAGGAGACAACCGTATGCCTCCACAATAATTTTTATCCCCACAATAATTTATCCCCCCATGCCCACTAAAAATTTTCTACAGTTGAGTTCAAGACAAACGTACAAAAGAAACCCCTCAATGCAATACTGTGAGTTCGAACAAATTTATCTCCACAATAATTTTGAGAAATTATTGTGCAAGGCTGTGTGTTCGAACGAACAAAGTTATCTCCACAATAATTTTTGCGCAAGGCTGTGAGTTCGAATGAATAAAAACCAAACGAAAAAAAATCAACCGTTCAAGACAACCCGTACAAAAGAAAAAAAAGAAAAAAAAAGAAGGCATGAGTTCTAACGAAAACTGTGAACTATGAAACCCCTCAAGGAAATACTGTGACTTTCTTTGCGCACGGCCGTGAAACCAAGGAGAAACCCACTTGAATCCTAGAATATATCGCGAGAAAAGCTTAGCACAAACCAAATCGAAAAAGATGTTACCTTTTTTGCCACACCAAATTTCCCAATAATCTGATCCTAAAATTTTAGCATATAAATCATTGCCCAAAACATGTGAGGATAAAGCAGATCCCTAGTAATTATAACATTACTTCCAGAACAAACAGACTCTCCACAAGTAAAAGTCAAATCTTAGAACAAAATAGAGCAAAAGTCAAATCTTAGAACAAAATAGAGCAAAAAAACTAAAAGATATGATCTAGTTAAGGTGGAAAAAATCCAATCTTGTTGATAGATGAAGAAGAATGCAGTTCCCAAAGTGAAGATTCTAGTTTTGTTCATCGCAGAAAGTGTCCAGACACGGAGAAGAACACGGAGAGGTCTCTGTCAACCCACTGCTGCCAGTGATGCATTTGCCATTTGTCATTGCTGGAGAGATAGTTGTGGTAAGATGAGAGGGGGAGGAGGTTGTTGAATGCTTTGGCATCCATCAAAGAGATGTGATGATCATGATCTAAAATGAAAAAAAATTAAACAAAAAGTAGCCGACTGAAATGAATATGATCATACCTGCTCCTTTAGCAGCATCATTTGCAACTAATGACATAGCAGCAGCATTTACTCCCAGTTTCAACAAAATTAAAAGATTTAATGATAAGAAAATAGGATTAATACTCAAGAAATGCTTAGGATCCATCACACTGCTAAATAAGATGAAACAGACAAAACTACATCAAATGGTAACTTTGGTTTTTTAAACAGATAATAATGCATAATTTTATGCAATGCATTGATTCTTTGGAATCGTCCTTGGATAGAATACGTATATTACCATAAATTATAAGCAATAAAAAACAAATAGAGATCTCTGTTTTTAAAGAAAAATGATGTTCGGTGGGAGATGATATCCATGAAGATCTAAAAATGGGTCATGTTAGGGAAGACACCACCACCACATCACACAGCCCACTATCCAACAGGACCAGCAGCTCACCATGCCCTGAAAACACATAAAAAAGGGAGTGAAAAAACCGAAAAAGGGGATGAAAAACCCAAAATTTCAAGAAGAAATCAATTAACTTAACTCAATCGATTAATTTTGGACAACATATATAGAGTCAATTATTTTTGGTCATAACTCAGTCCCTAAAGGTAAAGTCTATAAAAAGTACAACGTATAATGAATGTCTAATGTTCAGATAATGTTACATTGATTTACAATTTGGTGAAAGAATGAAAATTGTTCTCAAGAAAGGTTTTTTCAAGTACCAAATGTAATTTTAGCCTGTAAGGATCAATACACTAGAGGGGGGGTGAATAGTGTATATTAAAAAAATTGTCGCAAATAAAATGTTAGTAATATTTGCAAAGATGGCACAGAAATAAAATGACAAGTGCTGAAAATTAAACCAATCGCAAACACAGAGATTTATCCTGGTTCGGATCCTTGTGATCCTACTCCAGTCCTCTACCCCGTAGAGATTTTCAATCCACTATAATCACTTGCCCCGCAAGCACGAACTTACAAAAATGGCGACACTCCCCGTGTCCCAAACTTTGTACAATCTCTAAACAGAGATTCAAACCTGTTAAATAAGAAATAGAAAAACACCTATATCCTTGTTATAAATTTCAGTGAATGAATTCAAGGATGGTGTTTAGAAGATGAACTTCAAGATGTAAAAGATATGTAATGAAGCGCAACACTTGAAGTTCTCTGGTTCATAAAAGAAGAGAGAGATCAATTGATATCTTCTTACAATTATGAACACAAACAACTTTCCAAAAGTGATGTTGAAAATCCAAGTTCTTCCGTTCTTAAACGAAGAGAGAAATCTAATGATTTCTTCTTACAAATAAGAAAAGAACAACTAATGGCAGAATTACTTCAGAAAATCAAGGACTTGTTTTCAACAAAATCAGAATTAAGAAGAGAAAAGTGTGTGTAAAATGAGAGGGGGTACCCCTCCTTTTATAGGTTTTAGAAACGGTTGTGAACGGCTCTAAAAGAGACGTTGCACAACGTTCAGAAACTGAGAGGAACGTTGGAGAACGGTCAAAAACTGTTCTGGAAAGTTTCAGTCCCAAAAGCATTTTGGCATGATACGAAAATTCGTAGCCTGCCAATTTTGAAACGGTAACAAACGGTCACAAAATTTTGATGACGTGGAATAGATAACGGATAGATCCTTTTCTGAAAGTATCAAGTCAAAATATAACTGTTTTGGTAGGCTAGGAAAAATCCTAGTAGGCTAATACTTAAAAATACGAATTTTGACTTAGGATCGAAACCAGTTAGGAGATGATGTAGATTTGAGCTTTAGGGATATATGATAAGATATAACCAAGGCCCTGAAGCTATCTAAAAAGTAAAAATTACATCATTCCGTAGATACGTGTTTCACACGTAATTTGAGTAGCAAGGTTGTTTTTGCAGAGGATCCTTGTACTTTGATCAAATGCGTGATGTGAATGAATTTTGCGTTGTAGCTGCACATCTGCATAGATAAAGTTAGTAACATGAAATATATTGATTTGTCACATCAAAACCTTATGGAAGAGAGGATGGAAATACCAAGTTCCAACATTCTCCCCCTTTTTGATGATGACAAATAATGAAGTAAAAAATGTGAATTAATCATGTTAGTAAAAAGTTTTAAGAAGTGTATGAACATGATGTTGATAGGAAATGTGATGTTACTGATATTACTCCCCCTGAGTATAGTCATATAGGCTCCCCCTGAATATATGCATATTTCTCCCCCTTTGTCATCCATAAAAAGTGGAAAAGAGAAATTGGCAGGCTACGATATTTCGTAGCAGGCCAAATTAGAAAACGAAGGAAATTAAAAATTGAACATAAACAGGTTATGTAGGGAGCATATAAGGAACAAAAATAACGAATACTTAAAGAAACTAACACCAAAACAGAGAGACGAAGTACACAAAAGAACTATCATATATTTAACATAACATCGATGATAACCCAACTTAAGTAAGCCCAGTACATCATATGCATCTGAAAACAAAACACCCACTAAAAACAACATGCAGAAACCACAAAGTACAGAACCAACGGTCAACATATTAACGGCATGGACGACTAACATACTGAAACAACAGAAGAACCCCATAAACAACCAACAGGCAGAACCAGTGATAGAACAACCGAGCATAAAGAGCAACCAACAGACGGCAGATGATAAAGCACGGATAGGTGAAAGCCATAGCAAGCATGGAGGGGAAGCGACCAACGGAATCAATGGGGATGGTATGACGAGGAACCCGGAGAAGAGCGACGGGTGCGAGTGCGGCGGGTAGGGAGGATGTTGGCGGATTCCAGCGAGGAGCGAAGTGAGGATTGTTCCACTTGAATCTGCTCAAGAACTGTGGAGTGGTGACGAAGAACATCGTCGTACTTGCTCATCTGAATCTGAATACCTGCGAACCCTTCAGCAACCTGAGTAGATAGACGATCGAAAAGAACAGCATTGGTCTCTCGAGAAGGGCTAACTCCATCCTTAGACGTATGAATCTTCCTGCCGCAGCGAGAGAGGGAAGATCCTGGAAATGGTGCTTTGCTACGAGAGGAAGATGGCGGAGCAGGAGGATGCGAAGAGTCATCGTCAGAAGCAACGGTGGTGTCGTCATCGGCGTCATCGTCAGGAGAAGAAGCATCACCCGGTAGTCCCATGCTTTGGAGGATGTTTTCATCGATGTGAACGTCATTCTGAAGCATCAGTTCGCCGTCGGTGGGAACACCAAAAGCACGAAGTATCATGGTGATGAGACTGGGGAAATAGAAATGAGTGGAAACAGGTCGCATCATATAACGAAGAAGCAAATGGCCCCAGTGAATAGGATAACCGGCCATGATCGCATAGAGACAGTGAAGATAGGCATTGCTCAAATAGTTAACAGACCCAGCCTTCGGCATCAAATTGAAAATGACGATTTTGTGGAGGATGCGGGCCTCAGGCCGAAGTTTGGAGGCAGACATATGGGGGTCATCTTTGGGGCGAGACGAGAATTGATAACAGGGTCGTTCATCGGAAAAGAGAGGAGGCCGAGATTATTCGGCGGCTGATTGATGATGGTGGCAAGTTTGGTGATGTCGACGGTGAAGCAAACGCCCCGAACCTGAGTGGAGAAGTACTTCTGACCACGATGGACCGTAGTCTCTAGATTGGCGTAGAATTCCCGCACTAAGGTAGGGTAATAGGGAGTTTTGTTGGTGATCGACCAGAGTTGATGAAGCCCAACAATGGCGAGAAGCTTCTTGACCTGCATCATCATTGGCGTGCCGTAGTCGAGAAAGAGCTCCGGATGAAAGCGAGTGGCCTCCGAGCGAAGATAGCGTTCTTGGGCAGCGGCCGAACGGAACCGATCAGAGGGTGATGGGAAAGTGGGGTCGGCCATGGTGATCGAAGGATAGAAAATGAAAACAAAGAGAGGAATAGGAGAAGAACAGAGGATGGGAAAAGAAAGAGAGGATTTCGAAATAAATAGAAAGAAACAGAAGCCCATTCAGTTGCCATGATAAGAAGTGGAAGCGGTTGCTAGAACTGAAAGAAGTTTGAACAACAGAAAAATTCAAAAGATAGAAAACCGAACAGATGGGAAGAAGAAGAGGCAGCGGTTAGAAGAACGTGTACCCGTTGGGTAAAAAAAATAATAGGCAGTGAAGAGACCCGAGGTACTGTGGAAAATGTAGAGACCCAAAACAATCAAAGAGATAGGAATGGATGTTAGACCCGAGGTACATGGGGAAGATAAAAAAATAATGAAGGTCAGGTCGACATGAAGAGGGTAGGTAAAAATATGAAAGGCCACAAGAAATAGTAAAGGCCATAATGAATGTCTGGTCAAAATGCCTAGGGATATGAAAATAAATGTCAGGGAGAGAGTGCTATGATAATAAAATAAAAAATAAGGGTGAAGTCCTCATGAGATGCCGTACAGAAAGAAGAGGCGGTTTGGTGGCTTGGTCCAATAAGAAACATCCATGTGGAGGAGAAGATTTAAAGAATTGAATGGGGTAGGTGAGAAATAATGTTAAGAAGTGAAGTATGTTTTTTAAAAAATATTTAAACAGATTTAAAGTGTCTCATGTGATGCCAAAGAGAGTAACCCGAGTTGATGACATTGACCAATGAGAAACACCCAAGTGGCGGTTTTGAAAGCCAAATTGAATAGGGTAGTTGGCCGAATGAAATTGGGTTGCGGTTTTGGCCAGAGAGTAGGTGGTCGAATTAAATATATTAAATTTAGAAAACAATTTCCAACGGGAGGAAATACCATTGGGTTGCGGGTTTGGCATAGAAAAGAGTCAGAAGAATTAAAGTTTTTGTCTTCTTGTGAAGTCCAAACCAATAGAGAAACTAAAGTACAGAGTGCAAATGGAAATTTCAAAGAATGAGAATGAATGTCAGTGCCTTGACCAACGTGAAAGGCAGGGGATATTGGGAAAGACAGAGGAGAAGCATTCATGTGGCAGTAAAGAGAACACAGAGAGCAACAGGAAAAAAAATAGAGACAAAGTGGAAGAGAACGGGTAAGAATTTCAATATGAAATTTGAATTTGATAATAAAATATAGAAGAAGTATTTTAAAAAAATTCAAATTCCAGGGATCAAAGTAGGTACAAAATGGAGAACAGAAAAAAAATTGTTTAAAAATTGGTTAAATTGGTATGCTACGAAATTTGGTAGCATGCCAAAAATAAATAGTAACCAAACAATTATAAACAAAATTCACAAAAATCAAAAATAAATAAATATACTCATAAATCAAATTCTGATGCACTAACAATGCCTAGATTTCTTCTAAGCTTGAGAAAAGTTTCTTCCTTCAAAGGCTTAGTCAAAATATCGGCAACTTGATGTTCAGTAGAAATAAATTTTAAAATAATATCACCTTTCTGAACATGATCATCTAAAAAATGATGACGTACATCAATATGTTTAATGCGTGAATGATGAACTGGATTTTTAGATAAATTAATAGCACTAGTATTATCACACATTATAGAACATGTGGAACAATTAATACCATAATCTGAAATAGTTTGTTTCATCCATAAAATTTGAGCACATGCTAAACCAGCGGCAATATATTCTGCCTCAGTTGTTGATTATGAAACAGAGTTTTGCTTTTTGCTAAACCAGGAAACTAAGGCATGTCCTAAAAAGTGACATGTACCACTAGTACTTTTACGGTTTGATTTACAACCAGCAAAATCTGCATCACTATATGATAATAAATCAAATGTGTTTGTTTTAGGATAGAATAAACCAAAATCAGAAGTATACTTAACATATCTAATAATCCATTTTACGGCAGTTAGATGTGAAACTTTAGGATCTGCCTGATATCGTGCACATAAGCATACTGAAAACATAATGTCTGGTCTACTTACAGTTAGATAAAGTAAGGAGCCAATCATACCTCTGTATAGACGTTGATCAACACTCTTACCATTTAAATCTTTGTCAAGGGAAGTAGATGTACTCATCGGAGTACGTTTTTCTGCAGAACTTTCTAAACCAAAACGTTTGATGAGTTCTTTAGAGTACTTGCTTTGGTGGATGAATATTCCTTCCTTCATTTGTTTGATTTGAAGACCGAGGAAGTAGTTTAGTTCACCCATGTGACTCATCTCAAATTCTTTCTGCATAATTTTAGAGAAATCTTGACAAAGAGATTCGTTAGTAGAATCAACATATATTTGAATAATGATAATATCAGAATTTATGTTTTTAATAAATAAAGTAGAATCTATTTTACCAATAGAATAACCAGAATTTAAAAGATAACTTTTAAGTCTTTCATACCAAGCACGAGGTGCTTGTTTGAGACCATATAACGCCTTTTTCAATTTAAAAACATGATTTTCAAAATTTTCATGAATAAAACCCGGAGGTTGTTCTACATAAACTTCTTCTTTAAGAAAACCATTTAGAAAAGCACTTTTCACATCCATTTGAAAAAGTTTAAAATCTTTAAAACAAGCGAATGATAATAACATTCTAATAGATTCAAGACGAGCAACTGGTGCATAGGTTTCATCATAATCAATACCTTCTTCTTGATTATAACCTTGTGCAACCAATCATGCCTTGTTTCTAATTACCTGACCAGATTCATCCAATTTATTTTTGAATACCCACTTGGTACCAATTATTGAATGATCTGATGGTCTGGGAACTAATTCCCAAACATCATTTCGTTGAAATTGGTTGAGTTCTTCCTGCATAGCCATAATCCATGAACTGTCTTCACATGCATCTTTGATGTTCTTTGGTTCAATGGTTGAGAGAAATGCACAATGTGCCATTTGCTCTATTTGGCGACGAGTTCTTACTCCATCTGTAATATCTCCAATGATTAACTCTGATGGATGATTTGGAACTTGTGCATATGCCTTAGGAAGATCTGCATTATCTGAAATAGACTCAACAGAATGTTTAGTAGCATCAATTACATCAAGTTTCATATTATCTAGAGAATTAGAAAGAGGTAATATATTCTCTTCATCATCAATGATGGGAGAATTAGATGAAGGATTCTCATCAAATGAGACATGAAGTGATTCTTCAACTGTTGAAGTTCTTTTGTTGTATACTCTGTAGGCTTTACTACGTGTTGAGTATCCAACAAAAATACCTTCATCAGATTTAGAATCAAATTTGTCGAGTGCATCTTTAGTATTAAGAATGAAACATTTACATCCAAACACTTTAAAATATGATACACGAGGAATACGATTAAAAAATAATTCAAAACAGGTTTTATTAAGTAATGGCCTTATAAGAACTTTATTCATAATGTAACAAGCAGTTGCAACAGCTTCTGCCCAAAAATATTTAGGAAGATTACTATCACAAAGCATTGTTCTTGCACATTCTTGTAAAGTTCTATTTTTCCTTTCTACTACGCCATTCTGAGGAGGAGCACGAGGAAAAGAAAAATTGTGTGTAATGCCATTTTCATTACAAAACTTGGTAAATGATTCATTTTCAAATTCTCCCCCATGATCACTACGAATAGTGACAATGTTAGAGGATTTGATCTTTTGAATCTTTTTACAAAATATTGAAAACTCTTCAAAAGCATCATTCTTGTTTTGTAAGAATATAACCCAAGTGTATCTAGAATAATCATCAACAATGACAAATGCATATCTACTATTATTCAAAGAAGCTACTCTTGAAGGACCAAACAAATCTAAATGTAAGAGTTCTAATGGTCTCTTTGTTGAGATAACATCCTTTGATTTAAAAGAAGATTTGTGCATTTTTCCTTGTTGACAAGCATCACAAAAATGTTTGTGTTTGAAAGAAATATTTGGCATTCCATTAACTAACTTGTGTTTTGAAATACGTGCTAGATTTTTGAAATTTGTGTGTCCAAAACGTTTATGCCATAAAAGTGTATCATCTAATGTAATCATTAAACAATGATTATTAGTAGAAATAGACATGCATAAGATATAAATTTTATTCTTACGCTTACCACGAAAAATAGATGACATATCAGAATCATAAATGATGCAATCATTTTGTTCAAAAACTATTTTGTAATTTTTATCGCATAACTGACTAATGGAAAGTAAGTTGTGTTTCAAACCATCAACCAGGAGAACATTTTCGATGATAGGCTGACTTGTATTACCAACTGTTCCAGTGCCTATGATTTTGCCTTTGTTGTTGTCACCAAAGGTAACAGTGCCTCCTTGTTTGTACTTGACGGTTGAAAGTAGTTTGACATTTCCTGTCATATGTTTTGAACATCCACTATCCAAAATCCATCTTTCCTTTTTAGGTACCTGAAAGATAAAACATTAAGCATTGGTACCCCTTTTTGAGGGTCCTTGGGATTAGATTTTTGGAAGCCAAACCCAAGTGGAGTTTTGCTTTCTAAGATAATCACTAGAATAAACAATAGAATGCATATAGTGAGAAATATAACTATTTCTAACTTTTAAACATGAATCCTTAGGAACCCATATACTAATTGTAGTAGGTTTCCTAGGAAATGTTTTTGAAATGTTATTAACATTTCTTTGTGAAGAAGAAGTAGGAATGTTTACTTTCTTCGTGTAAATAAATGCATGATTCTTCTTTTGTGGTTTAACAAAAGTTGTTTTACCACAAGAGGAAGAAGTGTTATAAGTTTTGGGTACATCCTTTTTAGAATATCCCAATCCTTGTCTATGATTTGATGGATATTGAATTTTAAGCAAATCATCGAGATTAGTCTTTCCTTTGTTAAATTTATTAACATTGGATGACATCTCGTCATATTTCATCTTTAGTGATGAAATATTTTTATCCATTTCGGATATTTGTGTATGTAATTCTAAATTCTTAGTTTTGAGAATATCATTCTCTTTACTAAGATCCAAAACTTGAGAAGAAGTATTTTCAATGTTTTTAGAAGATGATAATTCTTGATATTTAGAAAGGAGATCATCATTATTTTGTTTTAATGATTTATGTTGACTATTCAATTTTTTGAAACGAGAATAGAGATCTTTTAAAGTATCAAGTAATTCTTCGTTATTAAAAGAACTTACCTCATCTTCATCATCTTGTGCCATAAAGCACATGTTGGCACTTTCATTTAGATCATCATCTTCATCATCTGAAGATTCATCCCATGTTGCTGCAAATGCCTTTTTCATTTTGTCAAACCTTCTTTCTCTTCTGGATTGATCATTGTTGGAAGTTTTGAACTTTGTTTTGAGAAGTGGACAGTCTTTCTTCATATGTCCTGGCTTATTGCAATTAAAGCAAAGAGAAGAATCAGTATTCTTACATTTAAAATTATTATACTTACCTTTCTGAAAGAATTTTCTGAAGTTTTTGGCAAAAAATGCCATATCATCATCTGAATCTTCATTATCTGATGTTGCGTGAAGGCAAGTACTTTCTTTTTCTGATCTGATTCTTCTTTCTCATCTTGTAGTGTAACTTCATGGGACATTAAGTTACCAATAAGATCTTCCATAGTTAATGTGGAAAGATCATTGGCTTCCTCAATAGCGGTGATCTTTGGACGCCATACTGGAGTTAAAGCTTTAAGAATTTTGCGAACCTGTTCAAGAGAAGTGTAAGTTTTTCCAAGAGCATTTAAAGAATTTATAATATTAGTAAACATGGTGTTCATTTCTCCAATTGTCTCTTGGTCCTTCATCTTGAATAACTCGAATTTGTGAACCAAAACGGAAATCTTGGTTTCCTTCACTTTACTGGTTCCTTCATGAGTTACCTCAAGTATATGCCAAATTTCCTGAGCACTTTTGGCCTAAGATACTCGATTAAACTCAAGTTTATCCATAGCACAAAATAAAGAATTCATGGCCTTTGAGTTGTTGGTTTTTGCAGCTTTGTCGTTGGTGGTCCAATCAGCAACAGGAGTTGTTGGCTTTTCATATCCTGACTCTACGATGTCCCAAATCTCATAATTCATACTTTGGAGATGAATCTCCATTCGTATTTTCCAATATGAGTAATTGGAACCATCAAATAGAGGAGGACGAGTTTGAGAGTGCCCTTCAGGTTGCTGATTGTAGTTGTGAGGAACTGCGTTCATGTTTGAGGAACTTGCTGCCATCTTAATCTTGCGCTGATACCAAATGTAATTTTAGCCTGTAATGATCAATACACTAGAGGGGGGGGTGAATAGTGTATATTAAAAAAATTGTCGCAAATAAAATGTTAGTAATATTTGCAAAGATGGCACAGAAATAAAATGACAAGTGCTGAAAATTAAACCAATCGCAAACACAGAGATTTATCCTGGTTCGGATCCTTGTGATCATACTCCAGTCCTCTACCCCGTAGAGATTTTCAATCCACTATAATCACTTGCCCCGCAAGCACGAACTTACAAAAATGGCGACACTCCCCGTGTCCCAAACTTTGTACAATCTCTAAACAGAGATTCAAACCTGTTAAATAAGAAATAGAAAAACACCTATAGCCTTGTTATAAATTTCAGTGAATGAATTCAAGGATGGTGTTTAGAAGATGAACTTCAAGATGTAAAAGATATGTAATGAAGCGCAACACTTGAAGTTCTCTGGTTCATAAAAGAAGAGAGAGATCAATTGATATCTTCTTACAATTATGAACACAAACAACTTTCCAAAAGTGATGTTGAAAATCCAAGTTCTTCCATTCTTAAACGAAGAGAGAAATCTAATGATTTCTTCTTACAAATAAGAAAAGAACAACTAATGGCAGAATTACTTCAGAAAATCAAGGACTTGTTTTCAACAAAATCAGAATTAAGAAGAGAAAAGTGTGTGTAAAATGAGAGGGGGTACCCCTCCTTTTATAGGTTTTAGAAACGGTTGTGAACGGCTCTAAAAGAGACGTTGCACAACGTTCAGAAACTGAGAGGAACGTTGGAGAACGGTCAGAAACTTTTCTGGAAAGTTTCAGTCCCAAAAGCATTTTGGCATGATACGAAAATTCGTAGCCTGCCAATTTTGAAACGGTAACAAACGGTCACAAAATTTTGATGACGTGGAATAGATAACGGATAGATCCTTTTCTGAAAGTATCAAGTCAAAATATAACTGTTTTGGTAGGCTAGGAAGAATCCTAGTAGGCTAATACTTAAAAATACGAATTTTGACTTAGGATCGAAACCAGTTAGGAGATGATGTAGATTTGAGCTTTAGGGATATATGATAAGATATAACCAAGGCCCTGAAGCTATCTAAAAAGTAAAAATTACATCATTCCGTAGATACATGTTTCACACGTAATTTGAGTAGCAAGGTTGTTTTTGCAGAGGATCCTTGTACTTTGATCAAATGCGTGATGTGAATGAATTTTGCGTTGTAGCTGCACATCTGCATAGATAAAGTTAGTAACATGAAATATATTGATTTGTCACATCAAAACCTTATGGAAGAGAGGATGGAAATACCAAGTTCCAACACTCCCACTATTATTTCAAAAAGGACCCAAAGCCATGAAACCCCACCAACAGCCTGCTCTAATTCTACATGGCCCACCTCATTTTCACCCACCCCAATGAGGCTGTCCTTTGTTTTTTTCCAAGGAAAGAGAGCAGACGGAAGTAGAGCAGACATGTCTCGTCCCGAGGAAAGAGAGCAGACATTTTCAAAACACACCCAAAGCACAAAAACACAACCCGTAACCCGCTCTCTTTCTATTGGCCCCAGATCATTTTTCGCCTACAGCAAACACTGGGGCTGAGTTTTTAACTGAAAATTTTCAATCCCCCGGACGTTTTCCTCTCAAAATTCAAATTTTACCCTCCAAAATTTTTACCAAATATCATCCTAACCGTTGATTTCCTAAGGTTAAATCGCAGCCATCCTTCTATCAACATGTTTGTCCTAGTCAGCTTGTCCTAGTCAGCCCTAGAATTCAAAAATCGTTGTCAAATGTATAATAGATATGTGGGTGTGTGTGTGTGGGAGGGAAGGAAGAGAGTAAAGATACATAATGTCTTATATATATATGTTAATCTTAATTAATCCAAACACATCAAAGTTTGGATATAATTAAGTTGTATAATGGTATCATACTTGAAGTCCATGGACAGATAAACTAAGTCATAATCAAAGAGCATGCTTCGTTTTCGCATTCACACGTGCACGCTTGTCACGAATCAAGTTGAAACTCAACTTTGTGACTCATTCTTACCAATACACTAACCCTAACCCTAGCCCTAAGAGCATCTCCAACCATGCTTCATTTTTTCATTTTGAAGCACGGTGGAGCGCCAATCCGGCATCATTGTGAAGACAAATTTAATTATAATATATCATAATTTAACCAAGGTAATTTTATTTATAAATTAATTATAATTTTATATTTCATTATAAATTTATCTAATAAAGAAATATTGATTATTATATTAATCCATGTCTAAAATACAAAATTTACATTAAATATTTCAATAAAGATAAATAAAAGTGAAAAAAATAGGTTTTGAAGAGGATGGGTTGGAGTTGCACATCCTTCATAACGAAATCTTTAAAGCATATTCAATTTTGAAGGGGATTTTTTGAAGGGGATGGTTGGAGTTGCTCTAACACGTTGCCCATCTTGATATTTATGTGGGGCTGTTTTGACTTTGATCCCGGTGCACTATGTGCACGGGTAATTCCTACTGATATATATACGTAGACCCAAACATAAAGTGGGATAGGTGATATACTATATGGTTATAGGTATATATATATATATATATATATATATATATATATATATATATATATATATATATATAGGAAAGTTAGTAGAGTCTTTATTATTGTAGTAAAATAATACAGCCAGAGTATATAGGCATGGGGTTTCAATATAAAGAGGAGAGGGCGCAAGCGACGTCACAATTTAATATTAATTCCCCATCCTACTACTATCTATACAATGTGGTAAAAAGAAAATCAAATCTGGACTTAAATGTTAGCCCATATCTCTGAACTCCCAATTAGCAAATGCTTCGACCTCCTCCAGAGTAGTAGGGTCTTGGTTCCTCAGAGCTACTCTAATGTCAGCTGCGATCTCCGCAAAGAGTGTAGTTTTATCTCTTTGTACATTATCGAAAATTCTTCTATGACGCTCCCGCCAAATATGCCATACCAAAGTAGAGAGGGAGGTTTTTGCTAATAACCTCATTGTCGTCTTGCTCCCAAAATGCAGTTGGAAATATTCTCCCACCTCAGCTAGGGATGGTTCAATCTGATTGTGATCTTCAACTTCAGCAAGGCCCTGCTAAGTATATATCTTGAAAAGATACAGTTAAAGAATAAATGGCCTATATCCTCTATGTTGCCGCCATCACATAAAACACAATTTACAGGAGTGTTTAATCCCCATTTGCTAATGAGATCTCTGGTTAGAATCTTACCCCTGAAAGCTCTAAGGAGAGTGAGTGACATTTTTGTAATATGGCCCGGAAACCTCACACACACACACACACACACACACACACACACACACACACACACACACACACACACACACACACACACACACACACACACACACACATATATGTATGTATGTATGTATGTATGTATGTATGTATGTGTATATATATATGTATGTGTACACACACACACACATGTATATATGAGGAGGGATCAAATGACCCCCAAAAATAACCCCTATCAAAAATCATATGCCCCCCATTTTTTCGGAAGATCCGAACCATTCATCTTGATCTCCACCCTCTAAATACCTGACCCACCAATTTTAAACCCGATCCCATGTGTTTTGCCCGTTCATCCATCCGACCCAAATTTAACGGTTTCGCATGAACAAAACTTTTGCGAATGGTTGATGAACGTGCAAAACACATGGGATCGGATTGAAAATTGGTGGGTCAGGTATTTAGAGGGTGGAGATCAAGATGAACGGTTCGGATCTTCTGAAAAAAATGGGGGGCATAAGATTTTTTATAGGGGTTATTTTTGGGGGTTATTTTTGGGGGTCATTTGATCCCTCCTCATATATATATGTATGTATGTATGTATGTATGTATAGAGGAGGGATCAAATGACCCCCAAAAATAACCCCCAAAAATGACCCCCTATCAAAAATCATATGCCCCCCATTTTTTCGGAAGATCTGAACCGTTCATCTTGATCTCCACCCTCTAAATACCTGACCCACAAATTTTCAACCCGATCCAATGTGTTTTGCCCGTTCATCCATCCGACCCAAATTTAACGGTTTCGCATGAACAGAACTTTTGCGAGTGGTTGATGAACGGGCAAAACACATGGGATCGGGTTGAAAATTGGTGGGTCAGGTATTTAGAGGGTGGAGATCAAGATGAACGGTTTGGATCTTTCAAAAAAATGAGGGGCATAGGAATTTTGATAGGGGGTCATTTTTGGGGGTTATTTTTGGGGGTCATTTGATCCCACCTCATATATATATATATATATATATATATATATATATATATATATATATATATATATATATATATATATATATATATATATATATAGAATAATGGCTATCATACGCCATATGAGATAGGCTCTCATACGCCCTCTCACATAAAGCAACCAAGTACAAGCCCACATGGGCTTGTACTTGCTTGTACTTGGTTGCTTTATGTGAGAGAGCGTATGAGAGCCTATCTCATATGGCGTATGATAGCCATTATTCTCATATATATATATATATATATATATATATATATATATATATATATATATATATATATATATATATATATATATATATATATATATGTTGTAAGGATCGCCTTACCCTTGCAATACTAACAACAACACACTAGAGGGGGTGAATAGTGTAATGGCAATAAATTGTCCAATTAAAATTAAACTTGTAAATGTGGAATAATAAATGCAAGAGGAAATAATTGACACAATCAATCCAAACGCAAACACAAGATTTTACCCTGGTTCCCCAAACTTGGGTACGTCCAGCCACACCAGTATTCACTATAATCACACAAAGAGAAGTGAATACAAATCCCACAAAGGGATATACTCCCACAAAGAGAGAGACCTCACCAAGAGGATTTTGCCCTACACATGGACCCAACCAACCCTACACAGGGGTCAAACTCCCACATAGAGAATTACTAACTCCCACTCAGAGAATTAGGGTTAGCCCTACACTAGGACAACAAACTCCCACTAAGAGAGTTACTCCCACAAAGAGAGTTATTCCCATTAAGAGAATATCCTAATCCCACAAAGAGATAAACTCCCACAAAGAGAGAAAGACTAATTCCCACAAAGAGAATTAGTGTTACAAAGAAACTCCAAGTAAAATAAATATTCTTACCTACGCCATGAGATGCTTACTCATAGATGAATGCAAGGCATGGAAGAGGATCTCCAAGTGTTGAGATTTGCTTGAAAGCACTTGGATGATTTCCCTTGAGCTGGACTTCAATGCATGAAGAGGAATGATAGCTCAAAGAGGGAAATGAGAGAGTTTGAGAGTGGCTTAATCAATCTCTAATGATTTGCAATAGCATCAAGAAGTTCCTATGAACTCAGCCCTTTCATATATATAGGAACCCTATACCAACCCTCAAAACCCAAGAAAACAGCTAAAAACAAAAAGCTGCAACGGCTAGTTTCTGGGCAGAAACGTCACTGACAGTCGACTGATGAACAAATGACAGTCGACTGTCCAACGGCTAGAAAATATCCAACGGCTATAATCTGAGCCATGACAGTCGACTGATGAAGTCAATACAGTCGACTGTAAACAGGACATGCGCTTGTAAAACCTTCAGCAGGCGACTGCTGCAGAGGATGGAATAAACAGAGAGCTGCACTCTTTCTCCAGATAAGCATACATGCGACTGATGACAAGAATACAGTCGACTGTTAAATAGACAGGCGACTGTAAACCGTTCATCAGTCGACTGGTGCAGGAGATGGAGAAAAACAGAGAGAGGCAATGTTTGCACTTACGCTACTCAGACGACTGTTGGCCATTTCACAGGCGACTGTAAATATACATGCGAATGTAAACTGAGTATCAGTCGACTCATGCGAAAAGCTCAAGTAGAGTCAATAGAAATGTTGACTTGAGCCGTGCATCACAGTCGACTATAGAAGGCTCGACAGGCGACTGGAAATCACACAGTCGACTGTGAACTCTTCAGCAGGCAACTGTTGGAGAACCAGAGACTCCAAATGAGTCTTTGGTCATGATGAGCCTATTGGGTTGGATTCTAAGATAATCATAAGGCTCACTAAGATGGATAAATGCATATGCATGTATGAGTAGACTATCTATCAAGGCATTACATTAACCTAGACTCAAATGAGAGAGAAAGCAATAAAGGAAATATTACATGGATTACATTGCTTTCCTTAAAGTCATGGCTTCAATCTTGATGCCTTAATGCTCTCCATCATCTCTAAGCTTTGGCACCCATTGAGTCCAAGCTTTGGCCCTTCTCCACTTGATGTCCAGCCTTGCACCAAGTGTTTAGTCTCCAAAAATGATATTCTTGAAAAGAAACTAAGAGACTAAAACAAGAGAGTCATTAGCAACAACATAATGTTGTGATCATCATCAAAATAACATTGGTATGAAACACCAATACTCAACATATGTACATATGTATATACATATATACATATATATATATATACACACACACACTAGTCATTACCCGTGCCCATAGGGCACAGTTTATTTAATGGTTGAGTCCCCCCACAAATTTCAAGTTCCACCAAATTTCAAGTTTTCCCCCATAATTTCAAGTTTCCTCCCAAATTTAACATTTTCTCCAAAATTTAAGTCCCCCAAAATTGTCATTGCCACCTAGGATAAACTTGTCATGTAGGACAAAGCTTTGTCCCTGTAGGATAAGATTCAAAATCTTCATCCTTTATAGAATATATATAGCACGTGGACTGGGAAAAAATGGTCAGAAAGGCGGGGAAGAATAAAAAGTGTGGGTGTTTTCCCCCCATAATTTCAAGTTTCATCCCAAATTTAACCTTTTCTCCAAAATTTTAGTCCCCCAAAATTGTCATTGCCACCTAGGACAAACTTGTCACGTAGGACAAAGCTTTGTCCCAGTAGGATAAGATTCAAAATCTTCATCCTTTATAGAATATATATAGCACGTGGACTGGGAAAAAATGGTCGGAAAGGCGGGGAAGAATAAAAAGTGTGGGTGTGTGGGGGGAGGGTCCAGGGGCAAAAAGGTAAAAACTGGGGTTGTATGTGCAAAATTCCCCACCTCCTCTCTTATCCCTCAAAATCTCATCTCATATCCAATTTATCTTGTCCAAATTCTTTTATTCAATTTCTCTAGATAACCTCCCTATTTTATAGAATAGATATGTATGTATATGTATGTATGTATGTGTGTGTGTCTATATATATGTATATGTAAATGTATATGTATATGTATACTCTTGTCCAATTTCTCTTATCCAATTTCTCTTGATAACATCCCTATTTTATAGAATAGATATGTATGTATGTATATGTATGTATGTATATGTACTAGTCATAACCCGTGCCCGCGGGCACGGTTCATTTAAGATTTTCCCATGCGAAATCTTTGTTCCCCGAATTTTTTTCAAAGCCAAAATTTAAAAGAAAAACAAATTAGTTTACAATATTTAGCGGTACAGGCGCCTTCGGCGCGGAACAACAAATTCAGAGCATGCGCCTTCGACACAGAACACCAAATTCGATGTGGGTGCTTTTGGCGCAGAGCAACAAATTCGACGTAAAACAATAATTTCGACGCGGGTGCCTTAGGCGCGGAACAACAAATCAGCGTTAAAAATGGCGCGGGCGCCTTTAGCGCAGAACAACAAATTCAGCGCATGCGCCTTCGACACAGAACACCAAATTCGACGTGGATGCCTTCGGCGCAGAACAACTCATTCGATGTAAAACAACAATTTCGGCGCGAGTGCCTTAGGCGCGGAACAACAAATTAGTGTTAAAAAATTTAGCTGGCGCCTTCGACGATGGCTTCATATACATATAACCAGTGCCCTTAGGACACTGTTAATTTAAAAATCTTGGGCCCACTAATTTTAAACAAACATCAATAATTATTAGTTTCCCCTGAAATATCAGCAGATGATATCGAAATTTTACAGGGTTTTGCAACGCTGATCATTGAGTTGGCAGCATCTCCCGCGTTCATTCTTTCACAGCTCGCGTTCATTCCCAAGATGAGATTGTGTGTATGCACAACATTTTTTTCATAACTAATATTAAAAGGCTATTCCTAATTTCAATGCTTTTGTGTATTCCCAACAAATTTTTCTTTAACCCAAAAATTTCCCTCCAAAACTTGATGTGACATTGCCACATAGGACAAATTCAAAATCTGCCCTCAATTGTAATATAGATATATGTATGTATATACTCTTGTCCAAATTCTCTTATCCAAATTCTCTTGTCCAAATTCTCTTATCCAATTTCTCTTGATAACATCCCTATTTTATAGAATAGATGTATGTATATGTATATATGTATATGTATATATATGTATGTATATACTCTTGTCCAATTTCTCTTGTCCAATTTCTCTTGTCCAATTTCTTTTGATAACATCCCTATTTTATAGAATAGATGTATGTATATGTATGTATGTATATGTATATACTCTTGTCCAAATTCTCTTAGCCAAATTCTCTTATCCAATTTCTCTTGATAACATCCCTATTTTTTAGAATAGATATATATGTACATATGTATATGTGTATATACATAAATACATATGTACATATAAATACATACATACATATATATGTATATACATAAATACATATGTACGGTCGAAGCTTCATCATCGAAGCTTGATGGCTCTGTCCGGTCATCATCGAAGGCATGAAGTGTCCTTGGATGGTTTTGTCCTTGGATGTATATATACATACATATGTCATATATGTATATATACATACATACATATGTCCTTGGATGGTTTTGTGTAATATATATATATATATATATATATATATATATATATATACACACACACAAAATGGGAGAGGCGATTGACCCAGGCGGCGCTTCATCATCGAAGCTTGATGGCTCTGTCCGGTCCGTTGCTCTCCCTCACGGGTCTGCGGTGTCGGAGCAACTCATCAATCGCGATCGGATCTCGTCGGGGGATAGGTCGGATCTGCTCGGCGGCTGTGAAGTGGTGGATCGTCGGAAAACCAATGGAGGCAGACTGGGTGGCGTCGGGAAGGAGGGTTTTGGGCGGAGCAAGATTCATGGGTTCCCTGTGAAGGCCTGGCCGGTGAATCGGGCAGCCAATCCTTGGCCGAAGGGCAACTATCCGAAGCCTCCTTTGCCTCGTGACGCCCACAAGGTGTTTGATAAAAAACATCCAAGGAAAACTGTAGATTTCAAGATTTCTTCTTCTGGCCCGAAGCAATCTTGGTCTGAAGTGTGCTCAAATATCAGAAGTTATGATAGTGATGTTGGTATGGCTTTTGTTCCACCTCAGGCCCAAGAAGATGGCTCTTTAATGGCGATGATCCCGAAGAGCGCACTCGCTCGGGGTGCAGAGCAGTGGACGTCGACTCTGGTTGGGTATGTACTGGGAGAGGCCCCTTTCTACGGCCAAATTCGTTTGTGGGTGGAGAGACTTTGGAACCTTAAGAAGGGATTGAAAATCTATAGTAGGGACACTGGTTTTTTCTGTTTCAAATTTGAAGATGAAGGCGAATGTGAGAGAATCCTTCATGGGGGTCCCTGGATGTTTGACGGCAGACTGGTGGTGCTTCAGCGCTGGTGTGCTGGTGTGCTGGACTAAAACTTGAGCGAGATATCCTATCTTCTGTCCCCGTCTGGGTCCAACTGCATGGAGTCCCTTTAGAGATGTGGACGCTTGAAATTATCAATTGCATTGCTTCTCTGGTGGGAAACCCGATTTGTTTGGATAAGCTTACGGCTAAGAAAGAGCGTCTTTCATATGCCCGCTGTCTTGTCGAAATTCATGCTAAACAAGCTATTCCTAAGACTGTATTGGTGGGTACGGAGGATGGGCCATCTATCAGTATTGATGTGAAAATTGAGGGAGAGCCCCCGAGATGTACGAAGTGCATTTGCTTTGGCCATTTGCTTAACCAATGTCCCGAAGCAGTAGAGCCCCCTTCATTCCAATCTAATGCTCCTAAACCTATCCAGTTGCCTGGAGGTAATAAGGATATAGGGGAGAGAGGGCGGGCCACGGGCGTGGGCGTTGTTGTCATTGAGACTGAAGGAGTTATTCCGCAGCTAGTACTTGGGAGTTCTTTGGCGCCGCATACTGTAGGCTCGGTATCTATCAGCTCAGGTAATAGCCTGTGCAATAATTCTTGTGGGATCATGAATGGGCTTAGTACAGGCAACCTTTTAGAAGAGGGTGTGATTAATGCTATGACTACCGCAGTTAACTCGGCAAGCACAATTGCCAGCCCCTGTGATATGCCCTCTGCTCACAGGGCTACTCACAAGGCCCCAGTTTCTACAGTACCTCTTCAGGATGGTAATATAGATGTGAATATTACACTAGAGGTGGAGCCTCCTATTACCAGAGCCATGCCTTCTCTATGTAATGAATCTCCTGACCATGAACTGGACAAAGTTCCGGATGATATAGCTGTAGACAATCCATATTGGGATCAAGAAATTGAAGAACAACTATCACAGGTCGAGGCTAATAAAGCTGTCAAGAAGAAGCTGGAACCTAATCCACCGGCCAGGAAGAGTTCTAGGCTGCAGGAGTCCTCCCAAGGACGAAAATTACCCATTGATAAATGACGGTCTTCTTCTGGAATGCCAGGGGGCTAAATAATGCTGTTAGAAGGAGGGATTTACGGGATAATCTAAAGACATTGCGGGCCTCTGCCCTGATTCTTGTGGAGACTAAGCTCAAGTCTCTCCCTGAAGGTGGTGGGACGATCATCCCGTGGGGGTGGATCTCATTTAATAATTTTAATTTATCTTCTGGTGGTAGAATTCTTATGGGTTTTGATCCTGAAATTTGGCGGGTGTCCAGAGTGTCCTCCTCCGATCAACACATCTCTGTCTCTTGTACAAATGTGGGTGGCTTGGCTTGTATTATCACAGGTGTGTATGGACGCAATTCCATGGAGGAAAGGAGTAATTTGTGGAAGAGTCTTGTTGCTGAATCGCAAAACAATATTCCATGGCTGGTGGGTGGTGATTTTAATTGTGTCCTCTATTCAAAAGACAAGATTGGGGGACGTCCTCTTGATGCAAATATGGTTCGCGATTTTGAAGTTTGCATTAGCAATTGTGGGCTTCATGAATTAAAGTGTACTGGAAATAGATTAAGTTGGTGCAACAACCGGCTTGGCCCGGACCGGATTGCCGCGCAACTGGATCGTGTCTTTGGTAATGCAGAATTGTCTACCTTACTTCCAGAAGCGTATGTCCAATACTTGGAGGCTGGCACTAGTGACCATTCTCCTATGGCTGTTCATCTACATAACCAGGTCCCTTCTAAGCCAAAGCCTTTCAAATCTTTTAATTTATGGTCCTCATGCCCAGGTTACAAGGATGTTATCTGCGATAAATGGGGCGCTGTTGTGGAAGGTACTCCTATGTTCCGTCTGGTTAAAAAACTTAGTATGCTAAAGCGTTCCCTTCGGGGATGGGCTAGGGACTTTAAAGCTGACAAGGTTGTGGAGAAATGCAGAAAACAGTTAAATGACCTAAGAAGTTGCCCCCTCATCCATGTGGACATTGGCCTACAAAAAAGAGAATCCCAACTGATTAGAGAGTTGATACAAGCCCTGAAGATGGAAGAGGATATGTTTAAGCAGAAAAGTCGTCAGGATTGGCTATCCCTTGGTGACAGAAATACTAAATTCTTCTTCACTCATATGAAAGCCAGGTTCAGCCATAGTAATCTGAGTCATCTGGTGGATGCTAGAGGTAAGAAAAACTCTACTACGGGAGACCTTATTCAGGAAGCACCTTTGTTTTTTAAGAGGCTCTATAACCAAGACAACTATCCAAGCTCTTTCAAAAAATTGGTCCCAAAGCGAATTTTAACTGAGGAATCCTCCATATGGCTTAGCAGAAGGGTGTCTAGTGAGGAGATTAAGGCGGCGGTTTTCCAAATCGGGGCGGACAAGGCGCCGGGCCCTAATGGCTATAATGGATTCTTTTTCCAGCATAATTGGGATCTTCTAGGGGCAGAGGTTACTACAGCTATTAAATCTTTCTTTACCTCTGGCTCGCTCCTAAGGCAAGTCAACCACACATTCCTAACCCTGGTTCCTAAGAATTCAAATGCAAGTGGGTTGGGAGATTATAGGCCGATTACCTGCTGTAATGTCCTTTATAAATTTATTAGCAAGATCATTTGCAATAGATTGAAGGTGGTGGTTCATGATCTAATCTCCCCAAATCAATCAGCTTTTCTCAAAGGCAGGCTTCTATCGGATTGTACGCTCATTGCTCACGAACAAATTCGGGATTTCAATATTCCAATGGGGGGAAGAGCTTGTTTGAAGTTGGACCTGAGGAAGGCGTTTGATAGTGTAAATCGAGACTTTATCTTCTACTTTATGCAGCAACTTCGGTTCCCAGAAATCTTTATTTCCTGGATTAGAGAGTGCATCACTACTCCGACCTTCTCGGTATTGGTAAATGGTTCTCCTCATGGCTTCTTTGGCAGTAATAGAGGGCTTCGCCAAGGTGACCCCCTATCCCCCTACCTCTTTGTCATAATTATGGAGACATTTTCGATACTTGTTGAGAAAGCTATCATTTCGCGCTCGATTCACCCTATGAAGAGGAGAGGCTCCATATCCCATCTACTTTTCGCTGATGACTTGCTGGTATTTTGCAGAGCAAATAAAAGCTCGTTCTTGGGGATTAAAAATTTACTGAAAGATTTTTTTAATTACTCTGGTCTGCAGGTAAATTGGGATAAGAGTACATGTATGTTTAGCAAGGGGGTGAAGAATAAGGAGTCCCTTGCTGCTGTATTGGGGATCAAAATTGCTACAACTATAACTACATACCTCGGTTTACCGCTTTCTAGAAAGTATCATGTGGCTACTAATTATAAGAAGCTTGTTGATAAATGTATGAAGAGGATGGGGGGTTGGTCCTCTTCGTTGCTCTCTATTGCGGGTCGTATTGAGCTAGTACGATCCGTAATCTACGGCATGGTCTCCTTTTGGATGTAGGTGTTTCATCTCCCTGTAAGTATACTTAGAACTATCTCATCGGCTTGTCGAAGATTTATTCTGGGCAACACAAAGGCATGGGCCTGGGAAGACTTGTGTAAACCGAAAATGGAGGGGGTGTAGGAATTCGGCTACTGGAGGACATTAATGAGGCGGCTGGTCTAAGGCTTACATGGCGTTATCTAACTAGCAACAGCCTTTGGGCATCTCACTTGCAAGGCCACTATGGAGCAGCATCGGGCCTGTTTACGGTAAAGCACAGTGTGACAGCATCCGGCACTTGGAAACGAATTCTCCGGAGCAGAGCAGTTTCACAGCAGCTGATCAGGAGAACGGTGCGGGACGGAAAGTCAACCCTATTCTGGTTTGATTACTGGCTTGATGGAGGGCCCCTCAGTCAACACTTTTTGCCTCCACAGGGTGCCGAAAATATCATGGTTGCTGATTATTGGGTGAGCGACGGATGGGTTGATGATCCGATACTGGACAATGTAAGACACCTGCTGTGTAACATCAAGTTGAAACCTGGGATTGATAGTTGGAAATGGCTACGGGGCGAGTCTTTCACATTCAAAGAAGCTTGGGAAGGAGTGCGTAAAAGAAGCGATGCTTTTCCCCTCCACAGACTAGTATGGTATCCTAGTCACATCCCTAAAATGTCACTTAACCTACTCCGATCTTTCAGAGGGAAACTGCTCACCAGAGATAAGATTTGCAGATGGTCTCCTAGCGCTCCATCAAACTGTACCCTTTGTGAGGAAAATGTTGCGGAACATGTTGACCACTTGTTTTTTGCGTGCTCCTATTCGAGGTACATCTTTCGCAGAGCTATGTTAAAATTAAATGTCCCATCTAACATTCAGCACTCATTACCTGAAGTGGGAGAATATTTCCTTGCAAATTTCGGGAAGAAGGATTGTTTGAGTTTATTAGCCAAGACTTGCCTGGCAACTATGGTCTGGCACATCTGGCGTGAAAGAAATCGAAGGATCTTCGAAAATGAAAGTAGAGGCAAGACTGTGCTCTTTGAAGAGATAGCTGCTGACATCAGAGCTTGCTTGCATGGCCAGGATCCTACGACTACTAAAGAGATTGAGGCTTTTTCCAATTGGGAATTCAGGGACAATGGATGACACTATAGCTATATTTTTGATACGAATGTTTTCCTGTAATTTTGGGTTTGCATGGAGGTGTTTCTGCTAGTGGGGAGTGACGGCGCTTGTGCCCTCTCCTCTCCCTAGTATAAACACACTCCATATTGTTTTATTGTACATACTGTACTTCTATCAATAAATTTACACGCTTACCTTGCAAAAAAATAAATACATATGTACATATATATATATATGTATATATGTATGTACTAGTCATTACCCGTGCCCATAGGGCACGGTTTATTTAATGGCTGAGTTTTTCTCCCCCACAAATTTCAAGTAACCCCAAATTTCAAGTTTTCCCACAAAATTTCAAGTTTCCCCCCAAATTTAACTTTTCCCCCAAAATTTAAGTCCCCCCAAAATTGTCATTACCACGTAGGACAAACTTGTCACGTAGGACAAAGCTTTATCCTAGTAGGATAAGATTCAAAATCTTCAAAGAACTGGAAAAAAATGGTCGGAAGGGGTGAGAATAAAAAGTGTGGGTGGGTGTGTGGGGAGGGTCCATGTGCAAAAATACAAAAACCGGGGTTGTAAGTGCAAAATTCCCCACCTCCTCTTTTATCCCTCAAAATCTCATCTCTTATATTATCTCTTATCCAATTTCCCTGTTTTATATAATAGATATCCAAATTCTTTTATCCAATTTCTCATGTCCAAATTCTCTTATCAATTTCTCTTGATAACATCCGTCTTTTATATAATAGATATCTCTTATCCAATATCTCTTGTCCAATATCTCTTATCTAATTTCTATTGATAACATCTCTCGTTTGTAATATAGATATCTCTTATCCAATTTCTCTTGATAACATCCCTCTTTTATAATATAGATATCTCTTATCCAATTTATCTTGTCAAATATCTCTTATCCAATTTCTCTTGATAACATCCCTCTTTTATAATATAGATATCTCTTATCCAATTTATCTTGTCAAATATCTCTTATCCAATTTCTCTTGATAACATCCCTCTTTTATAATATAGATATCTCTTATCCAATTTCTCATGTCCAATATCTCTTATCCAATTTCTCTTGATAACATCCCTCTTTTATAATATAGATATCTCTTATCCAATTTCTCTTGTCCAATATCTCTTATCCAATTTCTCTTGATAACATCCCTCTTTTATAATATAGATATCTCTTATCCAATTTCTCTTGATAACATCCATATCTTATAATATAGATATCTCTTATCCAATTTCTCTTGTCCAATATCTCTTATCCAATTTCTCTTGATAACATCCCTCTCTTATAATATAGATATCTCTTATCCAATTTCTCTTGTCCAATATCTCTTATCCAATTTCTCTTGATAACATCCCTCTTTTATAATATAGATATCTCTTATCCAATTTCTCTTGTCTAATATCTCTTATCCAATTTCTCTTGATAACATCCCTCTTTTATAATATAGATATATGTATATATGTATGTATATATGTATATATACATGTATGTATATATGTATACATATATACATACATGTATATATACATATATACATACATATATACATATATACATGTATGTATGTATGTATACATACATATATACATACATATATACATATAGGAAAATTTTCAAATGAGAACATTTCGCACGGTGCGAAAATGTTTTTATCTTTTTTTTGAAATTTTTTTTTTCAAAAATTCTTTTTTCCACCCTCATTATATGTTGTTATACCCCCCTCAAAAAATAATGGTTGAGAAATAATGTCATTTGGTCTTCGATCAAGGCATTTCATCAAATTCGCACGATTTGAGACCGTTAAATTTGTAACGGGTGGATGGGTGCTCTAATGCCCAACTGGTTCACCCATTATTTTCCCTGGGGTATATATTTGTATGGATTAAACATCAAAAAAAGAATTTTTGAAAAAAAAAATTTCAAAAAAATATAAAAAATGTTTTCGCACGGCTTTCGCATGGGTTTTTTCGCAACGGAAGATCGCTCTATACATATATACATACATATGTATGTATACATACATATATACATACATATATACATATATACATATATACATATATATATTATATATATATATATATATATATATATATATATATATATATATATATACATACATACATACATGTTTTGCGATCAGGTTTGCGATCTTGATCCAGCGACCAGGCGTTCTTGGATCTCCGGCGGTCCAACTGCTTCGGCGGCTGCCGAAGCTCACTCCCCGTTTGGGCCTGGTGGCCAGTAGCTCCCCCCACAGTTCTCTATGGCTTCCCCTAGTCAGAGTCCGTCTCCTCCCCAATGCTTGACGGGCGATGTCGACATTCAATAGGATGGCGACATTTAGTAGCAGGCTTCCGACTGCGAGCATGGCGACTCCGCAATCGCTGATGGCGATGTAGCCGCAGGGCCCTGGATCCCTGTTGCTGGGCGAAGGCGATCATCTCATTCCCCATCCATTTTGGGTCTCCCAACGCGGACTGTCAGCTTCCGGCCATCGACGACCAATGGCGGCGGTAGTTCCGGTCTCTCGAAGAGCTCTCACCCCCCTCTGAATCTCCCTATGCCTGGGAAGCGGCCATCCGCTATCCCCCCTCCCTGTAGAAGGCCGGCACCCCAGGTGCTTGGCAAAATGCCTCAAAGAGCCACTCCTACTCCTCCCACCTCGACTTACTCGGCATCTCCGTCCTACAGCAAAATTTGTGGCACGAGAAGATCCTCCCCCCTAACTGTGCCCTTGATTTCACCCCCCCCCCTTCACCCATCGACGACGGGGTTGTAGCAGATATCTTCGACGCCGACATCGTGGAGGCGGCAGGAAATTGGACTCACACACTTTTCGGTTACGTGGTGGGGCCTCGGCCTTACTACGAACATTTGAAGGCGTGGATTGTGCGTGTCTGGAAAACGAAAGGGGATGTCCAAATCCACACCCGCGAGAATGGGTTCTTCTTCTTTAAATTTGATTCGGGGATCGACGCTGATGAGGTGTACACGGGGGCCCTTGGCTCATCGATGGGAGCCTGGTTGTGCTCTGTCGTTGGACGCCCAACATTGGGTTGGTCCGCGACCTGTTGTCGGAGGTCCCGATGTGGATTCGTTTTCCGTTCCTACCAATCCAGTTTTGGTCTAAAGCTATTTTGGGGAAGTTGGCTAGCATTGTTGGGTGGCCTCTCTTTACTGACCCGGCGATGGCGTCCGCATCGAGACTCTCCTTTGCTAGGTGCTTCGTCGAGGTTGACTCTAAGTCTGAATTCCCATCCTCAGTTCTGGCTCGTCTTCCCAATGGCACACTTATTCCCGTTGCCATTGAATACGAGCGCATTCCCCCCTTATGCTCGCACTGTCGTTGCTTCGGTCATACTCTCGGCCAATGCGAATCCCCTAGTCGGCCTCCTCTTGACACACCTCCAGAGGGCCCGGGCCGTCCCCTTCAGCCTATGATGTCGTCACCTCCTGCCGTTGTGTCTGACCCCCTCCTCCCAATTGAAGCTGCCGATGTTGGGCACATTGCGACGGAGCGTGCTGATCCCTTGTCAACTGCAGATCCGATCCCTGCGGCTCCTGTGCTCAGTGCTTCCCCTCCTGCCGTTGTGTCTGACCCCCTCCTCCCAGTTGAAGCTGCTGATGTTGGGCTCATTGCGACGGAGCGTGCTGATCCCTCGTCAACTGCAGATCCGGCCCCTGCGGCTCCTGTGCTCAGTGCATTGATCCCTCCCTCCGTGCTCAATGCAACAACTACCTCACATGCTGATGGGCTGACCCTCCCTTCGTCTCTCGTGAGTGTTCCCTCCACAGCTGATCCTTTGTTCAATTCTTTTTCCTCTGCACACAGTGAATCCCTGCGGCCGGTTATCATCGAGATGTCTATGGCTTTCGCATCTGAGTCATCCTCTGACTTGTGCTCGCTTGACGGGTCTGGGGTGCCTCCTGCTGGGCGGTTGGGCATACATCCCGCTGAACTTATTTTGGGCCCTGTTGATATTAAAGAGGGTGGTGTACAGCCGAGTGCTAAATCTCAGTCTTCTGGAGGCTTGTGTTTGCTTGGCCATACTACTGTCACTACTGCTGGGAGATTGGACTTGGTTACTGCTGCTCAATCCCGTATGGATGAGGGTGATGGGCAGTCTTCCTCCATCAGAGTTAAAGCACAGACTTGTGTTGCCAAGGGTAATGAGCAGCCTTGTGTGGTACCTGGCCGAATCCATGACAGTCTCGTGGGTCCTGATGGCGAAGCGCAGTCTCGTGTTGTCATAGATCACGCCGTACTCTCCGATTCAAATTTCCCACCCCTTCCCCTCAGCCCAAATGATCCGTCCCCCTCATCCCGACACAAACCCCTTCCCGCACCCATCACTAACTGCCCTCAACCTCCCACCATTCCCAATCCCGCGTATGTTCCCAAGGCCTCAAAATCCCATTCCCCAAAAACCTCTGGATCAGTTCCTGCCCGAGTACAAACTAGGAGCCAAACCCCCCCACCGATTAATGTCGGTCCTCGCCTGGAATGTGCGAGGCCTGAATGCCCCCACTCGCTGTAGATATGTCAAACATCATATCAAGCGACACAAGGCCTCTCTTGTCGGTCTTTTGGAAAAAAAAATTAGGGATCCTAATGGGGACATCGTCTCTTCTTGTTGTCCTAAGGGGTGGAAGACCTTTCATAACTATGCCTATGCCCCGAAGGGTAGGGTCTGGGTCGCGTCAGATCCTTCTGTGTGGAGCTGTAGGGTGCTCTCCTCTTCGGCGCAGCACATCACCCTGGAGTCTGCCAACAAGGGAGGTTTTGTTGCGGCTTTCTCCTTTGTCTATGCTTCTAATCTGGCCTCTGAGCGTGTTCTTCTTTGGGCCTCCCTTCTGAGAGAATGCCACCTTGTTGGTGGGGGGGCTTGGATGGTTCTCGGGGACTTCAACGTTACCCGTTTTGTTGACGAGAAGGTTGGTGGTCGTGACCTCACCCCGGCCCATCTTGAGGACTTCAACAGATGTATTGAGGATTGTGGACTTGACGACATTCGGTGTATCGGGGACCCCTTAAGTTGGAGCAACTACGCCTCGGTTGGCCCGCGCATCTCCTATCGGCTGGATAGGGCCTTAAGGAATTCTGCCTAGCTTGCCACCCTGCCTGATGCCTTCGCCTCCTACCTCCCCCTGGCACCAGGCGATCACTCTCCGCTTTTTCTTCATATTATCTCTCCTCTCGACTCCGGCCCGAAACCATTTCAGTTCTTCAGTCACTACACTCAGATCCCAGGGTTCTACTCTCTCCTGTTGGATGTCTGGCGTGGCCACTACTCTGGCTCCCCTATGCTTAGGCTTGTCTCTAAACTCAAAGACCTCAAGGCTGCCATCCGATCCTGGCCGTTGGCCCGTCACCCATTTCCCCCCTCGGATACTGTTAGGCAGGATATCTCTACTCTACGTGCCTTCCCCTCCTTCCACACTAGACCGGACCTCCTACAGCGGGAGCGTGCCCTTGGTCGTCTCCTGGTCTCTAGCCTTGATTGCGAAGAGAGCCAGGCGAGACAGAAGAGTCGCCAGACTTGGCTTTCGCAGGGTGACAGGAATACCAAGTTCTTCTATGCTGCTTCTAAGGATTGTGCGGCTGGGAATAGCCTTCTTCACCTGATTGGGCCTGATGGAGAGGCTGCCACCAAGTTAGATTCCCTCCGGTCTGACGCTGTTGAGTTCTTCACTTCCCTTTTCCACCAGGACTCGCATCCCTTCACCTCCCCCAACTTTGTCCCGAAGCAGATCCTCTCTCCTGGGGCCTGTGAGTGGATTGGTGGTCCTGTTTCTGAGCCGGAGATCAAGGAGGCTCTATTCTCCTTGGACAGGGATAAGTCCCCTGGGCCGGATGGTTTCCCTCCCCTCTTCTTCCAGGACATGTGGGGGATTGTGGGTAAGGATGTTTTGCACGCCACTCAGTCCTTCTTCTCCTCGGGTTGCATTCTGAAGCAAATCAACCATACCTTCCTTACCCTCATTCCCAAGTCCCCGACGGCCTCTTTTCTCGGGGACTACCGACCTATCTCTTGCTGCAATGTGATATACAAGATCATTTCCAAGGTTCTCAGTAGGAGGCTTGCTGAAGTCATCCCTGGTCTCATCTCCTGGAACCAGTCTGCTTTCATCAAAGGGCGCCTGATTTCAGATTCCTCTCTCCTTGCCCATGAGCTCATCATGGACTTCTCTGCATCCATGGGGGCCCGGGCCTGTATTCAGTTGGACCTCCGCAAAGCCTTTGACAGCATTAATCGTGAGTTCCTCTATCAATTCATGTCTCGGCTTGGTTTCCCCCCCTCCTTCATTCATTGGGTCAAGGTATGTGTGGACGCTGCCTCTTTTTCCGTCCTCGTCAACGGTTCTCCCGCTGGTTTCTTTGGAAGTAACAGGGGGATTCACCAGGGCGACCCTATTTCTCCCTTCCTCTTCGTCTTGGTCATGGAATCCTTTACACTCCTTATGGATTTGGCCACCTCCTCCGGCACCATCAGTCCCCCTAAGAGGGGGGTTCTGGGCATCCCGTCCCATCTCCTCTTCGCTAATGACATGCTGGTTTTTTGCAAGGCCGAGGCCTCCTCTTTCCTGGAGCTGGGTCGGCTCCTTGACTCCTTCCACCTCCTTACTGGCCTTGAGGTGAATAGGGGGAAAATCAAGCTTATCCTCAGCAAGGGCTGTTGTTCTGGTGATGAGCTCTCCCTCATCCTGGGTATTCCTCTCGCCGTCCCTCCTCTCAAGTATCTCGGTCTCCCGCTCTCCTCTTCCTACTCGGCTGCAAAGCTTTACTCCAGTCTGATTGACAAGTGCAAGGCCAAGATCTTGGGTTGGTCCTCCAGACTCCTGTCCACTGCAGGATGCATTGAGTTGGTCCGCACGGTCATCCACAGATATGTCTCTTATTGGATCCAGTCCTTTCGGATTCCCTCCACGGTTCTGGCAGCGGTTGATCATTTGTGCCGGGATTTCATTTGGGGGACGAAGGTCCATCTCTGGCGTTGGGATGACATGTGCTTGCCTAAGAGTGAAGGGGGGATTGGACTTCGTAGTCTTCGTGAAGTGGGGGTTGCGGCTGGTATCAAACTCCTCTGGAGGCTGCTTCACTCCCCCTCGCCCTGGGCATCCTACATGCGTAGCACCTATCTGAAGCGTACCCCTTTATTCCAATGTGAGGCCTCCGTTCTTGACTCTGGTTCTTGGAAGCATGTTCTTCGTTGTCGGGATGTGGCCGCCTCTTGTTTTCGCCGTGTTGTGAGGGATGGGCGCTCCTCTTCCTTTTGGTTTGACCCCTGGTTGCCCTGTGGCCCGTTGGCCAAGCTGTGCACTCCCCCTGCTCTGCTGAGGTATCACCGTGTTGCCGACTTCTGGGATGGTAGTGGTTGGTCCCTTCCTGCTGAGATTCGACACCTTGCGCATCTCCTTACTCCCGTCTCTGTTACAGATGGCCTGGACTTGTGGGAATGGGCGTATGATGGAGGTTGCTCCCTCCGGGCGGCCTGGTCGGCCACGCGCCGTTGCTCCGTCCCTGACCGCCTTGCTCCTGTGGTCTGGTTTTTTGGACACACGCCCAAGTTTTCCCTCACCTTACTGCGGACCCTTCTCGACCGTCTTCCCACCACTCATCAGCTTTCTTTAGCAACGTCAATTTCCACCGGAGATTCAAAAAGTTTTTTTGTGCGACAAACAGGTAAGAAAATCTTGGAATAATCTGAATTTCCATGTCCGGAAGAACTTTCAATTAATTTTTCATATTTCAAAATTCTCATTAACTAATGTATTTGTATTGAACTCCTCGAGAAAAAATTAGTTAGAACTAGCCAATATGATATGTAGAATAAAAATTCCTCCGTCTGTCTGTCGGTTCTAGTTCTAAGTATTATTTTTTTCATTCTGCTTTTTATTAGAATCTATTTAATAATTTTTTTATTCGTGAGATGGGTTTTTCCTATGAATTTTCTTTTCACAATAGAAAAATCTTTGTTTATTGTGAAAAGAAAATTCAAAATGCAATTTTGATGATATTGAAACTCTTTTGTTTTATTTTAAGCTTAACTCAAGACTGAATTGGATTGATAAATGTTATTATAAATTAATAATTATGTACACAACAAACAACAAAGAATATTATATTAAGTATTTATATTAATAGTTAATTAATACTTAATGATACTAAGAAAGGTATTGAAATTGTTAGAAAAATTTCTTCATTTTAGTAATGAAATTGGAATACATATGAAATCCTATTTATTTTATTTGGTTTTCATTTATCTGATTTCGCGGATTCAAACAAAATAAATATAAAGAAAAAAAACTGAAAAAAGGGGGTAACAGTTCTTAGTTTCTATTTCGACTGAAAACAAAACTTTTAAGTTCCAAGGGTTTCGGAAGAACTTAGTATATTGCAGCTAAATATCCTTTTTTCTTCCAAATATTTCTACGAATACGTTTTTTTGATATAGAAGTACGTTTTTTTGGAACTGCCATTAAAAAAAGAGTTACTCATTTTTATTGTTGTATGTGAAAGACATGTATTGCTCAAAATGGATGGTTCTTTTTATTCATTTTCTATACTTAACTTGGTTCCGTCGATAATACGATAATAGTTTTTTCATAACATACAATTACAATACAAATATATTATTTATAATATATAAATATGTACATGATATAAATATATACATGCATGTCACATATATAACATATTAGAGAAAAAAATGGAAGAAAGGAAGAGAAAATTTGAAAAGGAATTTTTATGACTATTAGTTGTAATCGAAAAAGCTCATAGTGCCGTGTCTAAATTGAAGTTCAAACTTCAACTACAACTAGTAGTTGATATGTTAAATAAGACATTCCATTACCTAAGAAGATGAACTTCAATTTTCAGTTATTTTTTTATTTCAGTTCTATACGAAGTAAGAGGTATTAGAAATATAAGATTTCTGATACTTTTTTATTGGATTGGAATCCAATCAATCGATTCCGCAATGAATTAGGTAATTACTCTAAATAAATTCATTAGAATAATTAGGTCTTTTTTAGTCGATTTATCGATGCATATTATGATCCATATTCTACTGTTTTGGTATAATTGTTTTTACTTACTATACTATAGTATATGATATGGTTATATATTGCCAGAATAGAATGGTAATATAATCGTAGAATAGTTCAAAATCGCATATTCCCCATTTTAATAAATATCTTTTTTAGTTGATAAAGTTAATAACTTAACTAAATAATTACTTTTACCTAACTATTTGGTCATATCATTTGACTAACCAATTATAACTTTTTGAATATTTCCAATATCTGAGAAAAGTAAGAATAATTTAAAATAAAAAAATATTTGAGTTTTTCGTATCTTTTTTGTTGATTTTTTTATTGTTCTTTTCGAAAGCGACAAGAATTAGTGAATCGGAAACAATTATAAGAAAAAAATGAAAATTTCTTTTTTTTATGGAACATACATATAAATATGCATGGATAATACCCTTTCTGTTAGGAATGAGGGAGGCCTTTGGCCTCCTCTCCTTCATTACCCATTCATTAGGTCCCCCATTACTTAGAGTAATGGGGACCCTTGGTCTACTAGAGGCTATTGGCCTCCCCACTATGAGATAAATAAATAGAGCACCATGGCTCTTAGCTATGGTTACTCATTCTTAGCAATGAAATGATCTCTCTCTCTCTCTTGAGTTCATTATCATCCAACACGTTATCAGCACGTGTTCTCCATTCTTGAGCAAAAATCTTCATCTAAATTCATCCCTACGCGCAAGGAATCTAACGTTGATGCGGCGGTTCGTTGGAGCGTTGCGGCATCCTCAAAGCGTTCGGGAGCTTGGATTATTATTTCTACGGATCATCGTCGCGTTCTTCCCTAGATCATTGATCTAGAGGTAAAACCCTATAATCCTGTAGATAAAATTAGACTAAATAATTTTTACATTGTTTTAATATACAAGTAAAAAAAAATTTAGTCTAATAAAAGAAAAAATTTTTTTTATCACTATTACAAAGTTTTTTCTATGAAATTTTTTTCCTTTTGCCATTAAAATTCTTCGGTGGGAAGAAGAACCGGAATGAAATCCTCCCCTCCCCCTGACGGAGGAGGGGGCCTTCCCACAACGCCGACCATGCACCCCCCCTGCAGTGGTGGGGGGGCCTTCCGCGCCGCCGCCCCCCGCTGCAGGGGGGCGGCCTGAGGACGATCCCCCCCAGCAGCGGGGGGGCCTTCCGCGCCGCCGCCCCCGCTGCAGGGGGCGGCCTGAGGCTGACCCCCCCTGCAGCGGGGGTTCTTCCGCGACGCCGCCCCCCGAGGCCGAGGTCCGAGGTCCGAGGCCCGCTGCAAGGAAAATCCCGCTGCAAGAGGGTGGCCCGAGGTCCGAGGCCGAGCCCGAGACCCGAGGCCGAGCCCGAGACCCGAGTCCGAGGTCGAGCCCGATACCCGAGGCCGAGCCCGAGACCCGAGTCCGAGGCCGAGCCCGAGACCCGAGGCTGAGGCCGAGCCCGAGGCCCGAAGCCGAGGCTAATTGCTTATTTTTGGCCCAAAGCCATAATAATTGCGGTAAACAACTTTGCAGACCTACGGAACGGGCCACAAGTGCTTATACTAAAAATAATTTTTGGCCAGAAGCCACAAAATTCTACACAAATTTGGCTTCTTCATAATTTTAAAGAAGAATTATATTTGCAAATTGAAATTTATGAGAAAAACTTTGTAAAATCAATAATTACATTTATATGTTCCTCTATTTATTTAAACATCTCTCTTGCAAATTATTATGGTTTACTAGAATTTAAAAAAAAATAAAAAAAAATATAATCATCTTAGAGATCCTGAGACCGCTCTGCCGTTAGTTAACTAAACTAACGGTGTATGACGTTTCCACGTGGTCTACGAGATAATTATATTTTCTAGTTTACTTTTTCCATATTTTTTGTGTTTGGTTGTTTAATTTATGCCTGTAGCATATAAACTGCGTGGATGTTTAAAATAAGTAAAAATGTGTCTTTTGGGATCGGCCATTGCATACCTATTTACATTTCCAACACTTTTTCTTTTTTTTTGAGAGAATTTGTAAGTGAGGAAATTGTATATATAGCCAAGGCTCGGTGCAACAGCATAAGAAGACGGATGCAGAAATAGGGACCCATCCGGGGTTTCCAAAGTTGTATTTTTCATTCTCTTTTCTTTGGACTGTAATCGGACTTTGGACTGTTTATTATTTTGGGTATCTGGCCGATCCCCGCATTTTTACTTATTAATTTCTTTATGCATGGATTGTTGAATTTATTTTAATTCATGCTTATCTTTAAATTGCATAGATAAAATGGCTAAATTGGCAAGCGTCGATTTCGAGGTACTCGATGCAGCTGGCAAGAATTACTTGAGCTGGCGAGTGGACCTGAAGTTCCACTTGCGCACCATGGCGCTCCTGCACTCCATCCTGGCCCCCGCAGTGGCCCAATCATCGGCTCCTGCAGAATCCGATTCATCTGCTAGCAAAGCCCCAGAAGCGGCCCCTTCAGCTGGCAGTACCTCTACCACTGTCTCTGACATGGATAAGGCGAAAGCCATTATCTATATCAGACGACACATAGATCGGACCCTGAAGGCCGAATACTTGATGGTAGAGGACCCTCTGGAGTTATGGACAGCGTTAGAGGCACGCTACAGACATCAAATTGATGTCATACTCCCGCGTGCCAGCTATGAGTGGGAGAACCTCCGACTTCAGGACTACAAGTCCGTTGCTGAGTACAACTCAGCACTTCACAACATCACCTCACGCCTGAAGTTGTGTGGTGAAGAAGTCTCGGAGCACCGCATGTTGGAAAAGACATTTACCTCGTTTCACGAGAAAGATGCTATCCTCATGCAGCAGTATCGTGAACGCAATTTCACGAAGTTCTCTGACCTTCTCTCTTGCCTCCTGAGGGCAGAGCAGAATAGAGACCTTTTACTGGCCACTCATAACCAGCGCCCGGCAGGCTCAGCTCCTATTCCCGAAGCCCACAGTGTTCACCCCCCGAAGTGGAAGAACAAGAAGAGGGGCAGAAAGAACAAAGGAAATGACCCTATGAAACCAGCCAATGCTCCTCCCTAAAACAAGAATAACAAAGGAAAGAAAAACTTCACTTGGAAGCGTAAGAACACTGATACAGTGTCAAATCCAAAGAAGACATGGGAGGACAAATGTCATCGTTGTGGCATGACTGGACATTGGTCCAGAAACTGTCGCACACCTCGCCACTTCCAGGAACTGTATCAGGCGAGCCAGAAGCCTCCGCCTGAAACAAACATGGCAAATGTGGAAAATCCGACGAAGTTCACTTCCAAGGATTTCGAAAATGACGACCTGTTCGATTGAGCCTTATCTTTATCTATGCTTTTCAAAGAATAAATTATAGCTTCATCTCTAGTATGCTTAATAAAGACGATCTTTTATTTTGAATGTATGCATTTTACATTTCCATCAATAAATTATCGTTTTTTGCTTATATAGATGATGTATGAGTGCCTAGTGGACAGTGCCTCGACGCACACTATCCTTCACGATGAATGCTATTGCAATAGCATAAGTAAATATGACAGTCCTGTCATTACAATTTCAGGACTGTCCAAAATAATCGAAGGATCTGGTGATGCAATATTATTGCTCCCAAATAACACAAGACTAAAAATCAATAATGCACTATTTTCTCCAAGATCAAATAGAAATCTCATAAGCTTCAAGGACATCTGTTTAAACGGATATCACTTAGAAACTAGAGATGAAAATAAGGTTGAATACATGTATGTCACTCTTCGTAAAGATGGCCAGAAGACCATCTGCGAAATATTTAAGGGACTCACGTCGGGTCTCTACCAAACATACATTCAACCAGTTGAAGCCAATATGACTGAGCACCAGACGTGCCAGCCAATGCCACCATTTCAACTATGGCATAACAGACTTGGTCACCCTGGATCCATTCTGATGCGACGCATCTTATCTGAATCCCGCGGACATGATTTGAAGAACCAGAAGATTCTTCAGAAGGGTGAATTTCCTTGTCCCCCTTGTTTCAAGGGGAAACTAATAACGAGACCATCGCCCCTAAAAGTGGGTTTAGAGTCTCCTGGCTTCCTTGAGAGGATACATGGTGACATTTGCGGGCCTATTCAACCCGCAAGTGGCCCATTTCGGTACTTCATGGTACTAATAGATGCATCCACAAAATGGTCTTATGTGTGCCTCTTGTCCACCCGTAACCTAGCTTTTCCAAAGCTGTTGGCACAGATAATTAGGTTACGTGCTCATTTCCCCGATAACCATATCAAGAAACTACGTCTTGATAATGCGGGCGAATTCACATCTCAAGTCTTCGAAGACTATTGCCAGGCAACGGGTATAGAAGTTGAACATCCAGTAGCTCATGTTCACACCCAGAATGGATTAGCAGAGTCTCTTATAAAGGGACTCCAATGGATTGCACGTCCATTGCTAATGCAATCCCAATTGCCGGTGGATGCTTGGGGGCATGCTATTCTGCATGCCGCATCTCTTATCAGGATACGTCCCTCTGGAGGCAATACATTATCCCCGATGCAACTAGCATACGGCTCAACTCCAGATATATCTCATTTGAGAATATTTGGTTGTGCGGTCTATGTTCCAATAGCACCACCTCAGAGGACCAAAATGGGTCCTCAACGTCGTCTAGGAATCTATATTGGTTTTGATTCACCCTCGATTATTAGATACCTAGAACCCCTAACGGGGGACGCATTTAAGGCACGTCTTGCGGATTGTGAATTCGATGAGAAAACTTTTCCAAAGTTGGGCAAACATTCCAAGAAGCCTGAAGCTTCGGAGACCATTAATTGGGAAAATAAGTCTTTGTCCTTTTATGATCCGCGTACAAATCTGTGTGAAGATGAGATCCTGAAGATCCTTCACATCCAGAATACAGTACACCAATTGCCGGATAAATTCACGGACAGCCAGAAGATTGTCCGTTCACACGTCCCTGCTGCTAACACTCCAGCTAGGATTGACATCCCTGTAAATGGATGCAATCCACCCGCAGCAGAAATGGCTGTACCTCAATTAAAAAGAGGACGGCCACCAGGTTCAAAAGATAAAGTTCCTCGAAAGAGGAAGATTCCTGGTGAAAATAAGATTATCCCTCCACAGGATACTGAGCTCAGGACAGCTACCTCTCCCCTCCTAATTTCCCCCGCAGAGGAAACATTAGGAGAAACATCATTAAACTTTATACGTACTGGGGAGGTAATGGACCGACATAGCACAGTCGTCGACGACGATTTTGCGTTCACTATTTCCGTTCACGTCGTTGAATACGACGATGACGTCGAACCACTTTCTCTAGCGGATTGTAAACGCAGAGATGATTGGCCAAAGTGGGACGAGGCGATAAGAGTAGAGCTGGACTCACTCTCGAAACGCAAAGTCTTTGGACCTGTAGTCCAAACACCAGTAGGTGTTAGACCTGTGGGATATAAGTGGGTTTTCATTAGAAAAAGAAATGAAGAAAATCTGATCGTCCGCTACAAGGCGCGTCTTGTAGTAAAGGGTTTTTCCCAAAGACCGGGTATCGATTATGAAGATACATACTCCCCGGTAATGGACGCTAATACATTCAGATTCTTAATAAGCCTATCATCTCTGGCAAGCCTAGAAATGCAGCTCATGGACGTTGTGACTGCATATCTTTATGGCGATTTAGATAAAAAGATCTATATGAAACTACCAGATGGGTTTAACTTACCCACAGAGATGAAAGAGATACCTCGGGACGTATTCTCTGTTAGACTACATAGATCCTTGTATGGACTAAAACAGTCGGGCAAAATGTGGTATAACAGACTAAGTGATTTTCTTGCACAGCAAGGATTCACTAATAACGAAGTCTGCCCGTGCATTTTTATCAAACGAACGGGAAAAGGATTCGTCATCATAGCAGTTTACGTTGATGACTTAAATCTCATAGGCTCTCCAGCAAAGATTAATGAGATATCTGCAAGGCTAAAGCACACTTTTGAAATGAAAGACCTAGGCAAAACGAAGTATTGCCTTAGCTTGCAGATTGAACACCTACAAGGTGGAATCCTTCTACATCAATCCAATTATACCAGGAAGCATTTAAATAAGTTCCAAATGGATAAATGTCATCCTTTATGTACCCCTATGGTCGTGAGATCATTAGACGTACAAAAGGACCCCTTCCGGCCTCTGGAAGAGGGGGAGGAGATACTGGGTCCAGAAGTACCCTACCTAAGTGCCATTGGTGCACTTCTCTATCTGGCTAACTGCACGCGTCCTGATATAGCGTTTGCAGTCAATCTCCTAGCCAGACACAGTGCAGCGCCTACAAAGCTCCACTAGAATGGAGTAAAGCATCTTCTGTGATACCTCCAGGGTTCCATAGACCTTGGACTTTACTACCAGAGAGGTGCCTCCTCCGAGTTACTTGGTTATGCCGATGCATGCTATCTTTCAGATCTGCATACGACAAAATCACAGACTGGTTTTGTTTTTACCTACGGAGGAACTGCTATCTCCTGGAGATCGGTAAAATAAACCACTACTGCTACATCTTCCAACCATGCAGAGCTCATCGCGATCCATGAAGCGAGCAGAGAATATTTTTGGCTACGCTCCGTCGTCCAACACATCCTCCAATCCATTGGCCTGAAGACCGATGATCTGGAGCCTACTGCCCTATTCGAAGACAACGCCGCGTGCATTGCTCAGCTTCAGAAGGGCTACATCAAAGGCGACAGGACAAAGCACATTTCTCCCAAGTTTTTTTTGGACGCACGAGCAGAAGAACGACAAGCAGATTGAAGTTCGACAGATCCAGTCATGCAACAACTTAGCTGATCTTTTTACTAAGGCATTGCCTAAATGTACTTTTGTAAAGCTTGTAAAGAACATTGGTATGCAACAGTTGAAAGACCTGCAAGCCTGAAGCTTGTACGGATCAGGGGGAGTAACCTGTGGGTTGCACTCTTTTTCCTTAAGCTGTTGGGTTTTCCCACTGGGTTTTCCACAGCTAAGGTTTTAACGAGGCAAACACACTTACTCTGGATCAAGAAGTATTCACCCCTTGTCTCAGTAGCTGAGACCGAAGTGATGAATGCGTAAGGGGGAGTGTTATGAATGAGGGAGGCCTTTGGCCTCCCCTCCTTCATTACCCATTCATTAGGTCCCCCATTACTTAGAGTAATGGGGACCCTTGGTCTACTAGAGGCTATTGGCCTCCCCACTATGAGATAAATAAATAGAGCACCATGGCTCTTAGCTATGGTTACTCATTCTTAGCAATGAAATGATCTCTCTCTCTCTCTCTTGAGTTCATTATCATCCAACACTTTCTTCCATTTCCAGTTACTATGTTAATAGGATTCAGACTTTTGCTTATTCCGACAGCTACAAAAAATATTCGCCGTATGTGGGCTTTTTCGAGTGTTTTGCTGCGAAGTATAGCTATGGTATTTTCGGCCAATCTGGCTATTCAACAAATAAATGAAAATTTTATCTATCAATATCTATGGTCTTGGACCGTCAATAATGATTTTTCTTTAGAGTTCGGACACTTGATCGATCCACTTACTTCTATTATGTCAATATTAATTACTACTGTTGGAATCATGGTTCTTATTTATAGTGACAATTATATGTCTCACGATCAAGGATATTTGAGATTTTTTGCTTATATGAATTTTTTCAATACTTCTATGTTGGGATTAGTTACTAGCTCTAATTTGATACAAATTTATGTTTTTTGGGAACTTGTAGGAATGTGTTCGTATTTATTAATAGGTTTTTGGTTCACACGGCCAATTGCGGCAACTGCTTGTCAAAAAGCTTTTGTAACCAATCGCATAGGGGATTTTGGTTTATTATTAGGAATTTTAGGAATTTATTGGATAACCGGTAGTTTAGAATTTCGGGATTTGTTCGAAATAGTTAATAACTTGGTTCATAATAATGGAGTAGATTCTTTATTTTCTGCTCTGTGTGCTTCTTTTTTATTCGTCGGTGCAATTGCTAAATCTGCACAATTCCCCCTTCACATATGGTTACCCGATGCTATGGAAGGACCCACTCCCATTTCGGCTCTTATACATGCTGCTACTATGGCAGCGGGAATTTTTCTTGTAGCTCGGCTTCTTCCTCTTTTCATAGTTATACCTTACATAATGAATCTCATTTCTTTAATAGGCGTAATAACAGTACTATTAGGAGATACTTTGGCTCTTGCTCAAAGAGACATTAAAAGAAGTTTAGCTTATTCTACAATGTCTCAATTGGGTTATATTATGTTAGCTCTGGGTATAGGTTCTTATCGAGCCGCTTTATTCCATTTGATAACTCATGCTTATTCGAAAGCTTTGTTGTTTTTGGGATCCGGATCCATTATTCATTCAATGGAACCTGTTGTTGGATATTCGCCGGATAAAAGTCAAAATATGGTTCTTATGGGCGGTTTAACAAAATATGTTCCAATTACAAGAATTACTTTTTTATTAGGTACACTCTCTCTTTGTGGTATTCCACCTCTTGCTTGTTTTTGGTCTAAAGACGAAATTCTTAATGATAGTTGGTTGTATTCACTAATTTTCGCAATAATAGCTTCTTTTACAGCACGTTTAACTGCATTTTATATGTTTCGGATGTATTTACTTACCTTTGATGGACATTTGCGCATTCATTTTCAAAATTACAGTAGCACTAAAAATAGTTTTTTCTATTCAATATCTTTATGGGGAAAAGAAGCACCTAAAGTATTCAATAGAAATTTCCTTTTATCAATAATGAATAATAAGATCTCCTTTTTTTCAAAAGAGACATATCAAATTGATGATAATGTAAAAAATGGAATACGATACTTTAGTACTTACTTTAAAAATAAATATACTTACACCTATCCTCACGAGTCCGACAATACTATGTTACTTCCTCTGCTTTTATTGGTACTATTTACTTTATTTGTCGGATCAATCGAAATTGATTTTAATCGAGGAGTAATAGATTTTGATCTATTATCGAAATGGTTAACTCTGTCCACAAATTTTTTACACCCAAATTCAAATGATTCCTCGGATTGGTATGATTTTTTGAAAAATGCATTTTCGGATTGCTAGGCGAGGGATACGGGACCAGTCTGCCTGTGCTCTTTGTGGTGCCCACCCTGAGTCTACCGGTCACATCTTCTTTCGTTGTGACTACAGTGCTTTTGTTTGGGCGGCGTGTAAGCTACGCCTGGGTCTTCCTTCTTGCTTCAAATCCATTACGGTCGATGCATACATGCTGAGACGACGGTTTGGAGCAAGAGGGATGACCACTCCCAGGGGCAAGCTCTCATTGCTTGTCTTCTCCGCGGTGGTCTGGCATATCTGGAAAGAGAGGAACAACCGTACATTCCGCTCCCTGACGTGCTCCCAGACGGTCCTTCTTACCAGGATCTCTTCTGACGTCTCTGCTGCCATGGCAGGTTTTGACCTTAGTGATGTTGATACTGAGGACCGCCCTTTTTTGGGAACTGGGGTCTTTCCTAGGCTGTTTTTGTGTACCGCTCCAGTTTGGTTTTCCCTCTCTTTGTACTTTCTTGGCTTTTCCTGGTAGTTCTTGCGTGGGGTGACTGCTTCTCAGCCTCTCCCCCACCAGCTCTGCCTTCTGGATTTTGCCTTGATGTAGTCCTGTTTATATCTATATACATACACACTTACTTTTCTATATATATATATATATATATATACATCTATATATATATATGTGTACATATGTATTTATGTATATACATAAATACATGTGTATTGTTACGAGGTGAAACTCGCGTACAATGAATTTGTATTGTGGAGAACCAAGGGCACGGTGGTTATATGAAGAAGAGGGTTTAGGTTGGCTGTTTAACAAGTGATTAGTGGGGTGCAGAGGTTGGACTTGTCGCCGGGGGTGATCACGGGGTCGGACCTCACCGGATGCGTCAGAGGAAGGTTGGATGGCAGGAGGCCAAAGTTGACGTTGGCCAAGGGGTGAGCTTTCCTGCAGCACGAGCAACTCGTCAGAAGGGGGGTTGGGGTTCAACCCTTAGCCCCTCCGATGCCTAAGTCAGTAATAGGACTTAAAACGGGGGCTGGACACGCCGGTCGGACTAACGGTGTTTCGACCGCACGTGGCGAGCTATAAGTGGGAGAACAAAGATATGGACGACCTTTGTTCTCGTGTGTGAATGATAGATTGAGAGAGAATTTTCCAACCCCCCTCCCGTAAGAGGAGAGGGGGGTATTTATACCTGGCGGGTGATGACTAGGCGGAGCTGACCTGGCATGCTGACTAGACGTTCTGAGCTGGCTCGGTTGCTAGCGGAAGCTCCAGATAAGGACGTCAGGAACAGGGTTGCCTGACCTGCTTTCGTCAGGCAGCGCGACGGCCAGGGGGTGATTTTGTCGGGGTGTCAGAGCCGAAAGCATCAACTGTTAGATGGCTCAACCGCCAGGGGGTGCTTTGTCAGACGGTCGGGTGGCGTATGTGTCAGTCGTGTCCCTATCCTAGGTCGTTTTTCGTTGGTGATGAACTAAAGGTTGGGCTACGCTATCCCTGGTGTCGGGGCGCATGGGAATTAGACGGGCCGTCCGGTTCGGGGGTTGTCCGGCCCGACCGCGCCTCCCGTTTAGTCGCGGGCTATGGTTCACTGGCACGGAAGGATACACCCGTGCCTATGTCAGCAAGCCCCGTGGTGCTGTCCGGGCGCTCCCCAAGCGCATTGCCCCGGGTGGGTCGAGCAACTGTGGTTGTACGCCTCGGTCGGGTGGGGGGGTGCTATGAGGTGCGCCCGTTCCCATGTAGCTTCGGATTTCCGGGGTGGCAACCCTTTCGTCAAAAGGTGAATTAATGGGGTATGTTAGCGGATCCGGACGGGAGTCAGGCTCCTACGATCTTTAGGTCGTAACAATTACCCCCGGCATTCGAGTGTGAGGCGGAAGCCCGGCTCGGGTCGAATGGCGTAACACTACCTTTTAACTTGATTCGGACTTGGATCCAAGCTCGGGGGGGTGATGCTGCTCCCGCGGAGTGTGTGCCCCGCTATAGCGGGATCGCGAGGTCTCTTCCCGAGTGGGAACCAAGCGGGGCGTTGCCCTATAACGAGGTGCCGTTGTAGGTGGTTATTGGGTCGGATTTAGGGGGAGCTCAACTTTTTGAGAATGTTATGGTTCTTGTTGAGAGGTGTTTACCGGACGTGTTTGTAGTTTTCGCGGGATTTCCGCCGTGCCGTGCCCGATGGGCCTCCCAGCTGTTGTGCGCTTGGGCTTAGGGGGAGGGGTCCGAAAGGGGGAATATTATTTATCAACCTTTATCGGAGATCTAGGTGATATTTACAACAATAGGGCCGGTGTGACCACACCAGTGGTCGGGACGGGAGGATGATTACACTCGTCGCCCGCTACATCGGGGTGAGCAAAGCCCTGCGTCGGGGTGGTCTTCCCTTATACCGACCGCTGATTTCCTTTTGCCTCATTGTCCGGGGACGTGCTGGCGCAACGGGAATCAATGTTTGGTTTACTCAGGGATGCCACCCCGTGGTGGTTCGCCCTTCGGGGGGGTTAGACCCTCGTTTGTCGGGGGGACCCTCCTCCTTTCCCTTTTCTCACTTCCTCGCGTTGTGCCTCGCCGTTGACGTGCTGGAGGGCCGCCCGGCCTCGCCAGGGACCCCGTGCACCGAGGGGGGAACCCCGGGGGAGGCGGAGGACGAGGTGGCGGTGGTGGCGTCGCTGGGAGGGCTGTTGGGGGTCTTCGCCCTCACACCCCGTAGGGATCGCCGTCGGCTGGGTGTTAACTGGGGTGTTGCGGCCCGCGGCCAGCTTTCTGTACCTGCCTTTTGATCCAGTAACGGGCAGGAGGAAAGCTGGCGGGTGGGGCCTCCCATGTGTAAGGGGAATATCCTGTCAGGGGTCGTGGGGCTACGACGGTCACCGTCGGGGGAAGTGGGGCCCGTCGGTGGCCATCGGCCTTCTTCGTAGTTCGGGGCCGTTTCATACTCGGTGTGAGGGGATGCGAATCCCCTTTGTCTCTCTCCCCCTCTCCCCTGACTTCTGGAGGGGGGTATTTATAGCGGGATTCTGTGGAAGGGGTTTTTTTCTGGATAATGTGAGGGACGGGTGCCATTAATGGGCTCCGCTGAATCACGCGCTTTGGGAAGCGATTTTTCCTGGCGGTATCCAACGCGGGTGGCCTGCTCTGGCCTCTCAAGGGGCGTGTTGCTACTGATGGCGTGTTGTCCAAGCGTCCTTTCGTTATGTCAAGTCGCATCGTGGCGTCGCTTTGACGAGACTGGGACGCTGCCTTGTCTGGACTGGGCGCCTATTTCGCGGCTTCTGACTCGCGACCGGTCTGTTCCGGGTCACGTGTCCTGGCTTCTTGCGTGAGTTACACAATCACCAATTATGCCCCCAACATTCCCTTGTCCGAGATCGCGAGGTCTGGGGGAAGGGGATGTTGACGGCTTGTGTTGTCTTTGGGCGGGGCGGGGAGTCGTCGAAGAGGTTCGGGATGAGACATGCTGCCCTATCACGATTTGATCTCGGGCAGAAATGGTTACGCAGGGCAGGCCTCAGTTCACATCTTTCCCCTTTGAGCGAAACTTGTCGGTAACTTTCAGTGAGCGAGGGGTCTGGGTTCGAAGCGTTGTATCGCGGGGTTCGAGCTGCGAGCGTAGACTTCCTTGGCGTCCTAAGCTAGTTCAGGGGGCGCGTTGCGCCCTTCCTACTTTACACATCGTGAGGGGCGGCGAGCTCGCCCGGCACTTGGCGGGGGGATAGCTTCACGCTATGGTATTCTCCGAAAATCTGAGCGTATCTGACAAGGAAGAATGTTTTCATTTAAATTTATAAGAACTGATCTATAGCTTGTATATGAGTTCTTAGATTATCGCCCGTTGTGGGGTTAGATCCGGCCCTAGGAGGGGCTGTAGATCTGTCCTCGCCCACGGTTAATGACCTCCGGATCTAGGGGTCACCCTGGGCCGGGTGGGCCTTTTTAACTCGAGTTGTTCTTGGCGCAGAGGTGAGCGATCACCTTCTGTGCTGAAGTGTTGCAAGGTCTCCTCGGCCCAGCAGACGCACTGGGGAGGTTCACCAGGGAAGCCGCCTTTCTGTGGCTTTCGTCCCGGGGGGTCTTGATGATCGGGCCGCGCCCTCTCCATTGCTTTGTCATCTCCCTCCACGCCTCGCAGTTTGGGTTTGAGAGCGGGGTGGGGTCTTGAAAATCGGGCCGCCTTCCCTCCGGGCCTCGCGGTTTGGGTTTGAGGGCGGGGCTTGGTTCTCGATTGTGCAGGGGCAGGCTGACACGCCATGACTTGCCTTTTGGGCTCGTCAGGGATGCAGCCTTTCCGAGGTCCCCGTCCGGATGTCGACGGCGAGGAGGTACTGGCCGGCAAGCACTGGGGGCTCTCGCCTGTCCTGCCGGCGGGGATCGGATGCTAACCTTTCTCCGACTTGTCCTTTTTTAGGGCGGACGGAGGCGTGAAAGGCGGATTTCCCTTTTGTAAGCGGAATATCCTGTTAGCGATCCGTTTGTAAGAGGAATATCCTGTCGGAGGTGGTGGAGATGCGGGAACCGCCGCCCTGGGCGGTGGGAACCACTGATGGCCGGTGACTTCTCTTTTGTTAGGGCGTTGTATCTCGGCCCGTTCCCCAGCGGGTGGGGGGGTCAAGTGGCGGTTTCTCATGTCTTCCGACTCCTTGTTCTTTTTTCTTTCAGAAGGGTGAGTGGTGTCTTTATAGGGAGGTTTCACTGACGGTTTCCCCCATATTTATTGCGCTGAGTTGGCCTCATTAATGGGCTCCTCAAATTCACGCCCGTGGGAAACCGCTTTTGCCAGGTGGCTCTTACGGATCCTCTTTTGGAGTGTATCATTAATGGCGGTGTATTTCTCGAGCGTCCTTTCGTTTCGTCGAGTCACATCGGGGCCACCTACTCGGGAACTGACGCCATTTCGCCCACATCGGGATTAACTCCTACGATCTTTCGATTTTTCCTGGGTCATGGGTGTGTAGCCTTCTCCGACTTGGGTGGCTAGGGTTGGCCCTGGCCCCGAGGTCTTGAGGGGGGGGAGCGGGCGCGTAGCTCGGCCTGTGCCCTTCTCTGGTTTGGGTGGCTAGGGTTGGCCCTACCCCAGAGGTCTTGAGGGGGGGAGCGGGCGCGTAGCCCGGCCCGTGCCCTTCTCTGGTTTGGGTGGCTAGGGTTGGCCCTGCCCAAGAGGTCTTGAGGGGGGAGCGGGCGCGTAGCCCGGCCAGTGCCCTTCTCTGGTTTGGGTGGCTAGGGTTGGCCCTGCCCCAGAGGTCTTGAGGGGGGGAGCGGGCGCGTAGCCTGGCCCGTGCCCTTCTCTGGTTTGGGTGGCTAGGGTTGGCCCTGCCCCAGAGGTCTTGAGGGGGGGAGCAGGCGCGTAGCCCGGCCCGTGCCCTTCTCTGGTTTGGGTGGCTAGGGTTGGCCCTGCCCCAGAGGTCTTGAGGGGGGGAGCGGGCACGTAGCCCGGCCCGTGCCCTTCTCTGGTTTGGGTGGCTAGGGTTGGCCCTGCCCCAGAGGTCTTGAGGGGGGGAGCGGGCGCGTAGCCCGGCCCGTGCCCTTCTCTGGTTTGGGTGGCTAGGGTTGGCCCTGCCCCTGAGGTCTTGAGGGGGGGGAGCGGGCGCGTAGCCTGGCCCGTGCCCTTCTCTGGTTTGGGTGGCTAGGGTTGGCCCTGCCCCAGAGGTCTTGAGGGGGGGAGTGGGCGCGTAGCCCGGCCCGTGCCCTTCTCTGGTTTGGGTGGCTAGGGTTGGCCCTGCCCCATAGGTCTTGAGGGGGGGAGTGGGCGCGTAGCCCGGCCCGTGCCCTTCTCTGGTTTGGGTGGCTAGGGTTGGCCCTGCCCCAGAGGTCTTGAGGGGGGGAGCGGGCGCGTAGCCCGGCCCGTGCCCTTCTCTGGTTTGGGTGGCTAGGGTTGGCCCTGCCCCAGAGGTCTTGAAGGGGGGGGAACAGGAGCGTAGCCCGGCCCGTGCCCTTCTCTGGTTTGGGTGGCTAGGGTTGGCCCTGCCCCAGAGGTCTTGAGGGGGGGAGCGGGCGCGTAGCCCAACCCATGCCCTTCTCTGGTTTGGGTGGCTAGGGTTGGCCCTGCCCCAGAGGTCTTGAGGGGGGGAGCGGGAGTGTAGCCCGGCCCGTGCCCTTCTCTGGTTTGGGTGGCTAGGGTTGGCCCTGCCCCAGAGGTCTTGAGGGGGGAGCGGGCGCGTAGCCCGGCCCGTGCCCTTCTCTGGTTTGGGTGGCTAGGGTTGGCCCTGCCCCAGAGGTCTTGAGGGGGGAGCGGGCGCGTTGCCCGGCCCGTGCCCTTCTCTGGTTTGGGTGGCTAAGGTTGGCCCTGCACCAGAGGTCTTGAGGGGGGGAGCGGGCGCGTAGCCCGGCCCATGCCCTTCTCTGGTTTGGGTGGCTAGGGTTGGCCCTGACCCAGAGGTCTTGAGGGGGGGGGGAGCGGGCACGTAGCCCGGCCCGTGCCCTTCTTTGGTTTGGGTGGCTAGGGTTGGCCCTGCCCCAGAGGTATTGAGGGGGGGGGAGCAGGCGCGTAGCCCGGCCCTTGCCCTTCTCTGGTTTGGGTGGCTAGGGTTGGCCCTGCCCCAGAGGTCTTGAGGGGGGGAGCGAGCGCGTAGCCTGGCCCGTGCCCTTCTCTGGTTTGGGTGGCTAGGGTTGGCCCTGCCCCAGAGGTCTTGAGGCGGGAGCGGGCGCGTAGCCTGGCCCGTGCCCTTCTCTGGTTTGGGCGGCTAGGGTTGGCCCTGCCCCAGAGGTCTTGAGGGGGGGTGCGGGCGCGTAGCCCGGCCCGTGCCCTTCTCTGGTTTGGGTGGCTAGGGTTGGCCCTGCCCCAGAGGTCTTGAGGGGGGAGCGGGCGCGTAGCCCGGCCCGTGCCCTTCTCTGGTTTGGGTGGCTAGGGTTGGCCCTGCCCCAGAGGTCTTGAGGGGGGAGCGGGCGCGTAGCCCGGCCCGTGCCCTTCTCTGGTTTGGGTAGGTAGGGTTGGCCCTGCCCCAGAGGTTCGGAGGTTTTGCGACTGCTAAACTTGTGCAGGAACAACAATGTTGGGAAAAACGGGTAGACGTGTATATTGCATGTAAAAAAAGACAAAAGAAAAACTCACAACTTTTGGTAGAATTTTAGCAGATGCTTTGCGTTCATAGGGTGGGCCAGTTCTCTCCCTTCAGGGGTAGCCAGGATGTATGTGGCTGGTCCGACAATATCGACGACCGTGTAAGGCCCTTCCCATTTGGCGGCCAGCTTTCCCCGATGTGCTGTCTCGGGGCGGAAGGTGGCGTCTCTGAGGACCAAATCGCCGATCCTGAAAGTCCGCGGCGTCACCCGGGAGTCGTAATACTGTGCCATCCTCTGGCTGTGTTTGACGAGGCTGGTCAGGGCCCGGTCTCTTACCTCGTCTATCAATTCAAAACTGAGGCCGAGTCCCTCTCCGTTGATTTCTTCGTCGAAGAGCTTTAGCCGGAGTATCTCTTCACCGATCTCCACGGGAACGACCGCCTCCGATCCGTACGCTAGCATGAAGGGACTTTCTCCGGTCGAGGCCTTGTGGGTGGTACGATAGGACCATAGGATCCCCGGCAGCTCGTCGACCCATGCCCCCAGGGCGACGTCCACCTTTTTCTTCATTGGGTTCAAGATACATTTATTCGCGGCCTCCGCCATTCCGTTGCACTGTGGGTGGGCGACTGATGCGAACTGGAGTTTGATCCACCAGCCCGAGTAGAAGTCGCGGAAGCCTTCGCAATCGAACTGCTTTCCGTTATCCGTGACTATTGAGCGAGGAATCCCGAATCGGCATATGACGGATTGCCAGATGAAGCCCTTCATGTCTGTCCACGCGATTCGCGCCAGCGGCTCCGCTTCTACCCACTTTGTGAAGTAGTCCACGACGACGACTAGATATTTCCTTCCTCCGGAGGCCTTTGGGAAAGGCCCCAGGATGTCGAGTCCCCACTTGGCGAAGGGGATCGGGCTCACGATGGGCATCAGGTTGGCCGGAGGTGCAGTCGTCTGTCGGCCGAACTTCTGGCACGCCTCGCACCTCTTGACATACTGTATTGCGTCCCGGATCATTGTCGGCTAGTAGTACCCCTGGCGCATTATATTGTGGGCGATGGTGCGCCCGCCATGGTGGTTTCCGCAGAAGCCTTCGTGTACCTCGCGGATGACTTGCTCAGCCTGCTCTGGGCCCAAGCATTTCAGGTAGGGCAGGACGTCGAAATTGGCGCGGCAGTGACGGTACATTACTCCGTCAAGGAGCACGAATGACAGGGCCCGCCTCTCCACCTGTTTAGCCAGCATCCGCTCCTCGGGCAGTTCCCCCGTATCCAAGTACTTCATAATGGGGGTCATCCATGACGTCACCGTGCCCGTGCACATCAGTTCTCCTTCGTCGATGGTTGGCGTCGATAGGCTTTCGACGTAGATGGCCTTCCCGATCTTGGCCACCGAGGAGGAAGCCAGCTTAGACAAGGCATCCGCCCGGAGGTTGTTGGAGCGGGGCAGGTGCCGGACGTCCGCTTTCTGAAACTTACGGAGTTCGATCTGGATGTGCCTAAGGTACCGCTTCATTGTTTCTTCTCGGGCCTCGAAACTCCCCAGGATCTGTTGGATGACGAGCCGGGAGTCACTCAGGAGCAACACGTTCGTCGCCCCCACCGCCCTAGCGAGTTTCAACCCGTTAACTGCGGCCTCGTACTCCGCGACATTATTGGTTGACGGGAAGTTAAAGCGTAGGGCATATTCCAAGGAGCATCCGTCAGGGGTCTGAATGACGATACCCGCCCCTGTCCCGGATCCCGTCGTGGAGCCATCGATGTGGACGGTCCATAATTCGCCCACGTTCATCTGGGAGGGCGCTGAGGGTTCGCCCACCTCGGTCCCCCGCGGGGATACGGTCACCGATGGGAGCTCTGTCCGGTCCCCCGACAGGACTCCCGCGGTGCATTCCACCACGAAGTCGGCCAGTGCCTGGCCTTTGATCGCCGTCCGGGCTTTGTAAGTTATGTCGAACTCGCTGAGCTCGACACTCCAGTTGAGCATCCTCCCCGACCGCTCCAGTCTTTTCAGGTTCTTTTCGAGGGGCATGTCGGTGTGGACGGTTATGGGGTGGGCCTGGAAGTAGGGTCGGAGCTTTCGGGCTGTGGTGATTAGGCAGTAGGCGGCTCTCTCGATAGGGCTGTAATGAGTCTCCGCCTCCCGGAGGATCCGGCTTGCATAGTAAACAGGACGCTGCACCCCCCTCCTCCTTGATTAGGACGGAGCTAACGGCCTCCTTGTTGGTCACCAAGTACAACCCAAGGGGTTCGCCTTCCTCCGGCCGTGCGAGGAGCGGTGGGCTCTGTAGGTAAGCCCTCAGCTCCACGAACGCCTGCGCACAGTCGTCGTCCTACGGGATCACCTTCCTTTTGTCCTTAGCTTCGCTAAAGGCTGTGCGCAAGACCCTGAAGAAGGGGAGCGACTTATCCGCAGATTTCGACAGGAATCGCCCCAGAGCAGCGATCCGGCCGTTCAGTCGCTGCAAGTCCCGGATCGTCCGGGGTTCCGCCATACCGACGAGGGCCGTCACCTTGTCAGGGTTTACCTCGATCCCCCGCTTCGTTATCATGAAGCCCAGGAATTTTCCCGACTGCACGCCAAAGATACACTTCGCGGGGTTTAGCCTTAGGTTGTACCGGCGGACCCTTTGGAAAGTTTCCTGCAAGTCGGCGAGGTGGTCGGGGGCCCTTCTACTCTTCACCAGCAAGTCGTCGATGTAGACCTCCAAGTTTCACCCCACCTGTGGGCCGAATATTCGGTCTACCATCCGCTGATAGGTCTCCCCGATGTTCTTCAGTCCGAAGGGCATCTTGGTGTAACAAAAGGTGCCCTTATCGGTGACAAAAGACGTCTTTTCCTCATCCTCCTTCGCCATCGGTATCTGGTTGTATCCTGAGAAGGCGTCCATAAAGCTTTACAATCCATAGCCGGACGCCTGGTCCACCAAGTGTCGATCCTGGGTAGGGGGAAGCTGTCCTTCGGGCATACCTTGTTGAGGTCGGTGAAGTCGACGCACATGCGCCACTTTCCACTGGGCTTCTTCACCAGAACAACGTTGGCGAGCCAGTCCGGGTAGTCCACCGGCCGAACAAATTTGGATTCGAGGAGCCGCTCTACTTCTTCCTCGGCCGCCCTCTTCTTTTCGCCCCCTACACTTCTCTTCTTCTGTCGGACAGGTCGGGCTTCTGGGTCCGCATTCAACCTGTGGGAGATCACCGTCGGGTCAAGCCCAGGCATGTCAGCAGGTGACCATGCGAATATGTCCGCATTTTCCCGGAGCAAGGCGATGAGGGCCGTCCTCAAGACGGCCGGGAGTTTTGTCCCGATGGAGACGGTTCTCTCTTCATCCGAGGCCACGGGGACCTCTTCGACTTCCTCGGCCGGGGTCGGCCGCTGGTCGCAGAAGTCCTCCCTCTCATCGGTGATGAGAGCCGTCAGGTCCCGCCTCGGGCTCCCACGCTGGGATGGCGTACGGTCGTGGTCTCCGGGCCCCTCCCGGCCTCCCCGCACCTGTCCCACCCCCCGTGGGGTCTGAAACTTCATCATCTGGTGTTGCAGGCTGGGGAGCGCCTCGATGGCTGTCATGTATGGACGTCCTATGATTCTGTTATACACCGACGCGACATCGACGATGACGAAACGCGTCCCACTGGTGACGACCCTCGGTTCCTCCCCCAGAGTCATGGGCAGGGTGATTGTCCCCACTATGGGGATCATATGACCGATGAAGCCGGTAATGGGGCCCACGTAGGGCTCTAGGTCAGCACGCCCCCGCCCCATCCTCTCGACCGTTGACAGGAACAGGATGTCGCAGGAGCTACCGGTGTCAATCAGGAGCCGGCTAACAGCAATCGCCCCGATCCGAGCCTCGACGACGAGGGCGTCATTGCTCTGGCTCCCCACCTCCTGCCGGTCTCCCTCGGTAAAGGTGATAGAGGGTTGGTGTGTCCTTCTCCGCTTCGGTCGACGGCCGGCACCTGCCACCATCACCTTTCGGGCACCGGCCCCCGGGACCGCGGGCGACTTCCCCGTTGGGGTCGACCCCCCACTTATCATCTCGATTCGCATGATCGCCCCCGGGGGGCGTGGCTCCCCCCGATCGCGGTCCGCCGGCGGTTCCGGCCCCCGCCCCTCGGGGGGGCTCTCTCTCCTTCTGCTACCCGCCTGCCCGCGACGAAGTTTCCCAAGTGGCCTGCCTGGATCAGTCGCTCGATCTCTCTTTTAAGAGTGTAACAACGGTCGGTGTCGTGACCGTGGTCCCGGTGATAACGTCAGTATCTTCGGAGGTCCCGCTTCGCCGGATCCAACCTCATCTCCCGGGGAGGCTCCGGCAGTGGGCGAGGCCCCGGCGGTTCCCGCCTTGGTCGGGCCAACTGGTCGCGACCTCGGTGTCCCTCTTCTTGCCTCGGCCGAGGGTGTGACCGGGGTTCGCCTTGGGATGGTTTCGCCGGGGGGAATAGGGCCTTTGCGCCGAGAGTCTCTTCGACCAACGCGTGCCTATCCGCCATAGCAACCAACGCCTCATAGTCGGCCGGCGGATCCCGGAGCAGGGATTTGTGGAGGCTCCGAGTCCGCAACCCCGTTTTGAAGGCCAGCATAAGCACCTCATCGCCGCATGTCACCACCGCCCGTCTCTCCTCCTGAAAGCGGCGGAGGTATCTGCCCGTTGTCTCTCCCTCCCCTTGGACTATCGTGCTGAGATAGTCTAAAGGCTTCTTTTTCGTCCGCCCGGCCCGGAACTCTTGGCAGAACTTGTGGGACAGCTCGCCAAAGCTCCCAACGGATCTCGCGGGCAAGCAAAGTACCAGTCCAACGCGGTGTCCCTCAGGCTTTGGGAGAAATGTCGGCATAGGAACGCCTCATCCACATCCTGCGCCTCCATCGCCCCCCGGTATTGCTGCACGTGCGTGAGGGGGTCGCCTCTCCCATTGTACGTGGCCAGGTGAGGGGGTTTGAACCTTATGGGCCTTGGGGCGGACGTGATCCACCGTGCAAGCGGCGTGGCCTCCTCCGGATAGGTAGGGCGATCGGGCGCATCCCCTCTCCGCCACTCGGGGGTCTGGCTTCGGTCGCGCCTCGGCCGTCGACGGTCCTCCGACCCCGGGGAGTAGCCCGACGGTCGTATGGCGGGGCTCCTTCCTTGGGTCAAGGATTCGACGGGCTGCGGGCTACGGTTCTCCCAGCGCCAACGCCTTCCAGCCAGCTCCCCTCGGGCCTCCATCCGTTCTTGATTCTCCCGAAGAAGCCTTTCGCGCTCGGCGGTGAGGAAGCGTAGTTGTCGACAAACGGCTTCCTCGCGCTGGGAATCGGAGGGGTGGTGTTGGCGATGCGGGCCGCCTCCTCCTGGTGGGGACCTGGTCAGCAACAGGTCCCGCCCGTCCCCGAGCCGCCGACCCATCGCCGTTACATCCAGGATTTCTCGGTTGCTCCTGTTCTCCCTCCTTAGCCTCTCGCGCTCCGCGAAGATAAGGCGGAGTTGGCGGCGAGCGGTCTCTTCGTCCTGGTAGGCCCTTCGGGCGGTCTCAGCCGCTTCGTCCAAACGCCTTTGCGCGGCGGCCGCCTCCCCCAGCCGCCTCCCCCAGGCGTGCGACTTCCATCTCCTCTTCCAGGAGCCTCTGCTGGGCCGCAATCTCCTCGGCAAGCCCCCTGTTCTCCCCCTCCTCCTCGAACTGAGGGTGGAGATTCCGCCTCACGTTCTGGGGCTCCGAGGGGCAGGTCTGAGGCTCCGTTCCCGCCGCCGGATAGCCTTCCCTGGCCTGAGTGACGGCCTCGAAGCTCTTCAGGACGGCGGGGGCCGAAGTATGTTCAGTTTCGGTGCCCATCCCCAGAAGGGGGTCGGGCGCCGGGGTGATTGGTAGAGAGAGCGGTTCCTGACCCACGGGACCTTTGCCGTGGTCAGGGTTCTGAGAGATCGGCATGGAGTCTAACATGGGTGTGACCCTTCGTTCCCACAGACGGCGCCAATTGTTACGATGTGGAACTCGCGTACAATGAATTTGTATTGTGGAGAACCAAGGGCACGGTGGTTATATGAAGAAGCGGGTTTAGGTTGGCTGTTTAACAAGTGATTAGTGGGGTGCAGAGGTTGGACTTGTCGCCGGGGGTGATCACGGGGTCGGACCTCACCGGATGCGTCAGAGGAAGGTTGGATGGCAGGAGGCCGAAGTTGACGTTGGCCAAGGGGCGAGCTTTCCTGCAGCACGAGCAACTCGTCAGAAAGGCGGGGTTGGGGTTCAACCCTTAGCCCCTCCGATGCCTAAGTCAGTAATAGGACTTAAAATGAGGGCTGGACACGCCGGTCGGACTAACGGTGTTTCGACCACATGTGGCGAGCTATAAGTGGGAGAACAAAGATATGGACGACCTTTGTTCTCGTGTGTGAATGATAGATTGAGAGAGAATTTTCCAACCCCCCTCCCGTAAGAGGAGAGGGGGGTATTTATACCTGGCGGGTGATGACTAGGCGGAGCTGACCTGGCATGCTGACTAGACGTGCTGAGCTGGCTCGGTTGCTAGCGGAAGCTCCAGATAAGGACGTCAGGAACAGGGTTGCCTGACCTGCTTTCGTCAGGCGGCGCGACGGCCAGGGGGTGCTTTTGTCGGGGTGTCAGAGCCGAAAGCATCAACTGTCAGATGGCTCAACCGCCAGGGGGTGCTTTGTCAGACGGTCGGGTGGCGTATGTGTCAGTCGTGTCCCTATCCTAGGTCGTTTGTCGTTGGTGATGAACTAAAGGTTGGGATATGCTATCCCTGGCGTCGATGCGCATGGGAATCAGACGGGCCGTCCGGTTTGGGGGTTGTCCGGCCCGGCCGCGCCTCCCGTTCGGTCGCGGGCTATGGTTCGCTGGCACGGAAGGATACACCCGTGCCTATGTCAGCAAGCCCCGCGGTGCTGTCCGGGCGCTCCCCAAGCGCACTGCCCCGGGTGGTTCGAGCAACTGCGATTGTACGCCTCGGCCGGGTGGGGGGGTGCTGTGAGGTGCGCCCGTTCCCATGTAGCTTCGGATTTCCAGGGTGGCGGCCCTTTCGTGAAAAGGTGAATTAATGGGGTATGTTAGCGGATCCGGGCGGGAGTCGGGCTCCTACGATTTTTAGGTCGTAACATATATATAAATAAATACATATGAACATGAGGAGGGATCAAATGACCCCCAAAAATAACCCCCAAAAATAACCCCTATCAAAAGTCCTATGCCCCCCCTTTTTTCGGAAGATCCGAACCGTTCATCTTGATCTCCACCCTCTAAATACCCGACCAACCAATTTTCAACCCTATCCCATGTGTTTTGCCAGTTCATCAACCATTCGCAAAAGTTCTATTCAAGCGAAATCGTTAAATTTGGGTCGGATGGATGAACGGGCAAAACACATGGGATCGGGTTGAAAATTGGTGGGTCAGGTATTTAGAGGGTGGAGATCAAGATGAACGGTTCGGATCTTCTGAAAAAATGGGGGACATAGGATTTTTGATAGGGGATCATTTTTGGGGGTCATTTGATCCCTCCTCTATGAACATATATATATATATATGTATGTATGTATGTATGTATGTATGTATGTATGTATGTATGTATGTATGTATGTATGTATGTATGTATATGTACTAGCAAATAACCCGTGCACACGTGCACGTGGACTGGAAAAAAATGGTCGGAAAGGGGGGAGAATAAAAAGTGTGGGTGTGTGTGTGGGGAGTATCCAGGGGCAAAAAATGCAAAACCCTGGGTTGTATGTGCAAAATTCCCCACCTCTTCTCTCATCTCTCAAAATCTCATCACTTATCCAATTTCTCTTGTCCAAATTCTCTTATCTAATTTCTCTTGTCCAATTTATCTTATCCAATTTCTCTTGATAACATCCCTATTTTATAGAATAGATGTATATATATATACATATATTTACATATATACATATATACATATATATACATATATATACATATATACATATATACATATAGGGCAATCTTCGGGTGCGAAAAATCCCGTGCGAAAACTTTTTTTTTATTTTTTTGAAATTTTTTTTTCAAAAATTCTTTTTTTTGATGTTTAATCCATACAATTATATACCCCAGGGAAAATAATGGGTGAACCCGTTGGGCATTAGAGCACCCATCCACCCATTACAAATATAACGGTCTCAAAACGTGCGAATTTGATGAAATGGCTTGATCGAAGGCCAAATGACATTATTTATCAACCATTATTTTTTGAGGGGGATATAACAATATATAATGAGGGTGGAAAAAAGAATTTTTGAAAAATAAATTTCAAAAAAAAGATAAAAACATTTTCGCACGGTGCGAAATGTTCTCATTTGAAAATTTTCCTATACATATATATACATATATATACATATATGATATATATGTGGGTGGGTGGGAGGGGGTGAGTAAAGATAGATATGTCATATATATATATATCTTAATCTTAATTAATCCAAACACATCAAAGTTTGGATATAATTAAGTTGTAAAATGGTTGTTGGAAGCAACGATCTAGGATCTTGGTTTGATGATGACAAACGTGTCGTTATATCTGACGCGTGTGCTTAGTGTGTTTCAGGATTGGCGAAACGATACATCTTTCACTATTTGGAGGAGTGGCTATTCATATAGCTATCTGGGTGTGTGAGAGAACTTTGGCTTAAGCAAAGTGGACTTAGTGCAATTTGAGATGAGATGGAAATGATTTCTTGAAATGGTCAAAAATCTATTCATATAGCATGGAGGACTTGGTCCAAAGAAGAAAATGGATGGGGCCATATTTGAATTCAAAATGGATTTGATCCAATCTTTTGGCTAGATTTGCAATTATTTGTTTATACCAAAATCCTATTCAAACATCTTCATATCCTCCCAAAATCCCAACTACTTTTTAGAAAACCCTAAGCTCCTCTAAAAACGTCCTCCTTCCATTAACCCAAGAGTGCGGCTGAAAACCAAAAATATCAAAGCAACTCCTATAGGGAACGTACACAAAGTTTTTTAAAAACCCTACAATTGCCAAGCACCAAAAGCTTGCGGCAGCCAACAGATTCTTCCCAAAGGCCAAAAGAAAAACCCTTGCCTATCCTATATAAACAACATCTCGACACAAAAAAAGGTGGTGGCTCCACAATATACATTGCGGCATCAAAAACCTATCTTACGGCCTATCCCTTCACGTTATCATCATTAAGCTGAAAGCCCCATCTCCAAGAGCTTCACGAAACCAACTCCTCCTACATTAGGCCAAAAGCTCCCCACAATCCCATCTCCTTCCGAAAGCCTCACACCCTCCGTTCTCAAGCATCGTCGAAGAAGTCGACTCACATCGGAGGAAAGCCGCTCGCAGTCGAGATCCTGAAGACGTTGACACTGCTTGAACGTCGCCATCGCCGCTGGGTCAACCGGAGTTCAAAAACGTCACGGTTGATAGACGAACGTCTCGCCATTGTCGAAGAAGAGGACCACCGTCGCTGTCGCCATTGAGACAAAGCCCATAGGAGTTTGCCGTCGCCATGAACGAGCCGCTGCTCTGAGATCTCTGCTGCCATTAGAGAAGCTACAGGTGACGCTGTATCACCGCCTTCGCCATCTTTGAAGGATCTCGCCGCTTAAAGGTAGCAGCTGTCTTTGTTACCAGAAGAAGCAATCATCTCCGTCGCTACCCTGTTTTGAAACGAAGCCACCGTTGCCGTGGGTAGTGGTTGAGGAGAAGCACTGCTTGCCGTCGTCAAAGCCACCGAGCACCACCGGTCTTCGTCTCTGCCCCGGAGAACTCGCTGCACGAAGAACGCTGCAAAGTCGTCGTCACAACTCGCCACTGTCAAAGTCCATCGCTCGGCGCTGTCGTCGTGTGCAGAAGATCTCATGCCGCTGTCGTCGTCGTTCGGAGTAGCGAACTGATGTATGCCCTAATAATTTATCGAAGGGAAGCTGACGTAGGGGGGCAACCGCCGTGAGATCAAAACAAACGAGAATTAAATCAACGGGTTGGATTAAATCTCAGCAGATCACGTGAAGCACCCGCCTGCTGACGTGGAATTAAGTTTTAAAGGAATTGCTGAGCGCACCGACTGAGTTTTATTGAGTTCTGAACTAAAACTTCTTTACACACAGACCAGTGCACAACTTGACATCAAAGAGTCGGATCAAGACACTTTTGTGTCAGATTGGAGCTGACGACATGCTGATTGACAGAGACGCCTATACGGACATGAACTGAGCATTTCTAAACCCTTCACTCTTTTATTCGTGTCTTAGTGTAACGTTTTCTGTAGGGAAAACTTTACCAATATTTGTGACTATTTTGGGACTTGTCTGGTTGGGGCTAGACAAGTGGGACCCAGCTAGTTTGGGACTAGCTGGTAGAAAACATTACTAGGATTGATAGTGAGAGAAAACATAGTGAGTGGGGTACTGAGAGCCTGGCGAGTGTAGAGATGTAGAGGGTGCTCAGAGCGTGCTCTAACTTGTGGTTTTGTACCTATTGCACTATTCAATACTATTATCTGCTTTGGGGGCTTGACGTAGGTCGAAGGGTCGACCGAACCAGGGTAAATCTGCTGTGTATTCTCTGTCTGCTTTTTATTTACCCTGCTGCTGCTATAACTGTGTGTGCTTATTCGTGGGTTGCACGAATTATTTTTATTAGCCTATTCACCCCCCTCTAGGCTAGGATCCAGATCCAACAATGGTATCATACTTGAAGTACATGGAAAGATAAACTAAGTCATACTCAAAGAGTGGATATCCTTAGGTCGCAGCACTGCTGTTCTATGTAGTGCAGTGCTGATCAAACAAAGTAGTCAACAAATCTAGAATACAACAAACACTTTAAGTAAGATATATTGGTTAAAAACTACACTAGGATACAAATCAGAATATGGGCTTGTTGGGTATGATATTAGTCAAGACAGTTGTACAAAACATAAAGCTACGGCAACAACTACTGATACCCAGCCCATCCCCTTAATGCGAGGTTAATACGACTACTACTCTCAGCCTCTATTACCTCACTCAACCATACTAATCACCATCGTGACTTGGCAATGCCAATCACTCACCTCTCCCTCATTGCGGCCGCTACTGAGGTGGTGATCGGTAAAGTACTAGAGGAGCAGAGGCAAACAATGAAGATGATCTCTCTCACCAACCCCAGCATGGATAGTGATGATTCCGAGGTGGGCGTTGAAATTCAGTCCCCTGTCATGAGCAAGAAAAGAATTGGGTAGTAATAAGAACTTTGTAGAGATATTGCGAGGATGGATTGGATCAGAAGGAAACAATGTGGAGTACGGTTGTGGTTGTAGGTGCAGTAGCAATAACTTTGGGGTCGAAAACACATAGTAGGTGGAGGAGGTGGACGGTGAGTGACATGGTAGTAGAGAAGTGGTTGTTGAAGTACTAAAGGGTCCTCAACCTGACGTTGTGAGGATGAAGGTGGAGCCTTAGGGCTAAGGATACAACAATCCATGGATCCTATGCCGGCAAAAGAATGAGTGCATTATGGGGTTTCATGCAGCACGTATTTCATCTCGGGTCTCGCATCATCGCATCGGGTATCGTGACTAAGGTTCTAGCCCATCAACCATCAACACTTGTGCCCTCGGCCATCCTGCAGATCGACGTCATGGAACTATCTTGATTAACATACTAGTATCGCTGATGCTGTAGCCGAGAAGGACGAAACCATGTCGACGTTGGTAGAAATGGGTTTCCTTACCGAGGAGGCATCTGCAGCAATTGTTAGGTGCAGAATGCTACACAAAAATTGAAGGAGGAACATACGCAAAATTGAAGGACTTCCTCCTTCAATTTTTGCATAGCATACTGCACCAACCGATTGCTGCAGATGCCTCCTCAGCAAGTAAACCTATTTCTACCAACGTCGACACGGTTTCGTTCTTCTCAGCTGCAGCATCAGCGATGTTGGTATGTTAATCAAGATAGTTCCATGACGTCGATCTGCAGGATGGCCAAGGACGCAAGTGTGGATGTATTGATGGGCTAGAACCTTAGTCACGGTACCTGATGCGATGATGCGAGACCCGAGATGACATACGTGCTGATTGGTTCTTCCTCGGGCTACATCATCCTTGAAAACCTATAACACACTCATTCTTTTGTCAGTGTAGTATCCATGGATTACTGTATCCTTAGCCCTAAGGATCCACCTTCATCCTCACATCGTCTGGTGGGGGAACCATTAGTAGTTCAGCAACCACAATACTACTACCATACCACTCCCCGTCCATCTCATCCAACTACTAGCTTTTTTCGACCCCAAAGTTATTGCTACTGCACATACAACCTCAACCCTACTGCACACTGTTTCCTTTTTATCCAACCCATCATCGCAATATCTCCGCAAAGTTCTTATTACTACCCAACCTTTTTCTTGCCCATAACAGAGGACCAAATTTCAACGCCCACCTCGGTATCATCTTTGTCCATGCTAGGGTTGGTGAGAGAGCTATTCTTCACTCTTTGCCTCTGCTCCTCTAGTACTTCGTCGATCACCACCTCAGTGGCGGCCACAATGAGGGAGAGGTGAGTGACTGGCATTGCCAAGTCGCGATGGTGATTAGTATGGTTGAGGTGAGGTAATAGAGGCTGAGAGTAGTAGTCGTATTAAACTGGAATTAGGGAGTTGGGCTTGGTATCAGTAGTTGTTGCCGTAGCTTTATGTTTCATACAACTGTCTTGACTAATATCTTACCCAACAAGCCTATATTCTGATTTGTATCCCAGTGTAGTTTTAACCAATATATCTTACTTAATGCATGCACGGCTATCTAATTTTGATCTATTTTTTCGTTGTATTCTAGATTTGTTGATTACTTTGTTGGATCAGCACTGCACTACATAGAACAGCAGTGCTGCGACCTAAGCATATTCGCTCTTTGAGTATGAATTCGTTAATCTCCCCATGGACTTCATGGATGATACCAGTCTACAACTTAATTATATCCAAACTTTGATGTGTTTGGAATAATTAAGATTAAGATATATATGTCATCATCTATCTTTACTCAACCCCTCCCCCCTCCCCCCACATATATATCATCTATATGATATACATACATACATATATATATATACATACATATATATATATATATATATACATACATATATATATACACATATATATATATATACATATATATATATATATATATATGTATGTATGTATGTATGTATGTATGTATGTATGTATGTATGTATGTATGTATGTATATCCTATAACCGTAAATCATATAGTCTAAACTCAGCATATATTACAATTTAATCTAAAACCACATTTGCATTGCCCTCTTGAGAACTTATATGGGGAGATAAACGAATTCATACTTAGCGATTTATAATCTAAATCCAAATATCACTTATAACCCTAAAACTTGTTAGGAATGTTCTTTATCATGCTTGTGTTACGAATCATAAACCTAATGATTAAGACGGACGCATACACATCATCACATAGCACATATAATAAAAGAAATTGTTAATGGGAATCATTACCTGTTCCACTCTCATGCGCCTGATAACTTCCAACTCTGCTGGATTAAGGCCCACCCAGAACCGAAAAAATGCACTCTCCTTCTTCAGATCCTCATATCCTCCACGACCTGTGTCAAGGTCGCCTGAACATGAGCCATGCTCTGTAACTCGATGGACTGGGGAGGCTGTGTGACACTCTCATGCTGTGAAGAAGAACCGACCGAGTCCTCGTCGTAGTCATGCTTCTCCGCGCCTCGCATCTGGTACCGGTTCTTCCTCCTCCCTCCCAGTGTATCTGCAATGATCACGTCCTCATCAACCCTAGTGAGAGGCCCCGTGGAACTCGAACCTGCCTGGGACTGTGCCCTCACCACCGCGACAGCATTGTGGACGGCCTCTTGAATAGAAGAGAAAAAGTGTGATGACCTGTATCCATCAGTACGTGTATATTCGTATTCTATGTATTTTCTTAAATTAAAAGTATTTTATAATGGTTGGTCAGGAGTTTAATATCAAAATGGTTTCTAAATAATTTATAAAAAATATTTTGTAATATCAATGTAGTTATAGCCTATTTTAGTGAGTACGAGTGCCATCCAAAACCCCTAAATAATTTATATAATTATTTAAACTTAATTATCACCGATACAGCCGTATCAATTATTTTTCTATATAAATGTTATCAAAACGATGTCAAACTGCTACCATGAGCTTATATGATCATTCAGTGCTCCCCATTTCATTTTCGTAATTTTCTGAAGCCAAATCGATATAGAACCCACAAACCCGCGACCTAAACATTTTGGCACAAAACTCGTATATCCGTAGCTCAAACTTCGAAATGGACCTTGTATTCATGATCCTCGCAACAATACGAACCCGTGGCTATGTTTTCGTCATTTTTCAGAGTCATTTAACTTCAGGGGCAAAATCGTAATTTCCTTACTAAATATTGCTAATCACATTCACTAATCACTTCTACCTTACCCTAATCACTATTATTAATTACCCTCATTCTTGTCGGCAGATGACTCCAACCCCTATTGGTAGCAGCCCATGTGGAACGTACTAAACCCTTTTTTAGCTTAGTCAATCTCTTAACCTAACCTATTTAATACTTTTGACTAAGTATTTATGAGATTATTATTAAATTAATTATAATTATCTATTAAAACCCTTCCGCTAATCTCTCTCCCTCACAAATCACCCAGGCCCAAACCCAACTCCCCTCATCCGACTCCTCTCTCAACAGCCCGAACCCACGCCTCGCCCAGGCCGCCGCTGCAAGGCCTCCCGCCACCGCGGTCGCCGCCACCGCTTGCCGCAAGCCCCATCAACGAGTAGCTCCACAACCACACACTCCGCTCAAAGATCCGATGATCCCGCTCCCCATTCGTCGCAACCAACCACACCCCGCTCCTCCCTCTTATCGCCGCCGTCCAAACCAAGCTCCTCCGGCGTCCACGACCACCCCATGCCTTCGACGAAGCGCCCCTGCCGTCAACAGGTGACCCACAGCACCCCAGTACCACTCCCCTCCCTCCTCCGCAACCTCTCTCTGATAAGAGCTCCCACACGTCGACCACCCCTCGCCACCGTCCCACCAGTGCCTGACAACCCCGACGACGCCAAGCATCCCCTTCTCCGACGACGACGCCCCCTCACGGCGCCCCACCTCCACAGCACCGCCCGGAGCTCCCTCCACCGCTCAGCTTTCCATCGCCACCTCACTGTTCTCTGTCGCTACTGACGTCGTCACCTGCAGTCGACGCCATCATCCACCGTCGACCCTGACCACGCACAGCCCACATCCGCCTTCCGCCGTCTCCGTCGCCGTGCAACCCCGCCAAACGAAGAACACCCAGCTACATGTATTGCATGAGAGAGGGAGGGAGGAGATACGGTGAAACGTATTTAATACGTATATACATACGTATTTACGTATTTACGAATATTATAAAATGATATTATTGGTTTTAAATTCATAATTAATTGTACACGCCTCAGAAAAATACGAGACATGGCCCAAAATATCAGAAATGACGAAACGGACTCATTGGCGCTGGTTTCATCACCAAAAGAAAAGTATATCTCCCACAAGGATTTTTCGAAGGCAAAACTTAAATAAGCTAAATTCGCTTTAAAATTCGTATCTTGAGATTTTCACGTACACTGACGTACGAGAAATATATATGTAGTAGTAGTAGTTAATACTATTATTTTGACCCCTTGTTGGAAGAATTCCGACGTACGGTTTGTCCTAAATAAATCTTTGAACATATGTCGTAAAAATGATTTCTTGATTTAAAATTACTTTTTGGCTCTTTTAAATTGTTTAAAAATGCTTAATAATTATTTAACAATCTTGAAAACTTCCTACTAGCCTTAGAAAAATATTTTAAGCTAATTTAAACTCATTTGCTTAGTTAAAATCATTTCTAGCTCATTCCCTTATTCTATTAAGTATTTTTTGTTAGAAACTCACAACTTCTCATATGGTTTGATGATACAAACATATTATCTTTGTACTAACTTTATATATGCAGATTTTATAGCACAAATCAACTAAAACAATCATCAAGTATACAAGTTGGAAGAAGCTTCCACTACAAGAGGAAGCTTATCGATGATATTTTGTATCTTGTAAATGAGATGTAATCTTTATTTTTTTCTCTTGTATTTACTTAGAATGTAAAATCCTTGCTGATAATCTATCTTAATCGTCTAGGATCCATCTTCAAAAAATCACGTCAAAAATTCTATTAGTCGACCAACCCCTAATGCTAGTCGACTAATTTTAATATTAAAGTATTTCTGTCCTAAAGCTTCGTCAGACTCATTGTAAAGTCCTAGGATCATTTTCTCATAAAATTCTAAACTTTCATATTTGTAGTCGACTAACAGACTTTGTTAGTCTACTAGTCTATTTTCAAAACAGTTATTTTATATGATTTATCATTTAAATATTTTATTTTATTTCTGGAAGTTAGAACTGCCATAAACGGCTACTTTTGTCAGTTTATATCCGTTTACAAAAGTTACTTTCCGTTTTTGGAAGTTACTTTCTGAAAGGATACCTCACCAGCTAGAATCCTAGTCAGCAGTTCTAATTAGTCCACCTGTCTCACCTATTAGTTGACTAATGTGAAAAACTTCCCAGAATTTTTTGAAAATTTAGGCAGTTGTCCAACGTTCAAAAACTACCTTTTGGACTATAAATAGATACCCAGACACCTGCCTAAAATCACACAAAAATTCACTTTCTTTCTCTTTTCTTAAGTTTACTCTGTCTCTAGGAAGTAAGTGATTTTCAAATTTTCTTAGAGGAACCTCTGTAGAAATGTTTCCTCCATAGAAAGTCCAATCTTCAAGGTTGTTCTACTACAAGTTCCATCCAGAACCTTGGATATTCAATCACCTTCCTTGCACAATAATTCCATCAATTATCAAGGCTATAGATGATATTGTTTCATACTCTTTCTTTACTTTATTTGGTGAATCTCTTGTTGAAGAAATTGTACAAGTTTGCAACACGGGGAGTGTTGGCATCTTTGTATGTTGATTACTTGCAGGGAGAAAGTGTTTTAGTGGATTCAAATCTCTACGTGGTAGAGGAATGGACGTAGGATCACAAGGATCCGAACCAGGATAAAAATATTTGTGTTTGCGTGTGGAATATTCTGGATTGTGTTCTTTTATTTCCGCACTCTTAGTGCAATTTTCTATTAACTTTTATTTTGCAATATCGTTGTGATTTACACTTTTCACCCCTATCTAGTGTATTTGGTGTGCCAGGAGATCCAACATTTGGTACCAGAGACTCATTGTTAAGATGGCTTACACCTATTCGACGAATAATTCAACGTATACATCATAATTTCGAGAAGGACACTCTACTACAAGGACACCACTATTCAATAGTTCCAACTACTTCTATTGGAAGACAAGGAGGACAATCTATCTTCAAAGCATCGACTATGAACTTTGGAACAAGTTGAAAACTCAATACGAGAAGCCTACAACTCCATATGCCCAATGGACCGATACTGACAAATCCGCTGCAACCCACAACTCTAAAGCAATGAATGCACTATTCTACGCTATGGACAAGAATGAATTCAATCATGTCTTCCATGCCAAATCAACATATGACATCTGGCATACACTCCAGGTAACACATGAAGGAACTAATAAACTTAAGGAAACTAAAATCTTTGTTCTTATTCACAGGTTTGAGTTATTTAGAATGAAGGAGAATGAACCAATTGGTGAAATGATCACTCGGTTCACCGACATTGTCAACTCCGTAATAGCTCTTGGCAAAACCTATTCTCAAACGGAACAAGTAAGGAAGATTCTTCATGTCTTAATATCAGAATAGGAGAAGAAGACTACAACAATAAAAGAAGTCAATGACTTATCAACTCTCACCGTTGAAAGATTGGTTGGTAACTTGATGGCCTACGAAGTACAACTTCAAGATCACAAAGAATAAGCAGATACAAAGAAGAAAACTCTTACCTTCGCCGCTTCATCAGACAACGATGATTCATACATGGACGATGACGACAAGTCACTAATAACTAGAAACTTCAAGAAGTTTCTAAGAAGAGGTAAGTTTAAAAGTTTTAAGCCTAAAACTACTGATGCTTCTTTGTGTTTTCAATGTAACAGGCCTGGACATATGGAAAAGTATTGTCCACTTCTTAAGCCAAAAGAAAGAACATTCAACAAACTTCAGAAAGGATAAGAAGTTCGAAAAGAAAAAGAAGGCACTAGCAGCAACATGGGACTCTTCATCTTCAGATAAAGAAGAAGAAGTCAACGACCAATCTAATGAATAGAATGTTCATATGTGTTTTATGGCACAAAGTGATAATAAGGTAAGTATTTTAGATAATGAAGAACTACGTGATTGTTGTGAGTTGAGGGAGGCCTTTGGCCTCCCCCCTCAACATCTCACCATTTACTCCCCACTAAGTTAGTGGGGAGTCACTTGGACTTCTTATTCATATGAATATATAGAGAGCCATGGCTTGTGCCATGACTACTCCTAATTGGGTGATTATCTTCACTTCTTTTCCAAATTCCTTCAACACGTTATCAGCATGTAAAGCTCTCATCTCTTGAGCTTTTCATCCCGTCTCCCCTCAAAAATTAAACACATACGCACGAAGGAATCTATTGTTGCGGCGAACCGTTGCGACGATCCTTTTTGGCGTATTAGGAGCGTGGATTTTTCTTTCTACGGATCTTATCTTTTTACAATCATCCCTAGATCTTTGATCTAGAGGTAAACTCTTTTGAACCCGTAGAAAATTACAATATATTGATAACTATTATTTTACATAGCTTATTCTATAGGCATGTATAAATATATGGCAATTTGATAATCATTTTTAAAAAAAATCGGTGGTAGCATTGCTCAAAGTTTCGAGATGCAAAGCCTCACAGATCAGAAATAGCCATGTTCAATTTTCTATGCAAGTATGAAAAAAAAATTTGTGATTCTTAGATATTAGCACAAAAAAATGACAAACTAATATGAAAAGGAAACATGAAAGTGTCATGTGATGCTGCATTCTTTTGATTTGATCAACAATGAAATAATAAATGGTATTTTTAAAATTTGAACACCGGGAAAATCACAAACTTCAATATTTTCTGAGAACGAAAGATGGAGTTTCCACATGAGGTGTGTCAATTAATAAAAATACCACGTGTCTATTCCACTGCCTAACTCTGACTTTCAGATCTATTATAAGGTAAAGTTTGCAAGCTTTATAATGCCTAGCAAGCAGATTAACCCTGTTTATGATAGGTTTTCATTCTTGGGAACTTATTGTAATATCTGATTTTTTTTATATTATTATGATTATTAAGTGGAATTGTCTCTTTAAATAAATGTTGTAAACACCCAAGGAAACTAAAGCACTTGTGATCAGAGATCTTTCGATGTAACAACTAGTGCATGCAGACATAGTTCAGATATTGCTATCTGGGTACAACATGCTAATTTAAAGATGATATTGTAGAACAGTAAATTTGTTTGGCTGTTTATTAGGCCTGAAGCCTACTACATAAAAATTAATTCATTTTGTCAGGTTATTTGGGCCAGAAGCCCAGATAATTTAAATAGCTAATTGAAATTATTTTCATTAGCTAATTAGAATAATAATTAATTTTGTGTTCTAATTTGGATCTGAAACCCAGTTTATAAATGAAAATAAATTTTATGGGCCAGCAGCCCCATTTAGATTAATAATTACTTTTGAGTACTAAAAATGGGCAGAAGCCCAGTTAATCCTATTGCAAAATTAACAAATTAATTAATATTTTGCCATTGGGCCTGAACCCCACTAAATCCTTGCAATTTTTAATGTGTCAATTAGAATTTTGAAACCGGGCCTGAAGCCCAAATACTAATAACATTTTAATATTGACTTATTGGGCCTGAAGCCAAGTAAATTCAATTGCAATAATTAATTTGTTTATTTTTGGCAAATGGGCCTACAGCCCAAATATAAATAATATATTAAAATGATTAATATTTATGGGCCTGCAGCCCCTTTCAAAATATTAATTTATTTTAATTCTTTGTTATGAGCCTGTTGCGTCATATTGCTAAAATTATAACACTCTTGCATTATTATTAATTTATGGAATATTAGGATTTTTTTCAAAATATAATTATCTTAAGGATCCTGCGACCGCTCTGCCGTTAGTAAACTAACCTAACGGTGTATGACGTCTCCCCGTGGTCCGAGAGATTATTATATTTTCTAGCCTATTTTTTCCATTTAATATATGCATGTGTTATATACATGCGTGGTTGTTTATTTTGTGCATGTCGCATTTATAAACTGCGTGGATGTTTATATAAGCTAAAATGTGATTTTTGGGATCGGCCAATTTGATACCCTTTTTAAATTCCTTGCAATTTTATTTTCTTTTTGAGAGAATTTGTAAGTGATGATTAAATGTATTAATACCAAAGACCGATGTACCGAAAAATGAAGACGGAGGCCAAAATTGGAAAATATATGGACCCATTCTGGGTTTCCAAATTGTATTTTTCTTTTGTTTATGGACTGTATATTCGGACTTTGGACTTTGTATTTATTTGGGTATCTGGCCGATCCCCACATTTTACTTATTTTAATTTTTAATGCTTGAATTTCAATTTTAATTAAATCATGCTTATTTTAAATTGCGTAGATAAAATGGCAAAATTAGCAAGCGTCGATTTCGAAGTCCTTAACTCTGTAGGAAAAAATTACCTGAGTTGGCGAGTGGACCTGAAGTTCCACTTGTGTTCGATGGCCCTCATTGGTTCCATTTTGGCTCCTTCATCGGCCCCAGCAGCGGCTGATGCTTCTGCTACATCTAGCAATAGCACTCCTACCACTGTCTCCGACGTAGATAATGCGAAAGCCATAATCTACATTAGGAAACATATAGATCGGACTTTAAAGGCCGAATACTTAACGGTAGAGGACCCAATGGAGCTGTGGACAGCGCTGGAGGCACGGTATAAACATCAAATTGATGTAATATTACCGCGTGCCAGTTATGAGTGGGAAAATCTCAGACTTCAGGACTATAAGTCCGTTGCTGAGTACAATTCTGCACTTCATAATATCACCTCACACCTGAAGTTGTGCGGTGAAGAAGTGACAGAACAACGCATGTTGGAAAAGACATTTACCTCGTTTCACGAGAAAGATGCAATCCTCATGCAGCAGTATCGTGAACACAACTTCACGAAATTCTCTGATCTGATCTCATGCTTACTTAGGGCAGAGCAGAATCGATCTTTACTGCTAGCCACTCATAATTTACGTCCAGCTGGCACTGCACATATCCCTGAAGCCCACCAGGTTTCTCCCCAGAAGTGGAAAAACAAGAAGAATGCTAATAATAATAAAGGGAAAGCTATGATTAAGAATGGACGATGAGCAGCACCCCCCGTCCAACAAACAATATAGAAAAAAGTAAATTCATATGGAAGCAAAAGAACACTGACCAAGTGTCACTTCCGAAGAAGAACTGGGAGGATAAATGCCATAGATGCGGCATGACTGGCCATTGGTCTAGAATCTGCCACACTCCTCGCCACCTCCAGGAACTATATCAGGCGAGCCAGAAGTCTCTGCCTGAAACAAACTTGGCGGCTGTTCAGCCACCAATGATGTTCACTGCAAAGACTTCGAGAACGACGACCTGCTCGATTAAGCTTCATCTTTTATCTATGCATTTAAAAATTCATTGTTGCTTCATCTTTAATTTGCTTAAGTACGAACTTTTATTTTGAATGTCTTTTGCATTGACTTAAATAAAATTTCGTTTTACTTATAGATGAAGTATGGAATATTGTGGACAGTGCCTCGTTGCACTGGTGTAGCATTGATATTGCTCCCACATACAACGAGACTATAAGATGCAAATTCTCCTCTTAAACATATAGGAAATCTCCAATTTTCAAGGATATTTCTTTTAAAGAAAATAACTTGAAAATTGTGGCTAATATATATTGAATATCAATATGTAACTCATCAAGATAATGGACAAAAGACCATCTACTTACGAGTTCATTGGACCCCCGTCGGGCCCCTATAATTTACAGATATTCTTCCTATAGAAAGCCAACTCGACTGAGCACCAGAAGTGCCTTTCTTTGCCATATTTTTTAACTCTGGCAAAAAGGACTTGGTCATCCTGGATCAGCGATGATGGACGCATCATCAAATGAATCCATTGGAGAACCCGAAGATTCTTCAAAAAGTTGAGTTTCCTTGTCCCCCTTTGTAATAAGTGATAAATAATAGAGAGACTGTCCCTCCTGAAAGTGGGTTTTGAGTCTCCTGGCTTCATTGAGAGATACATGGTGACCTTTTACGGGCCTATTCACCCTGTAAATGGCCCATTTTCGGTACTTCATTACTGTACTGATATATGCATCTACTAGATGGTCTTATCTGTGCCTTTATATTCACTTGCAAATCTAGCTTTCTCAAAAGCTTATAATGTGGGTGAATTTACTACACATATCATTCAAGACTTCTACCAAGCAACTGGCATTAAAATTGAACATCCTGCAGCATGTTCAAACTCATAACGGATTAGAAGAGTCTCTGGTAAAGAGACTCCAATGGATTTCACGTCCATTGTAAAATCACAGTTGCCTGTTGATGTTTTGGGACCATCACACTGCATTGCGCATCGCTTATCACGATACGGCCCGCTTGTTGCCATATCTTATTGCTGATGCTGCTTGCTTATGGTTTACCACCAAGTCTTGATAAATGTGAATTTAATGAGTAAAATCTCATTGAAATAGGCACGCAGTCTAAAGAAGCTTGAAGCTTCTGAGACCATATCATGGGACACAAAAGTCCTCATCTCGTTATGATCCGCATACTTTTCCTGTGTGAAGTTGAGATTCAGAAGATCCTTAACATTCAGACTAAAGTACATCAATTGACGGATAAATTTGCGGACAACCAGAAGATTGTTCGTTTACACGTCCCTGCTGCCAACACGCCAGCTAGGATTGACATTCCCAAAGATGGATGCAATCCACCGGCAGCAGAATTGGCTGTACCTCAATTGAAAAGAGGACGCCTGCCAGGTTCAAACTATATAAAATCCTCATAATAGGAAAATTCCTGGATATATCAAAATGATCCAACCACAGGATGCTGAGCTCAGACCAGCAACCTCTCCCCTCCTAATTTCCCCTGCAGAGGAAATAACAGGAGAAACATCATTATATTACGTACGTACTGGAGAGGTACTGGACAAATATAGCACAATCGTCGACGACGGTTTTGCTTTCGCTATTGCTGTTCACGTCGCTGAATACGACGATGACGCCTACCCACTTTTCTATAGCGTAAACGCATAGATTGGCCAAAGTGGGACGATGCAATAAGAGTAGAGCTGGACTCACTCTTGAAAAGCAAAGTCTTTGGACCAGTAGTCCATACACCTGAATGTGTAAAAACCTGTGGAATATAATTCAGATTTCATAAAGAAATTGAAATGAAGGAAATGTGATCATTTTCCTACTGATCCTACACTTCTCTGAAAAAGCCAATACATGCAGCTCATGGACGTTGTGACTGCATATATACACGACAATATAGATATAGAGATCTATATAAAACTTCCAGAAGGGTATACTCTACCCCCAGAGATGGAAGAGAGACGTAGAAATGTCTTCTCCATAAAGGCTACAAAGATCATTAGTTGATCTTAGCAATATTCTGCCTGTGTATCTTTTTCGAAAGATCGATGACATCATTTGTAATATTCGCCTTATATGTGGTCGACTTAAAGCTAATAGGATCTCCTGCAGAGACCATTTAGAAATCAGATAGCTTTAAGCATACCTTGGAAATGAAAAACCTAGGTATAATAAGGTATTATCTCGGCTTATATATTTAACCCCTTCGTGGTGGAACCCTTTAATATCCTTCTTACACTTGGAGTTTATGAAGAATGATGTCCACTTGCATCCTGTTAAAAATGGATACTTATGTATGACACCTTCCAGTAGCTGGAAGAGGGGGAAAGACATCCTAGGTCCCGAAGAGCCTAGCTCTAGTGTACTTGTTACACTTATTTATCTGGCCAACTGCATGTATCTTTGATAGAACGTCTCCAGTAAAGTTGTGAACCAGATACAGTGTTGCCCTGGAGAGCAACACTAGACCAAGGATAAGCTGCTTCTGCGCAACTTCCAAGGGTCAAGGAATATATATCGCATATGCAGGTTTAAAGATCATCGCGATGACTACAACACAATTGGCCGGCCACCTCCTAAATATCTACACATCATCCTCCAATGTCTACATCTTCTGAGAAGCTCATCATCCAAGAAGCAAGTATTGAAAACGCTCAGCCAGGTCCAGCAGTACCTTGCAGACACACTGAAGACTGATTCAGTGAATACTTTAGTGGCGTCATCTACCAACTTCGAAGAGCATTCCACTCCAGAACGCCACTGCTTTACTATAACCGCTAGATGAGTGAAACTTGTATAAGAAGAGTGATGATTGTATTTTCCTTCAGAACATGATGGATGTATAGACGAATATGAGATGATTGTAAGCCTGAAGCTCGTACAGATACATAGGAGATCTGTAAGCCTGAAGCTCGTACAGATCAGGGGGAGTCCCTCGATAGTTGTACTCTTTTTTCTTAAGCTGCTGGTTTTTCCCACTGGGTTTTCCATAGCTAAGGTTTTAACGAGGCAACCACAGTGGCTCTGGATCCAGAAGTATCCACCCCATTTGCATAACGAATCCTGAAGTATTCATATGCTTAATCCAAGGTAATGGAGAGATGAGGGGGAGTGTTGTGAGTTGAGGGAGGCCTTTGGCCTCCCCCCTCAACATCTCACCATTTACTCCCCACTAAGTTAGTGGGGAGTCACTTGGACTTCTTATTCATATGAATATATAGAGAACCATGGCTTGTGTCATGACTACTCCTAATTGGGTGATTATCTTCACTTCTTTTCCAAATTCCTTCAACAATGATGCTTTTAATGAATTATATACGAGATTCAAGAAATTGAATTCTCAACATAAGGCATTAATTCTTTCTCATCAAGAACTAACCTCTTCGTCTTCTTCATTAGATAGTCTAAAAAATGAGAAGGAAACATTCAAAATAATAAACTACTTCATGAAAATGAGATTCTAAAATCTGAGAATCATAATATGATTTTACGCATTTCTACTTTAGATAAGGATATTTCTTCTCTAAAGTTGAAATATGATGATATGTCTTCTAACATTAGAAAGTTTAATAAAAGAAAGAATAATCTAGATGATTTACTTAGATTACAACATCCTGCTAATCATAGACAAGGTTTGGGATATAAGAATACTCCAAAATCCAATATTTTTGGTAATACTATTTTAGAAAATAAAAGCATGTGTTTATTAATGAAAAGAAAATTGATTCTTCTAATAGCATGAAAAGGGATACTATTCATATTCCAAAGAAAACAAATTTTCTTACATCTTCTAAGAAAACAATTATGCATATGATTTGGGTTCCCAAAGACATTTTCTTATATGATAAGGATTTATATATTTCTAACTTTATGCAAAATTTTATTCTTTCTTCTAATTATCTAAAGAAACCAAATTCCACCTGGTTTTGGTTTCCTAAGGACTAATCCTAAGGACCCATATAAAAAGGGTACCAATATTTATTGTTTATCTTTCAGGTACCCATAAAAAAGATGGATACTAGATGGTGGATGTTCTAAACATATGACTGGAAACATCAAACATCTATCAACCGTTCAATTCAAAGATGGTGGCACCGTTACTTTTGGCAATAACAACAAAGGTAAAGTGATTGGCATCGGGACAGTTGGTGATCCAACTGAGCCAATCATCGAAAACATGCTCCTTGTTGACGGTTTGAAAAATAAACTCTTATCCATTTCTCAATTATGCGATAAAGATTTTAAAATAGTTTTAGAAAAGAATGCATTCATTATATATGATTTTGATATGACTAATATTTTAATTCAAGGTAATCGTAAGAATACTCTATTATATATTTGACAACCTTTTTTGAATTCTAGGATTGACTAGGACAAGATAAAGAGTGGCTAGGATTTGATCTTGTGAATTGGAAGGTTGAGATGAAACTTTGAAACAATGAATATGAGCTTTGAAATTTGATCCAGCTTTGAAATTTGGTCCAGCTTTGAAATGAATGGAGCTTTGAAACCATGAATGTGAACTTTGAAATTTGGTCCAGCTTTGAAATTTAGCCCAACTTTGAAGGCAGCCAGTGAACAAGTTTCACGCCGAAGGCACCGCAAATTTTTTTAACGCTAATTTGATGTTCTGCATCGAAGGTGCCCGCGCCGAATTCGTTATTCTACGCGAATTTGTTATTCCGCACCGAAGGCGCCCGCGCCGAATTTCTTTTTTCGCACCGAATTTGTTGTTTCGTGTCGAAGGCGTCCGTGCCACTAAATTTTTTACGCTAATTTGTTATTCTTTTAAATTTTAATAATATTTCGGGAAACAAAGATTTCGTGGGGGAAAATCTTAAATGAATCATGCCCGCGGGCAGGGGTTTTTACGCTAATTTGTTGTTCCGGGCGGAAGGCGCCCGCGTCGAATTTGTTGTTCTACGCTAATTTGTTGTTCCGTGCCGAATTTGTTGTTTCGTGTCGAAGGCGCTCACGCCGCTAAATTTTTTACTCTAATTTGGTGTTATTTTAAATTTTAATAATTTTTTGGAGAACAAAGATTTCACGGTGTAAAGTCATAAATGAACAGTGCCCGCGTGCACGTGTTTTTATGCTAATTTGTTGTTCTGCACTGAAGGCGCCCGTGTCGAATTTGGTATCCTGCAACGAAGGTGCCTGCGCCGAATTTGTTGTTCCGCGCCGAAGTCGCCCGTGCCACTAAATATTTTTACGCTAATATGTAATTCTTTAAAATTTTAATAATTTTTTGGGAAACAAACATTTCGCGTGGGAAAATCTTAAATGAGCCGTGCCCGCGGACGCGTGTTTTTAATGCCAATTTGTTGTTCTGCATTAAAGGCGCCCATGCCGGATTTATTGTGTTGTGTCGAATGCATCTGTGCCGAATTTGTTGTTCCATGCCGAAGGCGTCCATGCCAAAGGCGCCTGTGCTGCTAAATATTTTTACGCTAATTGTTGTTCTTTTAAATTTTAATAATTTTTTTGGGAACAAAAATTTCTCGGGAAAAAATCTTAAATGAACCGTGCCCGCGGGCACGGGTTATGAATGGTATATATATTATGAATGAAAATATCTTCAAATGATCATTGTTTACTTGCATCCACAGATAACACATTATTACATAAACGTTTTGGACATACTAATTTTAAGCATTTGGTACATATTTCAAAACAAAAATTAGTTTCTGGTATGCCTAATATATCTTTTACTCATACACAATTTTGTGATGCATGTCAACAAAGAACAATGCATAAATCCTCTTTTAAATTGAAAGATGCTATTTCTACTAAAAGACCACTTGAACTATTACATTAAGATTTATTTGGTCCTTCCAGAATAGCTTCTTTAAATGGTAATAAATATGCATTTGTAATTGTTGATGATTATCCAAGATATACTCTGGTATTATATTTAAAACATAAAAATGATGCATTTGAGGAATTTACAATATTTTGTAAAAGAATTCAAAATTTGAAGTCTTCATCCATTATTACTATTCGTAGTGATCATGGAGGAGAGTTTGAAAATGAATTATTTACAAAATTTTGTAATAAATATGGTATAACACATAATTTCTCTTTTCCTCGAGCCGCACCACAAAAAGGTGTAGTTGAAAGGAAAAATAGAATATTACAAGGATGTTCTAAAACCAAGTTACATGATGGTAATCTACCAAAATATTTTTGGGCAGAAGCCGTTGCTACTGCATGTTTTGTTTTGAATATAATTTTGGTAAGACCACAAATGAATAAAACTTACTTTGAATTATTTTATGATCGTACACATCATGTATCTTATTTTAAAGTATTTGGTTGTAAATATTTTATTCTTAATACTAAGGATTCACTAGATAAGTTTGATTAGACGAAGGTATATTTGTAGGATATTCTACACGTAGTAAAGCATATAAGCTTTATAATAAAAGAACTTTACGTATTGAGGAATCTCTTCATGTAAATTTTAATGAGAATTTTACACCTTTCGATGAAGAAGATTCTATACCTATCACTAGTTCTTTAGAAAACACTAAGTTAGATGACGATGATTCTACTAATTTCATTCCTGAGATTATCCCTGAAAATACAAGTCTTCCTAAAGCATTTGTTGAAGTTCCTAATCATCCACATGATTTAGTTATTGGATATATTTCTGATAGATTAAGAACTAGATCTCAAATAGAACAAATGACTAATTATGTATTTATATCATCCATCGAACCAAAGAATGTTATTGAAGTATGTAAAGATAATTCATGGATTATATAGCAATGCAGGAAGAACTTAATCAATTTAAAAGGAATGGTGTATGGGAATTAGTACCCAGACCTTCATATCATCCTATTAATGGTACTAAGTGGGTATTTAAGAATAAATTGGTTGAATTTGGACAAGTAATTAGAAATAAGGTTAGATTAGTTGCACAAGATTATAATCAAGAAGAAGGCATATATTATTATGAAACATATGCTCATGTAGCAAGATTAGAATCTATTAGAATGCTTTTAGCATATGCATGTTACAAAGATTTTAAGTTATATCAAATAAATGTTAAAAGTGCATTTCTAAATGGTATTATAAAGGAAGAAGTCTATGTAGAACAACCACCAGGATTTCAACATGAAAGTTTGGATAATCATGTTTTCAAGTTAAAGAAAGCATTATATGGATTAAAAAAAGCACCTTGTGCTTGGTATGAAAGATTAAAGAACTTTCTTTTAAAATCTGGTTATTCTATTGAAAAAATAAATTCTACTTTATTTACCAAACATATAGATTCTGAGGTTATCATTATACAAATATATGTTGATGACATAATTTTTGGTTCTACTAATAATTCTCTTTGTCAAGAATTTTCTAAGGAAATGCAGAATGAATTTGAGATGAGTCATATGGGTGAATTGACCTACTTCCTTGGACTTCAAATCAAACAAATGAAGGAAGGTATATTTATACGTCAGAGTAAATATACGAAGGAACTCATCAAAAGGTCTGGATTAGAGAATTCTGCAGAAAAGTGTACTCCAATGGGTACTTCATCAAATATTGATAAAGATCCTAATGGTAAGAGTATTGATCAAACATTATATCGAGGTATGATTTGATCGTTACTTTATCTTACCGCAAGTAGACCAGATATTATGTTTTCTGTTTTTATATGCGCTAGATATCAGTCTGATCCTAAATTATCACATTTGACTGCTGTCAAAAGGATAATTAGGTATATTAAACACACATCTGATTTTGCTTTATATTATCCGAAATCAAATTCATTTGATTTAGTTTCATATAGTGACGCAGATTTTGCTGGTTGCAAATCTGATCGAAAAAGTACAAGTGGAACTTGTCACTTTTTAGGTTATGCATTAGTATCATGGTTTAGTAAGAAACAAAACCATGTTTCTCTATCTACTACTAAAGCAGAATACATTGCCGCTGGTTTAGCATGCGCACCGATTTTATGGATAAAACAAACAATACTAGATTATGGCATTACATATAACACATGTCCTATTATGTGTGACAATACTGGTGCTATAAATCTATCCAAAAATCCGGTACATCATGCACGCACTAAACACATTGATATATGTCATCACTTCTTGGACGATCATATCCAAAAGGTGACATTATTCTTAAATATATAGATACTAAGAATCAAATAGCCGATATCCTTAGTAAGCCCCTTAAGGAAGAGACTTATCTTAACCTTAGAAGAGAACTTGGCATTATTAGTGAATCGGCATTTTAACCATATATTATAGTTATATATTACGTTAGTATAATTTTATGATTTTTCTAGATTTTTCTGAATTAATTCATTTTTTAATTAGTCGACCAATCCTTGATACTAATCGACTACTCCTCCAGAATTATTCACTATAAATATCAAGATCCGTTTTTCATAAAATTATTTTATTTTTATTCGGTCAAAACCAATTCTCTCATGCAAATTCTTGAATGTTCACTTTCCCTCTCAAAAGTTGATCGGCCCGGAACTAACTTCGAAACGACGTTGTTTACCGCAAGCGCACGGTATAGTGGCAAGCGGGTATCGAACACGGGAAAGCAGTGCTATACTACCTATCTACTCCTAGGTAAAGTTAGATTTGCGGATTTATTGGTGGAAGTGGGGTATGGAGGGTCGTAATGGTGATGGATGCGAAGGTTGTGTCACTCAACGTCGCAAGCAAGGGGTTCCACACAAAGAAAGAAAGAAAGAAAATATAAAAGACTAGGGCTTTAGGACTTGCCACTAGGATCGTCGGATATCAACGCTAGGCTAGAATTCTTACGTTGCATTGGATTTATGGGGATGGTCTCTTATTGATGCAATGGCGGTAACCGTCAATATAGTGATATAGTTCGTCGGTGGATCCCCTCAAGGCACGAGCCGGGCATGGCCACGAGCCTTGGTTGAATCCACTAACTCCTTAATTAAATCTGTAGGATACTCCTTAAGCTAATCGATTCCACCGATTGTGGGCACGATCTCAGTACGAGTTATCCTAGGGATTTTGTTGGATCAACCAAAATATAACCCTTTCATATCCAACGTATCATAAAAATCCTATCTTTGCATCTAGATCCTAAAATCCTAGGGCTAATCAATTAGCCCAAGAAAAGATTATTCAAGCATAGCAAATATTATGGAAACAATAGAGATCATTGCTACATCATATAAGAACAATAATAAGAACTAAAATAAAATTAAACAGATAAAATACTTAGCTTGATACAAGAGGAGGGGCCTATGGCGAAGCCTAACTCCCAAAAGATCGTCTCCCAAAACTCGATATATCTAACTAAAAAACTCCCAAAAAGTTCCCCCTCAAATGATGGCTACCAAACAATATATATCTCCGACTAAACCCTAGAAAAACCCAAAAAAAACCCCTCTCAAAATTCGGCCCAAATCTGTTTCTGGCCGCAACTTATTGGTGGACCCCGGCAGCACTCGGATCTAGTAGGAACAGCATTCGGTCGAGTGCAGATTTCTGCACTACAGCACCATCTTGCAGAAATTCTCCAGAGCTCATCCGACCTCCGATTGGTGCGTTCTTGGTGGCGTTGGAACTGTTTTGAAGTCCACTATCAAAAAAAATATCAGAAAAATACCAAAAAATCCCAGGTGATAGAAGATTTAAAAAGAGTGCCCGACTATCTGAAAATCTGGGCTTTCACCTTACTCGACCGAGTAGTCTTCGTGCTTAGTCGAGTCGCCCCCTGCTCGTCAAGTCACCCCATACTCGGTCGAGTCTGTCAGTGGATCGGGCTCCTTCAAAGGTGTCGCTCTGCCTACTCGGCCCGAGTAGGCCTTGCTCGGTCGAGTCGCCTGCTTTCTCGGTCGAGTAAGTCCTGCTCGGTTGAGCAGGATGTTGAACTGGATGGAGCTTTGAAAAATATAAATGACTCGACTGAGTCACCACGCTGCTCGGTCGAGTAGGATGCACATTCTTTTTTCTGCTGGGCTCGTGTATCAGCTCGACCGAGCAGCTTGTGCTACTCGGTCGAGTCATCTGGGAAAGTAAATCGGATTGCTTCCTGGCTTCTCCTTTCTCTTTCTCTTCCCCTAGTCTTCTTCTTTAGCACCTCAAGCATGTCATTATGAGTATTCTTGGTACTCTCACGTCGTCGATCGTCTTATAGACTCCAAATTGCTCTAATATCACTCCAAATCCCTGAAATGGACATAAACGCTCCGAAAGTCATATTGTTCCAAATAATAGTATAAAAGCGTATGAAATATGTAAATGAGCAATCATTTTGACATGTAATCCTATAGATAAAATGTGGAATATAATGATACATCAAAATCCCCCAAGCTTACCTCTTCCTCGTTCTCGAGGAAGACTAGTAAGAAGCTAACATAGGAGAGGGATACAATGAAGATGTGAGGCGATGGTGTGTAATGGAGACAAGGGGTTCAATCTTAAATTCAGAAAATACAAGAACCCAAGGTATGCAAGATCTCATGAACACACGTCAATTTGAAATTAGAACACATAGACATAACAAATAATTAAATCTCCCTCAAATTAAAATAACGTGGATTTCAATAAATGTGATGAACTCGATAAGTAATAAAATGAGAGTAGAGTTATATCATTTCATAGTTTATCAAGCAATATACTAAGTTCACAGAAATGAAACCAATGTCCGCAACTCATTCCCTAAGCAGTATAATATGTCATGATCAAACGTTTTCAAGCATGCGTGGTATTTTGTTATACTTCATGGAATGAAGTTAGCAAATTCAATCAAGGTAAGGCCTCACCATACTACGACCATTTCAAGACTCCTAGAACCCATCAACTTTGCCATGTATTTTTTCTATATAGAAATAGAGATAAGGATATGTGATTTTTTTACTTTTATATTGTTTTTGGCTATATGAATATTTCATATACATTTTTCTTTCTTTATATACACGAGATAACTCAATATATACAAAAAGTGGCCTATGCATCCCAGACCAAACGGTCTTAGGGCATCGAGTTACGAAGAACCCCTAGGGCCTTTTATTCAGGATATTTGTTTGATTTTTGCATTTTTGGGATTTTTTAAACTCACGTAAATGCGATGGAATGCAAAATATGATCTTGATCATTTATTGGCTATTCACAAAAGAAAAAGAAAAAGCATAGAATCTAGACATGGCTCGGTTTCAGGAATCCTAATCATCACTACTTCGGTTGTCGTGGAGTTATCCTATCTCTTTTGAATCACTAAACATCCATGAAGCAATAGAATTATCAATCAAATCACGCATGAGTCAAATAATTTTCAGATTTGATTCATTCATTTTTAGCTTAACTTTTTTGAGAATATGGTTGTGAAATTATGGATTCCACTATGAAAAAGCATATTAACAAAAATACATTAATCAAAGAATCAAACTCTAATCTAACAGATATCAGAGTTCATAAAAAATAAATCCACCATATTTCATAGAAAATGAAGCATATGAGACATAAATATAGAGGTGAACATGGTTCATATGGAAATTTCGAAGTGTGTTTCACGATGAAGCAAAGTATGCACTCCCCCAAGCTTAAACATCACATTGTCCTCATTGTGTGCATGATATAAAAGAGGACAATGACAACATAGGGGGCCACTCAACAAAATAGTTTCTCTCCCCCAAGATTAAACATAACATAAAAATTGGGGAGAGAGGTAAAATAAGTGCCAAATACAAGGGTCGGCATAGATGATAAATAATGGGTTGGGTGCCGAAGATAATTGAGCCATCATATGGGGTGAATTTATTAAACTAAGAAAGCATATAAAATCCTATATGGTCCTCTCGCTATCGAGAGGATTTGTGTTTATTGAAAGAATAAAATACTACGCTACTATATTTGTGCCACCTGTAGTAAAAGGCGGGTCCAATATCTTTTCTTGTGCAGGCAGCTGCTCTATCTGCACTTTCCGTGGCTCCGCCAGGTGCGTATCTCCACGGGCTTCATCAGATTCTAGTAATGCGGTACCCAGCATCTCTCCAAGGACTCCACCGGTACCCTGCAAGAGACAAGCTGCATCAATCTGATGTGGAATATCTTTCCCCAAAATAAAATTTTTCCAAAGAAGATCGTCAAAAGAAATATGTAAAGTAAATATAGGTAGACGCTACTTCCCTAAAAATATATCTCTGCTCTTATGTACCACAACAGGAAGCTCCTTGTCGTTCGTCTCAGGCTTTTCAGGCAACTCTAGCATATGAGTACGGGTCTCATCAGGCAACTCCTCCTCATTCTCAGATTCTTCAAGCACGGTCACATCCAAGCATACATCCGGTCCAAAATTGTAAGTGTCCTGCAATAGGTACGACATGTCAAATAGATCTGAATTAGAATAAATTTCAAATGGGTTGCATGATTCAGAAATGGAGTGGGTAAAAAGATCTCCCTGAGTGGGAGCAGTAAGCTCTGGTAGGTGGTCCTCGGTATCAGTGGAAGGATGAGGTGGCTGCGGAAGCTCTGAAGGACGGGGGTGATGCTCGAGATCCTCATAAATGGTTGTGTCCTCATCCCGATGCACGACCTCCTCGGTAAAAAGCTCTGGCCTCGTGTGCCGTATGTAAAATAAATATAGCTCGGCCTCCTCGCGATGCACTACTTCAGCCTCCTCCTCGGGTTCCTCGGGTATAGTAGGCAAAGTGAATTTCATCTTCTCCTTTTTATGCATATGTCTTTGTTTCTATCCTGGAAATCGAGGCACCGGATGGCTTGGCTTGGCCCTCTCCATGGTAGGTGCAGGTGACTCTATGTTCTCAGGCATCTCCTCTACAGGCTTAAGAGATGGAATATACCCGTTGATTTCGTCCTTATCTTTCAGCCATCGATCTTGTGACTCATTTTGTATAGCACTGACAGCCGTGATCTCCTCTACCGATGCTATAAATGTATTAAGCGTCAAATTGAGAGGATGGTCAGGACTCAAGAGACAAACTCGGCTTTCGTAGGGCATGTGTCCCTCCTTTTCACAAGATTCGCATTAGGAATAGCACTCTGAATATTGATCATATCCTTCCTGTTGGAACTTGGTATTTTCCATCCTCTCTTCCATAAGGTTTTGATGTGACAAATCAATATATTTCATGTTACTAACTTTATCTATGCAGATGTACAGCTACAACACAAATTCATTTACATCACGCATATGATCAAAGTACAAGGAGACTCTGCAAAAACAACCTTGCTACTCAAATTACGTGTGAAACACGTATCTACGGAATGATGTAATTTTTTACTTTTTAGATAGCTTCAGGGCCTTGATTATATCTTATCATATATCCCTAAAGCTCAAATCTACATCATCTCCTAACTCATTTCGATCCTAAGTCAAAATTCGTATTTTTAAGTATTAGCCTACTAGGATTTTTCCTAGCCTACCAAAACAGTTATATTTTGACTTGATACTTTCAGACAATGATCTATCCGTTGTCTATTTCACGTCACCAAAATTTTGTGACCGTTTGTTACCGTTTCAAAATTGGCAGGCTACGAAATTTCGTAGCATGCCAAAATGCTTTTGGGACTGAAACATTCCAGAACAGTTTTTGACCGTTCTCCAACGTTCCTCTCAGTTTCTGAACGTTGTGCAACGTCTCTTTTAGAGCCGTTCACAACCGTTTCTAAAACCTATAAAAGGAGGGGTTCTCCTTCTCATTTTCCACACACTTTCCTCTTCTTTATTCTGATTTTGTTGAAAGCAAGTCCTTAATCTTCTTAAGTAATTCTACCATTAGTTGTTCTTTTCTTATTTGTAAGAAGAAATCATTAGATTTCTCTCTTCATTTAAGAACGGAAGAACTTGGATTTTCAACATCACTTTTGGAAGTTGTTTGTGTTCATAATTGCAAGAAGATATCAATTGATCTCTCTCTTCTTTTATGAACCAGAGAACTTCAAGTGTTGCGCTTCATTACATATTTTTTACATCTTGAAGTTCATCTTCTAAACACCATCCTTGAATTCATTCTCTGAAATTTATAACAAGGCTATAGGTGTTTTTCTATTTCTTATTTAACAGGTTGGAATCTCTGTTTAGAGATTGTACAAAGTTTGGGACACGGGGAGTGTCGCCATTTTTGTAAGTTCGTGCTTGCGGGGCAAGTGATTATAGTGGATTGAAAATCTCTACGGGGTAGAGGACTGGAGTAGGATCACAAGGATTCGAACCAGGATAAATCTCTGTGTTTGCGATTGGTTTAATTTTCAGTACTTGTCATTTTATTTATGTGCCATCTTTGCAAATATTACTAACATTTTATTTGCGACAATTTTTTAATATACACTATTCACCCCCCCTCTAGTGTATTGATCCTTACAGGCTAAAATTACATTTGGTATCAGAGCAAGGTTAAGATGGCAGCAAGTTCCTCATACATGAACGCAGTTCCACACAACTACAATCAGCATCCTGAAGGGCACTCTCAAACTCGTCCTCCTCTATTTTATGGTTCAAATTACTCATATTGGAAAATACGAATGGAGATTCATCTCCAAAGTATGAATTATGAGATTTGGGACATCGTAGAGTCAGGATACGAAAAGCCAACAACTCATGTTGCTGATTGGACCACCAACGACAAAGTTGCAAAAACCAACAACTCAAAGGCCATGAATACTTTATTTTGTCCTATGGATAAACTTGAGTTTAATCGAGTATCTCAGGCCAAAAGTGCTCAGGAAATTTGGCATATACTTGAGGTAACTCATGAAGGAACCAGTAAAGTGAAGGAAACCAAGATTTCCGTTTTGGTTCACAAATTCGAGTTGTTCAAGATGAAGGACCAAGAGACAATTGGAGAAATGAACACCAGGTTTACTAATATTATAAATTCTTTAAATGCTCTTGGAAAAACTTACACTTCTCTTGAACAGGTTCGCAAAATTCTTAAAGCTTTAACTCCCGTATGGCGTCCAAAGATCACCGCTATTGAGGAAGCCAATGATCTTTCCACATTAACTATGGAAGATCTTATTGGTAACTTAATGGCCCATGAAGTTACACTACAAGATGAGAAAGAAGAATCAGATCAGAAAAAGAAAGTACTTGCCTTCACGCAACATCAGATAATGAAGATTCAGATGATGATATGGCATTTTTTGCCAAAAACTTCAGAAAATTCTTTCAAAAAGGTAAGTATAATAATTTTAAATGTAAGAATACTGATTCTTCTCTTTGCTTTAATTGCAATAAGCCAGGACATATGAAGAAAGACTGTCCACTTCTCAAAACAAAGTTCAAAACTTCCAACAATGATCAATCCAGAAGAGAAAGAAGGTTTGACAAAATGAAAAAGGCATTTGCAGCAACATGGGATGAATCTTCAGATGATGAAGATGATGATCTAAATGAAAATGCCAACATGTGCTTTATGGCACAAGATGATGAAGATGATGTAAGTTCTTTTAATAACGAAGAATTACTTGATGCTTTAAAAGATCTCTATTCTCGTTTCAAAAAATTGAATAATCAACATAAATCATTGAAACAGAATAATGATGATCTCCTTTCTAAATATCAAGAATTATCATCTTCTAAAAACATTGAAAATACTTCTTCTCAAGTTTTGGATCTTAGTAAAGAGAATGATATTCTCAAAACTAAGAATTTAGAATTACATACACAAATATCCGAAATGGATAAAAATATTTCATCACTAAAGATGAAATACGACGAGATGTCATCCAATGTTAATAAATTTAACAAAGGAAAGACTAATCTCGATGATTTGCTTAAAATTCAATATCCAGCAAATCATAGACAAGGACTGGGATATTCCAAAAAGGATATACCCAAGACTTATAACACTTCGTCCTCTTGTGGTAAAACAACTTTTGTTAAACCACAAAAGAAGAATCATGCATTTATTTACACGAAGAAAGTAAGCATTCCTACTTCTTCTTCACAAAGAAATGTTACTAACATTTCAAGAACATTTCCTAGGAAACCTACTACAATTAGTATATGGGTTCCTAAGAATTCATGTTTAAAAGTTAGAAATAGTTATATTTCTCATTATATGCATTCTATCGTTTATTCTAGTGATTACATTAGAAAGCCAAATTCCACTTGGGTTTGGCTTCCAAAAATCTAATCCCAAGGACCCTCAAAAAGGGGTACCAATGCTTAATGTTTTATCTTTCAGGTACCTAAAAAGGAAAGATGGATTTTGGAAAGTGGATGTTCAAAACATATGACAGGAAATGTCAAACTACTTTCAACCGTCAAGTACAAACAAGGAGGCACAGTTACCTTTGGTGATAACAACAAAGGCAAAATCATATGCACTGGAACAGTTGGTAATACAAATCAGCCTATCATCGAAAATGTTCTCCTGGTTGATGGTTTGAAACACAACTTACTTTCCATTAGTCAGTTATGCGATAAAAATTACAAAATAGTTTTTGAACAAAATGATTGCATCATTTATGATTCTGATATGTCATCTATTTTATTTCGTGGTAAGCGTAAGAATAATATTTATATCTTATGCATGTCTATTTCCACTAATAATCATTGTTTAATGATTACATTAGATGATACACTTTTATGGCATAAACGTTTTGGACACACAAATTTCAAAAATCTAGCACGTATTTCAAAACACAAGTTAGTTAATGGAATGCCAAATATTTCTTTCAAACACAAACATTTTTGTGATGCTTGTCAACAAGGAAAAATGCACAAATCTTCTTTTAAATCAAAAGACGTTATCTCAACAAAGAGACCATTAGAACTCCTACATTTAGATTTGTTTGGTCCTTCAAGAATTGCTTCTTTGAATAGAAGTAGATATGCATTTGTCATTGTTGATGATTATTCTAGATACACTTGGGTTATATTCTTACAAAACAAGAATGATGCTTTTGAAGAATTTTCCATATTTTGTAAAAAGATACAAAAGATCAAATCCTCTAACATTATCACTATTCGTTGTGATCATGGGGGAGAATTTGAAAATGAATCTTTTACCAAGTTTTGTAATGAAAATGGCATTACACACAATTTTTCTTTTCCTCGTGCTCCTCCTCAGAATGGCGTAGTAGAAAGGAAAAATAGAACTTTAAAAGAATGTGCAAGAACAATGCTTTGTGATAGTAATCTTCCTAAGTATTTTTGGGCAGAAGCTGTTGCAACTGCTTGTTACATTATGAATAAAGTTCTTATAAGGCCATTACTTAATAAAACCTGTTTTGAATTATTTTTTAATCGTATTCCTCGTGTATCATATTTTAAAGTGTTTGGATGTAAATGTTTCATTCTTAATACTAAAGATGCACTCGACAAATTTGATTCTAAATCTGATGAAGGTATTTTTGTTGGATACTCAACACGTAGTAAAGCCTACAGAGTATACAACAAAAGAACTTCAACAGTTGAAGAATCACTTCATGTCACATTTGATGAGAATCCTTCATCTAATTCTCCCATCATTGATGATGAAGAGAATATATTACCTCTTTCTAATTCTCTAGATAATATGAAACTTGATGAAATTGATGCTATTAAACATTCTGTTGAGTCTATTTCAGATAATACAGATCTTCCTAAGGCATTTGTACAAGTTCCAAATCATCCATCAGAGTTAATCATTGGAGATATTACAGATGGAGTAAGAACTCGTCGCCAAATGGAGTTAAATCATTAGATTTCTCTCTTCATTTAAGAACGGAAGAATTTGGATTTTCAACATCACTTTTGGAAGTTGTTTGTGTTCATAATTGCAAGAAGATATCAATTGATCTCTCTCTTCTTTTATGAACCAGAGAACTTCAAGTGTTGCGCTTCATTACATATTTTTTACATCTTGAAGTTCATCTTCTAAACACCATCCTTGAATTCATTCTCTGAAATTTATAACAAGGCTATAGGTGTTTTTCTATTTCTTATTTAACAGGTTGGAATCTCTGTTTAGAGATTGTACAAAGTTTGAGACACGGGGAGTGTCGCCATTTTTGTAAGTTCGTGCTTGCGGGGCAAGTGATTATAGTGGATTGAAAATCTCTACGGGGTAGAGGACTGGAGTAGGATCACAAGGATCCGAACCAGGATAAATCTCTGTGTTTGCGATTGGTTTAATTTTCGGCACTTGTCATTTTATTTCTGTGCCATCTTTGCAAATATTACTAACATTTTATTTGCGACAATTTTTTAATATACACTATTCACCCCCCCCCTCTAGTGTATTGATCCTTACAGGCTAAAATTACACTTCCATCTGATAGTATGGGTCCTGTGAATAATATTCACATTCTTCCATTGGAGCCTCATACTGTGCCGAATAATCATTGCCTGAATAGTGCCAAGATTGATCCATGGTACCTGAATAATAAAAAACAAACAACCTGGAAAAGATATCAATGGTACAAGAAGATAGAGATAATGATAAAGCATGTGGTGGGAAAAATCTATCTCTGGTTTTTTAATTTTTTTTAATTTTTTTTATGCAATCTAATCAACCTAATTGTGGTAAATAGATAATATGACGAAACACCTCCCCGGCAACGGTGCCATAAACTTGATCGGCCCGGAACTAATTTCGAAACGATGTTGTTTACCGGAAGCACACGGTATAGTGGCAATCGGGTATCGAACACGGGGAAGCGATGCTATACTACCTACCTACTCCTAGGTTAAGCTAGACTTGCAGGTTTAATGGTGGAAGTGGGGTATGGAGGGTCGTAATGGTGATGGATGCGAAGTTGTGTCACTCAATGTCGCAAGCAAGGGGTTCCACACAAAGAAAGAAAGAAATAAAATATAAAAGACTAGGGCTTTAGGACTCGCCACTAGGATCGTCGGATATCGACGCTAGGCTAGAATTCTTACGTTGCATTGGATTTATGGGGATGGTCTCTAATTGACGCAATGATGGTAGCCGTCAATGTAGTGATATAGTTTGTCGGTGGATCCCCTCAAGGCACGAGCCGGGCATGGCCACGAGCCTTGGTTGAATCCACTAACTCCCTAATTAAATCTGTAGGATACTCCTTAAGCTAATCGATTCCACCGACCGTGGGCACGATCTCAGTACGAGTTATCCTAGGGATTTTACTGGATCAACCAAAATATAACCCCTTTTATATCCAACGTATCACAAAAATCCTATCTTTGCATCTAGATCCTAAAATCCTAGGGCTAATTCATTAGCCCTAGAAAAGATTATTCAAGCATAGCAAATATTATGGAAACAATAGAGATCATTGCTAGCATCATATAAGAACAATAATAGAAACTAAAATAAAATTAAAGAGAAAAAATACTTAGCTTGATACAAGAGGAGGGGCCTATGGCGTAGCCTAACTCCCAAAGATCGTCTCCTAAAACTAGATAGATCTAACTAAAAAACTCTCAAAAAGTTCCCCCTCAAATGAAGGCTACCAAACAATATATATCTCCGTCTAAACCCTAGCAAAACCCAAAAAAAACCCTCTCAAAATTCGGCCCAAATCTGTTTCTGGCTGCAACTTATTGGTGGACCCCAGCAGCACTCGGATCGAGTAGGAACAACACTCGGTCGAGTGCAGATTTTTGCACTGCAGCACCATCTTGCAGAAATTCCACAGAGCTCATCCGACCTCCAATTGGCACGTTCTTGGTGGCGTTGGAACCGTATTGAAGTCTACTATCTGGGAAAATATCAAAAAAATACTTAAAAACCCCAGGTGATAGAAGATTTGAAAAGAGTGCACGGCTGTCTGAAAATGATAGAAGATTTAAAAAGAGTGCACGGCTGTCTGAAAATCTGGGCTTTCGCCTTACTCGATCAAGTAGCCTTCGTGCTCGGTCGAGTCGCCCCATACTCGGTCGAGTCATCCCCCTACTCGGTCGAGTCATCCCCCTACTCGGTCGAGTCTGTCAGTGGATCAGGCTCCTTCAAAAGTGTCGCTCTGCCTACTCGGCCCAAGTAGGCCTTGCTTGGTCGAGTCGACTGCTTGCTCGGTCGAGCAGGATGTTGAACTGGATGGAGATTTGAAAAATAGAAATGACTCAACCGAGTCACCAGCTGCTCGGTTGAGTAGGACGTACATTCTCTTTTCTGCTGGGCTCGTGTATCAGCTCGATCGAGCAGCTTGTGCTCTCGGTCGAGTCACCTGGGATAGTAAAGCCGATTGCTTCCTGGCTTCTCCTTTCTCTTTCTCTTCCCCTAGTCTTCTTCTTTGGCACCTCAAGCATGTCATCATCAGTATTCTTGGTGCTCTTACGTCGCTGATCATCTTATTGACTCCAAATTGCTCTAATATCACTCCAAATCCCTGAAATGGACATAAACACTCCGAAAGTCATATTGTTCTAAATAATAGCGTAAAAGCATATGAAATATGTAAATGAGCAATCATTTTGATGTGTAATCATATAGATAAAATGTGGAATATAATGACACATCAAAAGTACCTTACATGTACTAAAGGACTTAACCACTCAATGACACCCTCTTACACACTAAGTACAATAGTACTCACTTTATGGTCAAACACTTTTAAATTTTGTTCATTCCCAAGACTCTAACCCATCAGTCCTTTCCTTTGACCGAAATTAATACTATTTTTAAATTTTTTTGTTTCGTTCTCTTCCCAAACCGCTTAGGAATAACACCCGACTAGTCGACTAATGCTGAATACTAGTCGACTAATCGATGTACACTTCCGAAGAACATCGGTTTTTGAACGTTGTTTTGCGCGATTTCTTGCTAAAATTCCCTCCCAAAAACGTGGAAGAAGTTTTCAAAACGTCTTAGGAGTTATTATGAAGTTTTTTAACTCGGTTTCTTGATTCAAAATTCTCAAATTATCTATTTAAACACCATGGGTCTTTCTTCTTCACCATGAGAAAACCCGAGGCACAATATTGCCAAAAATCATCTCTTTTCAGAGAAAGATCTCATAAGTTCTCTGTTGGAGCACTTCATCTCTCTTTAATGTTTTCATATTCAAATCCCCGTTCATCTTGTCGATCCACTCCAGTCAAAGATGCACGCCCCAAATATGACGCCATGGAATTCACTCCATTCTATCCCGAACAATCAATTGATTTTAGTGATCCTTCAATCCAAAACTTCAATCTCCACCATCTTCTTCATAATGTCTCTCTCTTGCACCTTTGGTGTGAAGATATTCCATATTATCCTTTCATTGTGAAACAATTTTACTCTAATATGGTTGTTTATCAAGAAGGCGAAAACATCTATTTTGACACAAAAATTCAAGGTGTAGATATGCATCTCACCTTTGGCACTCTTGCCGAATGTCTTGGCTTCCCTCGATCAAATGATCAACATCTCGGATTTCCCATGAACCATCAACCCACTCTTGACTTCCTTAGCCCAAATTTTCAACCTTCCGGTATGCTTGCTATGAACTTACATCCAACTCCTCGCATTCTCCTAAAGATCATAACTTACAATCTTCTTCCAACAACATCTTTACATTACATTGATGAAACTCGTCTCCGCGTTCTCTATGCCATCATGCATGACATAAAAGTTGATTGGTCAGTATCTCTCATGTTAGCCTTAGTAAAATCCGTTTCAAACAACAACTTTCTACCTTTCACAATCACTCGTATTCTTCAACATTTTGAAATTCCTCTTGCCGAGGAAGTGGCCATTTATAATCCACTATGCTTTGATCATTCCTTATTGATTTGCATGGAACTTCATCCACTTCCACATGTTAAAGAAGAGCAACCGATCACATCACCACCTCGTTGTCGCAAGATTACAATGACACATCATGTTCATTCTCAACCACTCGGTCCTCCCTACAAGAACAAATTGATCATCTTCAAGATAATATGAATATTGGTTTCGCGAGAGTCCAAGCATATTTAAGTGGTTTTGAGACTAGTCTTGCGCAAATTCGGCATGACATAAACATGGACTTTACCAATATACAAGGTACACGAGCCCAGATTTTGAGTCTCTTAGAACAATGGTCTCCTTACTCTCCCTCCACATCACACCGTGCTCCTAGGCCTCCTCTACCGTATTAGGATCCGGATGCTTCAGTTTCTGGTCGACTAGGAAGATCAGCTGGTCGACTAGTAGTATTTGTTGTTTGTTTTGTTTTGGTTGTCAGAATGTTAGCTTTATGTTGTTGTATGTTTGCTTTAGTTTGTATCTTTCCCTATGGTATGTAAGCACTTTATTATGTACTGTTTTATACTCTATTAATGCATTTAAATTTGTCTCCAAAAATGTCTCCTCTGTTTTTCTGTTGTCTGAATTTTTCTGCAGTTATTCGACCAACCGATCATATTAGTCGACCAATATACTAATTTGAGAGATTTTCCCCATTTTTGATAATTTCCAAGGTGGAGAATTAGTATGCTAATATTCAGGTGGGAGATATGTCTATGCTACATATCTTAAGATAAGCAATAACATATCTTAGAACTAACATTTTTTTAGCAATACCATCATTTTATAATATTATATATGTTTGTTAAAATCATCAAAAAGGGGGAGAATGATGGAAACTTACAACTCCTCATATGGTTTTGATGATACAAACATATTATCTTTGTGCTAACGTTATCTATGCAGATGTTATAGTACAAATCAACTAAGACAATCATCAAGTATACAAGTTGCAAGAAGCATCCATTACAAGACGAAGCTTATCGATGATATTTTGTATCTTGTAAATGAGATGTAATCTTTATTTTTTCTCTTACATTTACTTAGAATGTAAAAGCCTTGATGATAATCTATCTTAGCCGTCTAGGATCCGTCTTCAAAAAATCGCGTCAAAAATTCTATTAGTCGACCAACCCCTAATGCTAGTCGACTAATTTTAATATTAAAATATTTCTGTCCTAAAACATCGTCAGACTCATTTTAAAGTCCCTAGGATCATTTTCTCATAAAATTCTAAACTTTCATATTTCTAGTCGACTAACAGATTTTGTTAGTCTACCAGTCTATTATCAAAACAGTTATTTTAAATGATTTATCATTAAAATAATATATTTTATTTCTGGAAGTAAGAACTGCCATAAACGACTACTTTTTGTCAGTTTATATCCGTTTACAGAAGTTACTTTCCGTTTTTGGAAGTTATTTTCTGAAAGGACACCTTAACGGCTAGAATCCTAGTCAGCAGTTCTAATTAGCTGACCAGTCTCATCTATTAGTCGACTAATGTGAAAAACTTCCCAGAGTTTTTTGAAAATTTAGGTAGTTGTTCAACGTTCAAAAACTACCTTTTTGGACTATAAATAGACCCCCAGACCCTTTCCTAAAATCACACGAAAATCACTTTCTTTCTCTTTTCTTAAGTTTACTTTCTCTCTCTAGAAAGTAAGTGATTTTCAGATTTTCTTAGAGGAACCTCTGCAGAAATTTTTCTTCCATAGAAAGTCCAATCTTCAAGTTTGTTCTACTATAAGTTCCATCCAGAACCTTGGATATTCAATCACCTTCCTTTTGCAATAATTCCATCAATTATCAAGGCTATAGCTGATATTGTTTCATTCTCTTACTTTACTTTATTTGGTGAATCTCTTGTTGAAGAGATTGTACAAGTTTGCAACACGGGAAGTGTTGGCATCTTTGTATGTTGATTACTTGCAGGAGCAAGTGTTTTAGTGGATTCAAATCTCTACGATGTAGAGGACTGGACATAGGATCACAAGGATCCGAACCAGGATAAAAATCTCTGTGTTTGCGTTTGGAAAACTCTGGATTGTGTTATTTTATTTCTGTACTCTTATTACAATTTTATATTAACTTTTAATTTTGCAATATCGTCGTGATTTATACTATTTACCCCTGTTGGCCTAGTTAGCCAACTAACTAGGTCGTGCGATATAATTTTGATGATGACAAAAAAGCTGTGTGACTAACATTTTCCATTAAGTGATTTCAGGGAGCAAAATGCAAACTAAATTTCGTTTGCAAGAGAGAGAGTGTATGCGTACATTGGTGCAAGAAGGATATTCAAATGATTCTATATTATCTATATTCAGATTCAAATGAAGACTTGAATTGGTCAAATAACTGATTGGATATTAAAGGGATTTTCTACTTGAATTCAAACTCTATGTTCTCATCCAAAACACAATGCACTTGGTCTCCTATTCAATCTCCTATTCAGTCTCATCCAAAAACACTCTCTAAAAACACAATCCCCTTATCACGCAACAAATCTCTTTGAAGTGCCGCATGATCAGTTCATGCAACACACACAACAAATCCTTTGAATTACATACTCTGCCGTATCTTTCAAATATATTAGCAATCAAAATGTGTGGGCAGTGCTTTCAAATACAAAAGCAAGTGGAACGCACCAAAAAAAATGAGTGCTGCCATTTTCTCTTAATAATCAAATTTTTGTGTGCCTCCTATAAAAAAACACGCACAGAGCTATTATATTTAGTGGCCTTGTGTTCTCTTCTCTGTGCGGCTTCTGTCAAAGGTTACGCAGGAAAGTCCAATGAGCAAATTGGTTTTGTGCGGCTGGCATACACAAAAAAAGGATGAATACACATTTTTTTGATCTCATCCATTATCAATCACACATTTTGTCAGCCAACCGAAAATTTTGAAGCAAGGTGCAACACAATTTTTTGAATTACAAAAAATCTATCCTCCTGAAATAATTGGTGGATGCTGCTTCAATTCCTTTTGGAAAAGGTATTTTTAAAAGGGACAGAAGGCTGTCAAATTGAGGAGGCTTGCGAAACATAAACAGCTCCTTGCGAAACATTGAAGACAACAATATTCGTCCATCTTCCAGAGCTCCTTCTCGGTAGAGATTAGTGATCTTACGGCAGAGACTTATGATCGGAAGCAACATCCTCCAGTGACTTGTGACCGTAGGCGACATCCTCCAGTGACTGGTTGCCGTAGATCTCATTCTCCAAAATTCGGATCGTGCAAGGGCAGATTTCAAGTGCAGATTTCAGATTCGCGCATCCGACTTCGTACGCTCATATCTTCCAATCCAGACATCGGATCAGTGAACCGTTCACGCCCACGCGATCACGATCTCACAAAATTTATCACGGTGATATCTCTCTAATTTTTCACCACGGTATTAAAGCTATTTGAATCTGTTTTAGTAGTGAGATTGTATTGTGAATATCTTTACTCTGAAACTATCCATGCCCTTTAACTCTTGAACTTTATATGTGTACGGTGAGATCACTACCCGTAAGTGTGATCAGATTTATTGAGTGAAATCCTCATAGGTTTTGGGGTCGGAGTTTTGGCGGGGAGCCACTCCGTTAAAAAAATATCTGTGTCTGATTATCTCTGTGATTGTGATTGTTTTTAAAATTTGTGCCACACACCCTATTCCCCCCCCCTCTAGGGTGTTTTTCAATTGGTATCAGAGCGGGATTCTTTTTAGACTCAAAGTCTAGTGGAATTTCGATCCTATGGCACAAATTCCGCACACATACTCATATGACACGCATAATCAAAGAGAAGGTCAGTCGTATCTCAGAACTCCTCTATTTGATGGTACGGACTATAATTACTGGAAACAACGCATGTCCATACATATCAAGGGTATCGATATGTCATTATGAAAAATAATCAGTGAAGGATTTACACTATTTGATAAACCCACTCCTGAGCAGCAAAAAGAAAATGATCGGTTACAAAATCTAAACTTTAAGGCCATGAGCATCTTGTATTGTGGTCTTAGTAAAACTGAATTTAACCTTATTAGTTCTTGTTCTACTGCTAAGGATATTTGGACGAGACTTGAAGTTACTCATGAGGGAACCAGTGAAGTTAAGAAAACTCGTATTAGAATGTTATTACAGAAATACGAAAATTTTGCTATGATGCCTAATGAGTCTATTGATGCTATGTTTTCTCGTTTTGCAGATATCGTTAATCCATTGAAATCCTTAGGCAAGGACATCCCAGAGGAAGATCTGGTTGGAAAGATTTTATACTCTTTAGCTGGCGATTGGATTCAAAAGAGGACGACGATCGAAGAAGCACATGACTTGGCGGATATCAGTTTCGAGAAGCGAATGGGAAAATTAATGGCTTATGAGGTTCAATTGAAGATGTCTAATGATAGCACACCAAAGATGGAAGAGAAATCTAAGAAGGAGGAAACAAAGGAAAAGAATTTAGCCTTTCAAGTCTCCAAAATGCTTCAGGAGGAGATGAATGAATCAGACGATGAAAGCATGGATCTTGTTACAAGGAAATTTGTGAAATTCATGAAAAACAACAAAAGAAGGACGGGAAGCATTTGGGGAACCGAGAAAAACGAAGAAAATGATGGAGAAAGTTCTGCACCTCGGTGTTTCAGATGCAACAAGAGAGGACACATGAAAGCAGAATGTCCACTTCTAAAAGGAAAAGGAAAGGAAAAGACTGGTGATGAAGAAAAGAGGACATCAAAGCGAGGAATGGTGGCTACTTGGGGACAAAGTGACGCAGAGGAGCTCTCCTCAGATGATGACTGGAACGACAACACTGGAACTTGCTTTATGGCTGGAAAAGAAAAGGTAAAAATTGGCTCTCTTGTTCAAAGCTTTGATGATGAAATGAATAGTAGTGATGATATGTTTTCTAGCATGGAGGAAGCTTATGAATATCTTGTAGAACTCCTTCAAGAAATGGGACCTGAATTCTTTAAACTAAAAAAAGTTCGTGATTCATTAAAAGAGGAACTAGGGAGCATGACAAGAGAGAAAGATGAGCTATTTGTTAAGTGGAAAGAACAAAAGGAAATAATATACAATTTTGATGAAACCCAATTAGAAACAAAAACCTTAGAGCTAGAAAATACTAATAAAAAATGGCTATGTTAGAGCTTGACAACGTTAATTTAGCCAAAGAATTAAAGGAGAAAATTAGCATTCTTGGCTCTAAAGATTCTGAAATAAAATTGTTGAACCTAAAAGTGGCTAGCTATGAAGAAAAATTGGAAGAGTTTGAAAAAAGAAAAATCTAATTTAATAAAAGGAAAACACATAGCCATCGATTTAGAAACTAGCAAAAAAGAAAAAAGATATAAGACTAAGATTAGTGAACTTGAGAATGAAAATCAGAATCTTAGCTTGACATTAAAGAAATTCACAAATAGCCAAGAAAGCTTTAATAAGATGATAAATGGGCTTAATGAACAATCTAGTAAACATGGTCTTGGCTTTTAGAAAAAAATAACCTAAGAAAAAAACTAGGAAGATTATTGAAAAGAATTTTGCAAGAGACATGAGCTTTCACCACTGCATGCACAAAAATCACATGTCATCTACTAATAAGCATTTCAATGTTACATGTTTTTATTGCAACAAAAGTGGGCATGTTATGAATGATTGCTTGGCCAAATATTATCCTGAATATTTTATATGGGTTCCAAAAAATCGTACTAACAATTGTGGATCCAAAATTTGGTTACCAAAGAGTGCATCTTCTTTTGCAGGTGCATCTTCAAGTGGAAAATGACAGCATTTGGTACCTTGATAGCGGTTGCTCAAACCATATGACGAGCAATGAATCCCTCTTCACGATGCTATCAAGGAAAGATGGATGCATGGTTATTCTTGGAGATGAAAAGAATTGCAAAATCTTGGGTAAAGGTAACATTGAATCTTCAGATATTGTAGGTGGCTTGGATGGACTGGAGATAAACACTAGCAATTCCAATGAGCAAGAGAACAACAATGATGGTGTACCAAAAGAAGCAGAAGCTACTACGTCATCACAAGATCTCCCTAAGGATTGGCGCTTCAAGAAGGATCATCCAAAGAACCAAATCCTTGGAGACACGACGGAAGGTATACACACTAGAAGTAGCTTTAATTTGATGGCCCTTAAACCAAAAACAATTTTGCTTCATTCGAAGGGAGTTGGGGATTATGTCACTAATTGAGCATTAGTACGCATATCCATGCACATACACATGCTTAAACATTGTATCTAAGCTACACTCATTGCACACTATTTCATCTTTACATGGGTTTGGCCATCCTTTATATGTGCATGCGTGATCGTCATTACTATTATTGATTTTGGTTAAGAATTTGATATGAACCTTGTTAGACATCTTAGAAACATTAAAATGTTTTTGATGATGATGTACCATATTATTGTAAAATCCCCATGCTTGAATTATTAATGAAAAAGTGAAACTCGTAAGCATGCCAAATTGTACGAATCCAATAGATTGATTGAGTCTTATAAATTATGGAGACAATTGGATGTGCTTAGATTATAAAGTTTCTGAATTTATATTTTATCCTTACAATTGTGTGTGCTTAAGTCTCTATGGAAAATTATTTAGTAGGAGCCGAATATGTCGATGCCTTCATGCGTCACTATTCTGAGACACCAACATTGTAATATAAAAAAAATTGCAATGAGCATTTATAAAACAAAAAGAAAGTAAGAAAAAGAAAAATGGAATAGCAAAACATCTTCAAATATACTACATTTGATACCGGCGGATAGTAACCGGATTTCGGGGGTTTGTTGAGCAATGCGTATGAAATATGGTAGATGAAGTAACCACTTAGCGCACCTCAATTCCAAAGGACCCGAAATTTAACACCATGGTATCCCTTGATTGGTGTCTCCCTACACATTACTTATTGATTATTCCATAGAAACGAAGGCCCACAAAATGTATTAGATAATCTTATATTTTCATCTCTTAAGTTTCTAAGCACCCTTCATATTGTCAAAGTGTTTCATAATACAACATCTTTTTGTTATATTTCTTACAACGACCGTATGCTTTCAATGCTCATGACATCTGTTATACTTTAAGTTCGTGGGGAAAACACATTAATATGAACATCGTCATCAATTGCTTGTTTCTTCGATATGCTAAACTTGTTTCATGTCTCATTCTTAACCTCTTCAATATATTTTTGTGATCTTTTCGATTAATGGCAAAAGGGGGAGAGTAGAAAAATAGTGGAAAAATAATGCACAAGGGGGAAACACAAGGGGAGAGATGCACATTTTAAGGGGGAGCTTGTCATAACTTTTCATGGGAGCACATCGATAGGGGGAGCATTGTATGATGTTTATAAGCATGTGCACTATATGACTTGCTCTTTAATATCATTTCTCAAATTTTCCAGATTTGTTTGCCATCATAAAAAAGGGGGAGATTGTTGGCCTAATTAGCCAAATAACTAGGTCTTGCGATATAATTTTGATGATGACAAAAAAGCTGTGTGGCTAACATTTTCCATTAAGTGATTTCAGGGAGTAAAATGCAAACTAAATTTCGTTTGCAAGAGAGAGTGTGTATGCGTACATTGGTGCAAGAAGGATATTCAAATGATTTTATATTATCTATATTCAGATTCAAATGAAGACTTGAATTGGTCAAATAACTGATTGGATATTGAAGGGATTTTCTACTTGAATTCAAACTCCATGTTCTCATCCAAAACACAATGCACTTGGTCTCCTATTCAATCTCCTATTCAGTCTCATCCAAAAACACTCTCTAAAAACACAATCCCATTATCACGCAACAAATCTCTTTGAAGTGCCACATGATCAGTTCATGCAACACACACAACAAATCCTTTGAATTACATACTCTGCCGTATCTTTCAAATATATTAGCAATCAAAATGTGTGGGCAGTGCTTTCAAATACAAAAGCAAGTGGAACGCACCAAAAAAAATAAGTGCTGCCATTTTCTCTTAATAATCAAATTTTTGTGTGCCTCCCATAAAAAAAACACACACAGAGCTATTATATTTAGTGGCCTTGTGTTCTCTTCTCTGTGCGGCTTCTGTCAAAGGTTATGCAGGAAAGTCCAATGAGAAAATTGGTTTTATGCGGCTGGCATACACAAAAAAGGAGGAATACACATTTTTTTGATCTCATCCATTATCAATCACACATTTTGTCAGCCAACCGAAAATTTTGAAGCAAGGCGCAACACAATTTTTTGAATTACAAAAAATCTATCCTCCTGAAATAATTGGTGGCTGCTGCTTCAATTCCTTTTGGAAAAGGTGTTTTTAAAAGGGACATAAGGCTGTCAAATTGAGGAGGCTTGTGAAACATAAACAGCTCCTTGCGAAACATTGAAGACAACAATATTCGTCCATCTTCCAGAGCTCCTTCTCGGTAAAGATTATTGATCTCACGGCAGAGCAGCGACTTGTGACCGTAGGCGACATCCTCCAGTGACTGGTTGCCGTAGATCTCATTCTCCAAAATTCGGATCGTGCAAGGGCAGATTTCAAGTGCAGATTTCAGATTCGCGCATCCGACTTCGTACGCTCATATCTTCCAATCCAGACATCGGATCAGCGAACCGTTCACGCCCACGCAATCACGATCTCACAAAATTTATCATGGTGATATCTCTCTAATTTTTCACCGTGGTATTAAAGCTATTTGAATCTGTTTTAGTAGTGAGATTGTATTGTGAATAGCTTTACTCTGAAGCTATCTATGCCCTTTAACTCTTGAACTTTATATGTGTACGGTGAGATCACTACCCGTAAGTGTGATCAGTTTTATTGAGTGAAATCCTCATTGGTTTTGGGGTCGGAGTTTTGGCGGGGAGCCACTCCGTAAAAAAAATATCTGTGTCTGATTATCTCTGTGATTGTGATTGTTTTTAAAATTTGTGCCACACACCCTATTCACCCCCCCTCTAGGGTGTTTTTCAACCCCCACTCTAGTGTATTTGGTGTGTCAGGAAATCCAACAATTTAAGTTTTCGTTTAATTGCTAAATTGAGTCGGAAGTTGTGAACTTTCGTGAGATCATTGTACGAACTATTGAAACACCATGGAACCATTGTACGTATCTAATATGATTTAAATAAACTGATTTGACTGATTGGAAGATGGAACTTCAACAAAAATGAATGGAAGATGGAACTTTAATATTATGGAACATGGAACTTCATAAATAAATAGATAGTACACGTCCTTTTTGACCCGACACTTGACTTGACCGTGGGATTGGGGTAGCCTATGATCACAAGTGTTTAAGAGTGGCTGGATGCACCCATACTAAATTACCTCCAACACATTACGGAGGTTAGATCTTTGACCGTCACCATATAGGATGGTGGCTACCGCCTAGGATTTGCTCCTGTCGCAGTGCGCATGTTGGTTATCTCTTGTACTCTTGGACATGGACTTATCACTAGAATAGACTGGTTATTAAATATTGTTCTAACCTATTTTTCTACAGGTTGCTACAGTTTGGTTATCAAATGCTAAATTGTCACAGGTTGCTGATCGTATTGTAAATTGTTATTATATGATTAAATTGCTGCCGGTTGCAAATTGCTGGGAATGCTTAACTGCCATAACTCTTTCCTATTAAACTTATTACTTGTCTTTTCAGCTTTGTTTAATTTAAATGCCTAACGTTTTGGTTTTGACATTATCTTGCCGAGTAAACCTCGCTGACGGACATTTTACTTTGTTGTTTTACGAAATGTTCATCAGGTATCGATAGTGAGTTCGCTGAAGACATTGCTGTAGGGGTCGAGCCAGTGCTCGATGATTACGTGGAGTACCTAACCGTGGAAGACTAGACGTTTACCTTTGCAACCGCACTTTTAAATATTTGAAATAAATGTAATTTGTGTACTTTGTTTGTAATGGCCAACTACGCCCAAGGTATATCTCAAATTATTGTACGCTTGATATGTAATAATGTTGGTTGAGCTGTTTCTTAAATTTGCATGCAAGGACCTACAATTTCTACACAGACGCTTAGTATGTTTAAGCCAAGGAGGAAGAAAAGACTTTAAAAAGAAAAAAAGTACTTCTCCTTGTTTTAAGCACACCGTAGACCCGCTCGTGTCCTCGCTCCCAATAGAATGGGAAGCGGGGCGTGACAGGTTTTAGTGATGGCCCATGCAAGTCATACTTTTGCAAATACTTTAAGATCGGTTTAAACGACATTAATATCTAAGTGTACAACTAGATTAGATTTTTACCTAACTTACATTGCGGTTTTTTTTTGAAGTATGGCAGGTCAACCATATAATCACGGCGTCACCAACAACGACATCTTGGGTATCGTAAAGGAAATACTGGAAATTCAACGACAAATTCTCCGTGAGGCTGTTGACAAACTCTATAAAGTATCCCAAGGGAAGAATTCTATGGAATCATCGGGAGACGCCCTCCGGCCAATGAAGACTACATTCAAGAGGCCCGCATCTTCAATCCACAACCGATCCCCGATGGTGTGCTTCCATTGCAACCGAAAGGGACATATCAAGAAGAACTGTCGCCTGCTGCTGAATCAATTATTGGTCTGTGGAGCATCTGAGCACTCTATCAAGAACTGCCCCCACCACATTAACAAGAAAGCGACTACGACAACAGGAGTTTCTGGATCAGCACAGCGTAAGCCACCCCTAGCTACACAACATCAAGTCTTTCATCAGGCCAAGCTAAACTAGGCCAGGTTTCAAGCATCCACCACATCAACTAGAGAAGCTGAGGCTGCAAAAAAAGTAATCACTGGTATATCTGAACCTTTTCCCTTTACGTCAATTTGATGCCCAACGCCTTTATTATCGTTGCTAGCCTACTTTATCATACTATAAGTTTTGTCTTCGTAGCGTACCCCCCTTCTTGATTTAGAAGTTTCCCATCGCTTCTTATCACAAAAGTCGCAACGATCCATTTCCATTGGTCATCATTATCTTCTTCGAACTTATGAACCATCAACTAGGAACTCGTGTTTCCTTTTTGCTGAAACTTAATCTAGAACCTTCCTTTGATAACCACTAGAGTGACCTACCATAAGATAGAACCGTCCATTCATTCCATAACCATCATCATTCTTGTAATGACCTTCCAATCGTCCTGAGATACTTCCTAGTCGTGTTTAGTTCACCAAAACTTTGGCTATACTCTTTTATAAGGAGGGTAGCATTCGAATTTTTCGATCATCCGAAGTTCGAGTTCGACAATGGAAGCAGATCGAAGGATGATCAGATGTTTTTTTCCGATGGTGCTAGAGAATTTGAGACGAGCCAAACCACGACGTGCAAGCGTAGGCAGTTACATCTTCCTCTCTTTTTATTGAGCTCGTATTTCTCTTCTACCCCCTACTTTCATCTGGTACCCGATTTTCCATGGGTTTGAATCCTTTTCCCGCCTACCATCTCCCCCTCTTTATTGCCTTTTGTCTGCATCCTCTCCTCGAGCCCCGGTCCCGCCTAACCTAACCTAACATACCCTACCCCTATCGACGACTTCGGCACCCCCTTTAAACCCCTCATCTCTCCCCATCACCAAATCGATCCCGTGGCTTCCTCGTCGCCGCAACGACAGCCACCACTTCGTCGCACCTCTTCCTTCGCGAGCCCAACCCCTCTCGTCTCAAGCTCCCCGGCCTTGCTTGAAGCTCCGCCACGCCAACCGACGTTGTTGAGCAGTCGTCGTCATCACGTGACGTGGATCGACAACCGTCGATGGCCCTCTGACGTTCTGTTTTAGGATTCTTTGGTTTAGCGACGACCCTCACCGCCACCCTTGCTATTGCCGTGTGGTTGAGATCTTGGGAAGTCGCTATTCTTAGGCTTCTTTTGTGCTCATTGCCCTGGATCTTTTCCCGTTTGGTGTCCTGCTTAGGCATCTTCACATGTCTGCTCCTTCGGGTTTGCCGAACTATATATTTTTGGCTTTTGGCTTATTTGGGATTGATGATGAGAGTCGTGGATATCGACAATTGGTGTTGGCAAGGAGTATCATTGTCAATGGGTATTGGCATGCTGTTAGCCTTAGGTGTTGAAGTTGGATGTCGATCTTGTGTTTGGATTTAGATAATGGTTTCGGTGTTGGATTGTTATTGGGTGTTATGGGAGTTAATACAAGGAGTGGCAGTGATGAGTATAGTGATAAGTATGGTCTTTAGTAGTTGGCGTTGTACTTATTTATTTGTGTTGTTTTGGACGATGACTTGTCTTTGGTACTTATGGGGGTTGATGTCATTTATGCTCGGCTGGTTAAGGTATAACATCACGAATGCATATGGATTAGTCATTACGTTTTGTATGCCATATTGATGACTTACTTGGCTAGGCCCCGTTAGTCCTCATTAGCCTATGTTGAAATTTTAAACGTCATGATCTTCTTTTTGATGTGGTTGAATAACTTGCAACTAGCTTATCACCTCAGGTTCTAAGTTCAAACAGATGTTATCATAATAACTATCATTTTCATGTAACGCCATTTTATCATTTTCAAACAGATACTATCAACTAATTAGGAAGCTATGTTGATGTTAATAGTATATATTTATTACTAATATCTCTTGTTTTCTTGATGATATGATATCACATTATATTTCATGCTATTAACAAATTATTTTCTAAATTGTAATCAATCATCAAGCATTCCATTTTATCATTTATTTACTTGAGCTTCTTAATAACAGTAATTGTCTGTTTCATAGAGTTTCGAGAAATTCCGAGGAAGGAATTATTTTAAGAAGGGTAGGATGTGACGACCTGTATCCATCAGTACGCGTATATTTGTATTCTATGTATTTTCTTAAATTAAAAGTATTTTATAATGGTTGGTCAGGAGTTTAATATCGAAATGGTTTTTAAATCATTTATTAAAAATGTTTTTAGTGTCAATATAGTTATAGCCTATTTCAGTGAGTACGAGTGCCATCTAAAACCCCTAAATAATTTATATAATTATTTAAACTTAATTATTACCGTTATATCCGTATCAATTATTTTTCTATATAAACGTCATCAAAACGATTTCAAACTTCTACCATGAGCTTCTATGATCATTTAGTGCTCTCCATTTTATTTTCATAATTTTCTGAAGCCAAATCGATATAGAACCCGCAAACCCGTGACCTAAACATTTTGGCCCAAAACTCGTATCTCCGTAGCTCAAAATTCGAAATAGACATCGTATTCGCGATCCTGGTGAAAATACGAACCCGTGGCTATGTTTTCGTAATTTTTCGGAGTCGTTTAACTTCAGGGGCAAAATTGTAATTTCATTACTAAATATTGCTAATTACATTCACCAATCACTTTTACCGTACCCTAATCACCATTACTAATTACCCTCACTCTTGTCGGCAGATGACACCAACCTCTATTAGTAGCAACCCATGTGGAACATACTAAACCCCTTTTTAGCTTAGTCAATCTCTTAACCTAACCTATTTAATACTTTCGACTAAGTATTTATGAGATTATTATTAAACTAATTATAATTATCTATTAAAACCCCTCCGCTAATCTCTCTCCCTCACAAATCACCCAGGCCCAAACCCAACTCCCCTCATCCGACTTCTCTCTCGACAGCCCGAACCTACGCCTCGCCGACGCCGCCGTCGCAAGGCCTCCTGCCGTCGCGGTCACCGCCATCGCTTGCCGCGAGCCCCGTCAACGAGCAGCTCCACAACCACACCCTCCGATCGAAGCTCCGGTGATCCCCCTCCGCGTTCACCGCAACCAACCACACCACGCTCCTCCCTCTTGACGCCCTATCCAAGCCCAGCTCCTCCGGCGTCCACGACCACTGCACGCCTCCGACGAAACACCCCCGCCGTCGACAGGTGACCCACAGTGCCCCAACACTGCTCCCCTCCCTCCTCTGCAACCTCTATCCGACGAGAGCTCCCACACGTCGACCACCCCTCGCCACTGTCCCACTACCGCCCGACGACCCCGACGACGCCAAGCATCCCCCTCTCCGACGACGACGCCCCCTCACGGTACCCCACATCCACAGCACCGCCTGGAGCTCCCTCCACAGCTACGCTTTTCACCACCACCTCGTCATTCTCCCCCGCTGCCGACGCCACCACCCGCCGTCGAAGCCGACCACGCACCGTCCACGTCCGCCTTCCGCCTTTGCCTTCGCCGTGCAGCCTACCAAACGAAGAACCCCCCCACTGCAAGTATTGCATGAGAGAGGGAGGGAGGAGAAACGGTGAAACATATTTAATACGTATATACGCACGTATTTACATATTTACGAATATTTATAAAATGATATTATTGGATTTAAATTCATAATTAAGTGTACATGCCTCAGAAAAATACGAGACCAGGCCCAGAAAATTAGAAACGACGAAACGGACTCATTGGCACTAGTTTCATTGCCAAAAGGCAAGTATATCTCCCACAGTGATTTTTCAAAGGCAAACTTAAATAAGCATAATTTGCTTTAAAATTCGTATCTTGAGATTTTCACGTACGCTGACATATGAGAAAAATATATGTTGTAGTACTAGTTAATACGATCATTTTGACCCCTTGTTGAAAGAATTTTGACGTACAGTTTGCTTTAAATAAATCTTTGATCATATGTCGTAAAAATGATTTCTTGATTTAAAATTAGTTTTTGGCTCTTTTAAATTGTTTAAAAATGCTTAATAATTATTTAACAATCTTGAAAACTACCTACTAGACTTAGAAAAATATTTTAGGCTAATTTAAACTCATTTTCTTAGTTAAAATCATTTCGTGCTCATTCTCTTATTATATTAAGTATTTTTATGTTTTCCTTTAATTGCTAAATTGAGTCGGAAGTCATGAACTTTCGTGAGATCATTGTACGAACTATTGAAACACCATGGAACCATTGTACACATCTAATATGATGTAAATAAACTGAATTGACTGACTGAAAGATGGAACTTCAATAAAAATGAATGGAAGATGAAACTTTAATATAATGGAAGATGGAACTTCAAAAATAAATAGATAGTACACGTCCATTTTGACCCGACACTTGACTTGACCGTGGGATTGGGGTAGTCTATGATCACAAGTGTTACAGATTAGCTGGATGAACCCATACTAAATTACCTCCAACATATTACGAAGGTTAGATCCTTGACCGTCGACATATAGGGACGGTGGGTATCGCCTCGGATTTGCTCCCGTCGCAGGGCGCATGTTGGTTATCTCTCATACTCTTGGACATGGACTTATCACCAGAATAGACTGGTTATTAAATATTGTTCTAACCTCTTTTTCTACAGGTTGCTACAGTTTGGTTATCAAATGCTAAATTATCACAAGTTGCTGATCGGATTTCAAATTGTTATTAAATGATTAAATTGCTGCAGGTTGCAAATTGCTGGGAATGCTTAACTGCAATAACTCTTTCCTATTAAACTCATTACTTGTCTTTTCATCTTTGTTTAATTTAAAATGGCTAACGTTTTGGTTTTGAGATTATCTTACCGAGTAAATCTCGCTGACGGACATTTCACTTTGTTATATTACGAAATGTCCGTCAGGTATCGATAGTGAATTCGCTAAAGAAATTGCTGCAGGAATCGAGCCAGTGCTCGGAGACTACGTGGAGTACATACCCGCGGAAGACTAGACGTTTACCCTCGCGATCGAACTTTTAAATATTTGAAATAAATGTAATTTGTGTACTTTATTTGTATTGGCCATGCTAGGCCCAAGATGTATCTAAATTATTGTACGCTGGATATGTAATAATGTTGTTTGAGCTGTTTCTTAACTTTGCATGCAAGGACATGCAATTTCTACATAGACGCTTAGTGTGTTTAAACCAAGGAGGAAGAAAAGATTTTAAAAAGAAAAAAGTACTTCTCCTTGTTTTAAGCACACCGCGGACCTGCTCGGGTCCTCGCTCCTGGTAGAATGGGAAGCGGGGCATGACAAAAAGATTTATATACTCCATGCAATAAAACTGCATAATAATGTAAACTTAATCTTTTACTAACCGCCAACGCACGATTCTTTGCCAACTTCTCGAGATCATTGTACTTTGGGTGGGACTTAGTTAGTGTATTCTCCACCAAAGACTCGATGCTCGGGTGGCCCTAAAATCAATAAGAAAAAATTTAGACACTCTTTCAGGAAAAACATATTTGTTACAAAAATTAATTACAACATTTTTATCTGACGTGCCAACTCATACCCAATCTGGCTGAAGCTCTTCAAGCTGCCATGATGCTCATAGCCTCGAGGCGCACTGCGGTTGGCAATGGCCGTGTCCGAAATTTTCTATATATTTTTACAGTATGTCAGAAAAAACATATATAGAATATGTGTTTAAAAATATGAACTATACCTGTCGAGCAGTAGACTCCCATAGGAAACCATAGCCAAAGAACTGCACCGGGTCAGCACGGTTGTCCAGGCGCCAGTACCGCTCCCAGTCCTCAGGGAACAGTTTCCAGTACTTCTTTTCAATTCCTTTCGCCATTGGAGACGTCTGTACTGAATCTTATCCATGCAGTAGCCCCAGGCATCAAGGTTGCGGTCCAGGACGTAATGTCGCTATGCCAGATAACAAACACATTAAAATAGTAATTACCTATTAAGAACCGTAAATTAAAAGGTTGATAACTTACGTTGATCTCCTGCCCAGTGCCAACAGGTGACCAAGGACTCGTGCCGCTGATCCTTCCACGTCAGGCAGAGGTTGAATAAGTCCGACCTTTTAGACTGTGCAGCAAAGAAATAATTAAAATTTACCAACCATGGGCCAATGGGAGCTTAGTGGATCCACTGTATAACAACCAGCTGCCGGTTTCCAGGTATCACGGTCGAAATTTTCGTCCGGCCTCGTCCTTCATTCGACGGAGGGTTTGTGCCTGCGAAAAACCAAACATACTTAATGAATGTATATAATTACAATAAATATAATTACATTATACGTACCCTGTCGTCTAAAGCACTCAGCTTTGGACTCCATCATCCTCGGTGCAGCTCTGGCTACCAACTGCGCATTCACAAGCCGATGCGTGTTTACCACGTCCGGCTGCCTCCTATTTGCATCTTTGTTCATACATGCCGTCAGTAAGGTGACCGGCGCCCCGTTTACGGTATGGGCGCGGTGTCGTTTTACCGCAAGTGCACGGTTAGTGTAGGGTGCGGGTTTATCGAACTCAGGGAGGTGGATGGCTTGAGTGGCTACTAGCCTCGCCTAGGTCGTGTGCTAGCTACGCGGATAATGTGGGTGAAGTGTAGAAATAAAAGAAAGAATTGAAAAAGACACGAAATGAATCCCCGCTAACACGGGCTAGAGCACTCATGACACTATCCAGGGTGAGACATTGCCCCCAAAAGGTGGTACCTAGCGTCCATGGCCCGATATTCCGGTCGGTGCCAAGCACGCTAGGCCTACCCGGTTCTGGATGGTGGGCATTCCCATGTCCATTAACACCTTCCGCAACCGGGAGCATTAAGGCCACAATGATATCTCCCAACACTTCGTCCAAGCCGCTCCCGCGCGCGAGGACTCGATGTCAACGCTGGGGGCGTGAGCTATGGCTAGGGAGTCAACCGCCAAGTTTATTCCCCCTTGGCCCGACGGTCAAAGGCGGTCTTTCTCCCGCCGATGACAATGAAACACCCCAGCGTAACCCTAATGGCCAAATAGGTCAAATGTGATTTCTAGCAATACATCAAAGCGGATCTTGACTGGACAAGCACCGGACCCCAACCCCCAACACATCTAGTGTGTTGTCGTACGAATTGGACCCAGATTGCTAGAAATCCCCATTGACACATTTCATCGAACACGTGCCATGCAACAAGTCTAATGTAAATTTCCAAGCATCAATCCTACCCTAACCCGTATTAGGGTTCATCGAAACTACTCAATGGTGAATAACATAAAAACCAACAACACAAAAGACATATAAACTTTCACCATCAAGCAAAATAAACACAATACAAACAATAGAGAAAAAGAGAGGAGAATACTTATCTTGAGTGAATCGTCAATCCAATACAAGACTTATTGAACAAAAGACCTAATCTAAAACTAACCTAGAACTCACAAGAGAAGGGGGGCAAAAAGCCCTAAAAACTCCAGGAGATCCCCCTCAAGTCGGCCAGCCTCGTGTATTTATACCCCCACTTCGAAACCCTAATGGTTCGGGTCCAAACCCGCAGGAAAAGCTCCACCCGATCAGTTGACAAGTCAACCGATCGGGTGATCTGTTACAAATAGTAAACAGAAAATGGCGGACTTTCACCCGGTCATATGAACCGGTTGGTTGAGTTCTTGGAGTGACCGGTTGGATCTCGGCGCCATCGGGTGAAGGGATCGGTTGGGTGCCCGTGCCTCAGCTCCTCATCATCAGCTAAAGATGAACCGATCGGGTGAGAGTCACCCGATCGGTTGGAATTTGGCTTGAAAAGACAGAGAATCAGCCTCGTTTGAACCGGCCTGTGAACCGGTCGGGTGACATTCACTTGAGCTCTGACTGAGACCGGGTGGTGCATGCGTGCATCACCCGATCGGTTGGAGATGACCACCCGACCGGGTGAGGGGCTGAAAGTTGTAATCTTCGTCGTTTGACCCCCTGGATCACGCGTGACTCCTCCCGTTGCTCCAGGGACTTGAGATATCGTCGTTAAACGTCCCCTACACGGGCAATCTCCTGCAAACATGGAGAAACAAAGAAAAGTGAAAGAAAACGAGAAAACACGAGAAAACGAATAAAAGACGGTGGAAAAATACGGAGAAACACGGAAGAAAACGTGCGCAAATATATGAAATATAAACGCACGTCAAAATCCCCCAAGCTGAACTCTTCCTCGTCCTCGAGGAAGACGAGTGAGAGTAGGAGCTCGGAGGGAGAAAATAGAGAGAAGGAGAGAAAAAGAGAATTCTATATCCTAGATCGCCCGTAAGGGCCAACAAAATCAAACACGCCACACGAAGAAAGCATACGACAAAACACAACACTAAACCAAGGAATGTGAGTCTAAACAAGTGTCGTGGGCCCACGCAGTGAAGCGCGAGTGAGTGTGGTCGTGTGCTAGCAGATGGTGTCACTATCTACGATGTGCAATAAAGCTCGATATACACAAATCCAGGAAACGACCCAAATACTGATTCGAATTTGAAATTGCGGTGATTATTAGCTCAAGCATGCATGAGAAGAGTATAAGAATAGAAGCGTATCATGCATCGGGGACTCCACAACTAGGGTTAAGGAAATCACACCACTATAGCCGAGATACTAGCTAAAAAGTTCCCACGCCAAGTGTTTTCGAATACGATGGGGGTTGAGATGATGTGGAGTAGAACACTCGGTGCAAATTCTCGCCTTCCCCTTATTCACGGCAAGTAGGAAAATATTCACACTGGAATTTTTTTTGGGTTTTGGGTATTTGTATTTTTTTTCTTTTCTTTTCATTTATCACCTTTTTGGGTTTTTCTTTTCTTATCTCCTTTTTTTGGATTTTTGGGAATTGGGATATTTACATGTGTACTCTCCCAAGTAGGAGAACGGTACACGACGAGGGGATTTGCACCAAGTAAAATAAAAATGAAATCGGAATCTAAAAACTTGGGCAAAGGAAACTATTCTCGCTAAATAGAGCATGGGCTAAAAGAAAAAGAAAAAAGAAAAACACGGAGAAAAACGAATCAAATAACGAAGAAAAAGAGACAAATGACGCACGAAGTGCGACTCTCCAAAGCTGAAACTTGCATTGTCCTCAATGCAATAGTAGTGAATACGAGAGGGCAATGAAAATGGGGGGGGGAGTTACGCACCGACACAAAAAATGAAAAAAACGAAAAAACACATGAGCGAAACTAAAAAATAAAGAAAAAGAAACACTCAAATAAAAGGTATAAAACACGACAAAAGAACACCTAGACACAGACACACAACAATGACACACGAAAACATGCACACAAATCGATTTCCCCCAAGCTGAACATGACAATGCCAGCAAAACGATATGATCAATGTGATGTAGAAATATGCAAGGGGAAGATCGGAAAAGAAAAGAAAGAAATCAAAATGCAGGAGAGACGGTGTGCTCATTCTCCTCGGAAGAGGATGTGGGGTGAAATGATAGAAGGGCACGACATGAAGGGTTATTAAGATGCAAAAGCAAATCCTAGATACGCTCCCCTCGCTAATGAGAGGAGACGAGATTATTCAAATCTAAACTAGAAAGCGGTAAATTTTTACACTACTGGATTAGGGTACACCTGAGCATAGGCGGATGCAAGATCTCAAGCTGAGCAGGAAGCTGCTCTTCCGGTTCTTTTTGTGGCTCCGCCAATGTTCCGGTGCCACGAACACCAACGAACTCAAGCAATGCTCCCACAAGCTTCTCTCGATGATGTCCACCTAAATCATTCGAAAGAAAAGGAGCATCAGTCCATGATGAAAAATTCTTCCCCGCAATAAATGTATCCCAAAGAGTATCATCAAAGTGAAATGTAAAGCGTGGAATAAGTTGACGACGACTCCCTGAGAATGTGGTGCTATGCCCTGGTGGTGACGCGATGATATCATGTCCACGTTTAGTGGCGAGCTCGTCAGGTGCTGACATGCCTTGACGTATCTCCATATAATGTGAATCTGGATCTAATGGAGCGTACGTCATGTCAGTAGTATTTGAATCTAAAAATATGTGGAATGTAATACGAGACTCAGAAATAGTGTCTAAAAGATCTCCCTGAGTGGGAGCAGTAAGCTCTGGGGGATGTGATGCTTCTGGTGGAGTTAAGTTGAGATGTGGAGGTAGTGGTAGAGGCAAGGGAGCATGAGGCTCAATAGAATGAGTCGCGAAGTTCACAGCTCCACGCTCTCCCTCCTCGTCGATATGGACATCCTCCACGGCCTCCTCGATGCCGTATGTCTCAAAAATTGTACCTGCATGGGGAAGGGGACTCATATTAAAATTTTCAAATTGTAAACCATAAGAGTTACCTTCCGCAGTGCAAGTCATCGATGAAGTATGAGACACGACTGCTTCACCCCCAAAAGTAGAAGTGGTCGGTGGAAATGGAATTGGTGAATCCACCTGGCTCTGCGTTATCATGGAATCCTCCATCAATAACTCAAGGATAGATTTCTGAGGTGGAGATGAGGGTGATGGTGTTGTCGGGCCTTGATTTACAAAGGAATTCACCACTAACAACTCAAGATCAGGCGCATGTGGTGGAAGTGGAAGTGGTGGAGTCATCTGGCCTTGGTTTAAAATATTGTTTTCTAATAACAATTGAAGGTCAAACATCGGTGGGGGAAGTGGTGATGGAAGTGGAGGTGATATCCAGTGCATCTGAGTTGCAATGGAGTTTTCCAAGAATAATTCAAGGCTCGATTTTGGTGGAGGATGGGGTGTGAAATTTTGGGGGTAATGATGGGAGGATTCTTGATGTAGGTCATGGGTATATGAGTGTGGGGTGTAGGGTTGGGCACTGAATTGGCAATGGATGGCCGTATGTCCCTGCATCCCACAAGCTTCGCAAACCGTCACGACCTGTGGATAATTCTCATATCCCCCCATCTGAGCACCGTATGGCATATAAGCATCAAAATTTCCGATGTACGATCCATCGAGCATCCACATAGCTCACCTGACAAACAAAAATTTTGGCTACGACAAGCGCGTCAGTGGTACAAAGAATAGCACAAATTTATAATGGTGGTAAGGAAAGAATCTGTTTATTGTATTTTTTATTTTTTTTTGTTTTTGCGTAGTCTAACAAACCCAAGCTAAGCTAATATCAAACCGAACGCCTCCCCGGCAACGGCGCCAAAAACTTGACCGGCGCCCCGTTTACGGTATGGGCGCGGTGTCTTTTTACCGCAAGTGCACGGTTAGTGTAGGGTGCGGATTTATCGAACTCGGTGAGGTGGATGGCTTGAGTGGCTACTAGCCTCGCCTAGGTCGTGTGCTAGCTACGTGGATAATGTGGGTGAAGTGTAGAAATAAAAGAAAGAATTGAAAAAGACACGAAATGAATCCCCGCTAACACGGGCTAGAGCACTCATGACACTTGGCATTTGACTTGATCCAGGGTGAGACATTGCCCCAAAAGGTGGTACCTAGCGTCCATGGCCCAATATTCCGGTCGGTGCCAAGCACGCTAGGCCTACCCGGTTCCGGACGGTGGGCATTCCCATGTCCATTAACACCTTCCGCAACTGGGAGCATTAAGGCCACAATGATATCTCCCAACACTTCGTCCAAGCCGCTCCCGCGCGCGAGGACTCGATGTCAACGCTGGGGGCGTGAGCTATGGCTAGGGAGTCAACCGCCAAGTTTATTCCCCCTTGGCCCGACGGTCAAAGGCGGTCTTTCTCCCGCCGATGACAATGAAACACCCCCGCATAACCCTAATGGCCAAATAGGTCAAATGTGATTTCTAGCAATACATCGAAGCGGATCTTGACTGGACAAGCACCGGACCCCAACCCCCAACACATCTAGTGTGTTGTCGTACGAATTGGACCCAGATTGCTAGAAATCCCCATTGACACATTTCATCGAACACGTGCCATGCAATCAAGTCTAATGTAAATTTCCAAGCATCAATCCTACCCTAACCCGTATTAGGGTTCATCGAAACTACTCAATGGTGAATAACATAAAAACCAACAACACAAAAGACATTATAAACTTTCACCATCAAGCAAAATAAACACAATACAAACAATAGAGAAAAAGAGAGGAGAATACTTATCTTGAGTGAATCGTCAATCCAATACAAGACTTATTGAACAAAAGACCTAATCTAAAACTAACCTAGATCTCACAAGAGAAGGGGGGCAGAAAGCCCTAAAAACTCCAGGAGATCCCCCTCAAGTCGGCCAGCCTTGTGTATTTATACCCCCACTTCGAAACCCTAATGGTTCGGGTCCAAACCCGCAGGAAAAGCTCCACCCGATCGGTTGACAAGTCAACCGATCGGGTGATCTGTTACAAATAGTAAACAGAAAACGGCGGACTTTCACCCCGGTCATATGAACCGGTCGGTTGAATTCTTGGAGTGACCGGTTGGATCTCGGCGCCATCAGGTGAAGGGATCGGTTGGGTGCCCGTGCCTCGGCTCCTCAGCATCAGCTACAGATGAACCGATTGGGTGAGAGTCACCCGATCGGTTGGAATTTGGCTTGAAAAGACAGAGAATCAGCCTCGTTTGAACCGGCCTGTGAACCGGTCGGGTGACATTCACTTGAACTCCGGCTGAGACCGGGTGGTGCATGCGTGCATCACCCGATCGGTTGGAGATGACCAACCGACCGGGTGAGGGGCTAAAAGTTGTAATCTTCGTCGTTTGACCCCCTGGATCACGCGTGACTCCTCCCGTTGCTCCAAGGACTTGAGATATCGTCGTTAAATGTCCCCTACGCAGGCAATCTCCTGCAAACATGGAGAAACAAATAAAAGTGAAAGAAAACGAGAAAACACGAGAAAACGAATAAAAGACGGCGGAAAAATACGGAGAAACACGGAAGAAAACGTGCGCAAATATATGAAAAATAAACGCACGTCATAAGGCGGCACGTTCTATCTTCGGGTCATATGGAATGAACACCATCGGCGCTGGTTCGACAGGTGGAGGGTCAGTCTGAGAAGTAGAGGCGGCATATGACCCGGCCGTGTAGGGAGTCTCAATATGTATATCCTCTAGCCCACCTACATCCTTACATAATAAGACAATTACAAATTTAATTAGTTTAACAAACTGGACTGAACATTTAAAATAAAAATATGCATACATGTACATGTCGGCAGTGGGGTATGTGGGGAAGAGGGTATATGTCCTGTAGTGCTTGAAAATATATATAGAATGTTATGCAATTAGTTATACAAAAACTTAAAAGGTCCACATTTAGACACATACTAAAACTAGAATAAGAGTACCAGTCCCAGCTGGCCGGGGGGGGATGTGCCACCGGGGAGCCATGTCCTGCACCACCTGAAAATGTACGAAGAATTTTTACAATTAGTTTTACAAAAATTTAAATTGTGCACGTTATACGGCAGTACTACAACATATGCGTACTTGACCCAGAGGGCGTGGTGGTATGTGCCGAAGGGGAGCTATGACTTGCACTGCTTGAAAATGTATGAAGCATTTTACCATTTAGTTTCCCAACAAATTAAATTGTGCACGTTATACAGTCGTACTTAAACCACAAAATATGTGTACATGCCGCAGATGACCGGGAGGTCTGGGATGTCCATGTACCAGGTGTAAAAATCGTGTTCCAAACTCTCTTCATCTGCAATGTATAATATTTATTAGTAAAAAATTGATGTTTACGTGCTGTAAATATTTGTGTAATTTATATGAAATAAATGGGATGTAAAACATTGAGTACTTCACATTCTTTGTTGATTCCAATTAAAATCATCGTAATGAACATATTTATAAATTTACATATTTTTTAGCCTATTACTGAAAAAAGTTCAACAATTTGATGTTGATGTTGACGCCCTTTGTGACCTAGTTCGAACGGTAGATGAAATGACTTTGTTTATTGTGTTTCTTCATCTTGTGCACTCCGCTGCAACAATACTCGTGCCTGTGATCGCCAAATTGGGTATATCAACATGCAACAGTATGATGTCATCAGTCGTTTCATTATTTGTCTCCATTGAAAAATCGTGCACGACATCATTTGCCACGATTACAACATCTTCGTCATCTTCACTGCCCTCTTCAGCACCTGTTTCATCCGGTGCATATGCTCTAGGAGGATTTCTAAGAACCACCCAATCATCGTCTACCATTATATCTTTAACATAAAAACGTTGTTTTGCTTGCGAGGCAAACAAGAACTTCTCATCCGGATAGATTTCATTCTTCAGATTAACGACTGTGAAGCCCAAGTCGTCCTTCTTCTTTCCTTGCTCACACCACCGCACCTTAAACATAACATGGCTCACTTTCTTCCGAAAGCCATAAAATAACTCAACCACGTCTACAACCTGGCCATAATAGAATATTTTACCTTCTTTTGGTTGTAGATCTCTGGATCTTGCATATGACAACTGCATAAAGGATGAGAAGATTCCACTATTTTGGGTGCATCGGTCCTTATCGACTACAATGGTATTAAATCTGTAACAATTGATAGAATAACCTCCATATCGATGTACTGTGCCATCAGGACCTCTGGCATATTTTTGGTTATCCTCGGATAGCCGTGCACCGCGAACACATTGCTCTGCCACCTTTAAGATAAATAAGAATCACACTCATATACGCAAGTTATCGAAATTGATTTTGTGATAGGCGTGTAACTATCGTGAGAAATCGATGCGCGTACCGTCAGTTTCAGCCATGACGTAAATTCTTTAGAGTGTGCATCTGCAACCTTTTGGTTAAGAGTTTTTGCGTGCAATTTGGCTTGGAGTACTTCTATATGAAGACTGAGGGACAAGTAAAGAAAACTATTAAAACTTGGGAATTACACCACTTACAAAAGAGAATAACTCAGCTTATTGCCTCCGATAGGTGTCAAATATGCGTAGATTATTTAGAACATATGAATGTGTTTGTTCAAGCTCAATTTTGCTAAAGCGTGTGTCCTCTCCATAATCATTATAGAATACTCCATCAGTAACTCTTGCGAGACGATTTACCCTTGTGTCTACAACCCACAAATAACGAGATATGAACATCAAGGCCTCGTTTGACGTATAATTCTTGGATATTGACCCTTCTGGCCGTGCAAGATTGTGCACAAGTTACTTCATGAACCCTAGATACCCGCGGTTCAAAAATCATAAAAATATTCAAATTCACGTTTAATTTTGTTCCTAGTAAAATAGAATATTATAAGGCACGATGTTCACCTTTCAATGGGGTACATCCACCGATAGTGTACCGACCCTGCAATGCGGACCTCCTGTGCCAGGTGCACAGTAAGATGAACCATGATTGTAAAGAATGAAGGGGGGAAATTTTTTTCCATATTACACAGTGCAAGAATAACCCGTGCCTCTAAATAATCAAACTCACCAACATCTATCACCTTGGAGCACACTTGCCTGAAGAACCCACAGAACTGTATCAGGACTATTGTAAGCTTCTTATCAACATGACGTAAAAGCAACCGGGAGCAACTGATGTAGCAAGATATGATAATCATGTGTCTTCAATCCAAATATCTTCATCTGGTATATGTGCACACATCTTGATATATTCGAAGCATATCCATCTGGTGCTTCATTGACTTAAGAAACACACACGGATTATGAATTTCATCTCTTACAGGGTGACCCAAGAAGCTGGCAGGTCGTACTTGTAACTTTCCTTTTGTACAGCCTGCAATTCAGGACATATATTCAATTCTTTTAAGTCAAGCCGAGCCTTTACTCCGTCTTTTGACTTGTTGGTGTCTTGCCTCAAGGTATACACCAGATTTTCACATATGTTCTTTTCGATGTGCATGATGTCCAGGTTGTGACGTATTTTCAAATTCCTCCAATATGGAAATTGGAAGAAAATACTAAACTTTGACCAACCACTTGATAGTATTCGAACATCTGCTGTGTTAGAATCTGTGCGTGACACTCGAGGCGTTCTTCTTTTAGTTTTGCCCTTGCCATGCCCTTGCTCTTTCCTTTTTCCTTTGCAATTCGCCTTCTAACACCAAGAGGGTACTCTTTGCTATATCTATTCTTCCAAACTTCACTCTCCGCAAAGGGTGAAGTGCTTCAAATATGTCCTCTCCGGTTAGTTGCACTGGGGCTTCTAGGCGTTCGGTTTTGTCATCGAACAACTATCCATGTCTCCTATAACGATGACCCGCATGCAACCATCTTCTGTTCTGCCAAAAGCAAAACTTACGGCTATATTTCAGGAATGTGCCCTCATAACCTGTAATGCAAACCGGGCAAGCCATCCTACCTTTCGTCGACCAACCAGATAGATTAGCATACGACAGGAAGTCGTTTATCGTCCATAAAACAATAGCACGCATGCAGAAATATTACTTTGTCACGTCATCGAAAGTGTCCGCACACATGCTATAAAAGCTTCAGATAATCAATTAAGGGCTGCATGAAAACATCGATATCATTTTCAGGCGAGTATTTCCCAGGAATCAATAGTGACAATATCAAGTATGGTCGCTTCATGCACAAATGAGGCGGGAGGTTATACAGGGTCAGCAACACGGGCCAAGTGGACCAACCAGAGCTCATCACTCCAAACGGATTAAACCCATCGCTTGCGAGACCAAGCCTATGATTCCTCATCTCCCTTGTAAAGTCGAGATAAATACGGTCGATATGCTTCCATGCTTCCCCATCGGCAGGATGCCTCAATTTTCTGTCCTTGATGTGGTCGGTGGCGTGCCATTGCATTTTTCCTGCCAATTTAGCAGACATGAAAAACCTTTGCAGCCTTGGTATAATTGGGAAATAGCAGAGAACCTTCGCCGAAGTCTGCTTCTTCTTTTGGACTGTAGAACCATCCCTCGTCACACATGTTCTTTATTCAACTTGCCACTGGGAAACATGACACGTTGGACAATCGTGTAGGTCCTTGCTGTCTTTGTAGTATAGAATGCAATCGTTAGGGCATGCGTCTATTTTCTTGTAATCGAGCCCTAACGTATTAACAATTTGCTCGCTTCACGATGAGTAGCTGGCATGCTATCCTTCCTACAGGGAACTACCCTTCCGAACAAATCCAACAACATCTCAAAATGTGTAATCACCATTCTGCTTAGTGTTTGGATATGCAACAGTCTAATTATGAATGATAGCATCATGATCCGTGCATCCTTCGCATAAATCAGACTCATTATCATCCACTAGTTTCATCAATCGATCATAGTCAACGGTGTGAAGATCATCATTTGACATGTTTCTGCTAGGAGCACCAATATCTTCCAGCATTGTATCTATGCCATTTGCCCTTTGATCTCCATGCACAATACGCTCTTCTGCCCTAAGTATCTCCTCTGTTACGACACCTTCTCCGTGGTAACACATAATTGGGGCCGAACTCTTGAGACACCAAATGAACACGTACAATGTACTTATGAAGGATCTCATTGTTATGGTACCTCTTGCAAGGGCAACAGATTTTTCCACTGGAATGCTTAGAGGGTTGGCATCAGCGTATGCTAAGAACACATCTATCCCCTCTAAGAATCTTCGGTTTCCAGTCATGTTTAGATCCGATATTTCCATAAACGACTTATCAGGAACCTCCAGCATCATTAATTGATGATAAAATTTACATGTAATTGTGTATCAACCATTTATTTATTTCTAAATTAACTATTTTGAGAACCTTTAAATGATAGTCGACTCTTTCATAAAAGTATGCGGCTATCATTGTGATACCAAGAGTGTACGTTTTAACATGGCTAGGTTATCATTAATCTAAAATTAAAATAAATTCTATTTTTTTCTTGATATCGATAATATAACTAAAATAAATTTTATACCAAGAGTATATGTTTTAACATGGCTAGGTTCTCATTAATCTAAAATTAATATACATTCTATTTTTCCCTTGATATCGACAATATAACTAAAATAATATTTATACCAAGACTGTATGTGTTAACATGGCTAGGTTCTCATTAATTTAAAATTAAAATAAATTCTATTTTTCCATTGATATCGACAGTATAACTAAAATATATTTTATGACACGGTCGTCTAACGAGTATACCAAGAGTGTAGTGTCGGAGTTGATTTGACTAAATCCAAGCCACAGTCCTCTTACGAGTATTCTCCTTTTGCAATTCAGATTTTACCAAATTAATTCCATATAGTGATGGATATTGAAATTGCATCGTGATGCAAGTCCCATGGTACACCCTCACCCTGACCCTCACCCTACCCATACCCCTCCCCCAACACTAACACCAACCCATACCCTAGACCCAAACCCAAGCCCAACCCTAATTGAACCCTAACCCACCCTAACTGTTCCCTAACTATAACCCTAACCCTAACCTTAACCACAACCCGAAACCTTCACCCAACCCAATCCGACACCTAACCATTTACAGTAACCTCAACCCTACCATCAACCCTAATCCTAGCACTGACTCCAACCCTAACACTAACCGAACACTAACCTAAAACCATATTTTTATACTCTACCCTACCCCAAGACCTAAACCGAACCCCTACCTTAAACCCTCACCCTAAACCGAACCCCTTCCCATACCCTAACCCTAGCCCCAACCCCCTACCTAGACTCAACCCCAACCCTAATGCAACCCCAACCCCAACCACAACCCAAACCTAACCCCAAACCCTAACCCTACCCCTAACCTTAACATTAACGCAAACCCTAACCCTAACAATTAACACGTTTCTCGAGCAGGGGGGCTGTGAGGGATAGGTCGGTGGAGGGTCGGGGTCCGGGATTGGGAGAGTAGGAGAGAGGGGTCAGAGGGAGCATCGGCAACCACCGTCGCCCCAGCTCCCGCTCTCCTACTTCAGTTCATAGTGTACCTTACACGACGACTGTATTCGTCGGCATCAGCATCGGCGTCGTTCATCGTCGTTGTCCTCCCTCTCACTCTCTCTGTCTCTCTCTCCCCCCTCTCGGATGAAAAGTGAAATCTTACCCAAATAAGGGGCGCGGGCTCCACCAATTTGGGTAAAATTTTTATATTGGCAACAGACCTTTAGCCACGGACATATCAATGACCGTTACAATTATTGGCCACGGAAATATCCCTGGCTAAAACGTAACAGCCACGTCAAATTTCTTCACCACTTCTCTATGGCTGATATGTATCGGCCATGGACAATTCCGTGGTTGAAGGTCCACTAACGCCCATGAAAAAGTCCGTTGGCAATACTCCGTGGGCCAATATTTTATTCAACGACGGATATTTGGCCACGGAAAAATCTGTGGCTGATATCCTATTATCAGCCACGGAATTGTCCGTGGCCAAATATCCGTGCATGTAGACCCTTTTTCTACCAGTGCGGCATATTAAAAAGAAATGTGTCATATTAGTATACATGGGTGGTGTCAAAGGTTATAGACTTTAGATTTTAAATTCAAAGAAGATCTTGGTTGGTCGACTTGTGACATTTGATGAGTTGGCAGTACAGCAATGAAAGGCTATATGAAGTTTCAAAATAGGTGGAGGTAACGAGATGCCAAATGAGATGGAGGTGCTTATTCCAAATCACAAGACCAATATAGATTTTGGTAAAGGAGTGGCAGTTGATGGGTTGAGTCAACATAAGGTTAGCAACGAAAGGTAGCAATGGTAATGGTTGTTCTAATCAAGATGGAGATTCGGGTGATACTGTAGATGAATCTATTGGTAGTAGAGTGGGGCGGCACACCATGAAAGCCACAGATCGCGATGAGGACTATTGGAATTTGTCTTCATTGCAAGCGCAAGGAGATCCTACAACAGATAGGTTTGTGGTGGATGCATTGAGTTTGGATACAAACTTAAAGTGGAGATGTGCTAAGAAAAATGTCAACTTGATAGCGTATCTTACAGAAATTCATGAGATGAGAATCTGATGGTGGATAGGTTAGCAACGAAGTTTAAGCATAGCTTAAACTTATTTTCCTTGAAGTGGTGCTATGATGCTACAAGGTGGTACAGAGAGACACTATGAGTTTTGCTTCAAATATAGATTTAGGAGATACTACGAATTTAGAGATTCACCTTCATTAGGGGGCATTGGACACTTAGTTAGTATGTAATGCTTCGTGCAATGCTCACTAGTCAAGTGCGCTGGCCTAAGGATGAGGTGGTTTATTTTGAAGGTGGAGAATATGGAGTTTTGGTTTGGTTCAGTCTTTATAGTGTTTTTGTATCAAGACAGAATGTTGAAAATATCTCAAAATATAATACAAAACTCTAAAAATATCTCAAAATTAGTTTAGGATTTATAAGGGGTTTTTGGAGATTTTTTGGATCTCAAACCAATGTTTTTCTGAAACCCAAAATCAAGGCCAGCAGTGCAGCCCGCTGGCCTATGCACGCAAGCACCATGTGCGATCTTGAACACATGGCATGCGAGTTGGCAGGTGGTTCGCAAGCGCATGTCACGCGAGTTGCACATGTGGGCGAGCGTGAGTGGATGCGAGTGCACACAGGCGGCAACAGTGGTGCGAATCCAAATCTAATTCAGATTCCTGATCCCTTAAGAATTTAAAGTGTATTTATACCCTTGTTCCGCTTAGGGTTTGAGAGTGAATCACACACGAATTTTTTGTACAACTTTGCGGCTATAGAGGACAAACTGAGGGCGAATGGAGGGTTGTTTAAGAGCCAAAAGTGGGGTTTCTCTATTGTTTTATTCTCCGAATTCTTAGCGGGGTTGATTATTCACTTAAACCAAATGTCATAACTTGTAATCTAAGATATTGAAGCATTAGCGATCTATCCAATTGGACGTACACCAAGTATTTGGTGAAACCTGTAAAATCTTTATATTAGGCGTGTGTTTATATTTTGTTTTGTGTTACTTTCATATATATTGCAATGTTGCGTGTTTTTTTTAGAAAAAGTCATAAGCTTTGTTGTTGGTTCAATGACCTTGGAATTCTACAGGGAGATTGCTTTCTTGATAAGCCTATCAATATGGCATATGAGCCCAAGAGAAGTCATCTCATTCACCCCCAACATTGTTAATATGAGACTTTAAGATAAATGGTGACTTAGCCTTTCTATAAGAGGAGGAGTAAGCTAAATCTTGCACATGACTGGAGTTCTTAAGTAGCTAAACAATCCGAGCGTGACACGACGACGGATTTCTAGCAGCAACAACCGAGTTCAAGCGGTAGGAATGTTGAGTAGCTGACTGATGATGGCATTTAAGCAGTGACACAAATTTCAGGCAACAGCAACAAGAATTTAACGTAATGGAAGATACATCCACGGCAATTCGAGATGAAAAACTAGACGTGGTCGATGGCTGAATGCCGTAGGTGTCTGGAAATAAGATACCGGCGGAAGCAGGGCATTAGGGATACAGATTCGCACAAGAGAGCCTAAAAAGTAATCTATCTAACAGCATACAACTCATATACAGTTAGGATCTTTGACATAGATAACATGGAACTTCAGGGAAATGCGATTAGTTATTGGTAGGAAGAATTTATACAGATTACCAGCTAGACCTTTTTTCCCTAACTTTGCTGAAGTTATGCAAAACAAGAGACTGATGTTTGAACCAATAACTTCAAAAATCTATAGATTACTCGAAGCATTGACCATCACATTGAATTGGAATTCTCCTGGACTCACACTAGCACATCAGACATAGTAGTGACCGAGCAAACGTAAGCAGTCCCATGCTTGAAAATAACAATGGAAGGGAAAGCATAATTATTCAAGCCATAATCCAGTTGTGTGAACACGATAGGAGGATCTTTGGCTATCTATTCAAATTAGGGTATCTCTAGAGGAGTCCCATGCTCATGCTTCTCTCAACTTTGTCCAGATACGGCATCTTCTCCTTCATGTTCTTCTCTTCAGCCAAGACTAGCCACAAATGTTGCTCTCAGACATCCCTACACTTCACATATCTAAACAAAGGTTGATAAGATGACCGATAGACTGCAAGTACTTCAGCTGCCAAATAATTTCAGTCTTATGTATTGCGGAGAAAACGAAAGGAGAATCTTTCGGCAAATATATGAACGCAGTTTCCCTCAACTCAGGGAAGATACACAACCATATACGGCTAATTCCAACTTTCTCATGGTTCTCATTGATCCCATTTTCATATTACATCATTCAGTGGCTTGTACATGCACATAAAGCATCGATATCGATCACACATGTTTCAATCAGCGGATAAAATTGGATGTATGTTACTCATCATGCCCCTCTTAGCAATACTGAACTCCACATATATATGCAACTAGTCCGCTAGTCCTATATGCTCTTATTGTGCATGTTAATCGTTAAGATGTCTTCCAAAAATCAGCTATTCTGGTGCTTGGCCTTGTTCATCTTGGCTGCTATGGCCGCTGACATAGACATGTCCGTGAGACATGAACTATGGATGGCAGAGCACGGCCGCATGTACAAAGACGCTGTTGAGAAGGAGATTCGATACAAGATATTCAGACAGAACGTCGAATACATAGAACAAGCCAACAGGCGTGGGGACCGAAAGTACAAGCTCGGCATCAACAAATTCGCAGACCTCACCAATGAAGAGTTCAGAGCCTCCCATGGTGGCTTTGTACCCGAGCAGCCAGCTGCAGCCGAGACGACAAAAGAGAACTACAGGTACGCGAATCTGTCAATGTCTGACATGCCTTCTAGCATGGACTGGAGAAGTGAAGGTGCAGTAACCAGTGTTAAAGATCAAGGAAGCTGTGGTAAGTTACGGACTCCATGTTAAATAATATATAGTAAATTTCACATTAAAAAAGCAAAGTTTTTTAAATTGATGTTCTGCCTATTTGAATACGAAATAGGATGTTGCTGGGCATTTTCGGCAGTTGCAGCAATAGAAGGGATCCATCAGATAGAAACGGGCGAATTGACCTCTCTCTCAGAGCAACAGCTAGTGGACTGCGACACCAGCGGCAACGACCAAGGATGCCGTGGTGGCATAATGGGGGAGGCCTTCAGATTCGTTACGAGCAGTGGAGGCATCACGACTGAAGCAAGCTACCCATACGAAGAATCCAATGACATATGCAGATCTGCATCTCCTGCAGCCACCATCAGTGGCTACGAGGAAGTGCCTTCCAATAGCGAGCAGTCACTGTTGCAAGCAGCGTCGCAACAGCCCGTATCGGTAGGCATAGACGGTAGCGGTGACGACTTCCGGTTCTATTCGGGCTCTGGCGTGTTCACCGGTTTGTGTGGAACCGATATTCATCATGCCGTGACCGTCGTTGGCTATGGCGAAGAGTCGGATGGGACCAAGTACTGGCTGGTCAAGAACTCTTGGGGGGAGAGCTGGGGTGAGAATGGGTATGGTAAGATACAGAGGGATGTCGGAGCAGCGGAAGGACTGTGTGGGATTGCCATGTATGCAACTTACCCAGTTGCTTGACATTGTTGTGTGATTGCAAGTATTGTGTGATATAATCTGTATAGCTAGCTCATGTATTCTCTCTTTTGCCACTATGTAATTCTATCTACAATTTGTTGGTAATATCAAAAAGCTAATTTGCCCATTTTTAGCCAAATTTGACAACGCAAACTTCAATTCAATACTTTTTTAAGAAAAAAGGGTAGTTTTGACGGAGAACAATGCTGAAAATGTTGTTTATTTGAAGATAGTTCTAAGTATTCTGTTTATGGCATCAATACAGTTGCACACAAGGGACCACACAATTGTGAAGCACATCTTGCTAGCTCAATGGATGGACCCCTGACTTTGAATATGGCGTTTGGGTGTTCACAGGCTACAACAAATATTTTCCTACAAAAAGACGGGAAAGGTGTGAATATTGTTAGAGGTGGAATTAGCCCAAGAAATATATCTCTTTGGCAATTTTTTTTAAAAAATATCATCGACACATTATTTTCGTTATCAACGTGCACATAATAGCAATTTATCATACCCAGAGAATTAATTTCTATTATGTTGGTGAACATAGATCAACATGTCTTGGTACACCATGAATATATCAGACATGCATGCATGTATTGAAATTATATTAAATCTAGTATGGATCTATTATTTGCGTAGATGAAAACAATCAAATATGTAGCTTGACATTTGTAATTTTTAACCAGTTTTGTTGATGCTCGCCTCGATAACATTGTTGTCTTATGATCATGACAACATTATCAAGTCTGTAGCATTAGACATGGATTTCACAACATAGCTATAATAACTAAAGAGAGATCTAAGATGAGAATACATGACGTGTAAAGAGAGCCAATGGTTCTGTTGATGGATAAGGTCCGGCCAACAGTAAGTGGAGCTGACTTGGAAGCCTTGGATGAGGTGGAGCCTCGTTCGCTGCTGGGAGGGACCCGCTGTTGAAGGAACTCGGGTCTCGTTAAGCGGGGGTCGAGCTACCTGGCTGGGACTCGACCTACCTCTGGGTCGTAGAATGACGACCCTACGACCTTTCCTATGGATCGTGCCTCGAACGACATGCGAAACAGACGCTCGTTAGAGGGGGTCTGATCTGGGTTTCGACCCAAATCTCATCTGATGCCTAAGTTAGTATAGGCTATGAATTGACTCGGAACTTTCAAGATCGAACAAAAGGAGACCGTTTTGATCAAGTCGCATCGAGTTTTGGAGGAAGAAATATATAAGATGGTAAAGAAGAAGTTAATATGAGAGTACCTAGTATTCAGTACATCTGGAAACTCTCCTCCCTCTTGTTAACGTTCTGTCTATTTTATGTGCTACTTTCCATTCAGTGTCGTTGGAGGATGACCGCTTTCCATCATGGTGGCGTGATTATTCCGGTAAAATAGATGTAACCGTTGTCCACTCCCCCTGTCATTAATGAGCCCATTACTAACTGCCTCCCGAATGTTTGGAAGTTCAACAGACAAAACGTGGTTTGACTCTAGCTGTGTGTGCGGGTAAATTTCCTCGTGGGCTTCGTGGTTTATGTGGGCCAGACCTTCTCACGTGTGGGCTTCATGGTGAGAATATCACCCTCTTGCCTCGTGGGTTGAGCCCATGTATTAACAATGGCCACCATCACTTGGACTCTCACAATTCGTCGATTAAGATCAAATGATCTGATACCTCATTAATTAGGTGCGACAGTCGAGGCGAAAGTAATTGAGTTCAAGCACCAAAACCCTCTGTTCCTCTGATTTGACCGTTGCTTCATCTCAGATGTTAAGATACGGATGCGTATGGATTGTTGACATACGTCCTCTGGCGAGGGGGTCGGTCTCGATCACTATGTGATATTCTTTCGCTTTAATAAGGAAAAAGGAAGAGGTAAAACTCCGACGATGCAAGCATCATCTTCAAACAAAGGAAAATTTTCAACCATGGCTTCTTTTTCGACGTTTAGTTCCTCCGTTGGGCCCTCGAACCTTGCTCCTCAAGGTGGCAAAGGGAGGGTCGCAATTCCTGACATAGTCTCTAAACAAGCCCCTCGGGTGATAATCGCCCAAATCTCAGGCGTTCAAAATAAATATGAGCACAGTAACTATTAGATTCGACTTCCACGGGCGAAAGAAAGGGTCTGCTCTCCTGGGGATTGCGAAGTAGTGGTATATGTCAAAGCCTTTCATCTCGGCCATCGTTTTTCCATGCACTCCTTCATGATCTATGAGCTGAATACGTTTTGGGTTCCCTGTACCAGTTGATGCCTAATTCTATAGGCATTCTGGTTACTTCATTGTTTTATGCATGTTAAACGACATTGGACCATCCATGGGATTGTTTAACTATTTCTTCAAATTGTCTCCTCCCATATCCCCCGGTTGGTTTGTAATCACCGCTCGGAGGGATAGAAAACTATTCAAGGACCTTCCCAGCTCTAATCTAAAATGAAAAGAACAATTTGTGTTCATGGTATTTTCCGACGTAGCAAGATTGCTCACCCAATGGGAGAATCTTGATATTGTCTCGCACGAAGAGAAATATCTTTCTAAAGAAGAGAAGAAAGCTGCTGCTCTTTTGCTAAGGCTGCCAGAACGAAGCAGATCAACCAAGATGCTTCTATCTGATGAGACATTGCTTAAAACCATTTGCGTGAAAGGTTAAACAGTCTTTCCACCCTTTACTTGATTTTATTTTTCCTAAAATTCCTTATTTTTTGCAGGTATGATCGGGCAAGAGTATCTGGTCGAATCAAATTACAGGAGGCGCTTCACGCTTTCCTTCAAGATGTTGAAAGGGATTTGCCTATCGCTCCAGTGAGTCTTTTGGAGGACATGCTAGTCAAGTCTACTATGGGTTTATCACTGGTGTCTCAAGAGGTTCCTCAATCGAGCCAACCACTAAAAAGGAGAAGGAAACAACCCATGGTCGAAGTTGAGAAAACTGATACCAAGGCAAAGAAACAGTGACTAAGGCTCACAATTTCAGGCCCTGGCACATCTGATACGAGCGTTGCTGCCACTTCGACCCAGGTCTCTACTCGAACACGGGCCCCGTCTTCGAATGAAACTTCAAAGAGCTCGACTCCGTCTCAGCATCCGTGCTTCCACAAAGATTCATGGTCATAAGTGGCATACTCCCTCCAGAGCCCTTGGTTGAGAACATTTCCCCAGAGTTTAGGTCGATCTTTTTGGAAGATAGGCGCCCCAATTTCTAGTCGAGTGTCCTGAAGAAGAAATCCACTAGCCCCCTTTCTTGGTGGGAACAGATGAATCGGCCTTCCTGAGTTGTAGTACCACCTCTCGGCTTGCCGAGAATTTGACCCTCCCCGGGTAGGGCCGTACTTGAGAGAGTCGACCATGAGAGGCTCTCCACATTTGTGGTCCAATAAAATCAATAGGTGAGTAGTCTCCTTTGCTTTCAACTCGAATTTAGGCATGAGAGTTAACTTCCTTGTTCATTTGTAGGCGATTTTGGCTGCCGCCGAATTACGTCGGTGTTCATTGGTCGTGGCTAACTATGAAGCCAATTTGGCCCATAAAATGAGGCGAGTGGAATCCGCCAAAAAGGCTATCAAGCAGGCAAAACCGAAGTTGCAATGATGGAAACTTCGTAAATCCATGCTCAAATCTCAGGTGAAAGAAACTAAGCGAGAGCTGATCGAGGCTCGTACAATGGAGGCTGCTCTTAAAATGGAAGCTGAACAATCACTTTTCAAGGAGGGTTCATTAAGGAAGGACGCCAAAGACCGGCTTCAAGAAGAAATTGCCCAAAGAAAACGACCTAAGGAAAACTTGCTGGAAGAAAAGAGGAGGTGGGAATTAGAGGGATCCGCTTCTCAAGCTCAGCTACTTGTCAACCCACAAGGGCTTGATGTGAAGGAGATCGCTGAGAAGGATATCCAAGAGTACAATGACAGTCTGGGGATCAGGACGACTTATACAAGGCGGGTTTCGAGCGATGCAGACACAAAGTGAAGCTAATGTTCCCTGCTTGAGAGGCCAAAAATCGAACAGATACCCATGCCATCGGATGATGAAGAATTTGAGAGCCCGTTGGATGAAATTGATCGTGCTTCACTTGGGGGAAGCCACCCACTTGTCAGAGGAAGCCATCATTTCGACAGACAGACCTATCGACATTGCGTCTTCTGGTCAAAGTCTCATGATTACGGCTTGAGGAACATGGGATCTGCCTCAATATCCAACGGCTCCTTAGACACTCCTCCTTGTATCTGGCTATAAATGTAAAATTTGAAATTTTAATGAAAAATTATGAAATGTTTCGTCATTTGTCATTGTTTGTCGTTAAAAGAGCGTGAGCGTCGTATGACTAATTGTCCCCATTCAACATGTCAGGTATTGCAAGTGATAAATGTGATAGGTGAGTTGTTGAACAAAGCTTCTCTTAATGACGAAGAGAGCGATCCTTCATTTATCACGGCCCGTTAGGCAGTAAGGGGAGTTCCTTACTCAACCCATTTTCTATGAAAGTTGTTCAGTGGTGAGGGGAGTGTACCCTAGCATGGGTCGTGGCCCCTTGACTAACGACCGACGATGTGTTGTTCGGTGGCAAGGGTTGTGGCTCCTCGACTTACAGCCAACGATGGGTCATTCAGTGGCGAGGGTTGTGGACCCTCCATATACGGCCTACAAGGGTCATACATTGGGTAGGGGAGTGGCCCCACGACTTATGACCGAGGAAGGGTCGTTTGGTGGCGATGGGAGTAGAACCTCGTCTTATGGCCGACGAAGGGTTGTTTGGTGAGGCTGGCTTCGTCGAGAGTCCATAGAGTATCCAAAAAAGAAAGTAGAAGCGAGCCTCACACAACAAAATAGTCAAACATGTCATTTGTCCAAGATATCGAGCTTTGTTTAAAAACCAGCTAATTTATTCATCCGATAAAACAAGAAACAACTAAGATAAACTCATACATGCGTTTATTTCATGGGGGAGAAGGATGCATGCCGTCATCTCAAGCATATCCACTAGCAGCTTAGTCGATGACCTTTGTAACATGTGACTACGGCCCCTTTCCTTTGTTCTTCTGCTTTGACATCCCTTCCTTTTCCTAAGTGTCGTTGGTAAATTTCTTCAACTGTCCACGCTTGACAAATGCGTCAATGTCACTTTTCAGGGTCCAGCAGTCATCGGTGTCATAGCCATTGTCATTGTGGTACCTACAAAACATAAGGTTGTCTTTGTTTTCATACATGCTTTTCTGCACTAGAGGAGGCTGGTTGAAGAGTCCATCGCATTTGGATGACGCTAGGACCTTATCTCTGTTGGTGTTCATCTTTGTGAAGGCTTCACTGGTCGTTCGTTCCTTGCCTTTAGGGCTTCTGTCATGTCGATGTTGGTCCTGGGATTCTTGACGGGGACTGCCATGTGGTTGAGTTTCTTGCCTTGTCTCTCTGCAGTGTCTTGATAAGCTCCTTCTTTTGGTTGCAAGTGCCTCTTTGGAAAACATGAATCGCTATACTCTTATGAATAACTGGTCGAGCGTGCTCGTGGGTTGTTGATGCTGGGACTTCAACAGATCCTCAAATGGATACCTTGAGTAAGGGCTGTGATGACCATATAATTGGTGGCACCTTCGACTTGGAGCCTTTTGTTTTAAAGAATTCCCACAATGTTTCATTCTCTCCCTGTTCCAGAACAAACAGGTGGGTCGCCTTTCGCTTCTATCTTCATCTTGCCATAAATTGGCGATAGAAGACTTAGGCTAAGTCCTCGAAGGACCCAATGCTACTGTAGAAAGATATATGTCCTTGAGGCACTTTATCCTAAGAGAACATCTTGTTCATATTTACATGGTACTAATTATCATCGTATAAATTCAATGAATTATATACTTGGATAATTTCCTTAGACTTAAAGTGAGGTCATTATATATCTAGATGTCGATTATGGAAAGTGAATAACCGATAGGAACTTAATTCTTAAAACATTCATGGCCATAGATGTGTCGAGAAAAAGATATCGGCACATCAGACAGACCAATGTGTCTTAGTCTTACCCTAAAGGGTAATGATGATCTCATAGTCATTCGACTTTACGAAGTCGGAGACAGGGCACATATGCTCATTAGAGAATGAGTCCACTCAACGACCCAATGAAGAGTTATTAAATGGTTAAACTTTAACTAAACTGTCATTAATAACTCTATAGTGATGATAGGCAAGTTGGTCCTTAAGACCTGAAGTCTTTGTACGAACCTGTGAGTGAATAATGTCACTTAGATCTATGATCGAGCTTCGAGGCCAGGCCTGCTGAAAGGTCTTAGGGTGGGTGACACATGAAGCATACGAGGTAAGTAAATGACTAAGATGGGATTCGTCTCTTCCGTTAAAGGGAATTTAGTGTCACAGGCTCAGTACGGTTCTTTGTGCTAAACCTCGGCCGGGGTACATTGTAAGATGTACAACGTGTATATAACAAAGACCGAAGTATGCTAACCGATGCTGGCTAGTAGGGTTGACAGTGTACTATACCCTAGGCCATGCAGGGACATAATTATGACGAAGGGACTAAAACTGCGGTATTCATCACTGACACAGTCAGAGTGATCCCGGCGACATTTTTTGTCGATGTTTCAATCGCGTAGTTATGATGCTGAAATAGGGACGACACCTGCTACTCGTGATTACTGTCGTCTAGGGGTTTCGAGCCCCAACATGTAGTAGGATCAGGCTATGTGTCTCACACTGAGTTCGGTTTGCGTCATAGTAATAGAAGAATTTAGGAGGAGTGCACTCGGGTGCACAAGAATAAATGAAGTCACTAAGAGTTAGTGACATTAAGTCGATCTATATTAAATAAGATTTATTAGGGTCGAATACTTTTTGGACAATAAATGAGATTTAATTATGCAACAAAATATTTTGCGACTTCAGCATTAGTAGAATGCTATATGGGATTAATGCATGTGATGCAAACGGATTTAAAATGCATCGTAAATAGTTTATGACAATATTTTAGATCATATATTGAATAAAAATGGATAGATGGCTCTTTGGGATGGTCCCATTCGAAATAATCTTTCCAACGAATTTGAAATCAGCCATATCGGAGTTGTAGAACTCAAGAAAGAGCCCAAAAGGCATGCCTAGCTGGCCGGTGGGCCCCTCCTACAGGGCCCACAGTCCAGCAAACCCTAGGGGTTTGTGACGACTACGAATTTCAGCCGACTTGTGATATTTTTGCTCAACTTTGAGCAATTATTTGAGGGGTCAAACGAAGTCGAAATTCGTCGCCGTTTATTTCTATGCGTTCACCATTTATAGCTCTTCGAAATGTTAGGTTGTATCACTTTTGAAGCTCAACGGTGAGGGAGAAAAATTAGTTGAAGTTTAGCCTTTGAAAAAGGCAAACTAATTTAATTTGTCCTTCTATTAATTAATAGTCCCACATTGCTCATGCGACAAGCAAGGGGGTCCGACTCCCTATATAATTAGGGGTCGATACCCTTTAGAAAAACTTGCACAAAGTCTCTGAATTGAGTAGTTCCAAAAAGTTTTGAGCACGCTCAGTTCAAGTCGATAATTATCCTCTCCGCTTTTCTTCTGTTTCCTTCGTTCGTGTTCTAGCAAAACGACGAGAAGGATTTGGATTCGATCTAAAGTCTAAAATGTTGGATCGCACTTAAGTGAAATCTTTTTCGGCAAGCGGTTGGCTCGGAGGCACAGTGTCGGCTCGCTTCGGGTGGATCGGTTCGGGAGCGCAGAGGCAGCTAGCTTTGGGGAGCAGAAGGCAGTTCGGTACACTTTGCCGATGCAAGCAAAGTTCCGGGTATGTAGTTTAAATAGATTTCATTTAATTATATTGCAGTAGTTTAGATCTATCTTGGGATGGTCAGATCCACCTTAAGATAGCAGAGATTCTAGCTAGGGTCTTGAATCCTTATGGTTTTCGTTAAATCGTGTAACGATTATTTTCCGCTGTTTATTTGATTTGTTTCTATCTTCCATTCGACGTAGGACGGACATAGAATAATGCCCTAAGGGTCCCTCAAAACCATTCAGTTGTATCAGAGCATTAGGTCTGCAAGTGATTTAAGGACTGCAATATTTTTTAAATGACTGTATGTTTTTAAAAATGCATAGAAAATATATTTTAACTTTATGTGATATTGTTATAATGAAACCCCTTCATTTGAGATGCTTTAAAAATTGTTTTATGTGATAAAATTCTATTTAGTAGCATGAAAATTTAGATGATGATTTTAAAATGAATGTTTTTTGAAATAAATATTATGTGATAATTTTTATGAAACTATTAATTTTTATTGGATAAAAATTTTATTTTTAAAAAAATCATTCTTATGATTTAAGTGTAAAATTTTAAGATTGCATATTATTATTTATATGATAAATTTTAATATGTTGTTCATATTTTTGATAATTGTTATATAGTTGGAAACCTAATTTTATGTGATAAAGTTAGTTTAGTTTATTTTTTAATGGCCATTCTAAATTCTTGCTTATTATTTGATAATTCTCGAAAACCCTTTTAGGTTAGCCATTAAAAACTCCTTTAAAATTTATGCGATAAATTTTAAAATAACATGCTATATTTAATAAACTGTTACAACATTTAAATACCTAATACCTTATTTTAGCCCCTTTTAACGATGATTATAATATTAATCGTTATAATAATAATTTTCATTAAAGGATTCCCTTTAAAGTGTTGTAATTTGTATTTATTAAAATCCTGATAACGATTAGGATAGCACGTTAATACAAATGAAACCTTATAGTTGATAAGGACTTAATAAAAGTTATTAACGAATCCTAATAAATTTTGAACTTTAAGGATTCTAGTAGTTGATAGGATTAACTAGTTCTAATAAAAGCTTTTTAGTTGATGGTACGCATATAAATGATAAGTTTCATTCAATGGACCATGATCTGGTCAATGTGCTTGGCTAAGTTTGTTGGATCACCCTAGGTAGGTGATCACTCCGTATTTTACACCTTTTTCTGCATATTTGCATGCCATTTAGATCGCTCAAATCACGTTTTTCACGATTTATCGACAATATTGCGATACTTTTCACGATTTGTTGTTTTTGTCATATTTCAGGAGATTTGGAGCGATTTGGAGTGATTCCGAGATACACCTACTCCGGAGTGTCACCGAGGACTTCCCAGGGGGGTATTTTCAGATTGGAGAGGAGCGGAAGAAGAAAGAACGTCGTAGGAGCGACGAGGAGGCAAAAACACTCAGAATGGGCATTTTTAGTGTCTCACTCGGCCGAGTGAAGGAGTCACTCGGCCGACCAGCGAGACCCCGCTCGGCCGGCCAGATCGGACACGCTCCAAGTGTGCACTCGGCCGAGCATCAGAAGCCACATCGGCCGAGTGACGAAACCCCGTCCGCCTAAGTGGCACTTAGACAACGCCCATCAAAAACTCCCAACTTACTGTTTTTCGTCAGTCTGAGCATCAGAAGACCCACTCGGCCGAGTGGCAATTGTCGACCGCCCGAGTGAAGAGAAGCCCATCGGCCGTGTGACGAAAACTCACTCGGCCGAGTGACCCCCGAAGTGAAGACCCCCAAGACCCCAGACTTACTGGAAATTCTCAGGGTCTCCCACTCGGCCGAGCGACTTTTGTCACTCGGCCGAGTGAACCGCGCTGCCTGTAGCGTAAATTGCGATTTTCAAGCTGTGCAGGGGCAATTTTGTCACAGTTTTTTGGGCGATTTTGGGGGGTATTTAACCCCAGATTTTAACCTAGGTTAGAGAGCTTTTTCCTCACTTTTTGGCAGCCTTTTAGATTAAACTTTTTAGCTTTTGATTCTTGTGATTGGAGAGGAGAGAAAAGGTTTATTTTGTTGGATTCTTGGAGAACTCTATTGGTTTGTCTCCCTCTTCATTAAAAATCTTATTTTTATTGCTTATTTGAATATTGCCATGAATTCTATTGCCATTTCAATTGATTATTCTTTCATTTGTGAAATGATTTGTGAGTAGTCGTAACGTCTTAGGGCGTGGGGATGAACCCTACGAGCCCAATTTCCGATTTGTGATGATTTGGTAGAACTATTGCTAGAATTGCTATTAGGGTTAGTTTGGGATCGATATATTACGGATAGCTAGGTGTTCATACCGATTGGGATTTGCAAGAGATTGGATCCCAATTCGATAGGAAATCCTAGAAATCCGAATTGGGTTGAAATTGAGTTTCCGTAGTATCGGTTTGCAAGAGATTGGACCGATACTAGGGTTCTCGGTTGTAATTCCATACCGATACCCGTTTGCAAGAGATTGGACGGGTAGGAACTATCCCAACCTAGGTCGCGGCCCGAGTTTGCACGAGAGTGGGCTCGGGACGCGATTGAATGATGATGTTGATCCTAATGCTAGCTTGCCTAGGCTAGGGTTTGCAAGAGATTGGGCCCGAGCCTAGGTTAGCTATAGACCGGTAACAGCGCGAGAGCGTGAGCTAGGTTTTACATTCAGTTGCAACTAGTTCATCCGAAATTCTACTCTAGCAATTGTGATAACAATGAATCACATTGACGAGATACGGTGAGTAGCGGGGATTCCCTATTCCCTAGGCGTCTTTATTCGATTTTATATCTCTATACTTTATGTGACGATTGTGACAACACCGCCGAAAGGCAAATTCCCTCTTTTCTGTCCCTATAGCCAGGTTGTTCGGAGAAGGCACTGTCATACGTCCTCCCTGTGTTCGATACCCGCTCGCCGCTACACCGTGCGCTTGTGGTAAAACTACACGGTCGCTCTTTTGGGTGTACGCCAGGAAGCGATCAAGTTTTTGGCGCCGTTGCCGGGGAGGCGATTGTGTTTGATCCTACCACCCTAGCTATTTCTTTCTTTTTGTTTTATTTCTTTATTTTTATCTAACCCTTCCATTGTGCTAATCACTTCTTTGAAACTTTGTTTTCCCGTGCATGTACACGAGATCCACTGCGGACCCCATCGATATATTGTTTGATCCTGAGATCGAGCGTACATTGCGGAGAATCAGAGCGGAAAGGAGACCCGATACGGAAGGGAGGTTTATGAACGTCCGGGAGACGCCTGAAGAGTTAGCGGCGAGAATGGCAAGGATTATTTCCATTCAAGATATGCTCCGGCCTAAGACTTCCTCCACGACCTCGTCCATAGCCATGCCGGAGTTGGCGGCCGACAAGAATTTTGAGTTGAAGACTGGGCTTGTGGTTCTGATGCAGCAGGATCCATTTCATGGGAACGCCCATGAAAATCCCTACTACCACATCCAGCTCTTCGTATCAAAGTGCGCCACCTTCCAGATGCCAGGCGTTACTCTAGATGCCATCAGACTGCTCCTCTTCCCCTTCACATTAAAGGATAAAGCTCTTTATTGGTTGAGGACGCAAGCTGAGGGAGTCTTTACCACATGGGATGAGTTGGCGAGCGCGTTCATCGACAAGTTCTATCCGCCTTCCAAGACGGTAAAGATTAGGAGTGCTCTCATGTCCTTCAAGCAAGGACCTCAAGAGACACTCTACGAGGCTTGGGAGCGCTTCAAAGACCTACAGCATCAGTGCCCCCACCATAGCATTGAAGATTGGGAGCTAGTCCATAGCTTCTACAATGGTCTCCAACCGGGGACCAAGCAGATTATTGATGCCGCGGTAAATGGGGCCATCCTATCGAAGACTCCCGACGAAGCTACGGCCTTAATTGAGGAGATGGCCTCGAACAATCAACAATGGGGCGACGAGCGAGGACACTCTTCATCCTCCTTGAAGCCATCTAGCATATATGAGGCAAAGGCCGTAGCGGAGCTGACCAACAAGTTCGATTCTCCCCACAAAGTAGTGGAGAGACTGGAGAAGTATATTACGGAGCCCCAAGGAACCCCTTCCACATCCGCACCAATAAATCAAATGTGTGATTGGCAAGACCAATCCCAAGCTATGTATTTGGGAGGAGAACAAGGAGAGGGATCTTTGGATCAAGTTCAATACGTCGCGGGGAACCAAGGATATTGGGCCAATCCGACCACTAGAAACCATCCCGGTTTCTCCTATCCCAACAATGAAGGAGCATTGAACCCGCCGCAACAACTACCTCAACAAGCTCGACCACCACCACCACAACAACAACATTATCCATCGAGGGGGCCTCCACAACAAAATTTTCCACCAAAGCAACAAGTTGGACCCTATAGGCCGCCCGGATACAATCAAGGGTGGAGAAATCCAAACCCTCCACAAGCTCAACAACGATCTGAATTTGAAGCTAAGGTGGAGGAGTTTATGGTCGAGCAGAAGAAGATCAATGCTTCCTTGAAGGCGGGCCAAGACTCTCTTACAACTGTCGTTGGACAAATTGCGGAGCAACTTGCGTTGCTCAATAGAAACAGTCAACAGTTGCCGGCTCAACCCGAGCAAAATCCACGGGGCAACACTGGCCATATCAACGCCGTGGTTGCAGTTACTACGAGAGGCGGGAAGGATACCACTCCCGTCATGATTCCTACCGAGGAGCCCGTGGTGGAGATTGTAGAGCCAATCGAGCCGGTCATTGAAGTTGAGAGAGAGAAAGAGCCGCAAAGGGAAGAAAAGTCCAGAGCGGAGCAATTGATTGAAGAGAGGCGTTTTATGCCACCGATCCCATTCCCTCAGAGGCTTGCTAGAGCAAAGATGGAGAAGCGACTAGCCAAGTTTCTCGAGTATTTGAGAGGGGTAAGCCTCAATATCCCCTTCCTCGACGCTATCGTGGAAATCCCGACATATGCCAAGTTCCTAAAAGATTTGATTACGGGAAGAAAGAGGAAGGAGAAAATCATGCTCGCCGAGGAGGGCTCTTGGTTCACTAAGAGAGAGAAGGAGCCCGCCAAATTCAAAGACCCGGGGAGTTTCCGAATTCCTTGCACCTTAGGCGGCGTCCCTCTACAAAAGGCATTAGTGGACTTAGGGGCTAGTGTTAGCCTCATGCCTCTCTCTATGTTCCTAAGACTAAACACCGGCACAAAATTGAAACCTACCGACATGCGGATACAAGATGGTCGGATCACAAGGCCGGTAGGGATCGCAGAGGATATCCCGTTACAAGTCCCGGGGGCATATGTTTGCCATGTGACTTCGTGATCATGGATGTCAAGGAGGAGGGAGATACGTCGCTAATACTTGGGCGCCCGTTCCTCGCCATCGCCGGTGTCATTATCGACATACGTGAAGGGACTCTAACATTGAATGCCGGTAACATCGAGGTGGAGCTTCATATTCCCAAGGCAATGAAACACATGCCTTATCATGAGGAGCTGGACTATATGGACCTCCTTGACAAGGTTATTGAGGAGGCGATCCCCCATTCGATCGGCGCTCTATTCAAGGAAGATTTTGAGGAAAGTCCGGACTTGATCCAAGAAGAAAAGATGGAGTATTCCCCCGACCCCTCCATGGAAATTGATGAAGGCGACGCTGATGTCGCGAGAATACGAGAGCTCTGCAAGCTCTCAAAGATGAAGACTCCAAAGCAAGCCCCACCGATACGAAAATCGGTGTCACCGGTGAAGCCGAGGCCCGGAGCAAGCACTAGCTTGGGGGAGCCACCCCCCAACACTACCTGAGGCAAAGGAGCACCAAGGAAGAACGCCCCGCCACAACATCCAAATTTAAGCGTTCTTCCCAATAAATTCGACAGGTGCATCTCATATGCACCCAATATCCCGCATTAAATTGAAAATCAAAGGGGGTCGAGCTCACGACCTTAAACGAGCGCTTGTCGGGAGGCAACCCGACGGTTATCGCTTTATTTTTACTTTTTCTTTATTTTTGTTTTAGAAATTATTAGTGTTTTGAGTCGTGTGCCTAAAAATTTCGTGATAACGGGTCCTATTTTTCTTTGGAAGGAGAGGAGAAAGGGATATCTATCATTAGGAGGATGAACAAGGCGACGAGGAGCGCTCCAGGAATGCGCTCGATGCTTAGGAGGAAGATGAAATCGACTGGAGGAAGAAAAACAGAGTTTAGAGCCCAAACGAAGCCAAACAGCAGAAAACAGGACTCACTCGGCCGAGTATACTAGTCACTCGGCCGAGCACATAAGCTCGTCCGCCCGAGCGGCTCACGAACCAGGGAAGTCTGCTGTACCCAACTCTCTGTTTCTTTTCTTGATTTCAGTATAATTGCCACTCGGCCGAGTATAAATCTTCACTCGGCCGAGTGAAACTGATACGCTTCTAGGGCGAGTATTACCGAGTAGCTTGTGCCACTCGGCCGAATGGACTTTTTCCACTCGCCCGAGGGTGGCAAGGCCACTCGGCCGAGTCGTAAGCGGGGAGGAATTTTCCAAAATATTTCCGTTACGATCACTCGGCCGAGCGACTTAGTCACTCGGCCGAGTCGTAACTTTTCCTATATAAAGGGGAGCGGGTCGGCGCGTTTTTCGAAACAAGAGAAATCCCAAAAATCGCGACCGCTCGTATCCCTCGCCCGCTGCCCCCCCCCCCTCACTCGCCCGACCTCGCTCGTCGCCGCCGCGCTCGGTCGCCCACCGCCGGCCGAAGATGCCGCGCCTCCGCCCGAGTCGCCGCCGGCGACCCCACCTCCGGCCGAACTCCGGTAACGCGTTATCGCCCAATTTTCTCCTGTTTTGTGTATTTTTCGACGATCCGAGTGTTTAACGAACCCCTAAACCAAATTAAATTCGATTTCTATCTATTATACCCCTAACCCCCCATACATTTTGAATATTACTCGCTGATATCTTCATTTGATGTGCAGGGTATATTGGGGAGCTTAGGGGAGCCCAGGAGAGCTTCCGGGGAGCGTTTTTGGCTTCGTGGAGGCGGCGTCTTCGCACGCGTCCACTATATTGCTCTCGCGGCATGTTACGGTATACTCGTTCCACTCATTTGCGCACGCCGCATTTTTTACGTTTTTGGTGAGCACCCGGGGCCCATATGCCGCCCTGGACACGGCCTCGCACCAGGAGAGCTTCCGCCAAGCGGAAGCGGCCGGATGAGCCCGGCCCCTCCCACGAGGTGGAAGACTCTCCTCCGCCTACACCACCACACCCCGTTCACCCCGCACAGCCTGCAGACCCCGCACACCCCGCACAGCCTACAGTCCCCGTTCACCCCGCACAGCCACTCCCTGCCGACCCACAGCCACCACCTCCTCCACCGGCTCCACTTGTCGGGCCGCTGGGGATTACGTTCCGGGATGACGCACACCGCGGCGTTTTTGAACGTATTTCCCAGCGCTCGATCGTACCCTCCAGGTTCGCACACCTTGCAGACCTAGGACGCCTGGGGGTACTCGAGGGGATGCTCACGTTGTATGACAACGTGGGTTGGCGAGATTTTTTCCAGGTGTCGGCGGACACGTTTGTCCGGCCGACACTTGAGGTGCTTAGTTCTATCGCCCGGACCGACGAGGGATGCTCGTTTAGGCTTATGGACCGAGAGTGCCAGGTCACTCTCGGTATGATGAGAGCTTTTTTTTCGTGGCCCGATGTCCCCGGGGCTGACCGTGGTTACGCCCCCCACTCACATTCCCCCACCTTCCTTCGATTCCAGCGCTTTCTGGGCCCGGATCACGGGTTTACCAGCTGCCTTTGACCCTAGTAGGGCCAAGGCCTCGGCCATCGTCCACCCCTGCCACCGCATAGCTCAGCGCCTTATGGCGACTACCTTTTTGACGAGGTATGAGCCTGGGACGATGTCCACGCCGGAGCTTTATATGCTCTATGCGATGACGCGCCCCAGAGCTCTAGTTAGGGATAGTGACGAGTTGGTCCCCGCCGTCGTGATTGATGTCACAAGCTGGTTTTTGGACCGCATCATCGTATCGATGAGCGCTCGCTCATCGAAATGTTGCGGCGGTCTGATCACCCTGCTCGCCCTGATGACCGGTGAGGACTTTCCGGATGACCTGCGACGAGCCCCGGGTCCCACTTCACTGTCCATAGACGTCATGGCCCGGATGAAGATGCTACGTCCGCACGGTCAGCGGCACTGGGTTTGGTTGCACGGTCCTTACGGTGCTGATTACATGATCCTTCCAAGCCCAGCTCGGACACAGATAGCACCAACACAGGTGGACTGGCTTCCGGCGATGGATCTCCTGATCCCCGCCGCCTACATGCTTGAGGCTGAGGAGGCCGAGCAGGCTGCGCAGGCCCACGCTGCACACGCTGCACACGCTGCACACGCTGACCCCGTTGCCCCTCAGCAGCCTGATATTTCTGCTACTCCCGACACCTCTGTCCACACTTCTGCCGGTGTCGGGAGTACACTCGCTGAGACCACCTCCATTACTTACACGCCTACCACCACTCCCACCACAGCTGGCCCTCTGTCCGTTGAGCCCGTTTCCTCTGCCCTACCCGAGCGCCCACCGACTATTGTTGAGAGCGGTGAGCCCTCTTTCGCTGCCGTTGTGGAGACCGTGGTTGTCACCTCTGTCTCCACCGCAGCCGTACTTTTTGAGAGTGTCGTGACATCTGTTCCCACGTCTGTGTCACCGACCTCTCTGGCCGCCTCGTCGCCACTTGTATACTCCACTTCCGCTGCTGCTGCTTTCACCTCATACCAGCCTACGCCCCGGCCTCGCACTGAGGCTAGGCCCACACTTGTGAGCACAACACCTTTCCTCCACATGCCTGCTGAGCCCATCCACTACACCACCCGAGTCCGCCAGCCCCGTCCTGCACAGCACAGACAGGTGCGTCCCTCTGCACCACCTCCCCCCGACACTGTACTTCAGAGCATTCGTGCTCTTGAGGGGGGCGGTGAGTGCCCTCAGAGGTGACCTTAGGACCATGTCTGCCACCGTCACCGCTATGGCCAGCCGCTTCGACCTACTTCCGGGCATTCACTATTGCCTCACTCAGATTCTCGAGCGGCTTCCTCGCGTACCCACACCCACCCAGCAGGTACCCACCCCCACTCCTACGTACACCCAGCCTGCTTCCACATACCCACCCACACCCACCCAGCAGACTGTTGCCCAGCCACCACCACCACCACCTCCTCCTCCGCCTCAGGACGGAGTCTGCGCAGCACCACCCTCTTAGGCACCCTTGATGCCATTGATCTTTTTTGCCGTCATGCTGCCCATCTCTGCTCGGTCCTGATGATTTTTGCCCACCCCCCCCTCCCCTCACTGTTTTTGGGTCCACATTTTGTTCATATCTTTCTATATCATTTTTGGGAGAGAGGGAGAGTTTTTTTGGTGTCACACTCTTATATCTGTTTCACTCCTATATCTGCATGCATCATGTCCGCATCATATTTTCATTTCGTTATTTTTATTTTTCTTTTTCCTCATGCATGCATCCTCACCTTCCCCTCACATTACACGTCTCTCGGTGTGCCACACTTCGCACATTGAGGACACTGTGCACTTTAGCTTGGGGGAGTGAGTTCTCACGTTCTTTTCGATTTACCACCTTTATTTTTAGTTTTTACACGTCATTTTCCGCTTTTGCATCCACTTTCATCACTTTTTCTTTTTTTAACCATGCATCACGTTTTTCTTATTTTCTTTGTGTGCTGCATTGTAATTAGTTTCATTTTCCCTTTTTATCTTTATTTCTTTTCATCTCATGCTAGAGATGACTTTTCTGTGATGATGATGACGTGGAGTTAGCTTTCTCTATATGCATGCTATATTTGTCATGTCTTAGATTTTATTTCTGATATCATATGCTGTGATTTGCCTTGCATTTAGAGATAGTAACCCACACTTTTTCCGTATGAAAATGAATGAAATTTTATTATTAGCTGAGTCTGAATATTCATTGAACGCTTATATCTGGAGTACCGTTTTCTTCTCCTATATCACTTCTATTTGCATGACTTGTACACTTCACTTCAGGATGATTGAATGATGTTAGCTATGATAAATCTGGATTAGTTAGCTTTTTTGTGATCGAAACCGAGTAGATTAGATTACCCTGCTGAAGTTGTCGTGCACGTCTTATAGAGTGAACTGAGAGACATATTTATTTCTTTCTCCACATATCTTGAACATCAATTCTCTATTTTAAAATCATTGGTGAATCTCCCCTTAGCGATTCTAGTATATGGCATTTCCCCCGTTATTAAATTCCTAGCTCCAAATTTCCCAAAACCAAAAAGAAAAAGAAAAATTCTTGTATATCCTTCTTTCTCTTTGATTTGGGATCATTGTGTATATATCCTATTAAAAAAAAGAGAAAAAGAAAAGAAAAGAGAAAAGAATCTCAATAAACGATCCCATCTCATGTTCTCTCTCTTTCTTCCCTCTTTTTGTTTTTATTTTTATTACTTTTGGAGCTTCATAAAAATGGGGATGTAAATATTGTTTTTATGCCACCACGCTTATAGATAAGCTTGTGGGAGAGAATCCAATGATGTGTGAGAGAGTGACTACTTGACGGTGCATGACAACCTAGGCTAGGTAATATTCTATACTCGGTGAGATTGTTTTAGCTTCACGAAATCCAGAAATCTATGCCTAGCACTCATTTCATGAAATCCACGCTTTTCTATTCTTTCTATTCTATTGTGTGATATTCTTATACTCCTCATAGAAAGCATTCAATTGAAAAGTGTGTGATCTGCGATATTGTTGTAACGGCCGCTTTTCGACCGTACGTACTTTTAGCGCGCAGCTGTGTTTCGTGTGTGTTTTTTTTTGTATTTGATTTTTATTACTGTCTTCTGTAGTTCGGACGCACGACCTCACCCCGTATTCACGATCCTCTTAGAGGCGCGAGCGCCCCGACATTTTCCTTGTAATTTTTGGATGTCTGTAGACCCTTCTGCATAACACATTATTATTTATTAAAACTTTGTATTTTTTTAATTAATTTACTTTTGAATTTCGGTTGCTGTACGATTTGTGGTTTAAAACAAACTTAATTTTTAAAATACCTCCACCTTATTCTCCTTAGTGCTGCAACTTTCTGTTAAGGGATCAAAGATTGAAAACTTTTATATTTGTTTTATCAAACCAAGTCATTATTAACCAATTAGCAAATCCTATCAAATCCTAAACTGTACCCATATTTTACTCCCTCTATCACGTAACCCCACGTTTTCCTCCACTTCTCTCTTTCTCTCTCCCCACGTGCTGCTCCCACCTCTTTCCTATATCAACCTTAGTCTAAGGCTTTGTCATGCTTACGTGTTTAACCCTAGACCTAGCTATTATAATTTTTCTGTATCTAAACCTGTGACATCTCCTTCCGTCCTTGCTCACGTGAATGGTCAAGATTTCGAAATTTTTACTGAGACTAGCATCAACAGCCTCCTATTCTAACCTACTCTATAAAGCTATCCCTAGGGTAATGCAAACCTAATGAGCCGCACCAAAAACAATAGCAGCTCTACCTGTTTTAAATTTTTATTTATTTATATCCCTACTCTATCTTCTCCCTCACAGGCCGGGACTTAAAACCCTAGATCCCATGCTGCTCCCTTCCTCTCTCGACGTGTGCACCACGGCCAAGCACAGCCTCTCCGGCCTTCAACTCCTACGGCAGGCAGCGCTCTCCTTCCCCTACCTCCACGCAAAGCCAGGCCGTTCTTCTCTCCCTCCCCTTGAGCGGCTGCCCTTCCAAACACTGCCGACCTCCTTCCTTTGGAAGCTCCGGCCACCGACGTCAGAGCAGCGGCCACCACCTCCATCCGCCCTCTCCCCCTCTCACTCTAAACATCCGACGACCCCCCATCGGAGCCCAAAACTCACGGCCGTGACAGAGAACCGCCGCACAACCACTCAGATCCACGGCCAGCAACGATCCCGCCGTGCAGCAGCCTTTCTGGCTGTCGTCGCCGCGCAGCAGGCACCTTCGCCGGCGTTCCATGCTCTGCTGCAGTGATTTGGGCCGGTGACACTTCCTCTCGTGCAGACCAAGCCCCGCGCAGCAGGCTGGAGACTCCCCTTAGGCCATCGGAAGCCTGCTAAGGCCGCATCAAAAGGCAGCAGGCCATTGCGGGCCTTCCCAGCCTCGATCACGCCACCCTGGCCGTTCAGACGTCGACGGGCCCCGCAGGCAGCCGCCCCCACCTACTGTCGACGTCCCCTAGGCCGCAGTCCGCCGTCCCGATCACCTGCGAGACTTCCTAGCCGCCGCCACTGCCGTAGACGTCCGTTTTCCCCGTCATCGCCCGGAAGCTTACACATAAGTACACGCTATCCACAGTGGGAGGATCGAGGCAAAGGCGACACGATACGTTGCCGTTTTCAGATCCGACGTCGAACGTACACGTGGCCGTCGAGCCAGGTTGGTTTCCCTAACTCGTAGAAACCCCCACCGTAGCAAATCGAACCCTAAACTAAAAAAATCGTCAAATTGGAATTAAATTTACTTTTCGCTCATTTAAAACGTTGTGCAAATCTAGAATATCGACGAACGGACTTTTGACTGTGCATATAGGATAGATCGTCGATTAGGCTGATACATCAAAAAAAGTGACTTTTGACGAATAGGATAGTCCCGAAAACCTAGAAACGAACCCTAATAGGATTTGATGAATTTGAGACCTGACATCGTCGCTGTGGCGATATTTCAGACGGACTTCGGCGGACGAGATGCTTGGACGAGACGCTTGGACGAGATGCTTGGACGAGACGCTTGGACGAGACGCTTCGAGAGGACGACGCACTCGCCATTTCAGGCAAGTGCACCCACTTGCGTTTTGACCGTGCCTTGGTCTTAGATTGCTAGAACTGTTAGACTGTGACTGTATAGAACCGGACGTGAAATGATAGCGTCCGGGACGCCCCTGACGACTCAGACTTGACGACGAAGTCTGAGCCTGACAACAACAACTTTGATGCTGTAGGGCTATCATGTGTGTGCGTGCGTGTGGACACCCTAGAATAACTCTTCCGTACACTGGTCGTGTCTTGTCACTGTTATCCACACTGGTCGTGTCTTGTCACTGTGTTACAAAAAAGCCTTCGGGCGTTTCGGATGCTTCCCTTGCGGAAGTGATCCCCGTGATACAAAAAGCCTTCGGGCGTTTCGGATGCTTCCCTTGCGGAAGTGATCCCCGTGATACAAAAAGCCTTCGGGCGTTTCGGATGCTCTCCATGCGAGAGTGATCCCCGTGACTATTATACAAAAAGCCTGCGGGCTTTTCGGATGCTTCCCTCCGCGGAAGTGATCCCTGTGACCAAAAAGCCTTCGGGCGTTTCGGATGTTTCCCTAGCGGAAATGATCCCCGTGAATCTTGTCCTGAGTTCCTGGGTTGGGGTTGGGTTGAGCGTGCGCACGGCAAGAGGGTCTGATCCCCCTCGAACCGTAAGGCGTGAACCCTTTCGTGTCTTGTCATGTCCCGTCTTGTCTTGTTCTGTTCGTCACGTCCCGTCTTGTCCTGACACCTGTAGGTTAGTCCCGTAGTTGGTAGCACACGCTACGACTACTGCCTGCTACGTTTTACTTTCCTGCTACGTTACTTCTCTTGTACTTGTTGTAACCCCAGCATGCTAATCAACCAGTAAACTGTTGTGTAAAAGAACCTCAGCATGTTAATCAACCAGTAAACCGTTGTTTAAAGTTCGGTGCACTTGCAGTAAAGTCTAACCCTTCTTGTAGACTTTACCTGACGTACAGTTCCTTTTTCTTGGGTGCTGTATGTCAGGTATTCAGCCAGAGTTCGTGGACGAGGCAGACTCACTGGAGTACGAGGAGCCGAGGACGTCGACCCAGAGCACGTGCCTGACAAGGACCAGACCTTGAGGTCTTTCTAGTCGCCACTTTCAGAGGTTACAACTTTCCGTTTCTTTTAGATAGTTTGTTGCCATGCTTAGGCTCCGTTCTAGACTTGTACTTGTTGGATATCATATCTCTAAATTAATGAATGCACTTCCTTTTCTGTACTTTTGTTGTTTCGAACTATAAAAATGCAAGAACCTGACTTTTGTTTTAAAATGGTACCTCTACAGACGCTTATTGGGTCCGAGCTTCTCAGCTCTGGCCTAAGCGGGCCTCGTCACGTTTCGCTTCCGTCCATTTTGGGAAGCGGGGCGTGACAATTGTATACCGCTTTAAATGATTCAGACGATGTTAATTCTAGAATTGTTCTGTTTTTCATGCTATAACAATATTCTTGGGTTTTCTATTTCTATTTGCACCATTATACTATGATATCGAAATAAAAGTCTTTGACATGTGTTTTACATTCGGTGCATGCTATATGAGTAAGCAAAACCCACGTCCTGAGAAAAATGATCTAGCAGCTTCCCTCTTCGCTTTCTTCTTTCTTCTTCGTTTTTCGTTTTCCATTTTTCCATCGTTTTCATTTTCTGAATCCGCCGGGTTCGCCTTTTACTTATCTTCCTCGAGGACGAGTAAGAGGTAAGCTTGGGGGATTTTGATCACTCCGTATTTTACACCTTTTTTCCGCATGTTTGCATGCCATTTAGATCGCTCAAATCATGTTTTTCACGATTTATCGACAATATTGCGATACTTTTCACGATTTGTTGTTTTTGTCGTATTTCAGGAGATTTGGAGCGATTTGGAGTGATTCCGAGATACACCTACTCCGGACTGTCACCGAGGACTTCCCTGAGGGGTATTTTCAGATTGGAGAGGAGCGGAAGAAGAAAGAACGTCGTAGGAGCGACGAGGAGGCAAAAACACTCAGAATGGGCATTTTTAGTGTCTCACTCGGCCGAGTGAAGGAGTCACTCGGCCGACCAGCGAGACCCCGCTCTGCCGGCCAGATCGGACATGCTCCAAGTGTGCACTCGGCCGAGCATCAGAATCCATATCGGCCGAGTGACGAAACCCCGTCCGCCCGAGTGGCACTCAGACGACGCCCATCAAAAACTCCCAACTTACTGTTTTTCGTCAGTCTGAGCATCAGAAGACCCACTCGGCCGAGTGGCAATTGCCGACCGCCCGAGTGAAGAGAAGCCCATCGGCCGAGTGACGACAACTCACTCGGCCGAGTGACCCCCGAAGTGAAGACCCCCAAGACCCCAGACTTACTGGAAATTCTCAGGGTCTCCCACTCGGCCGAGTGACTTTTGTCACTCGGCCGAGTGAGCCGCGCTGCCTGTAGCGTAAATTGCGATTTTCAGGCTGCGCAGGGGCAATTTTGTCACAGTTTTTTGGGCGATTTTGGGGGGTATTTAACCCCAGATTTTAACCTAGGTTAGAGAGCTTTTTCCTTACTTTTTGGCAGCCTTTTAGATTAAACTTTCTAGCTTTTGATTCTTGTGATTGGAGAGGAGAGAAAAGGTTTATTTTGTTGGATTCTTGTAGAACTCTATTGGTTTGTCTCCCTCTTCATTAAAAATCTTATTTTTATTGCTTATTTGAATATTGCCATGAATTCTATTGTCATTTCAATTGATTATTCTTTCATTTGTGAAATGATTTGTGAGTAGCCGTAACGTCTTAGGGCGTGGGGATGAACCCTACGAGCCCAATTTCCGATTTGTGATGATTTGGTAGAACTATTGCTAGAATTGCTATTAGGGTTAGTTTGGGATCGATATATTACGGATGGCTAGGTGTTCATACCGATTGGGATTTGCAAGAGATTGGATCCCAATTCGATAGGAAACCCTAGAAATCCGAATTGGGTTGAAATTGAGTTTCCGTAGTATCGGTTTGCAAGAGATTAGACCGATACTAGGGTTCTCGGTTGCAATTCCATACCGATACCCGTTTGCAAGAGATTGGACGGGTAGGAACTATCCCAACCTAGGTCGCGGCCCGAGTTTACACGAGAGTGGGCTCGGGACGCGATTGAACGATGATGTTGATCCTAATGCTAGCTTGCCTAGGCTAGGGTTTGCAAGAGATTGGGCCCGAGCCTAGGTTAGCTATAGACCGGTAACAGCACGAGAGCGTGAGCTAGGTTTTACATTCAGTTGCAACTAGTTCATCCGAAATTCTACTCTAGCAATTGTGATACCAATGAATCACATTGACGAGATACGGTGAGTAGCGGGGATTCCCTATTCCCTAGGCGTCTTTATTCGATTTTATATCTCTATACTTTATTTGACGATTGTGACAACACCGCCAAAAGGCAAATTCCCTCTTTTCTGTCCCTATAGCCAGGTTGTTCGGAGAAGGCACTGTCATACGTCCTCCATGTGTTCGATACCTGCTCGCCGCTACACCGTGCACTTGCGGTAAAACTACACGGTCGCTCTTTTGGGTGTACGCTCGGAAGCGATCGGTAGGCTGGGGATAAGTGATCCTCGCTTAGTCAATTTCCTGGCCTTGTCTGCTGGACCGCAATGATGCGAATCATGATTATATGACACCCTTGACTATACCTAAGTCTAACATGTTAATAATCATTTTAAGAATAAAACGTAGCACTCCTTGTTTTAGAGTTTGGAAACTATAGGATCCATGTTATAGTTGTTGATCACACTCAAGATATGACATGGTAACCTTATAGAAACCAACTTCTTAATACATATGATGTAGTCTTGCCTTGACCCAAACCGTCGTGTCGTGAAAACACCGAGCACCAGCGTAAGTTAAGCTAGACATGAAAACAAGGGTCTGACTAGGCTAGTCATTATGATTTGGATGAGCACACTCATGATCATAAGTGGCTTGGGGTAAAAATATATAGGGAGTCATATATAATATGATTTATGAAGAGTTCATCTACCGATTGCAGAGTCAAACAACTTGTTGAGCACACTCAAGGTTGTGAGACTTAGGGTGGTTGGATCCATCTCCCACAAATTTTTTAATTATAATAAATTGTTTATTATTACTGCTGAAAATTCTTTAAAATAGTGGGAGAATATAGTTTAATAAAAACCTCTTAAACTATACAAGAACATATGCTAATTCAATTTCTATTAAAATGCAGTATGGAGTCAGAATTAAAATTTATAATCAAGAAGAACATGCTCGATGGGACGAACTACAAGGACTAGCTGAGGAATATCAAGCTGGTCCTCTCGTTAGCCGGGATAGGCTACATACTGACGTAGGACACTCTGGAGAAGCCCAAAAAGGATGCCATTGATCACTCCTTATTTTACACCTTTTTTCTGCATGCTTTCATGACGTTTTGATCGCCCATATCGTGTTTTTCACGATTATTCGACGAATCGCGATGCTTTTCACTATTTCTTGTTTTTGTCGTATTTCAGGAGATATGGAGCGATTTGGAGCGAAAATGAGATCAAAGAAGTTTCACGCACTTCAGAGTGTCGCCCACGGCTTACTTAAGGACTTATCAATAATAGAGGATGAGTGGAAGAAGAAAGAAATTCATAGGATCGACGAGGAGGCGAAAAGAAGAAGAAAAGAGCCAGGTTACAGCCCACTCGGCCGAGTAGACTACTCACTCGGCCGAGTCAGAGGCTATACTCGACCGAGTAAAATGGATACGCACAGCAAATTTTTAGCGTTTACTCGACCGAGCAAGTAAGTCCACTCGGCCGAGTGAGAAAGCTCACTCGCTCGAGTGGTACAGAGAATTCATCCAGAGAAGCTGCCAAGTTACTGGAATTTCTGAGGAAGCCCACTCGGTCGAGCATGATTGCTCACTCGACCGGGTAAAGAAGCCCACTCGGCCGAGTCAGTCAGAGAGACATACCCCTGAGAACCCCGAAGTTACTATTATTTTACAGGGTTTGTCACTCGGCCAAGTGACAAGGGTCACTCGGCCGAGTGACCCTCTCCGACTGCTGCTAGGACTGCGAATTCTGGGCTGTGCAGGGGCAGTTTTGTCACGAATATTTGGACGATTTTGGCTTTTATTTAAACCTAGTTTTTACCCTAGTTTTAGTAGAGACTTGAATTATGTTTTAGAGACTTCTTTTAGGTTTTTGACGGCTATTCTTTTGTGAAATCTCAGCTGGAGATCATTGGCGACAACGTTGGTTTGTTCTTTCTTGTTAAAAACTCATTTTTATGACTTGTTTCTTCCTTGCAATGAATTTTGCTATGATTCCATTTATTATTTCTGAGATTTTCATGATGATTAGTGAGTAGTTCCATCGTTCTATGGCATGAGGATGAACCATATGGACCCGATCTTTGAATTGTGATGAATTTATAGTGTTGTTGCTAGAATTGATAATGGTTAGGTTATGATTAATTTATTATGAGTAGCTAGGAATTCATATCGATTGGGATTTGCAAGAGATTTAATCCCAATTGATAGGAAGGCCTAGATATTCGATTTAGATTAATAATTGAAATTTTCTAGATTTGGTTTGCAAGAGATTGGACCAAAGCTAAGATTTTTATTATAAATATATGCTAATATTCATTTGCAAGAGATTGGACGAATACAAACTATCATAACCTAGATCGTAGCTTGAATTTGCACGAGAGTGGGCTCGAGATGCAATTGGACGATGATGTCGATCTTCACGCTATAGGCTTAGGGTAGGATTTGCACGAGAGTGGGCTCTATTCTAGGTTTGCTCTAGACCGGAAATAGCGCGAGAGCATGAGCTTGGTTCTACATTAAGTTGCGACTAGTTCACCTACATTCAAGCTTTACAACAATGACATTTATGATTCACAACTATAAGAGACGGTCCGTAGTGGGGAATTCCTATCCCTAGACGCTTTATTATATTGATATTTCTTGCTAGTTGAACGATTGTGACGATTACACCAAAACTATTCTTACAAAGTAAGATACTTTCATTTTTCCTCCCTGTGTTCGATACCCGCTCGCACTACACCGTGCGCTTGCGGTAAGACTACAAGTCGTTTTCCGGTTCTATATCCGGAAACGATCAAGTTTTTGGTGCCGTTACCGGGGAGGCGACGGTATTTTGTTTTCCTTACTTAGTTATTTCTTTTTGTTTTATTATTTTTATCTTTTTATTCCTCTATCGTGCTAACAATTCCATCGAAGCTTTATTTTTTGTGCATGTACACGAGATCAACGACGAATCCAGAAGATATATTATTTGATCCGGAGATCGAATGTACTGAAAGGAGGCTTAGAGAGGAGAAGAGACTTGTAATAGAGGACGATTGTATGAACTGACGGGAGACACCGGAGGAATTAGCGACACACATGGCTAGGCTAATATCTATCAGAGATAGGCTACGGTCTAAGACTACTTCTACTACCTCATCTATTGCGATGCCGGAGTTGGCGGCGGACAAGAATTTCAAGCTAAAACGGGACTTGTGGTCTTAATGCAACAAGACCCATTCCATGGGAACTCCCATGAGAATCCACACTACCATCTTCAATTATTCTTGTCCAAGTGTGCCACCTTTCAGATGACCGATGTACCGGTCGATGCTATCCGACTGCGCCTCTTCCCATTCACTCTCAGAGACAAAGCTTTGTATTGGTTGAGGACGCAAGAGGAGGAGATCTTTACTACATGGTATGAGTTGGCAAGTGATTTTGTGAACAAATTCTACCCACCATCCAAGACCGTCAAGATAAGGAGCGCACTCATGTCCTTCAAGAAAAGACCTCAGGAGACTCTATTTGAGGCATGTGAGCGCTTTAAAGATCTCCAACACCAATGCTCCCATCATAGCATTGAAGAATGGGAGCTAGTACATAGCTTTTACAATGGACTCAAACCGGGCACCAAGCAAATCATGGATGCAACCGCTAATGGAGCCATATTATCTAAGACACCGGATGAAGCTACGGCCCTACTCAAGGAGATGGCCTTGAACAACCAACAATGGGGCGATGAGAGAGGACATTCTTCCTCCTTCTTGAAGCCAACAAACATATATGTGGCCAAGGCCGTAGCGGAGCTTTCTACGAAGTTTGACTCCCTCCACAAGGTTGTGGAGAGATTGGAGAAGTTGATTACCGAGCCGCATGGAACTCCCGCCACATCTACATCGAGAGGCAACATGAGCGATTGGCAAGACCAAGCTCAAGTTATGTTTGTTGGGGGAGAGCATGGAGAAGGAGCTATAGAGCAAGTCCAATATGTTACGGGGAACACCGGTTATTGGCCCAAACCGGCCACGAGAAATCATCCGGGATTTTCATATGCTAATAATGATGGAGCTTTGAACCCACCACTGCAACAACCTCAAGCTCGGCCTCCACCTCAACAACCTCAATATCAACCAAGAGGGCCACCACAACAAAGCTACCCGCCTAGGCAACAAGCGGGACCATATAGGCCGCGCCGCTATAATCAAGGGTGGAGAGCTCCTAACCCACACAAGCACCACCTAGTTCGGATCATGAAGCGAGGATGGAAGAATTCATGGTGGAGCAAAAGAAAATAAATGCTAGATTGACGGCTCAACATGACTCTCTCAATACCGTCGTGGCACAACTAGCGGAGCAACTTGCGTTGCTTAACAAAAATACTCAACAATTGCCGGCTCAACCGGAGCCCAACCCACGGAGAAACATCGCCCACATCAATGCGGTGGTGGCGGTTACTACTAGGGGTGGGAAGGGCACTACTCCCGCCATGATCCAAACCAAAGAGCCCGGGGAGCAAATTTTGGATGACAAGGAGCCGGCTATTGAGGAGGAGTGCCAAAAAGAGCCGCAAGAAGGCGAAAATTCTGAAATTATAAAGCCACACGAGGAGCGAAACTACATGCCACCGATACCCTTTCCACAATGGTTGGCAAGAGTTAAGATTGAGAAGAGGCTCGCCAAATTCCTTGAGTACTTGCGGGGAGTAAGCCTCAATATACCTTTCTTGGACGACATTGTAGAGATCCCGTCATATGCCAAGGTCTTAAAAGCCTTAATTTCGGGAAAGAAAAGAAAGGAGAAGATAATGCTTGCCGAGCAAGGTACATGATTCATCCGGAAGGAGAAGGAGCCCACAAAATTCAAAGATCTCGGAAGCTTCCGTATTCCATGCACACTTGGAGGAGTCCCGCTACAAAAGGCTTTGGTAGATTTGGGAGCAAGTGTGAGCCTAATGCCCCTAACTATGTTCAAGAAATTGAATACGGGGACTGACTTGAAACCGATGGATATGAGAATACAACTAGCGGACGATCAGGTTACTAGGCTGGAGGGAATTGCGGAGAACATACCGCTCCAAGTGCCGGGAGGAATTTGCTTGCCGTGCGACTTCGTAATTATGGACATCAAGGAGGAGGGCGATACATCGCTAATTCTTGGACGCCCATTCTTAGCCATCGCCGGCGTGATAGTTGACGTGAGAGAGGGCACCTTGTCTTTGAATGTCGGAAACATCGAAGTGGAGCTCCATATTCCTAAAGCAATGAAGCACATGCCTTGGACAAAAGGTTTTGACTACGTGGACCTCCTCGATGAGGTGATTGATGAAGCTATACCACATTCTATTGGCGCCCTACACGATGATGGCTTCGAAGAAGGCCAATTTTCTAGCAATGGAGAAAAGTTGGAGGACACGCCATATAGCTCTATGGTTGATGACAAAGACGACGCTGATGTCGCAAGAATTAGAGAGCTCTACAAGCTCTCCACGGCCAACAATTTGAAGAAAGCTCCACCGGATAAAAGATCGGCCCACCGGTGAAGAAAAAGAATGATAAAAGCTCAAGCTTGGGGGGACTTATCCCCCAACACTACCCATGATGAGAGGGAGCCGAGGAAAGCCTACGGACATCAACAACTAAATCCAAGTGGCCTTCCCCACAAGTTTGACGGGCGCATCTCACATGCGCCGAATATTGAGCACTAAACGAATATCTTAAGGGGTCGAGCTCAAGACCTTAAATGAGCGCTTGTCGGGAGGCAACCCGATGGTTTTATATTATTTTTAGTTGAATTCTAATTTTGTTTTAGGTCTTTCTTAGTGTTTAGAGTCTAGAATCAATAAAAATCATGACAACTGGCTCTATTTTTCATGACAGGAGATGGAGAACGAGAAATCATTTACATGGAGGATGACATAGCAAGGGAGAGCGCTCCAGGAATGCGCTCAGGCCCCAGGAGAAGGAAGAGACTGATGGAAATAAGAAAAATAGAGAGTGGAGCGAAAACAGGGCTCGAGGCAGAAAACAGCAAGCCACTCGGCCGAGTGTACAAGTCACTCGGCCGAGTGAAGACTCTACTCGGCCGAATAGGGTATTGATCAGGGAAGATCCTACAGACCACTCTCTGTTATTTTCTGTAATTTACAGTATTTATTTGCCACTCGGCCGAGTGACTATGTGACTCGGCCGAGTGAATCTGATACCCTCCACGCTTCATAATCGCTGAGTGGCCATTCCACTCGGCCGAGTGGAACTTGTCCACTCGACCGAGTCGTAACTATAGGGAGATATCAGAAATTTTTTAAAATGCTGAGCCATTCGGCCGAGTGAACGCGTCACTCGGCCGAGTCGCCCAAACTTTATATACTCAGCGCCCGCTGGCCATGATCCCAACGCGCTTAAATTTCCCAAACCCCCAAGCCTCTTCGACTCCCCTTCGCCCGAATTGCGTTCCTCCTCGCCCGAGCGGCCCTTCGCCGGTAGACTGCCGCCCCACGTCGGTCGCTGACGTTGCTTCACCGCCTGCACCTACCGGCGCCACCGCCCCTTCACCATTTCGCCTCTATTGCGCCCCAAAATTCCTATTTCTCGCCTTTTTCTCCGATCCGTATGCCCCTTAAGCCCCAAATTGAAATTAATTCTCATATATATCTATCATTTCCCATCTTCCCCAATATATATTGATGTTCATTGTTGATTTGATTATTTTTGTTTCAGGCTAGCTTGGGGGAGCTTGGGGGAGCTTGGGGGAGATTCAGGACGTCTTGGAGGGAGGAGGCGATTCTTTGCACGCTTCCACTATTTGCTCTCACGTCGTGCTCGGGTACACCCACTCCTTATTTTAGCACTTCACATTTTCATTTGGGTGGGCATGACTCACGGGCCACATGCCCCTACGTCTTAGGCCACGCACTCGGTAGCCCGCTTCCAAGCGGAAGAGGTCAGGTGATCCTGGCTCCTCTTCCGCTAGGGAGGACTCCCCGCCACCTATCCTGCCACCACCTACACAGCCGTCTCCTACCGCACTCATTCCACCACAGGCACAGTGATTTGGGTTGAATATTACGTATTTAACCCCTCATCTAGCAGTATTTTGTGTGTAAATTATGTTTAATTGGTCTCTAGTACATTCGTATTTTGTATATCATGATTTACTAAAGCAAATCACTTGATTTGTACACAAAGTATGAATTTTACTGAGTATTTGTGCATTCTTATATTTTTCCTAGCTTGGTCTCGATCTCACGATTCCAACGACTATTTATTTGTATTTTTCTGAGATCTGTGCTAATTACTGTGTATTTTTGAATGCAGAATACGAATAAAATGAAGAAATACGGTCGAAATACGCGAAAAATACAGAAATACGGCCACATCTACACCGTCGAAGCGCCATCCAACGATCCACAGAAGCGGAGCGACGCGGCATTATCTCGCTCGTCTATCTCTCATCCAACGGCGAGAAGAAGTCCACGGGCTGAAGCGAAGCGCTTCAGATCTTGGGCCACGTGTCACGATCTCAGGGGTTTTTCGCTTCGATCGACGGACATGATTCATGAGCTGAAGCGGCTGCGAAGCGGTCGTCGTGGCAAGTTAATCGCCGTTGGATCTCGATCCAACGGCTCTCATCCTTAATCCGAGGACGTCGCGGAAGCGAGCTGAACGCGTTAAAAGGAAGCGACGTGGCTTCTTCGCAGCAGTTGGATTTCGATCCAACGGCTTCCATCAAGCCCGAATCAGCGCGAAGAAGGCTGAGTCCCTCATGGAGACGTGGCCTGATCTCGAACGCACAATTTCGATCCTACGGCCGAATATTGACAGCGAGTTCGATTCGAACTCGAATTTGTAACAGGCGCATACCCGTTTATATGGACACGTGGCACGCTAGAAAGAGATCCAGCATTGATCAACGGTCGAAGATTGCTCCGGCTGTTGAAGCAGGTTTGGGTTGTAAACGGGTGCGGTTTTGAACCCGTTAGCTCATTAAACCCGCAATGCCTATTATTTAAGCGTATTCTAGGGTTTTTGGGCGTATTATTTGCGTATTGGAGCACCTAGAAGCCGTATTCTCTCCCTGAAAAATTCTGTAAAATTCCAGAGGCTTTTCTTAGTATTTCCAGAGAGTTTGAAGTCGAAACTTGGAGATTTGGTGATATTTTCTTTAACTCAAACCCCGTATTTTGGTGTTTTCTAGCGTATTTTGCTATAAAGTTGATGTATTTTGCTATGGAAGTTGTTTATTATTGCATGATGAGTAGCTAAATCCTATTTGTGCATGATATGGAGTAGTTAGTGGATGTAATTCGTGTTATTATTGGTTGAATATTGTTGTTCTTCATCGTAAAAGTCGCTAAAATTGTATGTTTTTGCTATTTAATCCTCTTTTCGTCTTCCAAAAGAAGCGAATACGTTGATGATCACCCCACAAGGGTGAGATTTGATCTCTCCAAAAGAGAGCTTCATACCATATTCGTAGAACTATAGTTTTAGCGACGTTTTTATTCATATTGTGCTTGAACCCCCAAAAGGGTATTTTCCGACGAATCGCTCCCAAAAGGAGGATTTGTTGAGTTATATTTAATCAACCAAAATACATGAATCGCTGATCCTAACGAACCCATCTCATGTGCATGTTTCTCATATATTTTCATACACGACTCTTTCGTTGTTCGCTTTGATTACGTATTCACGACACACTTTCACACCATCATCACTTTCATTATTAGAGTGGTTAGTTTCTTTCCGATAGATTTCTGTTTGATTTGTGCTGTGGTTTCAACAGATTTTCTCCCGAGGATTCGACATCTGGACTCCCAGATTTTACTACTTGTACGGACTCTTGTGCTTGAGAGAAGCACCTTTTTGGACCCACCAAGTTTTTGGCACCGTTGCCGGGGAGAACGGTTTGTTACTACGATTTATTTCATTCAGAAGACCTTCGGTGAGATCTTTCCACTTTATTGTATATAAACTTTTGTTTGCTTTCATATAAAAAAATAATATTTGTGCTAGTTTATGTTGCATAGGACTCCTAGGACACATAGGTTGACTCGACGTTTTGATATGGCTAATAATAATATGGATGAAAATTTTAGCAACAACAACGAAAATAATGTGCAACCTGGAGTGCCTAGGACTTTAAAGATTTACTCAGACCCACTAGGACTAGCACAGCTTCATGCTTTGTTTTACCTGCTGATGCAAATTCTTTCAATTTTAAACCTGGTGTGATCCAACTTTTACCCACCTTTCATGCGTTAGACAAGGAAAATCCATATCTTCATATTAAAGGATTTGAGGAGGTTTGCTTGACATGATTTGATGGGAAAACTAGCGAGGACACGATATATCTTAAACTGTTCCCATTTTCATTAAAAGACAAAGCTAAAAATTGGTTGAATGCATTGCCATCACGCTCTATTACCACATGGATTGATTTGCAGGCTGAATTTCTAAAAAAGTTTTTTCCTATTCACAGGACACAGGGACTGAAGCGGCAGACTATGAACTTTGCCCAGCAAAGCGAGGAAAAATTCTACCAGGCATTTGAAAGGTTCAATGAGTTGCTGCTCACATGTCCACACAATGGCTTCGACAAAAGCAGGATTATTGGCTTCTTCTACGATGGACTGCAGCCGCAAATGAAGCAATTTGTAGAGATGATGTGCAATGGAGGATTCTTTGATAAAGAACCAGACGAAGCTTGGACGTACCTGGAGGAGATAGCAGAAAATGCGCAGACATGGGACACCACTTCAGACTACGAGAGAGGAGGCCATTCTGCACCATCCCAGCCTATGCGAGGAGTGGTTTATAATTTGAAGCAAGAGGATGCGTTGGAGGCAAAGATGGAAGCCATGATCTCAAACAAGCTACATGCCATGAATTTGAAAGAGGCCAAGGCGGTTGAGATAGAGCAGACTTGCGCACTTTGCGACGTCAGTGGCCATGACACCAGTGCATGTCCCACACTTCCAGCCTTGAAGAGCATGCTAGGAAATCCTACTGGGGTGAATCAAGTGTCTTCGAATTACCAGAACTTCAATTCCAACAAGGGGTGGCGCAACAATCCAAACTTGAACTGGGGCCCCAATCAGCAGACTTAGCAGCAGCAAGCTCCCCCTCAGTTCCGATAACCTCAATACAACAACAACAACTATCAAGGTGGGAACCAGAGGAGGGACCATGAGCCGATGCAACAACAGCAGATGCAACCATTTGGCGATGCACTTCAGCAGCTCATTCAGTTGCAACAAGCTCAGATGCAGCAGCAGCAGGCTCAATTTCAGGCTCAGCAGACTCAAAATCAGCAGATGAGCGAGAGCTTGGCGAGGCTTACAGCGACATTAGAAAAAGGTAAGCTTCCATCTCAGTCAATTCAAAATCCTAATATGGGCTCATCTTCTTCTGCAGGTAACAATATGAAGCCATGCCAAGCTGTGTCCACTTTGAGGAGTGGAAAAGAGATTCAGAAGCCTGACCCACCAAGCAGGGAAGCTGAGCAAGAAGAGGGAATTCAGACCCAAGAAGAGGAAATGCAAGAACAAGAGGAGGTGCAGGAAAAGAGCACAGAAGTGGGTTTGAGCAAAAATGTCATTAAAGAGAAGGAACCCGCAGCATATGTACCTGCAGCACCTTTCCCTCAGCGGCTACTTCAGAAAAATAAAGATAAGTATCAAACTGAGATTCGTGAAATTTTTCAGAAGTGCCAGATAAATATTCCATTGCTTGATGCTATAAATCAAATACCTGCCTATGCTAAATTTCTGAAAGACTTGTGCATTGTTAAAAGAAAATTAAATGTGAAAAAGAAAGCATTCTAGACTGAACAGGTTAGCTCTATTGTGCAACAAAATACACCACCTAAATTTAGAGACCCTGGATCACCCACCATCACTTGCACCATTGGCACTAAAAATATTGGAAATGCTTTATTGGATTTAGTTTCTAGTGTCAATATCTTGCCATACGCTATTTTTGTGCAGCTTGGGTTAGGACAGCTAAAGCCTACATCTGTTATATTGCAACTAGCTGATAGATCTATTAAAGTTCCAAAGGGATGCATTGAGGATGTCCTCGTTCAGGTGGACAAATTTTATTACCCTGCAGACTTTATAGTTCTAGACATCCAAGGACCCCAAACTGCCAATGCTACTCCTATCATCCTAGGTAGACCATTGCTAGCGACATGATGCTTTAATAAATTGTAGGGATGGTCAACTGAAAATTACTTTTGGCAACATGACTTTGGATTTGAATATTTTTAATACTTGCAAGTTGCCACATGTGGATGATGAGATTGAGAGGGTGCATATGATTGATTCGTTGGTGGATGATTATATTTGTTCTGAATTTTGTGATGATGCTTCTATTGTTGAGACTATTATTGGTGATTCTGATGACATATCTTTTGTGCAGGAGAACGTGAAGGAGCTGAACGTGGTATGGGAGCCTAGGTTCGAGGCTTTGCCACCTAATGCATCAATTCAAATTTCATCTGAGGTGGAGGATCCAAAGCCCAAATTGAAGCCACTTCCTGAATATCTCAAGTATGCCTTCCTAGGAAATGAAAACAGCTTCCCTGTGATAATATCTTCTAAACTCTCTTTAGAACAGGAAAGCTCTTTACTTGATGTGCTAAGAAAACATAGAGGTGATATTGGTTGGTCCATTGCTGACATAAAAGGTATTAGCCCTATTGTATGCATGCATCACATTTATTTGGAGGATGACGCCAAACCCACTAGAGAAATGCAACGTAGGTTAAATCCAACATTAAAAGAAGTGGTGAAAGGCGAGGTTTTAAAATTATTGGATGCAGGCATTATATATCCTATTTCTGACAGCAAGTGGGTTAGTCCTACACAGGTTGTTCCTAAAAAGTCTGGCCTCACCGTGGTTAAAAATGCGAATAATGAGCTTATCCCAGTTAGAGCCACCACAGGTTGGAGGATGTGCATAGACTATAGGAAATTGAACTCCCGAACTAGAAAAGATCATTTCCCTCTTCCATTTCTTGACCAGATTTTAGAGAGAGTAGCTGGACATGAGTACTATTGCTTTCTAGACGGTTATTCAGGTTATTATCAGATTGAGATTGCACCTGAGGACCAGGAAAAGACTACTTTTACCTGTCCCTTTGGTACTTTTGCATTTAAAAGAATGCCGTTTGGTTTATGTAATGCTCCAGCCACTTTTCAGCGATGCATGCTCAGTATTTTTGATGATATGGTTGAGAAAATCGTTGAGGTATTTATGGATGATTTTTCAGTATATGGTAGCTCTTTTCATGATTGTTTAGCTAACTTGGCTCTTGTTCTTGACAGGTGCATTGAAAAGAACCTCCTATTGAATTGGGAGAAGTGTCATTTTATGACCACAGAGGGACTTGTCCTTGGTCACCTGGTTTCTAAAGATGGTATACAGGTAGACAGAGCCAAGGTAGCGGTAATTGAGAAGCTACCAAGTCCTAAATGTGTGAAGGACATCAGATCATTTTTGGGACATGCAGGATTTTATAGGCGATTCATCAAAGATTTTAGCGCTATATCTCGCCCTGTTTGCAACTTACTAACTCTATATGTGGATTTTATTTGGACACCTGAGTGTCAAATTTCTTTTGAAACTTTAAAGAAGTTGATGATTTCTGCTCCCATTTTGCAGGTGCCAGACTGGTCCCTACCATTTGAAATAATGTGTGACGCAAGCAATTACGCAGTTGGTGCAGTCCTAGGCCAAAGAAAAGATAAAGTTCCAGTAGTGATTTATTACGCTAGCAAGACACTAAATGATGCTTAGAGGAATTATACAACCACATAGAAGGAGTTGTTGGCTGTAGTATTCACGTTGGAAAAATTCAGGAGCTATATTTTGGGATCACCAATTTTTATTTATACTGATCACTCTGCTTTAAAATATTTATTGTCTAAAAAAGATGCTAAGCCTCGATTGATACGATGGATTTTATTGTTGCAGGAGTTCAATGTCACAATCAAGGACAAGAAATGCGTGGAGAATCTAGTAGCTGACCATTTATCACGATTGACAGTAGGCCTTGATTCAGCAGATGTGCCTTTGAAGGATTCCTTTCCCGACGAGCATCTTTTTAGCGTTTCCACCTCTCCATGGTATGCTGCTATAGTAAATTATCTGGTAACTGGTAAGACTCCTGACACTTGGTCTCTTCAAGACTTTAAAAGGTTCAAGTACGAGGTAAAATATTTCTTCTTTGATGATCCGTACTTATATAAATATTGTAGTGACCAAATTGTTAGGAGATGCATTTCTGATCATGAAATAACCAGTGTGATACAATTTTGCCATGATGGAGTATGTGGTGGACATTTTTCTGCGAACAAAACTGTGGCAAAAATCTCGCAATGTGGCTTTTATTGGCCAACTATGTTTAAAGATACATTTCATTATTTCAAGACTTGTGCTGCATGCCAACAATTAGGGGGTATTACTAAACGTAACATGATGCCTTTAAACCCTATTTTAGAAATTGAAATATTTGATTGTTGGGGCATAGACTTCATGGGACCTTTCCCACCTTCATTTGGATATGCTTATATTTTGGTTTGTATTGATTATATTTCTAAATGGGTGGAAGCTATTCCTTGCAGGTCGAACGATACTTCCGTTGTGCTTAAGTTCCTCAAAGAGAACATTTTCTCTAGGTTTGGAGTGCCAAAGGCCTTGATCAGTGATGTAGGGTCTCATTTTTGCAACCGCATGTTCGCTACTTTAATGAAGAGGTTTGGGGTTACACATAAAGTTTCTACTCCGTATCATCCCCAAACAAATGGTCAAGCAGAGTTGGCAAATAGAGAGATTAAAGGAATTCTACAGAAAATGGTGAATCCATCAAGAAAAGATTGGAGTTTGCGCTTACCTGAAGCGTTGTGGGCCTACAAGACGGTCTACAAAACAATTTTGGGGATGTCACCTTACCGTCTTGTTTTTGGGAAGTCTTGTCACTTACCTGTTGAATTGGAACATAGATCTTATTGGGCTATAAAGAAATTGAATTTTGATACTGATTCATCTTTTTCTTCTCGCAGGTTACAATTGTTGGAGCTAGAGGAGTTGAGGAGAAATGCATACGATAATGCCAAAATATCAAAAGAGAGGATGAAATCCGTCCACGACATGATGATCCTACGGAGGGAGTTCACCCCAGGCCAAAAAGTACTCCTATACAATTCCAGGCTACACAGCTTTCCCAGGAAGCTTCGCTCTAAGTGGTATGGACCTTTCGTCATCAAAGAAGTTTTTCCACAAGGCGATGTGCTCTTACTAAATGAAAAAGATGGAAGCGAGTTCAAGGTGAATGGCCAGAGATTGAATCATTTTCACGAGCCTTGGACCAAGGAAGCGAGCACCATGGATCTCACAGACCCACCTTCGGGTGGGGACTAATCAGGTGTGTTCTTTCCATGATTCCCTCTTCCTAACATTGAGGACAATGTCTATTTTAAGTTGGGGGGAGGGAAATAACTTTTAGGATTTTTATTTTTATTTTCTTTTTATTTTTATTTTATGATTTTATTTTTTAGTTCCCTTTTTTCAGTGAAATTTTTTTTTTGAGTTAAGAATATCACCAATACCTATTTTTACCTAGAAATGAACCTCATGTGATGAAACTTCTCGTTATTTATTCACCAACATACACTCGTGATTTATTTTCTTCCACCACTATTGTCGAATATTTCAGTCTCATTTTACATGAATTTGAGTGCTTGTGGTGAATTTCTTTTTATACATCTCAATGGCAAGATTAATCGATGACTTAATGAATCTAGAAATTATGGATTAGCAAGTGGTATGCTTTCATTGGAACACACCAAAGTTCATGCACCAATAATTCATAAATTAACTGGAGCATTGTTCTTTATCTCGTAGTCGTTGCCATTTACATGCTTGGTGTGATTTTGGGTAGAAAAACGTACCACGTCATTTGAAATGATTAGGATACCCATTCTTGTGAAAAATTAAAGAAGAGGAAGTTATCTTGCCACGTTGTTTACGCACACACAAAAGAAGAAAAAAAATGAATAAATGTGCTATTAAAGAAATAACTTGGTTGGCTCGAGTAGTACAGTCTGAGGGGCCCTTCTTGGCCTAATGCCCTATTATCATCTGATTTGGGAGCCATTGACCGGAACCTCAATTATTTGATGGAGCGATCCAAGTTATATACTTTTTCGCGAATGTTGCTTGATGCGCGTTACGCGGAACTATGAAAAAAGCGAAAGAAAATAGAGAATAAGTGTGCATGATTAGCGAGGCAAGATAACTTCCAAAGCTTAAAGAAAACACAAGATGTGGTGTGAGTCCCCATGAATAGAGATTGACGTGTGTACGCTTTAATACCATTTTATTTTTAATGCTTGCTTTGCATGAAAAATTCACGCTCCAAGTTAGAATATGTGATTGAACGGTGTGTACCATTGCTTTAGTATACTCTGAGCCATGAAGTAATTGATAGTGAATTTGAGTCTATTTTATAACCATTTGAGATGCTTGACATTCATTTTTGAAAACCCACAAGTACCATTACTTGATGAGCTTGAAATTTTGATATTAGTGAGCGGTTATCTCTTTTGTCATAGTAGTATGATGGTGAGTAATTTGAGATCTGATAAGGTGATCTAGGCGTATTTTTAATCGCTTTTTGCTAGAGACTAGCAAAATGCTAGTTGGGGGTGTGATTTGGGTTGAATATTGCGTATTTAACCCCTCATCTAGCAATATTTTGTGTGTAAATGATGTTTAATTGGTCTCTAGTACATTCGTATTTTGTATATCATGATTTAATAGAGCAAATCACTTGATTTGTACACAAAGTATGAATTTTACTGAGTATTTGTGCATTCTTATATTTTTCCTAGCTTGGTCTCGATCTCACGATTCCAACAACTATTTATTTGTATTTTTCTGAGATCTGTGCTAATTACTGTGTATTTTTGAATGCAGAATACGAATAAAATGAAGAAATACGGTCGAAATACGCGAAAAATACAGAAATACGGCCGCATCTACACCGTCGAAGCGCCATCCAACGATCCACAGAAGCGGAGCGACGCGGCATTATCTTGCTCGTCTATCTCTCATCCAACGGCGAGAAGAAGTCCACGGGCTGAAGCGAAGCGCTTCAGATCTTGGGCCACGTGTCACGATCTCAGGGGTTTTTCACTTCGATCGACGGACAGGATTCATGAGCTGAAGCGGCTGCGAAGCGGTCGTCGTGGCATGTTAATCGCCGTTGGATATCGATCCAACGGCTCTCATCCTTAATCCGAGGACGTCGCGGAAGCGGGCTAAACGCGTTAAAAGGAAGCGATGTGGCTTCTTCGCAGCAGTTGGATTTCGATCCAACGGCTTCCATCAAGCCCGAATCAGCGCGAAGAAGGCTGAGTCCCTCATGGAGACGTGCCTGTTCTCGAACGCACAATTTCGATCCTACGGCCGAATATTGACAGCGAGTTCAATTCGAACTCGAGTTTGTAACGGGCGCATACCCGTTTATATGGACACGTGGCACGCTAGAAAGAGATCCAGCATTGATCAACGGTCGAAGATTGCTCCGACTGTTGAAGCGGGTTTGGGTTGTAAACGGGTGCGGTTTTGAACCCGTTAGCTCATTAAACCCGCAATGCCTATTATTTAAGCGTATTCTCGGGTTTTTGGGCGTATTATTGGCGTATTGGAGCACCTAGGAGCCGTATTCTCTCCCTGAAAAATTCTGTAAAATTCCAGAGGCTTTTCTTAGTATTTCCAGAGAGTTTGAAGTCGAAACTTGGAGATTTGGTGATATTTTATTTAACTCAAACCCCGTATTTTGGTGTTTTCTAGCGTATTTTGCTATAAAGTTGATGTATTTTGCTATGGAAGTTGTTTATTATTGCATGATGAGTAGCTAAATCCTATTTGTGCATGATATGGAGTAGTTAGTGGATGTAATTCGTGTTATTATTGGTTGAATATTGTTGTTCTTCATCGTAAAAGTCGCTAAAATTGTATGTTTTTGCTATTTAATCCTCTTTTCGTCTTCCAAAAGAAGCGAATACGTTGATGATCACCCCACAAGGGTGAGATTTGATCTCTCCAAAAGAGAGCTTCATACCATATTCGTAGAACTATAGTTTTAGCGACGTTTTTATTCATATTGTGCTTGAACCCCCAAAAGGGTATTTTCCGACGAATCGCTCCCAAAAGAAGGATTTGTTGAGTTATATTTAATCAACCAAAATACACGAATCGCTGATCCTAACGAACCCATAACATGTGCATGTTTCTCATATATTTTCATACACGACTCTTTCATTGTTCGCTTTGATTACGTATTCACGACACACTTTCACACCATCATCACTTTCATTTTTAGAGTGGTTAGTTTCTTTCCGATAGATTTCTGTTTGATTTGTGCTGTTGTTCAACAGATTTTCTCCCGAGGATTAGACATCTGGACTCCCAGATTTTACTACTTGTACGGACTCTTGCGCTTGAGAGAAGCACCTTTTTGGACCCACCACACAGCCCGCCCCCGCTATCGATGCGATGGGGATCACGTTCAGAGATGACGCTCAGCGCGCCAGATTTGAGTGTATTTCCCATCGCTCGATCGTACCGTCTAGGTTTGCACACCTTGCTGATTTAGAGCGCCTAGGGGGTACTAGAGGGGCTACTCCAGTTGTATGACAACGTGGGGTGACGTGTTTTCTTATCGGTGTTGGCAGACACCTATATCCGCCCGACACTAGAGGTCCTGAGTTCTATTGCTCGGATCCCTGGAGGATGCTCATTTCGCCTGATGGATCGAGAGTGCGAGGTCACTCTCGACATGCTCAGAGCATTCTTCTAGTGGCCCACTGTCCCGGACCCTGACCGAGCCTACAGTCCCACACACATCAAACCCCCGTCATTCGACACGCACGCTTTTTGGACACGTATTACGGGATCTCCCCTCGCATTTGACCCTAGTCGGGACAAGGCCTCTGCCATCCTCTACCCATGTCTCCGCATTACACAGCGCCTTATGGCGACCACTTTATTAGCGAGGTATGAGCCGGGGATGTTGTCGACGCCAGAGCTCTATATGCTCTACGCGATGACACGATCGTGGGCCTACGAGCGAGGAGGAGACATTTTGGTCCCCGCCGTCGAGATTGACATTGCCAGTTGGTACATCGACCGCATCATTATTTCTGTCGGTGCTAGGACGCCTATCAATTGCAGCGGGTTGATTACCCTCTTGGCCCTTTTGTGCGGAGTTGACCTACCTGCTGGCTTGCTGAGACCTCCTGGCCCCACTACACTTTCCATAGATGTTATGGCCCAGATGATAATGCTTCGTCCTCATGGTCAGTACCACTGGGCGTGGCTGCATGGTCCCCATGGCGTCGATTATATGATTCTTCTGAGCCCTGCTCGGACTCATATTGGACCTGCGGGCGGGGAGTGGATTCCAGCGATGGATCTCCTCATCCCCGCCGCATACGTGCTTGAGCCTGAGGGTGCTCAGCAGGAGCCCCTCCTTCCACCACTCGACCCCGTGATACCTCAGCCTGCACCTGATCTGTATGCACCTCCCGACACCTCTGTCCATACGTCTGTCAGTGTCGGGAGCACTTTAGCTGAGTCCACCACCGCCACCGCCACTGTGCCCATGTCCATAGATCCTATTTCTGTTATGAGCCCCAAGCATCCCCCCACCATTATTGAGAGCGACGAGCCCTCTTTTGCCTCTGCAGTGGAGACCCTTTCCTCTTTCTTGTTCGCGAGCCCTGGAGAGTCATTTCTTTCGCACTTCACGACCTCCCCAGTCGTCGAACTTACTGTCTCCACTGCCGCTGTTTTCTCTGAGAGTGTCGTGACGTCTGTCCCCACGTCTGTGTCACTGACCTCTCTGCCCGCCTCGTCGCTTTCCACCACTTCTGATTCTTCTGCTGCTCCATCCTCGTCGACCTTACATGCGTCTCAGCCTCGCACAGAGGCTGAGCATCTTCCTGTGAGCACAGCACCACCGCACCACCTTACTGTCGCACCTATCCTTTACGGCAGTCATGCAAGACAGCCCCGTTCTTCACCTGTTCGACCTGTTTGACCCTCTGCTCCACCTCCCCCGACACCCTAATTCAGTACCTCCGTGCTCTAGAGGGGGCAGTGAGTAGGCTTAGATGAGATTTTCGGGCTCTCTCCGCTACCGTCAGTGTTGTCCAGTCTCGTGGAGCTTTACTTCCTGGTATTCAGGCTTGCCTGAACCAGATTCTTGCGCGACTGCCTCAGCCACCTACCCCCACCCAGCCGCCTCCATGACCACCACCTCCGCCACAGGACGGTGCTGGTGCTCCCCCACCCACCTAGGCACACACTGGATGCCTTTCATACTTTTGCTTCCGCTTCTGGATATTTTCTGCCTGCGGCTTTTGCACCCCTCCACCACACACGTTTTGGTCATTTCTTGCTCTTATATGTTTATATCATTCTGGAGAGAGGGAGTATTTTTGGGACACTCATGGTACTAGTTTGATCTCTGCATGCATCATTTGCATACCCGTCTTATTTTTATTTTATTTTCATCATGCATGCATCCTCACTCACCCCACCCATATTTTGTCTCTCAGTGCGCCACACTTTGCAAATTGAGGACACTGTGCATTTTAGCTTGAGGGAGTGAGTTCTTACGCACTTTTTAATTTTGTCGCCTTTTATTTCCATTTTCTCACTTTTCTTTGTTTCTACACATATTTTCACCCACTTTTTCATTTTTTTTATTTTTCTTTCATACATCACGTTTTCTTACTTTTGTGTGTGCTGCATTGTACATTAGTTTTTTATTTTTCTTTTTTCCTTATTTCTTTTATCCTTTTTGCTAGAGATGAATTTTCTGTGACGGTGATGATGTGGTATTAGCTTATCTCTACATGCATATTATCTTGTCATGACATAGTTTTTATTTCAGATATCATATGCTATAACTTTCTATGCATTTGAGATAGTAACCCGCCTTTTCATGCATAAATATTGATGAAACTCTTTTATTAGCTGAGTCTGATAATTTTTACTGTATACTCTTCATAGAAAACACATCACGCTTTACGCATTGATTGCTTATATCTGGAGTACTGCTTTCTTGTCTTCTACCACTTCTTATTGTATGAAAATTGTACGCTTCACTTTCAGGTTGTTTGAATGTATGTTATGTTGATATAACTGGGTTAGTTTACTTTCTGTGATTAAACTGAGTAGATTACATTACTCTACTGAAAGTTGTCGTGCACATTCTATAGAGTGAACCGAGTGTTACATATATTTCTTTCTCCACATATCTTGAGCATTATTTCTATACTTAGAATCATTGGTGAATCTCTCTTTAGTGATTCTTATATTGGCATATTCCCCAGCTATGAAGATCCATGCTCCATCCCCCAAAATTCAAAAAGAAAAAAATTCTTGTATATCTTTCTATCTTTTGATTTGGGATCACAGTTGTATATATGAAAAAAAGAAGAAAAAAAGAAGAAAAAAAGAGGAAAAAAAGAGAAAAGAAAAGGAAAGAGAAAAAGAAGTATATATATGATCCCATTTTACCTTTCTCTCTTTCTTCCCTCTTCTATTTACTTGGAGCTTCAAAAAATGGGGAAAAGTCTTATTGCTAAATTTGATGCCACCACGCTTATACATAAGCTTGGGGGAGGGGACCCAATGATGTGTGAGAGAGTGACTACTTGATTGTGCATGACAACCTAAGCTAGGTAATTTTCTATACTCGGCGAGATTACTAAAAGTTTTACGAAATCCAGGAGTTGAAGCTTAGCATGCATTTCATGAAAACCACCCCTTTCTATTCATATTGCTTCCTATGTGTGATACTTCTTATACTCCAAGTAGAAAGCGATCAATTGAAAAGTGTGTGGTCTATGATTGTGTATACCGCTTTAGATGCTTCAGATGATGTTAATTCTAGAATAATTCCATATTTCATACTGGTTTGATATTTTTGGGTTTCTATTTTGAATGCATCCCTCTATAATCATGATATCGAGATAAAAATCTTTGGCATGTGTTTTATATTCACTGTGTGCTATGTGAGTAAGCGAGTCCACGTCCTGAGGAAATGATCTAGCACCTCCCTCTTTGTTTTCTTATCTATTTTCTATCATCTTTTTCCTTTTCCTTATTTTTATCCATCGGGTTCGTCTTTTACTCATCCTCCTCGAGGACAAGTAAGAGGTAAGCTTGGTGGATTTTGATCACTCCTTATTTTACACCTTTTTTCTGCATGCTTTCATGACGTTTTTGCCCATATCGCGTTTTTCACGATTATTCGACGATATCGCGATGCTTTTCACTATTTCTTGTTTTTGTCGTATTTCAGGAGATATGGAGCGATTTGGAGCGAAAATGAGATCAAAGGAGTTTCACGCACTTCAGAGTGTCGCACACGGCTTACTTGAGGACTTATCAGCAATAGAGGATGAGTGGAAGAAGAAGGAATTTCATAGGATCGACGAGGAGGTGAAAAGAATAAGAAAAGAGCCAAGTTACAGCCCACTCGGCCGAGTAGACTACTCACTCGGCCGAGAAGCTGTACTCGGCCGAGTAAAACGGATACGCACATCAAATTTTCAGCGTTTACTCGACTGAGCAAGGAAGTCCACTCGGCCGAGTGAGAAAGCTCACTCGCCCGAGTGGTACAGAGAATTCTTCCAGAGAAGCTGCCAAGTTACTGGAATTTCTAAGGAAGCCCACTCGACCAAGCATGATTGCTCACTCGGCCGAGTAAAGAAGCCCACTCGGCCGAGTCAGTCAGAGAGACAGACCCCTGAGAACCCCGAAGTTACTATTATTTTACAGGGTTTGTCACTCGACCGAGTGACAAGGGTCACTCGGTCGAGTGACCCTCTCCGACTGCTGCTAGGACTGCGAATTCTGGGCTGCGCAGGGGCAGTTTTGTCACGATTTTTTGGACGATTTTGGCTTGTATTTAAACCTAGTTTATACCCTAGTTTTAGGAGAGACTTGAATTATTCTTTAGAGACTTCTATTAGTTTTTGACGGCTATTCTTTTGTGAAATCTCAGCTAGAGATCATTGACGACAATGTTGGTTTGTTCTTTCTTGTTAAAAACTCATTTTTATGACTTGTTTCTTCTTTGCAATGAATTGTGCTATGGTTCCATCTATTATTTCTGAGATTTTCATGATAATTAGTGAGTAGTTCCGTCGTTCTAGGACATGGGGATGAACCATATGGACCCGATCTTTAAATTGTGATGAATTTATAGTATTGTTGCTAGAATTGATAATGGTTAGGTTGTGATTGATTTATTACGAGTAGCTAGAAATTCATATCGATTGGGATTTGCAAGAGATTGGTTCCCAATTGATAGGAAGGCCTAGTTATTCTATTTAGATTGATAATTGAAATTCTCTTGATTTGGTTTACAAGAGATTGGACCAAAGCTAGGATTTTTATTATAAATATATGCTAATATTCGTTTACAAGAGATTGGACGAATACGAACTATCATATCCTAGATCGTAGCTCGAGTTTGCTTGAGAGTGGGCTCGAGATGCGATTGGACGATGATGTCAATCTTCACGCTAGCGGCTTAGGGTAGGGTTTGCACGATAGTGGGCTCTATTCTAGGTTTGCTATAGACCCGCAATAGCGCGAGAGCGTGAGCTTGGTTCTTCATTAAGTTGCGACTAGTTCACCTACATTCAAGCTTTGCAAAAATGACATTTATGATTCACAAGGATAAGAGACGGTCCATAGTGGGGAATTCCTATCCCTAGGTGCTTTATTATATTGATATTTCTTGCTATTTGAACGATTGTGACGATTACACCAAAACTATTCTTATTCTCTTGATAGCTAGGTAATCAAAGTAAGATACTGTCATTTGTCCTCCCTGTGTTAGATACCCGCTCGCCACTACACTGTGCGCTTGCGGTAAGACGACAAGTCGTTTTCCGGGTGTATATCTGGGCGCGATCAGCCACCAATGAGGAGAAGGAAGCATACATGCAGTACCAAAGGGATGCAGAGAAGGCCATGTGCCTTACTCTGGCCTCAATGACCAATAACCTGCAAAGAGAGCATGAACATATGGATGTTCGGAGCATGCTTTTGAATGCAGAGGAATTGTATGGCAAGCGTCCTAGAGCTGACAGGCTTGAGGCCACCTGCAACCTTTGGGGAGCCAAGATGACGACGGGTCCTGTGCATGATCATGTTATCAAGATGATCGGGTACATAGAGGTTGTAGTTCAACTATGATTTGTCCCCAAAAATGAAATGAGCATGGACATAATTCTTAGATCTTTGACCACTGACTTCAACCCGTTCATTACAAGTTTCATAATGAACAACACTGAAGTGGATCTTCCTGGTCTCCTGAACATGCTCCGGTAGTTCGAGGAGATCGAGAAGAAGCCAACTACGTTGGTTGTCGGCTCTGCCCCATCTCACCAGCCTAAGGGCAAGGGTAGAAGAGGCAGACCCCTCGACATGCGAAAGAGAAGAAGGGGAAGAAGAAAAAAGGGGCGCCGTCGATATCTGAGTGCTTCCACTGCCACAAGCCGGGTCATTGGAAGAGGAACTGCAAGGTCTACCATGCAGAGAAAAAGGGGCATGGTGATGCATCTACCTTAGGTACAAATCTTATTTAAGAGCATATAAATTTCCATAAAGCTTGGATACATGGTATAAGATACCAGTAAGATTACTAAGACATCTGTATACTGTTTACTGGTGCATGAAGCAAAGGATGGAAGAAGTTCCGAACACGGTCGGCAATCAGAGTAATCGTTACTGCTGGGGCCGTTTAGGGACTTCAGAAGATATCAAGAAGCAGTCGATACTTTATTATTTTTGAATAAATGTATTGATGTTTTATTTTAAACAATGATTGAGTGATTGTCACTCAAAGTATCTGTGATGAACAAATTTTTCATTCTGAATGAAATCTTTGTCTTTCTGATATCTTGGTAAAATATGCTTAGGTAGGTGGAAAGATGATTTGTCGTGAATGGCAATTTGATTTGTTGTGTATGGTTATCTGAGTTGTTGAGTATGTTTTTTTGAGTTGTCATGAATGCGTCTGAGTTAATGAGCTTAATTGGAGCTGTCAGTATATTTAACTAATCCATAGTAACGAGTAAGTCCCAGGAGCGTATAAATTAGATGTGATCTTACTTATACGCACAATAAGAATAGTTCTTGTTGGACTGCATTTAATACTTCAAGTTAGAAGATTAATGCAGTTAAAGGAAATAACAGTGTAGAAAGTTTTGATTGAGTAAGTTATCATCAAGACTCCTATAGATGGATCTTGATATGACTTATTCGTCAAATCAACCTGACACTGGTACATTCCATTTTAATTAATTCATCATAAATGGTCTGGTTATACTTAATAAATATTCTAAATAAGATTTAGAAATTTAAGTTGAAGTATTTAACCAAACGGTTCTCAAAGTCAGTGGGAGCGAGCATATTACTTATTTCCGTTTTTTACTAAGTAAAAGTTCCAAGTTATAAAACTATCTATATGTGACATCAAATCAAATGAGTTTTGATTAAGTCAAAAATACAGAAACTTTGGTGTCATTAATGTACTGGACATAATTGACACAAGAATAATTGGAATATGCTATGATATGACTGACTTGTAGGAATGATAGACATTACATCGAATTGTATATGCTAACCGTTAGCTATATAAGAAGGAAAATCGTTGGATGAGATCCAAAGACGGTTTCAAAGGATCACCCCTTTGTGATCAAATGGTGAATTAATAATAAGACTCCATAAAACTGCATAATAGATACATTTTAGCAGATCACTTTTAGGTTTGACAATTAAACGTCTGTAGTGACTGATATGCTATAGCGGTATGAGATACCGAGATAAATAGCCTAAGTTCAAGTGGGAGATGTAGGAAGATATATGCCCTTGAGGCAATTTATCCTAATAGAACATCTTATTCATATATATATATATGGTACTAATTATCCTAGTATAAATTCAATGAATTATAAACTTGGATAATTTCCTTAGACTTAAAGTGAGGTCATTACATATCTAGATGTAGATCTCAATTATGGGAAGTGAATGAACGATAGGAACTCAAGTCTTAAAACGTTCATGGTCATAGATGTGTCGAGAAAAGGATATCGGCACATCAGACAGACCATTGTGTCTTTTTCTTACCCTAAAAGGTAATGATGATCTCATAGTCATTCGACCTGGCGAAGTCGAAGACATGGCACATGTGCTCATTAGAGAATGAGTCCACTGAACGACCCAATGAAGAGTTATTAAATGGATAAAATTTAACTAAACCGTTATTAATAACTCTATAGTGATGATATGCAAGTTGGTCCTTAAGACCTGAAGTCTTTGCACGAACCTGTGCATGAATAGTGTCACTTAGATCTATGATCTAGCTTCGAGGCCAAGCCCGCTGAATGGTCTTATATTGGGTGACACCTAAAGCATACGAGGTAAGTAAATGACTAAGATGGGATTCGTCTCTTCCGTTAAAGGGAAGTTAGTGTCACAGGCTCAGTACGATTCTTTGTGCTAAACCTCAACCGGGGTACGTTATAAGATGTATAACATGTATATAATAAACACCAAAGTATGCTGACCGATGATGGCTAGTAGGGTTGACGGTTTACCATACCATAGGCCATCAGGGACATAATTATGACGAAGGGACTAAAACTGTGATATTCATCACTGACACAGTCAGAGTGATCCCGACGACACTTTTGTCATTGTGTCAATCACGTAATTATGATGCTGAAATAGGGACAACACATGCTGCTCGTGGTTACTGTCGTCTAGGGGTTTCGAGCCCCAACCTGTAGTAGGATCAGGCTGTAGGGTCTCACATCGAGTTCAGCTTGCGTCTTAGTAATAGAAGAATTTAGGAGGAGTGCACTCGGGTGCACGAGAATAAATGAAGTCACTAAGAGTTAGTGACATTAAGTCGATCTATATTAAATAGGATTTATTAGGGTCACATAATTTTTTTGACAATAAATGAGATTTAATTATGCAATAAAATATTTTGCGACTTCAGCATTAGTAGAATGCTGTACGGGATTAATGTATGTGATGCAAACAGATTTAAAATGCATCGTAAACAGTTTACGATAATATTTTAGGTCATATAATGAATATAAATGGATATCTGGCTCTTTGGGATGGTGCCATTCGAACCATGCTTTCCAACGAATCTGAAATCGGCCCAATTTGAGTTATAGAACTCAAGAAACATCCCGAAAGGCTAGAACTGGGCAAAAGCCCAGTTCTGGCCAATGCCTAGCTTGGGCGGGCGGGTCCAGATCTGCTACGCAGGCTGAACCTGCCTGCAGGGGGTCCAGCCTGCTGGCGGGCTGGACCTGCTTGCCAAGCAGACAGGTCTGACCCACCCGCTTATGCAGTCGGATCAGACCGCCCACACAGCGGGCGGGCGGGTCAGCCCACGAGCCAAGCATGGGCTGTGCCCAAATTGAACTTGGCTCACCCTTTGGGTCTGCCTAGCTGGCAGGTGGGCCCCACCTGCGGGGCCCACAGTCCAGCAAACCCTAGGGGTTTGTGAAGGCTACGAATTTCTGCCGACATGTGATTTTTTTGCTCAACTTTAAGCAATTGTTTGAGGGGTCAAACGAAGTCGAAATTCGACGTCGTTTGTTTCTATGCGTTCACCGTTCATAGCTCTTTGAAATGATATGTTGTATCACTTCTGAAGCTCAACGGTAAGGGAGATAAAATTAGTTGAAGTTTAGCCTTTGAGAAAAGCAAACTAACTTTATTTTTCCTTCTATTGATTAATAGTCCCGCATTGCTCGTGCAACGAGTAAGGGGGTCCGGCTCCCTATATAAATAGGGGTCGATGCCCTTTAGAAAAACTTGCACCAAGTTTTTGAATTGAGTAGCTACAAAAGCTTTGAGCATGCTCAGTTCCAGACGAAAATTATTCTCTCCTCTTTTCTTCTGTTTCTACGGGAAGGATTTGAATTCGATCCGAAGTCTAAGACGTTGGATCACACTCAAGTGAAATCTTCTTCGGCGAGTGGTTGGCTCCGAGGCGTGGTGTCAGCTCGCATCGGGTGGATCGGTTTGGGAGCGCAGAGGCGGCTAGCTTCAGGGAGCAAAAGGCGGTTCAGTACACTTTTCCAGTGCAAGCAAAGTTTCGGGTATGTAGTTTAAATAGCTTTCATTTAATTATATTGCAGTATATTAGATCTATCTTGGGGTGGTCAGATCCACCTCAAGATTGTAGAGATCCTGGCCAGGGTCTTGAATCCTTAGGGTTTTTGTTAAATAGTTTAACGATTATTTTCCGCTGCTTATTTGATGTGCTTCTATCGTCCGTCCGATGTAGGACGGGCATAGAATAATGCCCTAAGGGTCCCTTAAACCCCTTCAGCTACAGTTAGGTAGCCCATTGTATCACTCATCAGTTGTCTTGGTCAGAGTGGTATGGTAACCGTGTCAGGATGTACTCAGAAAACAATGTAGTTTTACTGGAAGCGCATGGTTAAGCGGTGAGTGGATATCGAATCACAGGGAGGCGGTTGGTATTATCTTGGTTGTCCAGATGTAGCAAAGATTATGAATGTTGGTGTAGGAATGTGTGTCATGAATGTGTAGATATTTAGGTTGTAATTCAATTAATAAAGAGGTCTAGGACTATGGAATACCCATTGTAAATTTTCGAGTTTCAATGTGAATATTAACTCATAATTACTAACTCTTAGTTTAGGGTGAAATTGTCGCAATTGTGTTATGAACCAGTGCATGCTCTCACGCTAAACTAGTTTAAAATAACTCAAGCTAGAGCCTCACTCTCACGCGAGCCTAGTTGAGTTATTAGTATTAAGATTGACAATATAATTCAACTCTCACTCAAGTCCACTATCATGCGATGTGAGTTCAAATCTATATTATGATGGTTCATATTTATCTTACTGTCGTATAGATGAATATAATCATAGAAGTATAATACAGGTGCTAGCCTTGGTCACTCTCGTTCACCTAATCTAGGATATCCAAATTATAAGTCTAAATCAAATATCTAGAGCTTCCTATAGATCAAGATCCTTGCTCGAGCTCTCAAGATCGAAATCCCTAGCTGTTTGTAGTCAATAGACCATAATCTAACCCTAAAACAAGTTTAACAAAAAGGGTTTCAATTAATTTCACATATCAAACCCTAAATCCATAGGGTTAATCCCTTTTGCCATAGAGCAAAGATACTACTCCTAATAAACATGATCAAAGCAATGAGATTTATGGAAGTAATGGAATTCATCATAGCAAAGAGATCTAAACAAGAAATATTCATTAAAAACAAGTAGATCAAAGTTTAGACAAACTGATGTTCTCCAAAGCTTCAAATAAACAATAGAAAATTAAGAACTGGCTTCTCCAATCAATAGCAAAAGCAAATAAAAATCAAGTTGTTCTTGTCTCTAGTTGTCTTGCCTATCTCTAGCGACAGCTACCTTTTTCTCTTTTTATACAAGTTCAAAAACATCAGAAAATGCTAATCAAAATAACAAAAACCCGAATTATAACCCAACTTCCAGAATCTGGCTGCCGGCTCACTCGGTCGAGTGAGATTCCCTACTCGGTCGAGTACGATCTCCTGCAAAAACTCCAAAAATCATCATTCTATTTCTTCTCTTCACTCGGTCGAGTGATCGATTCACTCGATTTAGTGAAAGTCTCACTCGACCGAGTCAGTCGCTCTAACAGGAGGTGGATTTGGCCGATAGTCTCAGGGTTTGGCTGACTGTCTCACTCAATCGAGTGAGTTTTCTCACTCGGTCGAGTGGCTTTGATACGCTTTGTGGCTTGGGCTGGGTCGAGTGCATTACTCGACTCGGTCGAGTGCATTACTCGACTCGGTCGAGTGAACTGATTCTTCAACTCTTTCTGCTTCTTCTTCTTTCCTTCCTCTTTCTCATCTCTTCCTCTTGCTCCTTATTTTATTCTAGCACCATAAGCTCATCAGCATCATAGCCACTGATACTCTGGCACACACGCATATGCTCATAGCTCCAATTTGCTCCCAATTTCTCCATATTACCTGGAAATCCAATAAAACATATAAATAGTGAAATTCATCAAGAAATTGTCGTTTAAGCTTGAAATATGCAATATGGGCAATCGATATGACATGAAAATATGCAAGAATAAAGTGTAAAAATATGAGCATATCAAAATCTCCCAAGCTTATCTCTTACTCTTCCTCGAGGAAGATAAGTAAAAAACTAAACCCGGTGAATAAAAATACAGAAAGTTCAAAAGTAGAAAAGAAAGCGATGAAAGGGGATTGCTAGATCATTCTCTCAGAACTTAAATTCACTCTTCAAGGTGGACCAACAAATAATTTAATCATACTAACATTTTTATTTCAACATCATTTCATATTTGGCACACTTGATATTAAAATTGAGAACAATCTGAATTTTGTGAGATATGAAATCCTTTTTAACATTAAGCATCGTCTATGGCATAGAAAATGGAATACATACTCATAGCCAACATACTTTTCAATTGACTACTTCTACTTGGAGTATAAGAAACATCACACAATTCATACAATAAGAATAGAAATATATGGTTTTATGAATTTCATGTCCATTTTTCAACTTATATGTGTTGTCATACTCAAAGTCATCTCCCTTAGTATTAGAGATTACCTAGTTTCAGTAGTCATGCACATATAAGTAATCACTCTCTCACTCATCATTGGATTTTCTCCCCCAAGCTTATCTATAGGTGTGGTGGCATCAAATATCAAGAAAATGGCTTTTCCCAAATATTATAGCTTCAGAAAAGAAAAGTGAAAGAAAAGAAAAGAAAAGGTATTTACAAGAGAGGCGCTTGTGTATATATGCATATCTTTATTTATATACATATATTTTTTTCTTTCTTTCTTTTTCTCCCTTTTTTCTTTTGTATTTTTTTCTTTTTGTTTTTCTTTCTCTCTTTCTTTTTCTTTTATCTAATCCATATATACACAAGACTCATTGATATGCAGTATTTTTGTGTTTTTGTAATTTTGGAGCTTTTTGGCGTTTTGGTGAATTGGGGAAGATGCTGAAATAAGAATCACTCTAGGGGATAATTTCCAATGATTGTATGTATAGAAATATTATCAAGATATGTGGAGAAAGATTAATTGATATCAATCGGTTCACTCTTTGTATGTGCATAACTACTTCGGTAGGGTAATGTCTTCTATTGAGTTTAATTTCTAAAAGCAGACAAACCTACTCATATCAGATGACATTTATTTCATTCAACCCGAAGATTTCACACACAATTCATGCAAATAAGAAGTGATATTTTTTTTGAAAAGTTAGCGTGGTACTTTATTGATCAAATATACAAAATACAATTATAGCACAGCCAGGCATGTGGAATCAATAGAGAGAGGATAGGGCACAAGTGCCGTCACTCTCCACTATCAATCCCACATCCTAGATGAAGCTATTCTCAACAGACATAAGTACAAAGGAAATAGAAGCATCACAACACTCAACCCATGTCCCTAAAACCCCAACTCGAAAATGCTCTAGCTTCCTCAGTGGTTTCTGGTTCTTGGTCATGCAGAATAACTCTGATATCAGCAGCTATCTCCTCGAAAATGACATTCTGGTTTCTCTTTTCTCCTTCAAAAATGCGTCTATTTCTTTCTTTCCAAATATGCCAAACTGAAGCGGCCAGTGAAGACTTGGCTAAGATGTCCATAGCACTTTTCCCACCGTAACGGACAAGATATAAATTCCCAATATCTCCTAAATTTGGAGTAACATGAGTAGAGATATGGAGATTTTTCAATGCTCTGTTCAGAATATAGGTAGAGAAGGGACAGTCGAAGAATAAGTGTTATATGTTCTCCACCTTATTCTCATCGCATAATACGCAATGTACCGGGATAGAAATCCCCCATCTACTCATCAAATCCCTTGTAAGCAACTTGTTCTGGAAAGCACGCAATAAAGTAATAGACATTTTAGGCGAGTGATGAGGGTACCAAATTAGCTTGTGGTGGCAAAATTGTAGGCCGCGCTTGCGTACCCCCTCCTAAGCCTGTTTGAAGCTGAAATACTCCCCCGGAACCCACTCCCACCCATCAGAACCAGGCCTCAGATGCTTTTACCGAATCATCTGCCTGATCAGATCCAAAGTAGGATCCGTAATCCAGCCATCTTCGCTCCAATAATCGCTGACCCGCTTCATTTCAGCTCCAGGCGGGACGTTGCACACTGTGTAGAGAGGCCCGCAATCAATCCAAGGATCCAGCCAAAAGAGAGTGTCCCGGCCATCCCTTACAGATCTGCGTATAAGCTTGTGAGTGGATGATCGGCATTGAAGTAGCCTCTTCCATGTGCCGGAATGAGTGGGACTTCCAATTGCAGCAAAGAACCCAATGTCAGACCCATATCTCCCCCTCATATGTTTGGCCCAAATGCTTTCAGAAGTGAGATATCTCCAAGTAAGTTTTAATCCAGCCGCCTCATTTAAGTCTTCCAGAAGCCTGATCCCAACGCCTCCTTCTTCTTTAGGTTTACAGATATCTTCCCAAGCCCAAGCTCTAGAAGTTCCCAGAATAAATCGTCGGCACAAAGAAGAGATGGATCTCAGAATATTGACATGGATCTTGAATGCATGTATCCAAAAAGCAACAATCCCGTAAATCACTGTCCTCACCAATTTAATACGTCTTGCTATAGAAAGCAAAGAAGAACTCCAGCCCAACATCCTCTTCTTGCATTTATCAACTAACTTTGCATAATTAACAGTTCTGGGATATTTAGAAGAAAGCGGAAGCCCAAGGTAGGTGGATATAGTTGTAGCAATCTTGATCCCCAACAAATCAGCCAATTCATTCTTTTTAATAGCCCCCTTGCTAAACAATCCAGCACTTTTATCCCAGTTTACTTGAAGCCCAGTAAAACTATAGAACTCCTCCAACAGCATTTTGATGCCAAGGAAAGATTTCTTATTTGCCCGACAGAACACCAATAGATCATCGGCGAAAAGTAGATGAGAGATGGATCCAGTTCGCCGCATGGGCTGCATGAAACCCATATTGATGGCCCCATATATCAGGATGGAAAAAGCTTCCATAGCAATGACAAATAAATAAGAAGAGAGAGGGTCACCTTGGCAAATACCCCTATTTCCCTTGAAATAGCCATGAGGAGACCCATTTACCAAAACTGAGAAGGTCGGAGAAGAAATGCATTCTTTAATCCAGCCGATGAAAATCTCAGGAAAACCCAATTTCTTCAGAAAGAAAAGAATGAAGTCTCGATTGACACTGTCAAAAGCCTTTCTAAGGTCTAATTTTAGACATGCCCTTCCACCCATAGGGTTGCTGAAGTCTCTGATCTGCTCATGGGCTAGTAGGGTACAATCCGTCAGAAGCCTCCCCTTCAGGAAAGCAGCTTTGTTAGGAGAAATAAGCTCATGTATGACCACTTTGAGCCTGTTACAAATAGTTTTGCTGATAATCTTGTAAAGAACATTGCAACAGGCAATAGGCCGATAATCACCCAACGTTGATGCATTGTCATTCTTAGGGACCAGAGTAAGAAAAGTGTGATTCACAAGCCTGAGAAGAGAACCAGATCTGAAAAAAGATTTAATGGCAGCAGATACCTCATTCCCAATCAGGGCTCAATTATGTTGATAGAAAAATCCATTGTACCCATCAGGTCCAGGAGATTTATCAGGCCCAATCTGAAAAACAGCAGTCTTGATCTCCTCGTCTGAAACCCTCCTGCTAAGCCAAACCAAAGAATCCTCAGTTAATATTCGTTTAGGCACCAGATTCTGAAAGGAGGTCCGATAGTGGTTCTGATTATATAATTCTTTGAAGAAAGCTGGAGCTTTAATTTTCAATTCCTCCTGAGAATTATTTCGGCTCCCCTTGCAATCCACAATGTGATAAAGATTGTTGCGGGAGATCCTAGACTTCATAGCAGTGTAGAAAAACTTGGTATTCTTGTCTCCCAGAGTAAGCCAGTTCTGACGGCTCTTTTGCCTAAACATATCTTCTTACAGCTTCATGGCATTAATTAACTCCTTCTGAAGGTGCTGATCTTTATGCTGGAGAGAGATGTCCGAATGTAAGTTAGGGTCATTACGGATGCCCTCAAGATCTCTTCTTAAAGACTTTACCATGTTAGCAGCATTATAATCCCCCGCCCAACCACGAAGGATAGGTTTCAATCTTTTTAATTTTTGAGAAAAATTGTACATTGGAGTACCCTTTACATGACCGGCCCAAGAAGTTTCAATAGCTTCCCTGTAACCAGGGCAGAGAATCCAGTAGTTAAAAAACTTGAAAGGCTTAGGATAAGAGAGAACCTGGGAGTGAAGATTCACCACAATAGGAGTGTGGTCACTAGTAGCAGATTCCAAATATTCTGAAAAAGTCTCCGGGAGTTTATGAATCCAAGAATAATTACAGAACACTCGATCAAGTTGTGCAGCTATACGGTCTTCCAATGCGATTGTTGCACCAGCTAAATTTGTTCCCCTTGCTTTTCAGCTCCTGAAGCGCGCATTTGTTCATACACTCACTGAAGTCTAGGATCATAGACTCCTCCAGTTTTCTGCCACCAACCTTGTCTTTAGTATAGAGGACACTATTAAAATCCCCTCCCACCAACCAAGGAGAATTGCCAATCAAAACAATATCTGCTTCAATGCTTTTCCACAGTTCTTTTCTTTCCGTCATCGTATTACGTCCGTAAACCCCCGTGATTATACAAGCGAACCCTCCAACATTAACACAAGAAACAGACATATGTTGATCAGAGCAAGATAATGGAGTAGCCTTCCAAGTAGCTGGATTAAAACACATAATTATCCTTCCTCCAGGCGCAAGGGCAGAGTTATCAAGGGTGTACCAACCCTTTGGGATGCCAAAATTATTGCCGTTAGTTGGAAACTTAAGTTTGGTCTCCAAAAGAATAATTGCCGACGGATTTATTGAAGTAATCCTACTCCTCAGGTCTTTTTGCCGCACCTGATTATTGAGTCCCCTGGTATTCCAAAAAATATAGTCATAAATCAAAAATTGGATGTTTGTGTCACCTGGGACCTGGTGCATCTCCTAGCCGAAATACTTGGCTCCAACTTCTTCTTCCCAGATTTGATGTCAGCCTTGCGGTGAAGCTGCTCCTGTACCTCCGTCTCCCAATCAGGATTATCAATGGTAAGTACTTCAGGAAGTCTTCAATGCATTTCGCAACACCACTATCAAACAGCAGAGGACCGACACCCTTAACTGGCAGCCCGTCAATATTTGCCTCAACACTACCACCTGCCATCTTAAGCAAGGAAGGGGAGGAGGGAAGATCAGCAGCAGGAGATGTCAACAGACCGTCAAGTTCACAGCCTAGGTGAGGGACAGAATTTGTAACAGGAGCAACAACCCCTATCGAAAGCACATCAGGATCAATATTTCTCATGCCACAGATGTTGGATTCCGGGAGGTTAACAATATTGGAGGGAATGATTATAGGTCGTGGTAAAGAAGCAGGTTGGATATTCTGAATAGAGAGGTTATCTTTCCCTACAGAAGGAAGACTAGTACATTGCTCTTGTATATTTGAAGTGTTGCATTCAGGCACCTGCACAAAGGGGCTGCTGTGTAAACTAACCCCCCTGTCCTGACAGAGCCCAATGTCAATTTGCGAAGGTGTAGCATTATTCACAGTTTGTGATACCTCGGTGTTATCTTTTGTGCCTTGAACATCAGTACTCTCTAATACTTGGATTGAAGGGAGCTTGATCTTACTGGGACACTGTAAGTCAGTGTGACCAAAGCAAACACAATTACTACACCTAGGTGGATCTCCTTCAAACTTGGTGTCAATAACAACAATTGAACCATCATCCATCTCCACCTCAAAGGAAGCAAGTAGTGGGTTAGAAGCATCTACTTCTATGAGACAACGAGCATAGGAGATTCGCTCTAAATAAGCCGTAGCCCGGTCGAGGCAAATAGGCTTACCTAGAACAGAGAAAATGATGTTAAGGCCCTCCAAGTTCCACATGTAGAGTGGGACACCATGCAGCTGAACCCAAATTGGGATCAAAGAGAGAATATCCCGGTCATGCTTCATATCAAGGCTCCATCTTTTGAGAACAACAAGACGACCATCAAATAGCCAAGGTCCTCCAGAGAGTACCCTATTGCACTCCTCCTGAGATTCGAATCTGAAGTAAAAAACCCATTCTCTCTGTCCAAGCAACAATTTGATTATAGAAGGGTATATCACCCAAAACACACCCCACCAGTGTGTTCCTCCAATTTTCAGCACCCCGCTGTACAAGATTCCCAGGGAATCTGGCACAAATAGAACCATCCTCCCTAGTCTTTGGTGGTATAGAAGTCATGCCCAAAGCCGCCCCATACGTGCGACGATTAGCACAAATATCCACCCACGAAAGCTTAGCTCCTGCATTCTTAACATTGAAAATAGGCCTCTCAGGCAATTTAGCAAACATGTTACGGTCATGTCCCATTTGATGAAGAAACCCATTATTCAACTGCCCCTTGGGCCTTGGCCTCTGCGGGAATGTCCCAGGATTCTGGACCGTCCCCATACCCACAGGGCGCCACCTCTTATTAGGACCCACCTCAGACCGGGAAGGTGCCGTCACATTCGTACCCTTAGCCAACGGTCGCCTACGGACCACTTGCCAACCGTCCCCAACATCCTCAGCAATCCTCATGTGAATCACATCTCCCTTAGCCAGATCAACACCAGGTCCCCCGCTCGCAGACAGGCCGCTCCCAACTCCAAGGAGGCCTTTACCGACGCCAGGACGCGAAAGCCCTAGGACCCCCAAGTCCTCAGAGAACGAAATACAGTCTTTATTACGATCCGAAGGATTTGGAATGCTTGATGAAACGAGAAGATCAGCAAGCCCAACGTCAGCCCTACTCGGATCGTCGAAATCGCCTTCTCCATCAATCGCCTTCTCCATTTTTTTTATATTATATATACATCTAAATAAGAAGTGATATATATATACATACATATATATATATATATAGGAGGGATCAAATGACCCCCAAAAATAACCCCCAAAAATGACCCCCTATCAAAAATCCTATGCCCCCAATTTTTTCGGAAGATCCGAACCGTTCATCTTGATCTCCACCCTCTAAATACCTGACCCACAAATTTTCAACCCGATCCCATGTGTTTTGCCCGTTCATCCATCCGACCCAAATTTAACGGTTTCGCATGAACAGAACTTTTGCGAGTGGTTGATGAACGGGCAAAACATATGGGATCGGGTTGAAAATTGGTGGGTCAGGTATTTAGAGGGTGGAGATCAAGATGAACGGTTCGGATCTTTCAAAAAAATGAGGGGCATAGGATTTTTGATAGGGGGTCATTTTTGGGGGTTATTTTTGGGGGTCATTTGATCCCACCTCATATATATATATATATATATATATATATATATATATATATATATATATATATATATATATATATATATATATATATATATATATATATATATATATATATATACTAGTCATAACCCGTGCCCGCGGGCACGGTTCAGTTAAGATTTTCATCCGCGAAATCTTTGTTCCCCAAAAAATTATTTAAGCAGCCAAAATTTAATAGAACAACAAATTAACATAAAAATATTTAGTGGCGCGGGCGCGGAACAACAAATTCGGCTTGAGCGCCTTCAGCGCGGAACAACAAATTCGTCGTGGGTGCCTTCGGTGCGGAACAACAAATTAGCATAAAAAAATTAACGGGCGCCTTCGGTGCGGAACAACAAATTAGCATAAAAAATTTAGCTGGTACCTTCGGCACCCGCGTCGAACAACCTTCAATTGTCATCGAATATTGAAGCACAACCTTCAATTGTCATCTAATATTTTTCAAATCATAAGAAACAATTGCTTATTATTAATTAAATAACCGCTTAGATATTTTGATATATAGATATAAAATCATTGTTATTTTAATTGGTAGATGTAATATCTCATGCTACTGAGCTTCAAAAGGGATACACATCTCAAATCAAGTATCCAAATGAGCATACCATGGACAACAAATCATTTACAAATTAAGAGACATTTTTGTATGAAGGAGTCTTCTTTTTCATTCAAATGAGAGAAGAGAGAACATACAAAGACACAAATACATCATAAACAAACACAATCACACAACCCCCTTTCTTTTTAAGTATGACATGATAGTGGCCGTGGCCTCATTCATTATTCTAAGTCCCTAATAACGATTAAATTAAGACTCTTTCAAACACAATACATCAACAGCTTCATGTGCAGTTGCATGGGTCATAGGTACAGTTGGATCCACACTTGCATCCACACTTGCAGCTTCCATTCTCAGCACCCATGACAGACCCACAGCCTTCAACCTGCCTGCAATCAACAGAATTAATAAGTTGGATTAGATTTGGTAACAAATTAAAAACAGGGGAGAGGCTAATTATCTAATTAAAAATGATTAATGACATGACATAATTTGGTGGAAATAATTACAAATGTTAAAAATTAGAATATTCCAGACTACTCTTTCTAATAGGAAAGACCTATAAGTAATACATATCTTTAAATGGGAAAGCACTTTGATATTAGAATATTCCAAAACAAACTACCTTAACTTTGTACTCTGATAATAGTTTCTACATGTTTGTTTAGGTGAATTTCTGATTAATTCTAGATCATTAAAATACCAGTTTTAAATTAGATCCTCAAACAAACTACCTTAACTTTGTAAAGCAAGAAAAATTCAAAGCATTAAAAAAAGAACATACCTTGAGAATCTCCATATTCTTCTTCAATTCTGGGGTAATTGTTGGGGCAGGCATATCAAACCTGCACAACGAACTTCAATCAGATATCTCAACAAACATTAAAAAAAGCTCAAAATCGTAAAATTTGACATCTACCATCTCACTCACCAACTCTGCCTAGCTGTGTCCTTGAGACTTTTCTTCATTAATTTGTTCAACGTTCTTGGATCTCTCAGAGACACAAATAACCCATCAATGAGCTCATTCTAAGAGAGACAAATAACGCACGGTGAAGCGTGTGATAATGCAAGGAAGGTTTTTGAGGAGAATGAAAAGTTAAGGTTGGAATTGGACTCGAATAGGAAAGAATTGGATCTGCGATGCAAAGAGCTTGATAAGCTAGAATCACAAAATGATGTAGAGAAACAAAAGGTTGATGATGAGAAGCAAAAGGTAATGATTGTTTATATTGAATTTTATATCATCACATGAAATATTATATATGTCCTATAATAGATGTGTCAACTCTCCATGAGGGGCAGGACACCTGACGGAGAATGCCAGGTTCTATTGTCAATGTTTTTTTAGCAGGCGGCAGGCCAAGGACATGCAGATTTCAGCATAAAAAATATAAGTGCAAAAAATGATCTTGCTGCAAAAAAATGATATTCAGCAAGATTATAAAAAACTGATTAAAAACTGATTAAGCAAAAAAACGTGATGTATAATGCATGCTGTATAATGCATGCATTGCGTTTGAGCATTGCATTCTGCATGCTGTATAATGCATGCATTGCGTTTGAGCCATGGTTGGGTGACATCATATGTCATTGTTTGATCTGCTTTACTGTTTTTTTGGAGTCAAATATTACTATACTTCTTGGTTAATAATGACAGAGACATTTAAGTATAATCTGGTAGAAGGAACCAATTGTATCTTGAGTCATTTTCTGCAGTTGTTCCTTCAGTCATGAAATAAACATGAGGCACAACACATTCATAATTATACTCATCTTATCAATTGTTTTGATGGAATCAGATGAATGAATGTCGTCAGGGAACTACTGGACCATGTTAAATAGTTGGGATCATAAAACTCTTATTTGTAATAGAGTATCTATATGGTAACAATGTGTTGAGCCATAAACAACATATATGTTTAGTATTTATAGCCAGTTTTTTTGATTGTTAATTCTAATTATTGTAATTTGTTATTTCTCATAGTTTTGTTTAGTATGGATACCCTGAAATTAAACAAATAATGCATGCTTTAAACTTTATCAACATCCTTTATTTCAAAATTTGCACTTATATTATTTGGGGAATCTTGCGTTTGGTTTCTTGCACCCAGGAAATAGGGAAGATCATAACAGAATTCTGAATGCTTAGTATGGACCGAATTCAGAACAGAATTGAATAAGGGAAGTTAAAAATTATCTTACTGCAAAAAATGATATTCGGCAAGATTAAAAAAACTGATTAAAAACTGATTACATACTTGACTTCCACTAATTTGATGTCAATTTGATTGAACGAATAGCCACAGAATGCATAGATTTTCCCTGCCTTCGGTATCTTCAGCTCCTGCTGGGTCAGAACGAACTCTCCGTACATTGGGTCCAGTGTGAAGGCATACACCCCTTTCCCGATTGTCAGAACAAATATCACTGAAATGGAATAACATGATGTGATCAACACCGTATTAATAGAATTAAGAGGGAGGACAGATGAACATGTTGAAAGAAAATGCGGTGTGCAAAAACACAAAAGAGAGCCAGAAGCTTTATATTGTTTGTTTGATCTGCGGACTTCTCTTAGATTTAGTTTAGAGAGGTTGTCATGTATATATAAGATGATATGCTTTCAACTGATAAACATGCATTCCTATAAAGTAGACTTAGAATTATCTCTGAAATGATATTAGTAATGTAAAACAAATAACACAATAGTTTGGCAATATGAAAAAAATCTTAGTATCCTTAATTTTATCTTTGAATTATCTCTGAAATGATGGTTATGCCTTCGGTATCTGCTGCCAACAGGTTGCTTCCTGGTTGGTACACGCTCACCACGCATATCTCCTTTATTTTACCTAGCTGCAAGTCTCAAATGCGTCAATTTTCAGCGTTAGGCCAGGATTCAGCTGAAAGACATTGTGTGTTTAAGGGATGTCAGTTTTTTTACACTGCCATCATCATCAATGTCGGTAAGACACTCACCGTTGGGGCTGTATATTCCGAAGATGGATCCCGTTGAGACATCGGCGTCTATGTTGGATGATCCATCGAGGGGATCAAATACAACAATGTAGTTTCATAAGTAGCTTTCTTCTACAGTGATCGACACAACCTCCTCTTTCGAAGTGATGATTCATGTCCGTCCGTTGGATCTAAGGCAATTAGAGAAGACCTGTAGTTCAAATTCGTCAGTAGAGATGGATAGTTGCACTAAGAAGTTAAAGATTTTAAACCCCACTCAAAAATTTTAAACACCACTCAGAATTTGGAGGTGGGAAACAGGGAGAGAGAGGAAGAGGCTTGAGGTCTGCGTTTTGATTTTTTAAACAGAGATTTTAAACCCCGCTCATTATTTTTAAACCACACTCAGAATTTTGCTTTTTCCCCAAATTTAAACCGTCGTGCACGCATCCATCCTCAATTGCTTCTCTCGATGCCACTGCTCCATGCTGCTGATCAAGCCTGCTACGTTTAGGCTGCTACATTTAGGTGCAAAGAATTCTGCAAGAACCGTAAATTAAAAATAAAATAAATATCAATATCAATCACTTAAAGGCAGTGCTATATACTTCAATTTTTACATGACAGTTAGAGAAATACAAAGAATAAATCAAAATTGGGAAATTGATACTGGATTCAATGAAGTTTGATATTATGTAGCAGTTGAAAGTCAATGAACAAAAATTTGATATGCTCTAGCATTCTGTACTCAAATTCAATCAAATGAGATAGCTCATTTCACATTTTCTGCTACTTGAGTATAACAGGATTTCACATACTCATTTCACATACTCAAATAACATTTGAAATCAACTGAAAATATTCCTGTGATATTTCAAATAGCATTTCTGTGATATACTCATTTCATGAATACTCTAATAACATACTCATTGATATGCTATTTGAAATATATTCAAATCAACAGAGTATGTGAGTATATTCAAATCAACAGAGTATGTGAATATATCACAGAGTATACTCATTTCAAATCAACAGAATATGTGAATATATCATTAATAACATATTCACATATTCTGTTGATTTGATTTGAAATGTTATTAATGATTTGAATATACTCACATACTCTGTGAAATGTTGATTTGAATATTCTGTTATATTTGAAATCAACAGAGTATACTCATTTCAAATACTCTGTGATATACTCTGTGATATGTTATTTGAAATATATTTGAATATACTCACATAGTCTAATAACATACTCATTGAATATACTCATTTCAAATATCAAATATCATATCACAGAAATATTCCTGCTATTTGAATATACTCATATACTATGTGATATACTCATTTCAAATATACTCACATACTCACAGAATATACTCACAGGAATATACTCACATACTCATGTCAAATAGCATTTCTGTTATATTTCAAATAGCAGGAATATACTCATTTCACATACTCTTTGATTTCTAAATCCTGTTATTAGAGTATTCTGTGCTCAGAGACTTCCCCATCACATTTTCTGTTATTTGAAATATACTCGTTGAATATTCCTGTTATTAGAGTATATTCTGTGAAATGAGTATATTCCTGCTATTTGAGTATATTCTGTGATTTTATTTTGTGATTTCTGTACTCAAATGAGATAGCTCAGTTGAATTCAATCAACAATGTGTTCAATTCAACAAATTCAAATGAGTATAGTTGATATTACAAATTTATTCAACAATGTGAAATTCAGTTACAAATTCATTCACATTTTCAGTTGACATCTCAGCAATGTGAAATATGCTTGAAAGGTCTGATACATTAACTTGAAATATGGTTCAAACATAACTTGAAATATGTTTGAAATTTGATTTTTGATTTCACAGGATTTTCAGTGAATTTCAAAATTTCATTCACAGTATATCATTCACAGGATTTTGAAAGGTGAATGTAGAGTGGTGATTTGAAAGTTGAATGTAGAGTGAAAATTTTCAGTTAATGACGTATCAACTGAATTCATCCATTCACAGGATATCAAATGTTATCAAATGTTATTCATGCATTTTAATAATTTGAATTTTGTCAAATGTTATCAAATGTTATCTATTGTTATCCATTCACAGGATATCTACATTCACCTTTCAAAATCCAGGATATCAAATGTTATCAAATGAAGTATCAACTGAATAATTTGAATAATTTGAATTCATCCATTCACAGGATATAAATTCATTCATGAATAATTCATCCATCCATGTAGAGTGAAAATTCAAAAATATTACATTTGAATAACATTTGATATGAAAATCTCTGAATTCATCCATTCACAGGATATCAAATGTTATTCACAGAGTTATATCAAATGTTATCCCCACGTAAAGATATAACTATGTGAATGATTTGAAAATCTATGAATGACTTGCAATTCACAGGATATCAAGATATTTGAAGTATATTCACAAAATTCTGATATACAACTCAAAATGATAAAATCAAAATTTTAGAAATCAGGAATATACTTCAAATTAACAGGATTTAGAAATCACAGAATATACTTCATTAACAGGATTTAGAAATCACAGAATATACTCAAGCTTCAGTGATATATTCACAGATTTGAATGTTTGAAATCAGGAATATACTTCAAATTATCAGGATTTCATACAACTCAAACAGATTTCACAGATTTCTAAAATCAAAACCAGGAATATACTTCATTCAAAAATTTTGTGAATATTCACAGATTCAAAAAATATCAACTCAAACTGATAAAAGCAAAATTGTCAAATTTTCAGTTTGAGTGTATATTCAAAAATTTTGAAATCAACTAAAATTATGAACTCAGTCAAAAATCAAAAATCACAAATCAAATTTGAAAATTTGATATACTTCATTCATATATTCACCTGAGGTTGCATGAAGGGTTCAAATCACCAACGTGAACTTTTGAAGATCCCAATTAAACACACCTAGCCACCTTGCAAAAATCTGAAACGACCAAAAAAAAATGGCCACATATAGTCATTCACATATTGTCATTCACAGTATATATGTACTAAGAAATCCAAAAAAATCACCAACGTGAGGAAGATGTTTACCTAAATTCCATCTCCAAAGTAATTCCCTCCAAGCGAACTCAAGATTGCAACGTGAGGAAGATGATTACGGCTGCAGGTGTTATCGGGATGGATCAAGATGGCAACGTGAGGAATGGAGGTTGAAGATGAGGTAGATGGCAACGTTGTTCTCCCCAAATTCCCTCCAAGCTCCGGTTTTTATTCATTTCTCTGATGGCTCTGATGTGATCAAATATTTGATCACATCACCAATTTCCCCCCTAATTTTCCCTCCATACACATTCCCTCCTAATTTCCCTCCAAATTTCACACCAGATGCCAACGTGTGGAGGGTTCTTCAAATGATGTCAAATTCAATTCAAATTCAACTGAGTTCAATTTCATTCAAATTTCCTTCAAATTCAATTCAAATTCAAAAGAGTTCAAATAACATGCAAGCTTGGACTGCTGACTGGGACAAAGCAATATGACTGGACTGATGACTGGGACAAAATTCAAATTATGCATGCTTTATAGAATAGATTGACATAACTTGATGTGCTCCAAATTTTGAAACACAAATTGATGTGCTCCAAAATTTGATGTTCTCCAAATATGACCATGCTAGACTACCCATATACGGCTCTTTTGCCTAAACATATCTTCTTACAGCTTCATGGCATTAATTAACTCCTTCTGAAGGTGCTGATCTTTATGCTGGAGAGAGATGTCCGAATGTAAGTTAGGGTCATTACGGATGCCCTCAAGATCTCTTCTTAAAGACTTTACCATGTTAGCAGCATTATAATCCCCCGCCCAACCACGAAGGATAGGTTTCAATCTTTTTAATTTTTGAGAAAAATTGTACATTGGAGTACCCTTTACATGACCGGCCCAAGAAGTTTCAATAGCTTCCCTGTAACCAGGGCAGAGAATCCAGTAGTTAAAAAACTTGAAAGGCTTAGGATAAGAGAGAACCTGGGAGTGAAGATTCACCACAATAGGAGTGTGGTCACTAGTAGCAGATTCCAAATATTCTGAAAAAGTCTCCGGGAGTTTATGAATCCAAGAATAATTACAGAACACTCGATCAAGTTGTGCAGCTATACGGTCTTCCAATGCGATTGTTGCACCAGCTAAATTTGTTCCCCTTGCTTTTCAGCTCCTGAAGCGCGCATTTGTTCATACACTCACTGAAGTCTAGGATCATAGACTCCTCCAGTTTTCTGCCACCAACCTTGTCTTTAGTATAGAGGACACTATTAAAATCCCATCCCACCAACCAAGGAGAATTGCCAATCAAAACAATATCTGCTTCAATGCTTTTCCACAGTTCTTTTCTTTCCGTCATCGTATTACGTCCGTAAACCCCCGTGATTATACAAGCGAACCCTCCAACATTAACACAAGAAACAGACATATGTTGATCAGAGCAAGATAATGGAGTAGCCTTCCAAGTAGCTGGATTAAAACACATAATTATCCTTCCTCCAGGCGCAAGGGCAGAGTTATCAAGGGTGTACCAACCCTTTGGGATGCCAAAATTATTGCCGTTAGTTGGAAACTTAAGTTTGGTCTCCAAAAGAATAATTGCCGACGGATTTATTGAAGTAATCCTACTCCTCAGGTCTTTTTGCCGCACCTGATTATTGAGTCCCCTGGTATTCCAAAAAAATATAGTCATAAATCAAAAATTGGATGTTTGTGTCACCTGGGACCTGGTGCATCTCCTAGCCGAAATACTTGGCTCCAACTTCTTCTTCCCAGATTTGATGTCAGCCTTGCGGTGAAGCTGCTCCTGTACCTCCGTCTCCCAATCAGGATTATCAATGGTAAGTACTTCAGGAAGTCTTCAATGCATTTCGCAACACCACTATCAAACAGCAGAGGACCGACACCCTTAACTGGCAGCCCGTCAATATTTGCCTCAACACTACCACCTGCCATCTTAAGCAGGGAAGGAGAGGAGGGAAGATCAGCAGCAGGAGATGTCAACAGACCGTCAAGTTCACAGCCTAGGTGAGGGACAGAATTTGTAACAGGAGCAACAACCCCTATCGAAAGCACATCAGGATCAATATTTCTCACGCCACAGATGTTGGATTCCAGGAGGTTAACAATATTGGAGGGAATGATTATAGGTCGTGGTAAAGAAGCAGGTTGGATATTCTGAATAGAGAGGTTATCTTTCCCTACAGAAGGAAGACTAGTACATTGCTCTTGTATATTTGAAGTGTTGCATTCAGGCACCTGCACAAAGGGGCTGCTGTGTAAACTAACCCCCCTGTCCTGACAGAGCCCAATGTCAATTTGCGAAGGTGTAGCATTATTCACAGTTTGTGATACCTCGGTGTTATCTTTTGTGCCTTGAACATCAGTACTCTCTAATACTTGGATTGAAGGGAGCTTGATCTTACTGGGACACTGTAAGTCAGTGTGACCAAAGCAAACACAATTACTACACCTAGGTGGATCGCCTTCAAAATTGGTGTCAATAACAACAATTGAACCATCATCCATCTCCACCTCAAAGGAAGCAAGTAGTGGGTTAGAAGCATCTACTTCTATGAGACAACGAGCATAGGAGATTCGCTCTAAATAAGCCGTAGCCCGGTCGAGGCAAATAGGCTTACCTAGAACAGAGAAAATGATGTTAAGGCCCTCCAAGTTCCACATGTAGAGTGGGACACCATGCAGCTGAACCCAAATTGGGATCAAAGAGAGAATATCCCGGTCATGCTTCATATCAAGGCTCCATCTTTTGAGAACAACAAGACGACCATCAAATAGCCAAGGTCCTCCAGAGAGTACCCTATTGCACTCCTCCTGAGATTCGAATCTGAAGTAAAAAACCCATTCTCTCTGTCCAAGCAACAATTTGATTATAGAAGGGTATATCACCCAAAACACACCCCACCAGTGTGTTCCTCCAATTTTCAGCACCCCGCTGTACAAGATTCCCAGGGAATCTGGCACAAATAGAACCATCCTCCCTAGTCTTTGGTGGTATAGAAGTCATGCCCAAAGCCGCCCCATACGTGCGACGATTAGCACAAATATCCACCCACGAAAGCTTAGCTCCTGCATTCTTAACATTGAAAATAGGCCTCTCAGGCAATTTAGCAAACATGTTACGGTCATGTCCCATTTGATGAAGAAACCCATTATTCAACTGCCCCTTGGGCCTTGGCCTCTGCGGGAATGTCCCAGGATTTTGGACCGTCCCCATACCCATAGGGCGCCACCTCTTATTAGGACCCACCTCAGACCTGGAAGGTGCCGTCACATTCGTACCCTTAGCCAACGGTCGCCTACGGACCACTTGCCAACCGTCCCCAACATCCTCAGCAATCCTCATGTGAATCACATCTCCCTTAGCCAGATCAACACCAGGTCCCCCGCTCGCAGACAGGCCGCTCCCAACTCCAAGGAGGCCTTTACCGACGCCAGGACGCGAAAGCCCTAGGACCCCCAAGTCCTCAGAGAACGAAATACAGTCTTTATTACGATCCGAAGGATTTGGAATGCTTGATGAAACGAGAAGATCAGCAAGCCCAACGTCAGCCCTACTCGGATCGTCGAAATCGCCTTCTCCATCAATCGCCTTCTCCATTTTTTTTATATTATATATACATCTAAATAAGAAGTGACATATATATACATACATATATATATATATAGAGGAGGGATCAAATGACCCCCAAAAATAACCCCCAAAAATGACCCCCTATCAAAAATCCTATGCCCCCAATTTTTTCGGAAGATCCGAACCGTTCATCTTGATCTCCACCCTCTAAATACCTGACCCACAAATTTTCAACCCGATCCCATGTGTTTTGCCCGTTCATCCATCCGACCCAAATTTAACGGTTTCGCATGAACAGAACTTTTGCGAGTGGTTGATGAACGGGCAAAACATATGGGATCGGGTTGAAAATTGGTGGGTCAGGTATTTAGAGGGTGGAGATCAAGATGAACGGTTCGGATCTTTCAAAAAAATGAGGGGCATAGGATTTTTGATAGGGGGTCATTTTTGGGGGTTATTTTTGGGGGTCATTTGATCCCACCTCATATATATATATATATATATATATATATATGAAAGCAGTACTCCAGATAAAATGTAGTCAATGCATGAGTCTTAGTGTGTTTTCTATAAATAGCATACAATAAAGTACTTCGTAGACATGTCAACGTTAAAATTCATTCATAAACACTTAATATCACATTGGAAGTTCTTTTTCTCAAGTGCACACAAATATATCGTAAATGACATTAGAAATAAAGACAACAGTGTGGTGAAAGGATCTGTGCATAGGTAAAGAGATTTTCAAGATTAATTCATAATAGTGAATTCAGTTCTAGAAAATAAATTAAAATAAATAAAGATAAAGTAAAAACTAACTATATACACATGCAAGCACTCCAAAAGTAAAGAAAATATGATGCATGGCGAAAATAAAATAAAAAAATAAAAAAGATGTGGAAATAAGTGAAAAATGACGAAAAATGTTATAAAAGTAAAAATAAAAGTACGCGAGTACACTCACTCCCAAGCTAAACTGATCATTGTCCTCAATGTGCAAAGTGTGGCACATAGACATAGAAGATATGGGTGGGTGGGTGTGGATACTAAAATGATGCAAAATAAAAGAAAAGATAATAAAGATAAAATCCTAATGCATCCACATGATAACTAAGAACTAAATGCCAGTCGAGCATGCAAAATGATGGCATGTATACAAAAATGGTCAAAAGATACTCTCCCCCAAGCTGGAAAATATGGTGCCCTGAAAAGGTGAATACAGAGGGGCATACAAAAATATGGGGAGAGACGGGAGCAAAATACATTAGGCATCAGAATCAGACGCCTACTCAGGCTCGGCACCATCATCACCGTATGGTGGGGGGGGGGTGCGGGATGCTGATGCTGCTATAAAAGGCCCAAAAATGGTTCATCGTCTGCTAAATACCAGGAATGACAGCAATGTGGGGCTGCATGGTGCAACAGTCTGGGTGAGGGATCGAAAATCTACTCTAATCCCAACTACTGTAGACTCGTCTGCGCGTAAGGGTGAAGAACTGTCATCGGTAGTGGAAGAAGAGGGACGTGTACGGCCGGAACTCCCTCGGCCTCCAAAACTGTATGAAACTAAGATAGGGTGTGTGGACAAAGCAGGGCTCACATGAGGATGCTCAGCCTTTACGTGAGGCTGAGACACATGTATGCTCTAAGACACGGGTGCATCAAATGAAATGATGGGAATCTCGACAGAAGCAGGTGAGGGTGCAAGGGTCGTGACAACAGATGTGGTGATAGACACCACGACACTCTCAAAAAATACAGCGGCGACAGAGATAGGAACATCGATGGGTAGGGTGGATGTGGCTACAGAAGATAGAATCATACCCGACGTCGGAATCTTAAGAGATGTAGGAATATGTAACTCAGTGCTCGAAGGGATAGAAGGCTCAGCACTCTCTGGAATAATAGAAATGACACCAGACACAGAAGTGGAACTCTCAAGAATGGAACTTTTAAGTATGGAAGTGGATGTGGAACCCTTAGCACGAATAGATATGGAGACATATGTGCTGGGTACATGCAAATGCTCAGAAACAGGCCGGAATATGGGAATCTTAGCTGGGCGTGGGTCGATGGGATGCTGCTGATCACCATCAAGCTCTAGCACATAAACAGGTGGAATGAGGAGAAGCATAAGGAACCTCCACTCAACACCTGCTGGTCCCACGTGAGTCCGAACGGGGTTCAGACTCACGATATAATCTATGTGGAAGGGACCATGGAGCCAAACCCAATGGCGCTGGCCAGGTGATTGGATCATATGTATACAGGAAAAGACATGGTCGGTAAGATATGTATGTCCCGTTGGAGGGCCAACTCAGCAGACAACTGGATATCGGAAATGGGGGCAAGTAGTGTGATCAGACCGCCACAACATATCGCCTTGGTGGAGGCGATCGAGGTAATAATGTGGTCAAAGAACCAACTAGCGACATCGATGGATACGGCGAGAACTAGGACATTCCCTCCAGCCTTGAACACTCTCTCCCGTGTCATAGCCCATAAGATGAAAAGCTCAGGTGTGGAGATAGTCCCTACCTCTGGCCTACCAAATAAAGTAGTCACCAAAAGGCACTATGCTAGGCGTAGGCAGGGGTGGACTTGTTGGGTTTTGTCGGACCCTTAGGGCTAAAATCCGTGCACGTCCTAAGTCGAACGGAACACGAAAGCAAAAATATGCAGCAGAAAATAAAATTATGTTAATCTAATTAACATGCAGCCCTAAGGAACCAGACCCTAAGCCAAGATCTATGCCGACTAGTGATAGATCTGACCATCCCAAGAAGGATCTAACCTACTGCGATTAAATTAAACTAATGCCAATTAAAACACATACCCGAAATCTTGCCCTGGGGTAGGCAAGATGTTCCGCACCGTCTTTCAAGCTGCTCCCCCGTCTCACACTGAGCCACTCCTTGAACCGCTCCTCGAACCGCTCCATAACCTGAGGCGACCAATCCTTGTGTCGCCGAGCCAACCACGCGCCGAAGAAAGTTTCATACGAGTGAAAGCCTTCGCCAAGATTTCGGATCCGAATCTGAACTCCTTTGTGGCTTTGCTAGAGCCCTCCAGGAGTAAGGCAGAAATATGGGGAGAAGAAGAATTAATCTAAGCTTCGATCCGAGCGTGCTCCAACATTTACGGGAGCCACTCAGATCTTGAGCTTGAGAAGAGTTTTGAGGAGGGGAGCAGACCCCTATTTATATAGGCAGCTGACCGCTCCCCTTTACTTAAAATCCGATGTGGGACTTGTTGGATCCTGTGGATGGCAAACAACACTAGAAGGGGGGGTTGAATAGTGTTGTATAAAGATAAAACTTTTTCGTTCTTTAATCAATCAACACAAAACAAAACCTTCTAATGTTGCCTAAGAAACCAAGTAGAGTGATCTACGCTTGGTTCTTAATCAACAATATAATTTAAAGTGCACAGCGAAATTTCACAGCAGGTAGTCGACTCCTTATGAGCAGTAGTCGACTCCCAGAGTATATGTTAGAACAAATAGAATTACAGATATAAATTTCAGCGTATAGAAATAGAATTGATATTTGCTGTAGATAGAAGACAAAAATGTAAAGATAATCAAACACAGAAAATGCAAAGCGCAAAGACAAGGATTTTTATCCTGGTTCCCCGCAACCTGGGTACGTCCAGTCCCCGACCAATCCGGTACGAGATTTCCACTATCTGCCTTGGTAAATACAAGCACCTAACTTCACTCGTTAGGATTTCCAACGACCTAGCCTTGACCAGGATTTCCGAACGCAACACCTAGACTTGTCTAGGGTTCACCCTTGCCTCACAAACCGAGGACTTTCCAACTGGCAACAACTAGACTTGTCTAGTGTTCCAACAATCAATCACAATAAGAGATTTGTCCAATACTCTACAATAAATGATAGAGATTGGTAAATACACCCGATTCTATAGCCAATCAAAAGATAGACAATTTGTGTAGTGGCTTAATAGAATGATAGTCTAGATCACACAAAGATACGAGATAAGTTCTTTGTGATCTTAGAGCTTTTTCAAAAATCCTTCAAATAAAATCAGAGAGAAATAATAGAGAGGATTTTGAAAAACAATTCAGCCAATAAAATAATAATATGATCTTCAAAAAGATTTGAGAAAAAATATTGCAAGATCGAAAACTGAAATTAAATTGGCTAGAGAGAAAATGAGAGAGCTTTGATTCACGAGAGCTTTTACGAATTTTTGATTTTCAATAATGATATTTTCACAAATGAATTAAGCTATATTTATAGGTAAAAACTGAGATTTGAATTTCAAATTTCGTTTGACTTTTGTCCCAAAAATTTCGGAGTAAATTGCTCAAAAGAATTTAAAATTCAAATTCAAAACGTCTGAAAATTTTCAGCAGGTAGTCGACTCCCTCTATAGGTAGTCGACTCCCAGAGGAGTCTAGGAAATTTTCATCCCTGAGAAGTATTCGACTCCCTACTTTTGGTAGTCGACTCCCAGAGGAGTTTTTCCTGTTGTTCTAGTCAAAAGTTGTAGTTAGCTCCAGGGTGCGTGGAGTTTCACTACGAGAATTATGAAGTGACTAGAAAAGCTCTTGAAAACTATTTTGAAGATAGTTAAAAAATTATTTCGAAATCATTCGTGTGTGTGTGTTGTCTATTTGATATGGCTTTGACAAATATCCTAAAAGACACGACACACTCACACTAGACTCTGAACATGTCTTCGGTAGTTTAGTCAACTTGATGAAGTGAAGATGAGCTTCTCTTTGAGATTCTTGTTCTGTTTGAGCTTGAGCTTCATCACTTGAGTTTAGCCATGTTCGTCTTTGTCGTGGAGCGTTGATGCGTGCTTCTTGGAGTATTAGTAGAGCTTCACGAAATCTGTATACTTAAAGTGTAGTGTAGTTAGTACATTAAGCATTCATTTGGTGTGCTCGTCATCAAAATTACTTGGGGGTGGAATTCAATTTCCATCACTCTCCCCCTTTTTGATGATGACACCCAAATGCAAAATATGAAGAAATACATGAATATCAAGTATACTTACTCCCCCTGCTTTGATGCGGTTCTCCCCCTGCATCGAAGCTATTTGAAGTACAATTCATATTTTTGCATTTCATATATTCTTCTCCCCCTTGTCATCAACAAAAAAAATAATTTCTATGGAACATTAAAAATAGGAGGAATTCAATTCCATATGCCTGCAATGAAGATGTTAGTTCATAGGAATAACTAAGTATGGCATAGTAGATAACTTCATAGTAGCTAGCATCATACAATAAGAGTTATTACAAACCATAGTTTAGAGAATCATTGTTTTAAAAGAAAAGAACCATTGTTTTGAAATAGACGTTCATGAAGCTAAGGATGACCGCTGTTCTATTTAAGTTCCTTGACCTCTTCAAGGATCATAACAAGCGTCTCCTCAGTCATCTTGTTGCTTTTCACTACGATCTCCTTGAGGTCGTCCACCTTTTGATTGAGATCTTCAAATCCTTTCTCCTGTGAGATCTTCAATTTTCCAATCTTTTTCAGGAGCATCTCCTGAAGTTCAAGGATGTAAGCTGGAACTTCTTCTTCTTCTTCGCCGCTTCCTTTTTCTTCTTCTTCACTTTCTTCATCAGAATCTGAAATGACAACCTTCTTACCTCGCCTTGAGGATGATGATCCTCTTTCGGTACCTATTTGCTCTTCAGGGACATTCTCATCAAGGTCATGATGGAGATTCATTCTCCCAAGAGCATGAACATCAAAGACACGGGCCGGTTCTAGAATGGTTGTTTCATGATCCAAAGGCACGTTAAAGCTAATGAATAGGATGGTCAGATAGTACCCATGAGAAAGAGTGGATGAAGGTCTGTCATATGCTGAAAGTAGGATGGAATCCATGATGACTTTAGCCCAATTCACACGAATGTTACCAAGAATGGCATAGATGCATTTAGCTTATTTTTCAGAAAGGATAGCATGACTCCCAGATTTTTGAGTAATGTTATACGACAGAATATTAGCTAAGATTCTCACCGGATAGCAAAGATGGCTACAAGGAAGTTTGGTCTGAAAGTGTTTACCAGGCAGATACATTCTCTCTAGGATATTCTCGTCAGTCATCTCAATTTTGTCTAGGATCATACCGGAGTATGGGATTCCTAGGGCTTCACCTAGGGATTTTACAGTTATTGCAAGTTTGTTGTCAAGAACCTTAGTAATGAAACGACTTTTCACGAGATCATAATCCATGTTTGCATAAAAGAGGTGAACAAGCCTAGGATAACACATATACACATTTTCAGCGGAGAACAAATTTGCTAAGTTTTGGAAATCTAGCAGACTGTCAATACCGTAATTGATGACATCATGAAGTTTGACAAATCTTTCATGCAAGATTGGTTTCCTAGAAACTTTAAAAAAATGTTCATAGGTAGTTGATTTGAAGAGATAGGGTAGAATGATTTCCTTTTCAGAATCAACATCAGCAGTAGCAGTTTTTCTCTTCTTAGAGAAAGCTCCTTTGAAAGGCATCTAGATAGAGTAAAACAACAAAAATATATTTTTACACTACTAGATAACCATGAGAGTTGAAAAAAAACTAAAGTTCATGAGAGTAAAAAAATTTTACCTTGAGTAAAATTGAAGGAAGATGAAAAAAATTGCTCCAAAAAGTCCAAGCCTCAAGATGAAAACCCAAGAGAGGAGAGGGGAAAAGGAGGTAGGCGGCTACCTCTAGGGTTTTCTTGGGGTTTTGTTTGATGAAGTGAAGAGATGAAGAGAAATAAGAGCCATTTGATCTACATTTTGGGTGGCCAGGATGGGTTTTAGATATTAGTGGGTAAGTTATCTTAATGGATCTTGACCCATTCACTCAATTAGAACCCAATAGGAGATAGAAAAAAAAGGAAGCAACCCAGAATTTTACGCACTGGTAGTCGACTCCCTCCTGTAGGTAGTCGACTCCCTACTGGGTAGAGTCGTTTTCTCATCCCGGAGAAAGTTTGGTCCAGGTTGAGCGAGCTCCTTTTAACGAAAAATATTTTTAGCAATAAAACATAATCATACACATAAATTAACTTGTTTTAACCCATTTAAAAAAAATAAAATAAATGAAAGCATTTGTTCCGGTTCAGCCTTTTTGACTGCCTGAATTTTCTTCATTGTTTTTCTCCCTTTTAGAGCACCTGAAAAATAAGCGTTTATGGTACTCTTTGGTTTTGAGTCCGAGGAGTTAGTCTTTAGGAAACCAAACCCAATACGGTTTAGTTCCTTCATGAACAATATACTTATAATTTTTATTAAAATGAATCTGTTGAACAAAGTTAGTAGCGTACCTTTCTTTTTGCTGATCAGATAATCTCTTTGGTACCCAAATGCTTAAAACATTATTATTCGCATGATGCATCCTAGTGTGCTTAACCCGTTTCTTGGTATGATGTGAATCATAGCCAAGTCCGGTTTTGCTAGATGACGTTTTTTGATTCTCTATTATATTATCTAGCTTCCCTTTTCCTTTAGTGAAATTCTCAATAATTTTCATCGTAGCGTCGTATTTATTTTTGACGGATACGAGAAGATTATTCAGACTTTCAACCTTTTCATTTACTAGCAAAATATCCTTTTGTAAAAGATCATTTTTCTCTTTAAGAAGACTATTTTCTTTAATAACTTCTTCTTTTTCCTTCGTCTCTCTTTTAGCAATTCTAAGTGTTTTTCTATGTTCTTTAATGAGCTTTTCATGCATTTTGCATAGCTCTTTATATGCTCCCCTATAGTCCAAGTCTTCATCATCGCTTGACGATGACTCATTGTCGCTAAATGAATAATGATGCGAGCTTACCTTGGAGGATGTAGATGCCATGAAGCACATGTGTGCCGTCTCTCTTCTTTCATCATTATCTTCGTCTGAGGATTCGTCGGATGAAGAATCGTCGCTCTGGTCGAATGCTGCATATGCTTCTTTCTTTGGTCGCCGAAACTTGTTTCTTGTATTGGTTCGTCTTTCATTATTCTCTTTGTTCTTCCCACGATCTCTGGAATCACGGTTGTTTCTTTCCAATGGACAATCTCTCTTGACATGCCCTGGTTTATTGCAACCAAAACAAATAATACCGTTAGTGGGTCTAAAAGATCGTTTTCCATACTTACTTGTGATGAACTCTTTAAATTTCTTTGAGATGAACGCGATGTGATCTTCTTTGTCCGTGTAATCGGAATCTTCTTCTTGAGCTTTGAATGCAAGATTTTTCTTCTTTGGTTTTTCTTCAATTTTCTTGTCTTCTTCAAGCTCGATCTCATAAGCCATGAGATTTCCCATCAATTCTTCGATGGTGAGGTCCTTTACATTGTGAGCTTCTCGAATGGCCGTAGTCTTTCCCTTCCATTCGGGTCGGAGGGATCTTAGTATCTTCATTACCTATTCATACTCGGAAAGTTTCTTTCCTAGTCCTGCAAGCTCATTTGTAATGTTAGTAAAACGAGTATTCACATCGGTGATACTCTCTCCTTCTTCCATTTTAAAAGTTTCGAATTTTGAATGTAATACATTTATACGAGATTCTTTTACCTTTTCTGTACCTTCGTGACTTACCTGAAGAGTGTGCCAAATTTGATGTGCTGTCTCACATTGGGAGACTCGATTGAACTCATTTCCTGTAACAGCGCAAAACAAGGCATTCATTGCTTTTGCATTGAGATTAGCTCTCTTCTTGTCATCGATAGACCATTTTCCAAACTCAACGTCGGTGGGTGCGATGTACGGGACTTTGGTGATAGTCCATGCTTCAATGTCCAATGACTCTAGGTGAGTCTTCATTCGGATCTTCCAGCTGGCGTAGTTGGTTCTGTTGAATAGAGGTGGTCGCATAGTGTTCAGTCCTTCGGAGTGAAAAGATGTTGACGCCATCACTATTGTAACCTTGCTTTGATACCAAGTGTTGGATCCTGTGGATGGCAAACAACACTAGAAGGGGGGTTGAATAGTGTTGTATAAAGATAAAACTTTTTCGTTCTTTAATCAATCAACACAAAACAAAACCTTTTAATGTTGCCTAAGAAACCAAGTAGAGTGATCTACGATTGGTTCTTAATCAACAATATAATTTAAAGTGCACAACGAAATTTCACAGCAGGTAGTCGACTCCTTATGAGCAGTAGTCGACTCCCAGAGTATATGTTAGAACAAATAGAATTACAGATATAAATTTCAGCGTATAGAAATAGAATTGATATTTGCTGTAGATAGAAGACAAAAATGTAAAGATAATCAAACACAGAAAATGCAAAGCGCAAAGACAAGGATTTTTATCCTGGTTCCCCGCAACCCGGGTACGTCCAGTCCCCGACCAATCCGGTACGAGATTTCCACTATCTGCCTTGGCAAATACAAGCACCTAACTTCACTCGTTAGGATTTCCAACGACCTAGCCTTGACCAGGATTTCCGAACGCAACACCTAGACTTGTCTAGGGTTCACTCTTGCCTCACAAACCGAGGACTTTCCAACTGGCAACAACTAGACTTGTCTAGTGTTCCAACAATCAATCACAATAAGAGATTTGTCCAATACTCTACAATAAATGATAGAGATTGGTAAATACACCCGATTCTATAGCCAATCAAAAGATAGACAATTTGTGTAGTGGCTTAATAGAATAATAGTCTAGATCACACAAAGATACGAGATAAGTTCTTTGTGATCTTAGAGCTTTTTCAAAAATCCTTCAAATAAAATCAGAGAGAAATAATAGAGAGGATTTTGAAAAACAATTCAGCCAATAAAATAATAATATGATCTTCAAAAAGATTTGAGAAAAAATATTGCAAGATCGAAAACTGAAATTAAATTGGCTAGAGAGAAAATGAGAGAGCTTTGATTCACGAGAGCTTTTACGAATTTTTGATTTTCAATAATGATATTTTCACAAAAGAATTAAGCTCTATTTATAGGGAAAAATTGAGATTTGAATTTCAAATTTCGTTTGACTTTTGTCCCAAAAATTTCGGAGTAAATTGCTCAAAAGAATTTAAAATTCAAATTCAAAACATCTGAAAATTTCCAGCAGGTAGTCGACTCCCTCTATAGGTAGTCGACTCCCAGAGGAGTCTAGGAAATTTTCATCCCTGAGAAGTAGTCGACTCCCTACTTTTGGTAGTCGACTCCCAGAGGAGTTTTTCCTGTTGTTCTAGTCAAAAGTTGTAGTTAGCTCCAGGGTGCGTGGAGTTTCACTACGAGAATTATGAAGTGACTAGAAAAGCTCTTGAAAACTATTTTGAAGATAGTTAAAAAATTATTTCGAAATCATTCGTGTGTGTGTGTTGTCTATTTGATATGGCTTTGACAAATATCCTAAAAGACACGACACACTCACACTAGACTCTGAACATGTCTTCGGCAGTTTAGTCAACTTGATGAAGTGAAGATGAGCTTCTCTTTGAGCTTCTTGTTCTGTTTGAGCTTGAGCTTCATCACTTGAGTTTAGCCATGTTCGTCTTTGTCGTGGAGCGTTGATGCGTGCTTCTTGGAGTATTAGTAAAGCTTCACGAAATCTGTATACTTAAAGTGTAGTGTAGTTAGTACATTAAGCATTCATTTGGTGTGCTCATCATCAAAATTACTTGGGGGGTGGAATTCAATTTCCATCAGGACTAAATTTGGAGTTAATCAATTCAATTTAGTTTGCCTTTCACAAAGGCCAAATTTCCGTGAATTTTAACTCCTTCACCATTGAGCTTCATGATTGATACAACCTATCAATTCGAATGTCGTTCAACGGTGAATGCATAGAAAAAAACGGCTCGTCAATCCGAGTCCATATGACCCCTCAATCATATGTCCAAAGTTGAGCCCAAGAGTGTATTTTTGCCCAAAATAGTAGCCGCCTAAAAGAATCAGACATCTAGGGTTCTGAACCCGTTGTGGGGCCCACAGAGTGTGCCCCATGGCTTTTGCACATGCAGTGCACGTGCTGGGCATGTGCCTCGCAAGCACGTGCTGGGCACGCGTCCCGCATGCACGGGCTTATGTCAGGGCGGGCCCGCATCAAATGCGGGTCCATTGAGGCGTTTCGCCATCGTCAGCTGACATGGGCGTCAGCCTGCGTCAGCAGACTGATTCCCGCGTAAGCTAAGTGGGCCCCGCTGACGCGAGCGTCAGCCTGTGTTAGCAGGCTGACGCGAGCGTCAGCGGGCCCAGGCATGGGCCCATCCTTTAGATACCCCCATGGGTATAATCTGGGTTTCTTTTGGGCTTTCAGTATGGGCCTTCTATTTAACAATTTAAATAGACTTATAGGGCTCGTTTGAACTCCATTTTTGACACGGTTTGAACCTGCGTTAAGAGCGGGATGAACCCGTCTTACTGGTAATCTTTTCGTTGCATTTATTTTATTAAATATTGTCGTAAACTATTTACGACACATTTAATCCGGTTTGCATCAAATGCAAAATCGTCCCTAGGTAAACATAAATTAGTATATTGCATCAAATGCAATATTCCATCCCTTGCATCAAAAAGCAAATCTTCTCCCTAATGTTTCTACTTATTACTAGATGAAGGTCACACTCTGTGTGAGACCCTACAGCCTGAACCTTACAACAGGTTGGGCTCGAAGCCCTATGCGACAGTGACCACGAGCAGTGGTTGTCGTCCCTGCCTCAGAATCATAATTATGTGGTTGACTCATCGACATGAGTATTGTCGGGACCACCCTGACTGTGTCCGTGATGAATTCTGCAGTTACAGTCTCTTCGTTTAAACTATATCGTGTAGATCAAGTCTAGGGTACGGTCAAACTATCAACCCCAATAACTTGACTCCAGTTAGTTTCTATCGATCTTTAGTCAACTAATGTTGGACTTCTTCCAACTTACTCTGATAAGAGATTTTACTAAAGATCGAACTAACTCTACAACACTAGCTCCCATTGGCCGGGAGAGACGAATCCTTTCTTGTCATTACTCTCCTCGTACGCTTCAAGTGACACCCAATCAAAGACCTTTCGACAGGCCTAGCCTCGAAGCTAGGTCAGTGATCTAAGTGGCACCGTTCACGCACATGTTTGTAATATGACCTCAAGTCAAAAGACCAATTTGACTTTCATCACTAAGAGTTATCAGTGACAGATTTGTCAATATAACCATATGATAACTCTTGTGGATCGTTCAGTGAACTCATTCTCTAATGAGCACCTGTGTCTCGTCTTCGACTTTGCCAAGTCAAACGATCATGAGATCATCGCCACCGCTAACGGTGAAGACTAAGACACAATAGTCTATCAGATGTTTCGATATCCTTGTCTCGAAACATCTACGACCACGAACCCTTTTAGACTTATGCTATAGACGGTCAAACATTTCTCCATGATCGAGATACTCATCTCGATACATGTTTGACCTTGCATAAAGTCTCAGGACTTTACCTAAGTTAATATCTAATTATAATATAACTTAGATAAATTATTACTAAACAGCTTACTGTTATTTCGAACAAGATGTTTGTGCTATTCACACATAGATAAATAGCCTCGAGGGCATCATCTCTCTATATCTTCCACTTGCACTCAGGCCCATTTATCTCGATATCTTATACCGTTTTTACACATAAGTTTTTCCGACTTCATATGGTAGAACCTTTGTGAGTGGATCTGCTAAAACCGTCTACAGTATAGACTTAAGGGGTTTCTATGTTCATGTTAGACCAACCATTTGAATCTCATTCAAATAATTCACTTGGTCTTTCGAAATCCATAATATTTTATTTCCTTGGATCTTATCCAGTTCATCGTACCTGACGATAATAATTTTAAATTAGTTACTGGTCATTTCAAATGACTCATATCTATTTCTGATAAAGTGTCAAACTTTTTGATTACTTTGTCAAAATAAATGTTTCATCCCTTTGATGCCTTGCATGTAATTTATACGCTCCCACTGACCTTGAAAACTTTCTGGCTAATTCATGTAAGTTGGTTCTTCTAAATCATATTTAGAAAAACGAACTTATAAGTGAATGCTCTAGTTTTTATGGTCGACATGAGTGTTTACATCGAGTTTGGCCCGAGTAGATCTGTACACATCTACTGGCGAAAATAGTTTCATCATAATCCGTTTATAGGAATTAGGATGAAAACCGTTCTCTACCAACATGATGGTACTTCACTATTTTCTTTCTGCCTAAATATTTTACTTAAATTTTTACTTGCAGAAAATGAGGAAACATTTTCTTTGGGCACGTAAACTAAATTCCAAAATTTATTTACACACACAGACCTATTCTGATTGCATCAAGTTATAAAGCGGATTTACTCCTCCGAATTTCTTCCTAGAAGTTGACTAAGTCATCATCAATTATGATGTCTAACTCGACCCTTCGTCTCACAAGATTCGAGTAATTTTACAACTTCCTAATGATCGATTTAATGACTATCTTATTGATAATGTCCTCATAGAACATTATCAAAACCTAGGCATTACTATGTGGGACTTAACCCAGAGGGAGGACTTAACTCAGAGTCACTTGCTATGGGTCGTACCAAGTCTAACTAAGTGTGATCCATACCTTTTAACACACCGATGTGTTAACAGACTTGACCTGAGAGAAAATAATATTTTCTTTTAATTACGCAAGATTTTATATAGCTAAGTATTTTACCATTCGATTTAATCGAATCAGTTTAAATACTTTTGTCATTTCGTTCTTTATTTTATCAGACTTGTGTTTCATCAAGAACATGTGTCTTAATAAAATATAAGAATAACTTATTTTAGTTAATCTAGACTCGGGTACACCAGTATGTACGAGACTGGGTTCGACAACTCATTCTCCCACTGTCATACAGATGGGTTTCGGCCGTTATATCTAAGAGGATAAGATTCACAAGTGTCCGTAGACTTCATATTACGAGAGTTCAGACCACTCTTTATGTGACTTGTGAAGCTTAGTCTCTCGATACGGCCTAGTTTATTTTGCCATATAAGTTTGCTACTATCTTGTGTATTTATATATTAACATTTAATATATTATAGTTATTCCAAATTACTAACAAAAAACATTGCTTCAGAGCAAGGTGACGACATTCGTCAAACTGTGTTGGACGTCTTCTGTATAACAATTATTCTAAAATCGTGACATCAAAATATGTCACATTTTCATTTCCTCCTACTTATGCATTTACTAATGATAAATATAACTAGCTTTCTCAATTGACTTTCCGGAGTGCCTTCTTCCTTTTCTAATTCATATTTAGATATTGAATAGCCAAACATAAATGAATAGCTATGCAAGCATCTCATGTATCCAAACGCTTGAGCTTTGCAGCCTTGAGTGTAGCTCAACAAGTTGCTCGTCCCAAGATCCGGCCGGGATGCATAGTCTTGCACCGCTCATGCACTTGTATTCGACTCAAATAGTTTGACCGAATTCTCGAACTTTGCGGATCAAAATTATTTTTTCATACAACCTTGAGTTTAGCTCAACAAGTTGTAGGGAGAAACATACTTCAAATATCCTATATGTTCAAGCTGCCTCATATATAGGCGAGTGACATATAGCGTGAATTTATTTGTTGGACCCAGAACTTAATGAAATCATATTTCTTAAGTCTGTTCTTTAAGAAGGTCATTTTAATGTCAACGAAAATATAGTTTAATTCTATCAATTAGAATTTAACTTGATATTCTATTAATCAACCTATTTGTCCAGTTAACGTATTTCATTAAAATATTATATTTTGACTCCATTTGTAAACTTAGAACTTACCCTAGTTTAGCATATGTTCAATATTAAATATAGGTAGATTGGCTTTTATTTATCTATATCCTCTCACTATTTTTGCGATCGTTCTAAGCTTTAATGATGAACGATTTAATCAATTAAATTAATGGGTAAGAGGTCCAATCACCCTGAGCCTAACAACCTCGGTGTATGCACGACAAATTGCTTGACTATGTAATTGGAAGATGACTCTTCATCGATCATATCAGCTATGACCCTCTTATCGGTTTTTACCCCAAGCCATTTGTGATCATGAGTGTGCTCATCCAAATCACAATGTCTAGTTTAGTCAGACCCTTGTTTTCGTGTCTAGCCTGACTTGCCCCGGTGCTCGGTGTATTCACGAACACGTCGGTTTGGGTCAGGTCTTAGACTACATCATATGTGTTTAAGAAATTGGTTTCTATAAGATTGCCATGTCACAGCTTGAGTGTAGCTCAACAACTAGAACATGGGTCCTATAGTTGCCAATCCCTGAAACAATGAGGGCTACGGTTAATCTTGAAGAAGAGTATTAACGTATTTGACTTAGATATAGTTCAGGTTGTCATACAATCATGATTCACGTCATTGCGGTCCAGCGGAACACAGCCAGGGAATTGACTAAGCCAGGATCACTTATCCCTTATACTAGCTAGGATGATCCAACAAACTTAGCCAAGCACATTGACTGGATCATGGTCCATTGAATGAAGCTTGACATTTCTTATATGCGTGCCATAGACTAAAATGCTTTTATTAACAACTAAATAGTCATAACCCGTGCCCTCGGACACTGTTCATTTAAGATTTTCCCCCGCGAAATCTTTGTTCCCCAAAAAAATATTTCCACAGCCAAAATTTAAAAGAACAATAAATAAGAGTAACAATATTTAGCGGTACGGACGCCTTCGATGTGGAACAATAAATTCGGCGCGGCCGCCTTCGGTGCAGAACAACAAATTAGCGTAAAAAATTTAGCAGTCGGAATAACAAATTAGTGTAAAAAATTTATTCGACGAGGACGCCTTCGGCGCAGAATAACAAATTAGTGTAAAAAATTTAAATTAATTTTAATAATGAAAGTGCAATAATTATTATTTAGTTTCCCGTGAAAATTTTAGTTATCATAAAAAATTTTAGTTTTCCCCTAAATTTAGGTCCTCGAGATTTAACATGTGTCCTGAGGGCTCTTATTAATTCAAAATATTTTTCCATCAAAATATTGGATCACATAATTTTAAACAAACAACTATAATTAAAGCGCAATTACTGTTAGTTAGTTTCCCCAAAAAAATTTAGTCCCCGGGGGAATTTATTTCTCCAGAAAAATTTTAATCCCACCAAAATTTAGTTCTCTTCAGATTTAGCTCCACCAAAATTCTACAAAATATATTCTATCCATTGAATCTTTAAGATGCAATCCTAGCCATCTTTATATCCAACTCTTTGTTCTAGTCAACTAACCCATTTACCAACAATTCCAAAAAATTCAGTACCCCACTAAAATTTAGTATCCCCCAGAGAATATAGTTCCCAACAAAAATTTTAGTTTTCTGCCAAAATTTAATTCCTTCCAGATTTACTTCCTCCAAAATTTTAGTTCTTTCTGGATTTAGTTATACACTTGCATTAAGGGCATAGTTCATTTAAAATATCCCCTATCAAAAATTTTGATCCCCTAGTTGTAAACCAACAACAATAATTAAAGTGCAATAATTGTTACTTAGGTCACCCTAAAATTTTAGTTCCTCCCAAAAATTCATTACCATTCAGATTTAGTGCTCCTCATAATTGTAGAGCTTTTCCTTCAAAGTTTCACAAATTTTCATCATACCAATTGATTCCCTAAGATTCAATCTTATTCGTCTTTTTACCCATCTTTTTATCCTAGTTAGCAAACCCATTGAAAAACGGACAAATTTTTCAAAAAAGCCTAAAACTAAATATAATTACAAAAATCTACCAAGTTTTAAAATATTTACAAAATTCAACAAACTTTTGCCACGTTAATTTTGGATTGTCAGCATTCTTTTCTGGTTCTATTTTTTAAATAGACCCTCACAGTGCAATTGGCTTGGTGGTATAACCTTTCTGTTTGGTACAGGAGGTCCGAATTCAATTCTCGGGTTTCCCTTGGGTGCGAGAGGTTCCAATTGTCGGAATGTCCCCTAATTTGTTTTGTGTTCTATGGCTAAATTGTGTGATCAAGCTATAATCCTTCTGTTATATCATAATCCACAAGTATCAAATAAATCCAAATTAATCCATGTCTGCGGGTGGAAATTATTCCAAATTAATCCATGTCTATGGATGAAATTAAATTAGTAGGGATGTACGTATACAATATTTGCACGTGGAATAAAATTATTTGAGACTCTACACAATGTTGATATCATCACATTTATGATCATTACTTCTTAACCTCTATTACTCATATTAACAGTATTTAATAGATTACTTAATAATTTGGGCCAACTTCAGTGGTGATCCTGATCGTATTCTGCAGCCCGTGTTTGCTTACGACCGTGTGCAAGTTAGGCATATCATGCAATACCACCTGTATTTACAAAAATTTTGTTTGGTCAATGATGTTGCATGTGAGCCCAAAGAAATTTGGTATCTGTTTACTGCATAAAGAGCACACCCCACAATTTGTGGTGATAATATTCAAAGAAACTTTTTACAGTGGAACTTAATTCGGGATCACTCACACCCAAAGCAAGAACTAAATCACCAAACCAAATTCCTCCACTAAAATTGACGCGTAAATCAATATAATGTAGAAAATAGCAACCCGAAATATATGTCCTTAACATCCAAAATGCCAGGTTTGCTAACCATAAAATTTAAAAATTCGGGCAACAATCCAAAATGACATGAATTGTCAATCCCGACCATTTTTTCATCCATCGAAATTCATGGCTAGGCGTGCGCGCGAGGCCCGCATCCACCAAGGTTCGAACTGTGGTAGCCCTTGGGAGAAAGCAGGGAGATGCCAACTAAGCTAGTGAATCAGCAATCCCGACCATTTTCGAAGCTATCACATAAGTGCTAAATTTTCCATCGGATACTAACGTGACAAAAGTTGGTTGATTTTTAAAAATATTTTCAAACTTAGTCAACTTTTCTAACTAATTTTAATTTTTGGCATTAGTCAACTTTTCTAACTAATTTTAATTTTTGGCATTTTTTCCTAAAAATTTATCATTCAAATACATCTCTCAACTATATAATTTATTCCATCCATACTTAAACAAAGTTTTTAATGCAAATTTTTTTTCTTCTAAGTTGTGGTATGTGTGTTTACAGAGCCACCCAATTTCAAGCTTGTATATAAAAAGTTTATTTATTTTTCAAAGATATAAATTTAACATAAAAAATTAAATAAACGATAAGGACCAAATAGAATACCCATCTCATCACATTCAACCCCATTAGAAAAGATGAAATTATTCCTAAATTAGCTATTCCTAACTTTTTGCTTCCAGCTTATGTATAAAACAGCAATTTAGTGTATGATAACAAAACAAACATTTAAGAATTTTATGGGACTAAATTTTATGATAGAATTTACTATAAAACAAACATTTAGTAACTTACAGCATTCTGACGGGAGATTTAATAACAAAACAAACATCAATCTTTAGTGATAGCCAAACACATCCAAACCAGTCTTCTTTACATTAAAAAATAAACCAAATAAAAGACAAAGCCCTGTCACTGCGTTCACCCGGTCATAATAATAAACCAAATAAACCAAATAAAATCAACCTATGATATTCCTAACATAATAATAATGAAATGAGCAGCATTATGACAGCACGCGTTCACCCTGTCACGGCGATGTACGTCGTCTATGGCTGATCATCTTCACCCTGCCACGGCGAGACACCCTGCCATGGCGACAACATGCGTTCACCCTGCCATGGCGATGTACCTCGTAAATGAGTCCGCTGATCGTCTTCACCCTGCCACGGCGACAACACGCGTTCACCCTGCCAATGAGTCCGTTGATCGTCTTTACCCTGCCACGGCGAGATAGGCGCTGGACCGCTGGCGTGGTGAATGCTTGAGCGTTGTGAAACCCATGAAAGCATGAACGTTTCTTGCCATGGTCTTCCCGAATACAGAGAGATTAACCATGGTCTTCCCCTATCCTTTTCAATCTATATTTTTCTTTTAGTCTTTTTTATTTGGGCCGTTTTGCTTTGATCTAGGAATCCCTATGTTCGATTTTTATACATATAGGTTCAATTCGGAGTCTGAGAGGGATTTGGTTTCGTGTTCAACGTTGGATTGAGGCATGATCTGCGAGAGAAAATATTCAAGGTTTTGGTCCGTTGGATTATCAACTCTTGGATGTTTATTGGTTGGATTTAGAATTGGTGGATTGTGGTCTACTTGGCTCTGTGCTTAAGAGAGACATTGCCCATGGATTCGGCCATTCATACTTTGCCAGCTGGCATTTATGCGTGGATCAAGGCTGTATTTGATGCATTGCACTAAGTAATGTTACCTTGGTTTTCCCCCAAAAAGTTTTCACACAAATTACAAAGTTTCCCTCTAAAACATCCACAATCACTCATCCCAGCCATTGATTCATCCAGATTTAATCTGACCCGTCTTTCTATCAACCCCTTTGTCCTAGTCAGCTTGTCCTAGTCAGCCCTAGGATTCAAAAATCGATGTCAAATGTATAATAGATTAATCCTATCAACTAGTTGAATCCTTAAATTCAAAATTTTAGGATTTGTTTAATAACTTTTATTAAATCCTTATCAACTATAAGGTTCTCGTGCTATCCTAATCGTTATTAGGATTTTAATAAATTTATTAACAATGCTAAAAGCTAATTCCTTTAATGAGAATTAATTTCATAACAATTGGAATTAAAATTTTCATTAAAGGGACTACCCTAATCAGGAATTAGGTCTTAAGGAGGTGTCAATGTTTTATTAAAACATAGCATGTCATTAGAATTTATCTCATAAATTTTAACGAGTTCTTAATGGCTAACCTAAGAGGGTTGTCTTGTGTTATCAAATAAGTGACAACATTTGCATAGCCATTAACATAAAGTTACACTAATTTTATTGCATAAAAGAGTGCACAACTATTTAACAATTAAATAGAATAACATTTATCAAATAAACAATTTTAGCATGCATACTTAAATTTAACATTTAAATTTAAAAATATGATTTTTAAAACATTTTATTTTATCTCATAAAAACTTGTTTTAAAAGATCACAAAATTTGCATGCTACTTAAAAAATTTATCGCATAAAAATTTTAGGCTTTTAAAATTAGTTTTAAAAATATCACATAAATTTAAAACATCATTTTAAAATTTTCATGCTTAAAATTTTATCATATAAAATATTTAAACATCTAAAATCATTTTAAACTTATCGCATAAAGTTTTAAAGTTTTAAAATCAGTTTTAAAATTATCACATAAATTTAAAACATCATTTTAAAACCTTCATGTTTAAAATTTTATCATATAAAATATTTAAACATCTAAAATCTTTTTAAACTTATAGCATAAATTGAAAGAAACATTTTACTGTATTTAAACGCATTTCAATTTTTTATAAAATCGCAGTGCTAGATCGTTACGCAAACCTACACTCTGATACCACTGTTGGGTTTTGCCGGACCCTTCGGGCTAAAATCTGTGCACGTCCTAAGTCGAACGGAACACGGAAGCAAAAATATGCAGCGAAAAAAAATATTTTAATCAAATTAACATACAGCCTAAAGGAACCAGACCCTAAGCCAAGATCTATGTCGACTCGGGATGGATCTGACCATCCCAAGAAGGATCTAACCTACTGCAATTAAATTAAACTATTGCCAATTAAAACAAATACCCGAAATCTTGCCCTGGGACAGGCAAGATGTTCTGCACCGTCTTTCGAGCCGCTCCCCGTCCCACGCAGAGCCGCTCCTCGAACCGCTCCTTGAACCACTCCGCATCCCAAGGCGAGCAATCCTCGTATCGTCGAGCCAACCACGCACCGAAGAAAGTTTCATGCGAGTGAAAGCCTTCTCCAAGATTTCGGATCCGAATCTGAACTCCTTCGTGGCTTTGCTAGAGCCCTTCAGGAGTAAGGCAGAAATATAGGGAGAAGAAGAATTAATTTAAGCTTCGATCCGAGCGTGCTCCAACATTTACGGGAGCTGCTCGGATCTTGAGCTTGGCACGATTTTTTAGGAGGGAAGCAGACCCATATTTATATAGCCGGCTGACCGCTCCCCTTTACTCAAAATCCGATGTGGGACTAAATTTGGAGTTAATCAATTCAATTTAGTTTACCGTTCACAAAGGCCAAACTTCCGTGAAATTTAACTCCCTCACCGTTGAGCTTCATGATTGATACAACTTATCATTTCGAAGGACGTTCAACGGAGAACTCATAAGAAAAAACGGCTCTTCAATCCGAGTCCGTATGACCCCTCAATAGTATGTCCAAATTTGAGCCCAAGAGTGTATTTTCGCACAAAACAATAGCCGCCTAAAAGAATCAGCCATCTAGGGTTCTGAACTAGTTGTGGGGCCCACAGAGCGAGCTCCACGGCCTGTGCGCGTGCAGTGCACATGCTGGGCATATGCAAGGCACGCAGTGCGTGCCTTGCACGCGCCCAGCGGGCGCATCCATAGTACGCGTGTCGCGGGCGCGTACTGTGCACGCGTCCTGCGTGCATGGGCTTATGGCAGGGCGGGCCCGCATCAAATGCGGGCCAATTGGGGCGTTTCGCCTGTGTCAGCTGACGCGGGCGTCAGCCTACGGGCGGGCCCAGGCTTGGGCCCTCCTTTATATACCCCCATGGGTATAATCTGGGTGTCTTTTGGGCTTTCACTATGGGCCTTCTATTTAACACTTTAAATAGACTTATAGGGCTCGTTTGAACTCCGTTTTTAAGGCAGTTTGAACCTGCGTTAAGAGCGGGACGAACCCGTCTTACCGGTAACCTTTTCCTTGCATTTATTTCATTAAATATTGTCGTAAACTATTTACGACACATTTAATCCGGTTTGCATCAAATGCAAAATAGTCCCTATCTAAGCTTAAATTATTATATTGCATCAAATGCAATATTCCATCCCTTGCATCAAAATGTAAATTCTTCTTCCTAATGTTTCTACCTATTACTTGACGAAGGTTGCACTCTGTGTGAGACCCTACAGCCTGACCCTTACAACAGGTTGGGCTCGAAGCCCTATATGACAGTGACCACGAGCAGTGGTTACCGTCCCTGCTTCAGAATCATAATTATGTGGTTGACTCATCGACATGAGTATTGTCGGGACCACCCTGACTGTGTCCGTGATGAATTCTGCAGTTACAGTCTCTTCGTCTAAACTATATCACGTAGATCAAGTCTAGGGTACGGTCAAACTGTCAATCCCAATAACTTGATGCCGGTTAGTTTCTATCGATCTTTAGTCAACTAATGTTGGACTTCTTCCAACATACTCTGATCAGAGATTTTACAAAAGACCGAACTAACTCTACGACACTAACTCCTATTGACCGGGAGAGACGAATCCTTTCTTGGTCATTACTCTCCTCGTACGCTTCAAGTGACACCCAATCAAAGACCTTTTGACACACCTAACCTCGAAGCTAGGTCAGTGATCTATGTGGCACCGTTCACACACATGTTCGTAAAATGACCTCAAGTCAAAAGACCAACTTGCATATCATCACTAAGAGTTATCATTGATAGATTTGTCAATATAACCATATGATAACTTTTGTGGATAGTTCAGTGAACTCATTATCTAATGAGCACCTGTGTCTCTTCTTCGACTTCGCCATGTCAAACGATCATGAGATCATCGCCAACGCTAAACGGTGAAGACCAAGACACAATGGTCTATCCGATGTTTCGATATCATTGTCTCGAAATATCTACGACCACGAACCCTTTTCGACTTATGCTACAGAAGGTCAAACATTCCTCCATGATCGAGATACTCATCTCGATACATGGTTGACCTTGCATAAATTCACATGACTTTACCTAAGTTAATATCAAATTATAATATAACTTAGATAAATTATTACCAAACAGCTTACTGTTATTTCGAACAAGATATTTGTGATATTCCCACAGATATAAATAGCCTCGAGGGCATCATCTCTCTACAGGACTATCGACGAAGCTTTCGCCTGATTAGGGTCGAAGTGTGGGATGCCTATGCACTGCTCCCAAAATGCACCAGCAGAAAATGTGGGGGGGGGGAGGGGGTGATCGGCCCCCGGATACACACCCGAGAGACACGATTGTAGTTTTATCGCAAGCATACAGTGAAGTGGTGAGCGGGTATCAAACAGGGTATCGAACATGAGGAGGTGGCGTTGGCTCCAATCTATCCTAGGTTGTTTTGACTACGAATGTATTATTGGTAGAGATGCTTATGGTATGATATAGTGGAAATGGTGGTAGATGTCGGTGTCGGTGATAAAGATGCTGGTCAAATATCGATTCAAATACAATAAAATAAAAGTGTCTATGGCTAGGAAATCCCCACTACGGATCATCATACATCATTGTAAATAGTGAATCTCAATATTACTAGACTTGTGTTGATGTGAACTAGTCATAACTGAATATAGAACCAAGATCACGCTCTCGTGCTATTGCCAGTCTATAGCAACCTAGATTAGGACCCACTCTCGTGCAAACCCTAACCTAAACCGCTAGCATGAAGATCGACATGATCGTCAAATCGCACCTCGAGCACACTCTCGTGCAAACTCGAGTTACAATCTAGGTTGTGATAGTTCGTATTCGTCCAATCTCTTGCAAACTAATACGGGTATAGATTTATAATAAAAATGCGAGCTTTGGTCCAATCTCTTGCAAACCAAGCCTAGTGGATTTCGATTATAAACCTAATTCGAATATCGAGATCTTCCCATCGATAGGAATCCAATCTCTTGCAAACCCCAAATAGATGGAAATTTCTAGCTATCAGTGATAAATCAATCACAACCTAACCCATTTAGCAATTCTAGCAACATATGAACCCATTCATCACAATTCTAAAATCGAATCCATAGGGTTCATCCCCGTGTCCTGGAACAGCGAATCTACTCAAGCATAGTAATAACAATGAAGGAATCAATCGAAAACATTGCTTGCATGTAAAAAGATATCAAATCAAGGACTCAAATAATACGAACAAAGATACTTAGCTTTGATGAAGAAATCCAATCCAAATACAAGCTTTTTGATCCAAGAGGGGGCCTAGGGCATGACCTAACCTCTGGAATAATCCCTAAGAAAACATAATGGAACCCCCCTCTAATGATGGCTACAAACCTCTTATATAGCCCCCCCAAAACCCTAGAAAATAACCCTAGAAAACCTCTGAAATTCCTGCCCAAAGACAGCTCTGGCCGCAACTTATGTTCTGGGCCTGCAGTCACTCGGGCCGAGTTGGAATATGACTCAGCCGAGTAAAAATTCCAGCACTGCAGCATCAACTTGCAGAAATTCTCCAAATTTCATCCGACCTTCGATTGGTGCGTTCTTGGCGGCGTTGGAACCTTCATGAAGTCTAATATCCATAAAAATATGAGAAAAATACTTTTTCTGCTGGAATGATATTAGATTTCAAAGGAGTGAGATGATGTCTGAAAATCTGGGCGCTCGTGTCATTCGCGTCACTCGGCCGGGTGGGATTATTCACTCGGTCGAGTGGACCTCTCTACTCAGACGAGTAGGGTATTCTTCTGTTCTCCCAACATTCCAGAGAATCTGCTTCAAAGTTGGGGTTTGGGCACTCTGGCCCTCTGCATCACTCGGCCGAGTGGGATTCATCACTCGGTCGAGTGGGTCTTCTGCTGTGCTCCCCAGAATTCCAGAGAGTCTACTTAGATTTCCTTCAGAAGTTGACCTCACTCGGGCGAGTGGAGTTTTCTACTCGGCCGAGTGGAATTCACCACTCGGTCGAGTGCAATGTAGCACAAGGTCTCTTCGTAACAGTTGTACTCGGCCGAGCACATTTTTCACTCGGTCGAGTGGGATGTGTTACTCGGCCAAGTGGCCTGTTTCTGGAGTTAACTCTTCTCCTCATTGCTTCTTCATCAATTCTATCGATCTCCTTCTTCTCCCTCTCATCGTCCAGTGCTGCAAGCTCCTTAATAAGGCCATGTGCGATGCTCTGGTATGCGTGCAAGTCCATTAAGCTCATTTTTGCTCCCGATTGCTCCATATTTCCTGAAATCCGACAAAAACAAGAAATATTGAAAAGTAATGCAGTATCGTCGAATAATCATGAAAAGCGCGATATGGGCGATCGAAATGACATGCAAACATGCAGAAAAAAGGTGTAAAATGTGGACCAATCAAAATCCCCCAAGGTTACCTCTTACTTGTCCTCGAGGAAGATAAGTAGAGAGATGAACTCGGGAGATGAAAACAAAGGAAATGAAATGAAAGAAAAAGAATACGAAGTGGAAGGTATCGATAGATTATTCTCTCAGATCTCAAGCCATAAGCTACACATCACGATAACTTGGAAAATACGAATCACATGCTATAAAGATTTCATATCTTACTTAAACATGGTACTTGCAAGCTTTTAATAACAACAAAAGAGACTCTCTAAATTCATACAATCAATTCATATCCACATCACGTATTTCATAGAATTTAATATACAAGTATTAGCGATGCACTTTTCAATCAAGAGTTATAGCAGAAGCATATACGAATCACACCAAGCATGCAAGAGAGAATGTAATAAGAGACATGTCATTCATATTTTCATATCAACCCATAAGAAATCTTCATAGCTAAAGTAATCCGCTAAGTCTCAGCATTATCAAACTTCTCCATTCGTGCACCTCTAATGTCGTACTCACTCATATGGTCAAATGAATTCACCCCCCAAGCTTAGCTTGAGGCATCACATCTAAAGGAATATGATAGTGGAAAATGGGATTTTTGCCTTGGGTTTTCCAAGTATTTTGTGGCTCCAATAATGAGATAGAAAAATGTTTTTCTTTTTCATTTTGAACTTTTTGTTTCTCAATTTTTTTTTTGGATTTTTGCAGGAGCTACATGATTTATATTTTTGGTTTTTGGCTCCTTTTTGGCTTTTGTACTTTTGGAGCTAACCTTTTCTTTTGTAGGGATTTTTGGAAAATAGATGCGATATAAGTAGCTTTAGGAGGTGAACTTAAGTGACATGTAGAGAATAAAAAGATATATGTGGAGAAGGAAATGATGTAACACTCGGTTCACTCATAAGATGTGCATAAACGGTTCAATAAGATAATAGCTCAATTAAAGCTCATATGTAAGCACAGATATTCTTAATCATCTCAATAAAAAGTGAAGTCAAGTGGTAAAGAGTACAATGATATCAGGCATGCAACAGTAGGTGAATAAGACAATAAAGCAGATGCTTCCGATATACAATTGATGCGTGAATCTTGGTGCACTTCCAACAAAAGTATACTAAACACTAATTCATACATTCGGCTTCGATTAATATCATGCAATCACTTAGAGGAGTCATTAAGAGAAATAGATTTGCATGCACATGTGAATATCAAGACTATGGAATACTCTAAGTAGCATGGCAAGGAATAATAAGCAGCGTGATGGTTCCTGAAGCAATAAGAGATATCATCATACAAAATTCATCTAGCTGAAGAAGAAAAAAGGAAAATAAAGAAATAAAAGTAAAAGAGAGGAAAGAAAAGAAAAACAAGCACACAATATGATGCATGAACACATATAAAAGAAAAATAAAATGGTAAATTCAAAAAGATGATGCAAAACTTTTGAAAAATTTTAAAAATCCTAAAATAAAGTAAAAATGCAACTAATGCATCTAAATGGCATGGAAATGCACTCCTCCAAGCTTAAACTTCACATTGTCCTCAATGTGATTATAATGGAAGAATATGAGGAACAACGATAATAATAAGGGGGTGAATGAAAAATGTTGAAATGAATGACATGAAATACTAATGCAACTACATGCACATACAATGATGCATGAGAGCGCCTTCCTCCAAGCTTATACCAAACAATCCTATTCAAATGACTTGATCAAAAATGTCACGGCTTTGTTAAGCGAGCTCAAGTCAAACGAATAAGAAAGTGAGTATTCACTTGAAAGAAATGCTCGATGGTGGTGAGCAAAAGGATGTGGCATATCAAAATATGAAGAGGACAATTAATATATATAATGGGTTTGGGGTGCAAAAGATTTTTATTGCCGTCACATGAGGTGATATTTATTCAATCAAATCTATACGGTCATCTCGCTGTCGAGAGAATTTGTGTTTATTTAATGCATAAAATACTACACTACTGGATTGATATCACCTATAGCAAAAGGCGGATTCAGTATCTTTGCCGGTGTAGGTAACTTCTACAACTTCTCCTTACATGGCTCCACCAAACGCGTGTGTCCAAACTCCATCAGATTCCAGCAATGGGCTTCCAGCATCTCTCCAAGGACTCCACCTGTACACTGCAAGAGATAAGCCGCATCAATCTGATGTGGATAATTCTCCCCCAAAATAAATGTATTCCAAAGAGGGTCATCAACATAAGTATTTAAAATTAAAAACGGTTGACAACACTTCTGTGGAAATAAATCTCTACTCTCGTGTACCACGTCGATCGACTCCTCGTTGTTTTCCTCAGGTTGTTCAGGTAGCTTTGGCATATATGTGTGGGTCTCATCAGGCAAATCCTCATCATCGTCAGACTTATCCCATCGCACCTCCTGATCATATTCAATAGCATCCATGGGTGCTAGCTCCTCTCTCTCCTCCTCGTATACGTCCCATCGTACCACTTGATCGTATGTACATGAATCCTGCAAAAGGTGCAATGAGTCGTCAAAATCTGAATCATAGCAAACATCATTCATGGGAAGGTGATCAAATATAAAGGGCGAGGGAGTAAAAAGATCTCCCTGAAGGGAGGCCATAAGCTTTGTGGGATAGTCATCGGCGTCAGTAGAAGGGTGGTCCTCTGAGGGATGCTCAGCATCTGTAGAAAGTGGAGGTGGCTGCTGTAGCTCAAAAGGAGGAGGGTAATGCTCGGGTTCCTCATGAATGGCTGTGTCTGTAACGGCCTCTTTTCGACCGTTCGTATTTTCTACGCGTGCAACTCTTTTCGTACCCGTATTTTATTTGGCCACTTCTTGGATCCGGACTATACGATGTGATATACCGTTGTGACCGTAAGAAAGAGTAGTTATTTGTGGGATTTTTAGTGAACGTCATTTCACGGGTCGTTCTCCCACAAATCAAGTTTGATTGCAGGATCGACGTAGCTTTAGACGTAGTCACCGGATCTTTTATTTTTCTGTTTATTTTCTGTTGACCAAACACGCGATTGACTATCGTATCCCTGAGCCTCTCTTCGTCATAGTCGTCTCCATATTTTTTTCGTATTTTTCTGACACTCCTAGCCCACCCAAATCGCTAATCAAAATCAAGCCCAATTAGCCTAACCAAAAATTTCAAATTCAAACTTAAACTAATCTTGGGAGAATCTCATACGTATCATGAGATTATTTTTCTCCACTACTTGGTACCCCTAACTACACCCCCTCCTCTCACATACTCTCTCTCATAGTCATCTAAACACACCCTTTTTGGACCCAAATATCAAATCATCATCTTTTAACACAACTCCAAACCGCATCTTCTAGGTCACGCGTGAAACCCATAAGCCGCCAACTCTTCTCCATTTTTTACGCCTCCCCACTGGCCGCCGTCGGCCACCACTCGACCCACCACCCTCCAGCAACCTCTCCTCCTCCTTCTCCTCTCCCCTCTCCTCTCTTTCACCCATTAAAATCCTCAAGAAATAGCCCCAACCACAGTTTTTTTCACAGCCCAGGCCTGCTGTGCGCGCCCGTCGGAAAACGGCCGCCGCCGCCGATCCGGCCACCCCCTCCGGCCACCGCTACCTCCGTTGGACTCCTCTCTGACCCCCGAATCATCTCCAACTCCCCTTACCATCTTCCCTCATCTCTATCTCCCTCAAAACGCTTTCAAACACAACCCAAATGACAGTTTTACAGATCTGCGCCACCGCCGGAAAAACTCGCGTCCACCGGCCATCCGGCCACCTATGATGACCACCCTACCACCATTGGATTCCTATCGAAACCCCCTACCAACTGAAATTTCCCTTACACTCATAGCCCATCTGTAGCTCCCGGAATCCTCGTTGGAACACGCAGTATCGGCTGTTTTTCACAGATCTGGAAGCTGAACTTCGACGCCCGCGCACGATCACCTCCAACCACCCCCAGCGACAACTCCACTACCATTGGCTTCGTCTTGAAGTCCTTTATCTTTTGAAACTTCCCGTTTTCTCTGTTCGTCACTGGAATTCCGCTGAGACACGCGACAACGGATGTTGCGCAAATCTGTCCTCTCCGGCTTCTCACAGCCACCCACCGTCGTACGCTCATGCCGTCGGTCACCCACCGGACCGAGCATCTTCCTCTGGTCCTACTTCATCTACCGACAGCCCCCTTGGACTCTTGGAGTTCACGTGCGTTTCCGCACGCACTTACTTTTAGCCGACGTCGCCGTTATCGTGAAGATCCGTTGCGCTACTCACAACAGGAAGAGGATCGATGTTAGCTCGCTGATTTCGTGCCACCACCCCGCTGTCCAGAGGTGCCTCGCTACGCTACCTGCAGTCGAGGAGTTCCAAACGACGCTGATGTTTCGCCGTTTAGACCCGACTTCCGCTTGTTGGACGACATCACGAGGTTGGTTTCCCTAACGAATAGTAAAACCCACACCGTAGCTAACCAAAACCTAAACTAAAATTGGTCAACTTGAACTAAATTTATTTTCAGCATCTGTAAAATGTTGCCACTGTAGGAAAGATCGACGATCGGACAAATTTTCTGTGCACATAGGGTAGACGTCGATCTAGACTGAACAAATACCAAAACGTGACTTTTTGACTGTTAGGATAGTCCCGCCAATTTTATAAACAAACCCTAATAGGATTTGTTGAAAATTGCGACCTGACACCATTGCCGTGACCCTGTTTCAGACCGACTACCGCAGACGCGACGCTTGGACGGGACACTCCGGACGGACGACGCACTCGCCACCGCAGGCTAGTGTACTCACTTGCACTTCCGGCCGTGTCTAGGCCTTAGAATCTTAAAATTGTTAAATGTGAACAAAAAGAACCGGACGTGAAATGATAGCGTCCGGGACGTCCCTTGAGAGCTTAGACTTGACGACGAAGTCTAAGCTCAACAACAACTTTTGACACCTTAGGGTTATCTTGTGTGTGCGTGCGTGTGGACCCCCTAGAAGAACCATCCTTGTCTTTTTATGTCGTGTCTTATTTTGCACAGCCTACAGGCAATAGGGCACTCACCAGTGAGTGGGTGATCCCTTGTACTGATACACAGCCTGCGGACAATAGGGCACTCACCAGTGAGTGGGTGATCCCTTGTACTGATACACAGCCTGCGGGCAATAGGGCACTCTCCAAGCTAGAGAGAGTGATCCCTTGTACGGATACACAGCCTGCGGGCAATAGGGCACTCACCAAGCTAGAGTGAGTGATCCCTTGTACGGACTTGTCTTGTGCACTTGGGTTGGGGTAGGGTTGAGCGTGCGCACGGGGAGAGGGTCTGATCCCCCTCAAACCGTAAGGCGTGAACCCTTCGAGTCACATGTGTCTTGTCGTGTCCCGTCTTGTCTTGTCTTGTCACGTCTTGTCTGGACCCGTTTAAGTTAGTCCCTAGTCCGTAGTACACGCTACGACTACTACTTGACGCGTTTTACTTTTCCTGCTCCGTTTACCTTCTTTTGTTACTATGTTATAACCCCAGCATGCTAATCAACCAGTAATCATTGCTTAAAGTTTCAGTACACTTGCAGTAGAGTCTAACCCTCTTTTGTAGACTTTACCTGCCGTACAGTTCCTTTCTTTTGGGTGCTGTACGTCAGGTGTCGAGCCAGAGTACGTGGACGAGTCGGACACACCGGAGTACGTGGAGCCAGAGGATGTCGACCCGGAGGATGTACCTAACGAGGACCAGACTTAGAAGTTTTCCGCCGTTGCGGACGTTCAGAGGTTACTACTTTTAGCTTCTCTCTTTCGGTAGTTGTTGCCATGCTTAGGCTTCCCTCTTTTTAGACTTTTGTACTCGCTGGATATTAACTCTTTATATTAATGAATGCAACTTTCTTTCTGTACTTTCTGTTGTTTCGAACTTTATAAATGCAAGAACCTGAAAATTTTAAAATGGTACCCTCTACAGACGCTTATTGGGCAGGGCTTCACAGCTCCGGCCCAAGCGGGCCTTAGTCACGCTTCGCCTCCATCGTTTTGGGAAGCAGGGCGTGACAGTTTCCTCGTCCCAATGCACGGCCTCCTCAGTGACAAGCTCTGGCTACGCATGTAAGGCTTCCTCAAAAGCATGCTTTGGCTCATGTGGGTGGCAAGGGGGAGCGACGATGGCACAAGCTGACTCTGCAGTACCATGTGTTGTGGTCTCGTCGAAGGTGGCAATTTCAAAGCGCATAATACCTCCCCCAAGCTGAACGTGGACATCCTCCTTAGGCTCCTCAAGTATAGGAGGCAATGTAAACATCATCTTCTCTTTTTTATTCCTCCTTCTTCGTTCCTGTCCGGGAGCTCGAGGCACCTGATTGCATGGCTTGGCCTTCTCAATAGTATGTGTAGGTGGCTCTATGGGCTCATGTATCTAGATTGCGGTATAAAAGTGGGTCTTGTGCCACTCAACTAGAGCGTAGACTCCATCAACAATTGTTCCTGTGGAAGAGATACAATGAGTAATAAAGTTTTGAAATTCGAGCTCAAAAGGATCACCTACCGTTATTGTCAATGGACCGGTTTGTCGAACTACGTCGACAATGTTTCTCAATAGGTCCATATATATGTCCTCCTTCAGCAGCTGAGATGTCTCTATTTGTGGAGTGTTGATGGTGTAAAGGTGGATATGATCACCTTCAAGTGAAGCATACACTCCATCTATGATAGTACCTGCACCAGAGACATTAGCCATAACAAAATCGATGAATACTAGGTCAGATGGTGTACCTACCATAACGGTTATCGAACCGACAGATCGAGCATCATCTATCATTTGCTCCAAGGTTGCTGCCAATTGCAGATCGCTGAACTTTCCCACTTGCATCCTCTTCATAAACTCACATGAGGGTCCCTTTAGCCTTTAGCGAAGATATTAAATAGCGTGGAACCATCCCACTTATGGTCTGACTCCGTCTAGAACATTCCAAATATTTTTTCGAACCTGGACACGGCTTTCCTGAAGGACTCTCCATCAGCCTGACAGAATATATTGAGATATACGTAGGATTGTATAGAACCCGCTCGCATCTTCTTTGGAAGCACCATCCCTACAACATCTGCACCTGACCAAACAAAGTAAACAACCTGGAAAAGACGTCAATGGTACAAAGAGAGATAAAGATAATAATAATAGCAGGTGGTGGAGAAAAATCTCTCTCAATATTTTTTTCGTTTTTTGGTTTGTTTTTTTAACGTAATCTAATCAACCTAATTGTGACCAATTGGCATCCAACAGGAAACACCTCCCCGGCAACGGCGCCAAAAACCTGATCGGCCCCAGATACACACCCAAGAGACACGATTGTAGTTTTACCACAAGCGCACGGTGTAGTGGCAAGCGAGTATCGAACACGAGGAGGTGTTGTTGGCTCCAATCTATCCTAGGTTGGTTTGACTACGAATGTATTATTGGTGGAGATGGTTATGGTATGATATAATAGAAATGGTGGTGGATGTCGGTGTCGGTGATAAAGATGCTTGTCAAATATCGATTCAAATACAATATAATAAAAGTATCTAGGGCTAGGGAATCCCCACTACGGATCGTCATACATCATTGTAAATAGTGAATCTCAATATTACTAGACTTGTGTTGAGGTGAATTAGTCGTAACTGAATATAGAACCAAGCTCACGCTCTCGCGCTATTGCTGGTCTATAGCAACCTAGATTATGGCTCACTCTCATGCAAACCCTAACCTAAGCCGCTATCATGAAGATCGATATCATCGTCTAATCGCACCTCGAGCCCATCTCGTGCAAACTCGAGTTACAATCTAGGTTGTGATAGTTCGTATTCGTCCAATCTCTTGCAAACGAATATGGGTATAGATTTATAATAAAAATGCTAGCTTTGGTCCAATCTCTTGCAAACCAAGTCTAGTGGATTTCAATTGTAAACCTAATTCGAATATCTAGGTCTTCCCATCGATAGGAATCCAAACTCTTGCAAACCCCAAATTGATGGAAATTTCTAGCTATCCGTGATAAATCAATCACAACCTAACCCCTTTAGCAATTCTAGCAACATATAAACCCATTCATCACAATTCTAAAATCGAATCCATGGGGTTCATCCCCGTGCCCTAGAACAGTGAATCTACTCAAGCATATCAATAACAATGAAGGAATTAATTGAAAACATTGCTTACATGTAAAAAGATATCAAATCAAGGACTCAAATAATAAGAACAAATATACTTAGCTTTGATGAAGAAATCCAATCCAAATACAAGCTTTTTGATCCAAGAGGGAGCCTAGGGCATGGCCTAACCTCTGAAATAATCCCTAAGAAAACATAATGGAACCCCCTCTAATGACGGCTACAAACCTCTTATATAGACCCCCCAAAACCCTAGAAAATAACTCTAGAAAACCTCTGAAATTCCGTCCAAAAGACAGCTCTGGCCGCAACTTAAGTTCTGGGCCCGCAGTCACTCGGGCCGAGTGGGAATATGACTCGGCCGAGTAGAAATTCCAGCACTGCAGCATCAATTTGAAGAAATTCTCCAGATTTCATCCGACCTCTGATTGTCAAGTTCTTAAAGACGTTGGAAACTTCATGAAGTCTATTATCCATAAAAAATATGAGAAAAATACTTTGTCTGCTGGAATGATAGCAGATTTCAAAAGAGTGAGATGCTGTCTGAAAATTTGGGCACTTGTGTCATTCGAGTCACTCGGCCGAGTGGGATTCTTCACTCGGTCAATTGGACTTCTCAACTCGATCGAGTAGGTTCTTCTGCTATTCTCCCAACATTCCAGAGAGTCTGCTTCGAAGTTGGGGTTTAGGCACTCTGGCACTCTGCGTCACTCGGCCGAGTGGGATTCATCACTCGGCCGAGTGGGTCTTCTACTGTGCACCCCAGAATTCCAGAGAGTCTACTTCGATTTCCTTCAGAAGTTGACCTTACTTGGATGAGTGGAGTTCTCTACTCGGCCGAGTGGAGTTCACCACTCGGCCGAGTGACCAATGTAGGAGCCTGCCAAAACAGAGTTAGGATCGATAAATAAAGTTGAGACTTACGCTTGCGTATGCGGCACGGTAGTCTCTGAACTTTGCCTTCGGATTCGCCACGACGGATCGAGTCTTCTCACGAACGGAGTAAGGCTACTAAATCCACAATCTAAATCTCTACTTTAGATTAAGAACTTGGATAGAGGGAGAGGAAGTATTTCGGCAGAGCTTCGCTAGGATGAAGATGCATGCATGAATACCATGCAAAAAGATGTAAGAAATGGCTTACCCTTGGGTCTTATTTATAGCCCCCAAGGTAGTTATTTTAGGGTAAATTGTTCCTTTGGAACAATTTAACTAAGGTGTACCATGGTACATGGCACATTATAAGCTTAAGTTGTACCATATGCATGGTACAACATAAGCTTAAGATATTCCCCCTTTATTAGCCATATGTCGCATGCACTTATGCATATATAATGCGACTTTCCTACTCATTCAGAGATCCTCTCCGCAAGGGAACAGATTCCCTTTGCGTACGACTTCGTGTACGCGACGTTCGAGGTCCGTATTCCCTCGTACATCCCCTACAAGGGTGTACTAACGTCTTCCATATCCAACATCTCCCACTCACACTTGAGGGGATTGTAAGAGAACGTCTTTCTCTTAGTTCTTTCATCTATCATACCGAGAAATAGACTGTGCGACCGTCATGCGTGTAGAGTCTGTTGTTGTGCACTTGTTAGAGATACACAACGACCTCGAAGGTGCAAAGTTGAGTAGTTCAACGCATGCTTTACCCTAGATTATTTCTTCACATTTCTTGTACTTTATATTCAACAATTGAATCCCATCTGGATTACAATTGGCTGGCCAGCTTTGAATCATTAAAGTCAAAATGTGAATATGAAATCAATCTTCCTCTTCTTGCGAACCTTCTGATCTTGACTTGATTCGCTTTTCTAACGTGCCCCGCCGAGCCGAATTATCATAGCCCATTAGCAACACGCTAAGATAGCGATCACCTCGTCAAATCTAAAGGAACCAATTGGAGTCCTTGAGGGTAAGGGTTAAGACCCGTATGGCCTTTGAGTCTCACATAATTGCAAACACTATTGCTACTAACTCAGTGGTCGAAATGCATACGTGGTATGAACACGTACTACAACATCACTCCTTTCCCAGGGAGAGTATGTCTTAATGATGTTGTACGGATGAAAGATCAGACACCACAGTGCCTATCTTTTGAGTCCCCTTACTACTCGTGAAATATTCACGGACTCTCATCCTGCATAAGACAGATAGGATTTAAAAATCCTATGAGATCTCTTTCAAATATCCTTGTGATACAGATCTCAGATCTTTTGTAAGCATCCATATGATGCAGATCTTTCATTCGACTATCTTGTTTAAGTCACGACTCTAAATCATTTGTCTAATGATTTTGACTTTAAACTAGTCTCATCTCTATCTTATCCTTCTGATAAGATAAGGCGGTTGCTCATGTGAGAGAGCCAACCTTAATCTGTCCGACATACACACAATAAAATAGCTGAGACTTAAAAATCATTTGTAAGAAACTTGAATGCAATATATAAAAGAACTTCTTTTTTTTATTAAACTTTGATCTTCTATAGACATGGGAAATATTACAAGATACAGCTCAGCACCTACGCATTCCCATAGATGATAAGTGTTTGTAGAACACATCTCTGGGGATCGCCTTAGTAAGGGGATCCGCTATCATCTCATGCGTGGATATGTATCCTATGTCTACTTCCTTCCGTTTGTCATAGTCCTTCGCAAACTTGAATCGTATGTCAATGTGTTTGGTCTTACAATGAAATTTAGGATCTTTGACATAGGCAATCGAAGCTTGACTATCACTGTATATAGGAACAGTGCTTGAGTCAGTGGCATCCGTTAGCCTGTCTAAGAATTTCCTAAGCCAAACAGCTTCTTGGACCGCCATGCTGAATGCTACGAATTCGGCTTCCATGGTTGATAGGGCGATGCAGGTTTGCTTCTTGCTGCTCCAGGATATTGCACCATTCCCGAGCAAGTAAACAAAGCCTGAGGTAGATCTTCGCTCGTCGAGATCACCCGCCCAATCAGCATCGGTATAGCCTTCGAGTCTCAAGGTATTGCCTTGATAGCATAACGCATAGTCCGCAGTCCCTTTGAGGTATCTTAATATCCTCTTCACCGCTTTCCAGTGTGCCTGCCATGGGTTGGATTGGTAACGGCTTACCATACCAACTGCATAGCAAATGTCGGGTCTGGTACACATCATGGCGTACATCAGACTCCCGACAGCACTGGAGTATGGAACCTTTTCCATAGCTTTCTTTTCTTTTGGATCTTTGGGACACATTTCCAAACATAGACCCTCGCCTTTGCTTATTGGAGTATCAATTGGCTTGCAGTCCTGCATATTAAATCGTTCTAAAACTTTCTTTATATATGTCTCTTGAGAGAGAGAAAGAAGTTTCTTGGAACGATTCCTTGAGATCTTAACCCCAAGGATATATGCAGCTTCACCCATGTCCTTCATCTCAAAGACGGATGAAAGCCAAGCTTTGATATCCAATATAAGACGCTTATCATTTCCGGCTATAAGTATGTCATCTACATAAAGAGACATAATTAAATACTTGTTTTTAATCCTCTTAATATATACGCAGTTGTCTTCGTCGAGCATGGAGAAACCATACGACAAAACGACTTCTTGAAAGCGCATATACCACTGCCTTGAGGATTGTTTAAGACCATATATGGATTTACAAAGTTTACAAACCTTATGTTTGTTTTCTTCTTGTACAAACCCGTTTGGTTGTTCCATGTAGATCTCCTCATCTAGTTCTCCGTTAAGAAAAGCAGTCTTTACATCCATCTGATGTAACTCGAGGTCCAAACAAGCCACCATTGCCAGAATTAAGCGAATGGAGGTAAAACACACGACAGGAGAGAAAGTCTCTTCGTAGTATATTCCTTCCTGTTGCGTGAAACCTTTCGCAACAAGGCGATCTTTATATTTCTTGATGGAGCCATCAGCCTTATGCTTGATTTTGAGAACCCACTTGTTCCCAATGGCTCTACGTCCCTTAGGTAAATCAACCAAGTCCCAGACTTGGTTTGTTTTCATGGATTGAAGTTCTTCTTCCATAGCCGCTATCCATTTATCTTTAGCAGGGCATGTGACGGCCTGTTTGAAATTTGCAGGTTCGTCATCATCTTGTAGTAATGTCATGAATGTTTGAGGAAATTCATCCTCAAATCTCAGAGGTGTTAGCCTCGTTCGATTACTACGTCTTGTTTGAGTTTGATCACTCCCACTTGGAATGACATCACTCCCACTTGAAATAATATCACTCCCACTCGGAATAGGATTGGTATCGTTCGTATCATCCATTGGTGAAGTTTGAAACGTATTTTCTTCTTCACCAAGAATTCTCCCACTCGAACGTTCCGATCCTTCTTGATCCCAAGTCTCAAACAAGGATAAGTCTTGACTTATCTCACCCTGTCTTGGAAACTCGTTTTCCAAGAAGACAACATCCCTCGATTCGAATTCTATTAGACCTCCATTGTCCTTTTGACCGACGAAAACATATCCTTTGGAGTTTTCAGCGTATCGGATGAAGATACACTTCCTCCCACGTGGCCCAAGTTTGCCATATTTGTGAGAGGATAAATGTGCGTAAGATGCACAACCCCAAGGTTTTAGAATGCTTAAGTCTGGAGTTCTATTGTTCCACAACTCATAAGGAGTAGAACTTACCGACTTCGAGGGTACACGGTTTAAGATGAATGCTGCCGTCAATAATGCATCACCCCAAAAAGTGATGGGCAAATTTGCCTGAGACATCATTGATCGGACCATTTCCATCAATGTCATATTTCTTCTTTCCGCAACACCGTTTTGTTGCGGAGTGTAAGGCATAGTTATTTGATGAACTATGCCTTTTTCATCACAGAGTTCCTTAAAACTCGTTGATTGATATTCTCCACCCCGATCGGTTCGCAAGACCTTTATCTTGCGATCTAGTTGATTTTCCACTAAACTCATATAGTTTTTGAAGCAACTTAAAGCTTCATGTTTGTGGGAAATCAAATAAATATGACCGAAACGGGTGAAGTCATCAATGAAGGTGATGAAATAGACTTCCCGCGTCTTGTCTTAACATTCATTGAACCGCAAATGTCCGAATGGATAAGCTGTAATGGAACCTCGGCCCTTGTGCCAGTTCCAAACGGCTTGCGACAAGTTTTCCCTACAAGACAATGTTCGCAAGTTGACATTTCAACTTTTGAAACATTAGATAGCAAGCCACTTTTGGCAAGTCTATCCATTCTAGTTGGTCCAATATGACCAAGTCTTGCATGCCAACAAATGATCTCAGATTCAGAGTTAGAAGCATTTGTCAAATGGAAACTTTCATTAATGGAAGGAGAATCATCATACATTGTATTTAAAACAATTAGTCCATTACAAACATTACCAGATCCAATTAAAGAACTATTACAAACAATGTCAACTTTCTGTTTATAGAACCTCCATTCATAATCTAAAGACATTAACATAACCACGGATACGATATTTCTTCTAATATCTGGAGCAAAGAGGACGTCGTGCAATAATAAAGTCCGGCCGTTGTCGAGAACTAGCTTGCATGTTCCGACGCCTTTGACTTCAACACGAGTGTTGTTGCTGACGTATATCGACTTTGTTCCTTGAGTTATCCTTCGATACTCTACGAAGAACCTTCTGTCCTTCGCTACGTGGTCTGTGGCCCCTGAATCAATCAACCAAAAATAGTTAGATTCAGCAAGAAACATGGAACTAGAAACACATATGTAACTAGCACTACAAGTTACCTTATCACTTCCATCCGTACATGTACGGGCGAAGTGACCGTACTTGTTGCACTTAAAGCACTTGATCTTCTTCAAGTTTTTCTTCTTTGAGTGCACATTCTTTTGCCACTTTTTGTTCTTTGTCTTCTTTGAGGTTTCCGGTTCTTGCTTTCATTCGTTCACAAACCTTAAGCGTTTATTCTTCCGCTTATTTCCTCCATGTGAGGAACTAGTGGCCATGTGCACTTCTGCACTTGGTTTTGCGGCTTGAATCCGCTCTTCCTCGAGTTCGAGGTGTTTCGATACATCGCTTAAAGTTTTAATGCACTCATTATGAGTGAGGTGCATTTTCATGTTATCCCAGCTATCTGGGAGTGAACGAATGACTGCTTGGATCTGCTGTTCGTCAGACAGCGTAACACCCGCATCCTTTAATTCAGATATGAGATTCGCCATGTGGCGGAGATGCTTTTTCATAGAATGATCTCGCCGCATCTTATACGAATCAAATTGAATGTTTAAGGAGCGAAGTTTGGTAACCGAAGTTCCACCAAACTTTACTTCTAGCTCAGACCATATGTCTTTGGCTAGGTCGAATTCCCGAAATAGACGCATTATGTCGTTGTCCATTGCGGACAGTAACGTAATACGTGCTATTTTGTTCTTTCGAGTCCAAGTATCATAAGCTTCCCGGTCCCTCTTGTGTTGGGCCGTATTGCCCAACTCAGGTTCTTCCATTATGTTTTGGAGTGTTTCGAGCACATCTTGCTCCTCCAAAACATATTGGATTTTAATTGACCAAAGTTTATAATTGTCGCCGTTGAGCTTTTCACCTTTGTTAAGCTCTGCGACAATGTTCTTAGAAGCGGTAGACATATTCGATTCAAAAAACTGCAAAGAGAATGAAAAACACGATCAAAATTCTATGCATAAAGTTTCGATTCTTTAAACACTTGATAAGTTCCTTGGATGCGTTGAAATGTTACTCTAGAATCGAGAAGTTCACTACGTTCCCAACTACCATCTAGAAGTAACTTTCAAAGTATCCCTCTTACTTATCTCAAGTAAAAAGAAATCAGAAATAATACCCGTATGGTATTAGCAGCGGAAAAATACTTTGAAAAACATATTTTTCAAAATGGAATAGGTGAGAGTTTGCGCAAAGAATTTTAGCGCAACAATTGCCAAGCCACGAGACCTGTTCTACACACCCATGGGTTAGATAACCATGGCCGGATCGTGGTAGGACTTGGAATTCTAAATTGCGCTATCCCGATTAAGGACGGGACATAACCTATTTGAAAAACACCTTTTTCCAAAAATTTGAAAGCACGTTGGCTAATCTCCGTAGAGTAGAGCACAACGTCACAAGTACATTGGCTAATCTCCGTAGAGTAGAGCACAATGACATGGCTAATCTCGCATGAAGTAGAGCACTATGGCTAATCTTCAAGGAGTAGAGCCCAAAAAACTTCATTTAAAACGTTAGTCCCGTATGAACTAGTCGGCACTGTAGTTAGCCCCGTATGGGCTAATAGGCACATTCGAGTTTGGCCAAGGCCTTTTGTCACCCCGTATGGGTCAGTTGGTAAGTTTGCAGTCGACCCAGACCTTCTGCCAGATTGGTCGACCAAAAACACCAAATTGGTCGACCAATTTTGGTCTGCAATTTCTTCCCGGCCAGGGCCTCTGCCCTGGCCGGGGCTTGGCCAAGGGCCGGCCAGGGGCCCTGGCCCCTCGGCCAGGGCCTCTGCCCTGGCCGAGGCCGGCCATGCCCTGGCCGAGGCCAGGGCATTGGCCCTGGCCTCTGCCAGGGCCGGCCAGGCCCTGGCAGTGGCCAGGGCGCCGGCCCTGGCCACTGCCAGGGCCGGCCTGGCCGGCCTGGCCATGGCCGGCCATGGCTTGGCCATGGCCGGTCATGGCCAAGGCCATATTGGGCATTGGCCGGCCATGGCCCCTTTGGCCATGGCCGGCCACCCCCTTGAATGGGGTTGCCGCACACTCTCCTCCCCCTTGATGGGGTGGTCGCCGGTGGTTATTGGCCGTAGCCAACCCCCTCCGCTTGGGGAGGGGGGTGCATGGCCTTCATAGCCCTTTTGGCCATGGTGCACATGCACCAAATTTCATCTTACCCGATGGAAATAACTACCATCATCTTCCTCGATGAAGCACCCGTTCGTCGATGAAGCATCCGTTCGTCGAGAAATTAGTTATTTCCTAATGGCCGTGTGCCAAAAATGAATAACATACTACGTGAACGGTCGGTTCTTCCCGTCACGGAGAGTTCTTACCGTATCCGTAATGATAGGAGACCCTAACGTGAAAAGAACAACCGCTGCGTTCTCTCCGTCACGAAGCGTTCCTACCATATCCGTAATGGTAGGAGACCCATTCGTGAAAAAGACAACGACTCGTTCATAGTTTCGACGGGACGACGGTTTGACCGGGGCGAACCCATATGGCTCTGATACCAATGTAGGATCCTGCCAAAACAGAGTTAGGATCGATAAATAAAGTTGAGACTTACGCTTGCGTATGCGGCACGGTAGTCTCTGAACTTTGCCTTCGGATTCGCCACGACGGATCGAGTCTTCTCACGAACGGAGTAAGGCTACTAAATCCACAATCTAAATCTCTACTTTAGATTAAGAACTTGAATAGAGAGAGAGGAAGTATTTCGGCAGAGCTTCGCTAGGATGAAGATGCATGCATGAATACCATGCAAAAAGATGTAAGAAATGGCTTACCCTTGGGTCTTATTTATAGCCCCCAAGGTAGTTATTTTAGGGTAAATTGTTCCTTTGGAACAATTTAACTAAGGTGTACCATGGTACATGGCACATTATAAGCTTAAGTTGTACCATATGCATGGTACAACATAAGCTTAAGATATTCCCCCTTTATTAGCCATATGTCACATGCACTTATGCATATATAATGCGACTTTCCTACTCATCCAGAGATCCTCTCCGCAAGGGAACAGATTCCCTTTGCGTACGACTTCGTGTACGCGACGTTCGAGGTCCGTATTCCCTCGTACATCCCCTACAAGGGTGTACTAACGTCTTCCATATCCAACAATTGTAGCACAAGGTCTCTTCGTAACAGTTGTACTCGGCCGAGCACATTTCTTCACTCGGTCGAGTGGGATGTGTTACTCGGCCGAGTGGCCTGTTTCTGGAGTTAACTCTTCTCCTCCTTGCTTCTTCATCGATTCTATCGATCTCCTTCTTCTCCCTCTCATCGTCCAGCACCGCTAGCTCCTCAATAAGGCCATGAGCGACGCTCCGGTACACGTGCAAGTCCCTTAAGCTCATTTTTGCTCCTGATTGCTCCATATTTCCTGAAATCCGATAAAAAACAAGAAATAGTGAAAAGTAACGCAATATCGTCGAATAATCATGAAAAGCGCGATATATGCGATTGAAATGACATGCAAACATGCAAAAAAAAGGTGTAAAATATGGACCGATCAGGAGGTGGGGGGCGCGTGTCGGTCGAACATAGGTGTTCGCCGACACCGACAAAAAATTGCCCCAACCAACTTATCGTATAGCTGGTGCAAGCCCTGGAATAGCTCTAGGCACTCTAGTGTAGGCATGTGAGCGAACCTAGTGGGTATGATCTGACGCCTGGAGATCCTTTCAAAATTTCCACGGTATGCGTCATCTCTCAAAATGATCCCATACGTCTTTAAAGGTGGTGGTGGATGTACTGGTGGTGATCGTGTGCTGGCAATGCATGGATAGGGTCTCTACATAGTGGTGGTGTAGCTGTAGAAGAAGAAGCATCAGGGTCATCTGTCTTCTTCTTCCTAGCAGCGGGCTGCCTAGAGCTAGATCGAGTCCGTGGAGGCTTAGTGTAATGCCGTGAAGATCAAGCACTCCATACAAAATATCTATGTATATGATCGCAAGAAATATGTAATGGAACGAGTGTACTAAGCAATCGATACGACTCCTAATCGCTGCCCAAAGTGTAGAACGATCCCTCAAGCGAGTTCTCCACAATCGTCGCAACGGATCTCCCCCAAGCTTGCATGTTGCACAAACAATATGAATTATCGATGAAATTTTAGAGTGATTGTGGAAAATCGAGAAAAATTGGAGATTTATAGGGCTAATTTAGATTTGGGGTTGTATTAGGGCTTACAAAGGGTAGAAGAAGAGTTCAGATGGAAATTACGGCTTGATGGAGGGGTAGGATGGTCGGAGATCGACAGATGACGGTGGTCGAAGACGGCGCAAGGTGGCAGTGCGGTCGAGTGGGGCTAAGGCTCGTCCGAGTGCTTTAGGGTTGAAGGGGAAAAGCTGTGCTGTGTATCGAGTTCGAGAAATAGAACTCGAGCAAGTTCAATCTCCTATTTATAATATGGCTGCCGACTTAAGTCACTCGATCGAGTGAATTTAGTCACTCGATCGAGTGACTCAAAATGACATGGGAGTTGGTGATTTTAGGGTACAGTTTGGTCGATTGACTCGATCGAGTGAGGTGAGTCCGTTGGTCGAGTCCAAATATGAAACCAAATAGCCCTTTTTAGAATTATTCTATAGTCTTCCACTCGGTTGAGTGGACTAGTCACTCAGTCGAGTGAAAAGACTTCACAGAGCATGAAACTCTCGGGTTCTGCTACATGGGTCCACTTGATCGAGTGATATTTTCACTTGATCGAGTGGGATAGTTTGACAGTGCTAAGATTTTTTACTTCCATGTTCAGTATTGTCACTTGGTCGAGTGCGAGTCTCACTCGGCCAAGTGATACTAACTTTTCAGCCCTTCTATTCTGATAACCTTCAACTTCTTTCTCCCTTTCGTTCTATAAATTCCACCTTCTTTCCTCGTTCAAACTTCTCCATTGCATGGATCTCCTTTGTTACATGTTCTCTCCATCGGTTTCCTCGTTGTTGGTATCCCTGTGATCTTCTTCCTGCATATAAAGTATCATCCAATATAAGAATTGTTCTAACTTTTAATATTTCGATTTTTTTAGTATTTTCAAACAAAGTAAAACTAAAAACGAACTAAAACAAAGATAGAACGTTGGATTGCCTCCCGATAATCACTCGTTTATGGTCTTGCGCTCGACCCTTGATAATTTACGTTCAATGCGGGATATTCGACGCATAGGAGATGCGCATGTCAAACCTGGCTAGGAAACCGGTGGGCTTAGATCGCTTGACCTTTTCTTGCTTGGTCTCCTCATGCTACGTCTTCTTCTTTATGTTGGTGGGAAATAACTTCCCACAAGTTTCAGTTCTAGCCTTCAAAGGCTCCTTCTTCTCATTCGGTGATGTTTGTTGTGGCTTCACCGGTGGCATTTGCTTCTTTGGATGCTTCCCGGAAGAGAGTTTGTAAAGCTCTAGTATCCTAACGGTGTCAGCGTCATTCTCCTCTACATCCGTGAGAGGGTCCGAGGTGTCTTCATCATGAGTACTTTCTTCAGAAATCGGCTCCCCATCAGAATTCTCTGTAAGCAATGTCTTGACTGTATATGGCATGGCTTCTTCAATGACCTCTTCAAGTAGGTCGACATAGTCATTATCTTCAATTGTCGACCGGTTCTTCATAGCCCATGGGAGATGGAATTCAACTTCAATGTTTCCAACGTTGAGTGACAATGTTCCTTCCCGCACATCAACAATGACTCCAGCTGTGGCTAAGAACGGCCGTTCACGTTTAAGCAATGTATCACCAACTTCATTTACGTCCATAATGACAAAGTAACATGGCACACAAAGTCCGCCCAGTATCTGCAATGGCACATTTTTAGTTATACCAACTGGCCTAGTAATGCCTCCATCAGTAAGTTGAATCTTCATGACGGTTGGCTTCAGATCAGTCCCCGTATTCAACTTCTTGAACATGGTGATGGGCATAAGACTAACGCTCGTCCCCAAATCAACTAATGCTTTTTGTAGGGGGGACTCCGCCTAATGTTCATGGAATTCTGAAGCTACCGAGGTCCTTGAGCTTCTTTGGCCTCTTGTCCTCATTGACGAACCATGTTCCTTGCTCGGCTAGCATAATCTTCTCTGTCCTTTTTCGTCCTGTTATTAAGTCTTTCAGAAACTTGGCATATTTTGGGATATCTATGATGGCGTCTAGAACTGAATATTTAGGCTAATGCCTCTCAACTCTCAAGTACTCCAGAAAGAGAGCAAACCTCTCCTCCAATTTAGCTTTCACCAACCTTTGGGGAAATGGAATAGGTGGCGTATAAACTCTCTCTTTCTGGGGTTCAATATTTTCAGCAACATCATCTCCATCTACAACCACTGTGAGTTCCTAAACTTATTTATCTTCTTCGGTCTCAACCGAGATAGTATGGAAGTTGGAGCTTGAATCATGAAGGGCGTTGTATCCTTCCTGCCTCTAGTAGTCACCGCCACCACAGAATTAATATGGCCGGTGTTGCTCCTTGGGTTCACTTCCGATTGTGTCGGTAATTGATTCTGAACTCTAGCCAATTGAGTCATTTGTTCCGCCAATTATGCAACAACATTGATCTTATGGCCTACTATCAATTCAGTATTGATATTCTCTTGTGTAGGCATAAACTCCCCAACCTTGATCTCATGTGCAGATTTTTGTGGCACCTATTGTTGGTATTGCGGTCGCCAATTCTGATTATAACCAGGTGTTCTATACGGCTCTGCCTGCTGCCTCTACTGGTATTATTGTTGTTGAGGCGGTCTCTGCTAATATTATTGATGTTGAGGTGGTGGGCGAGCTTGTTGTTGCTGGGGTGGTTGTTGTTGAGGAGGATTCAGAGCTCCACTACTGTTTGCATAAGAAAATCCGAGGTGAGTTATCCAAGCTGGATTCACCCAAGATGAATTGTTTTTACTCCCAGAGTTATAATCTGTAATATATTGAACCTACTCCATAGGTTCCTCAACTGCCTCAGTTCCCATATATATGACTTGGTCTTGACCTTGCCAGTCATTCATACCTACATCGGATAATGTATTATGAGCACTAGACGGCTCGCTCAGCTTCTTTTCTATTCTCTCTACCACCTTAGATAAAGTGTCAAACTTCCTAGTCAATTCTGCCACTGCTTTGACCATATAGATACTAGCCGGCTTGGATGATGATGATGATTGGGCTCTCTCACCGGCCCACTGTAGATTATTAGAAGCCATTTCTTCAAGTAATGTCGTGGCTTCTTTTAGAGTTTTTGCCAAGATCACCCCATTAGCGACGGTGTCTATAATCATCTTCGTATCATGTTTCAATCCATTGTAAAAACTATGAATCAATTCTTAGTCATTGATACTGTGGTGGGGGCATTGGTGTTGAAGATCTTTGAATCATTTCCACGCTTCATACAAAGATTCTTGCTCTCCTTTCTTGAATGACATCAAAGAATTCCTCAGTCTGACGGTATTTAATGGTGATAGAATTTATTAATGAATGCACCTACAAGATCATCCCATGTGGTGAAAGAACCATTTGCCTGAGACCTTAGACAATATAAAGCTTTATCCTTGAGTGTAAAAGGAAATAGCCGCAGACGGATGGCATCCTCTGATATGTTGATAACCTGGAAAGTGGCGTACTTCGCCAAGAACACATCTCAATATGGTAATGAGGATTCTCATGCCCGTGCCCATAGAATGGGTCTTGTTGCATCAGGACAACTAGTCCTATTTTCAGCTCAAAATTCTTGTCAGCCGTCACTTCAGGCATAAGAATAGATGATGTTACAGAGTAGTTTGGAGTAAGTTGGAAATGAATATATTTAACTCTGACATTACTTGTAACATTACTCTCGGCTACCATCTTGCTATCATCTAGAATATGCCTCTTCTCTGCTCTTAGTTTCCTTACAATTCGCTCAATTTCTGGATCAAAGTGTATCAAGCTGTCAATGGCCCTTGAGCATGTGTTTATGCACAGAGATAGAGAATCTGTAAAGAATGTTAGCAAAATAGAGGAAAAGAAAGAGTAACCAATAAAAAATACTGTTGCCTTCCTGGCAATGGCACCAAGAACTTGATCGTGTCTGGATGTACTCAAAAAATAATGTAGTTTTACCGCAAACGCACGGTTAAGTGGTGAGCGGGTATCGAATCATGGGGAGGTGGTTAGTATTATCTTGGTTGTCCAGATGTAGCAAATATTGTGAATGTTGGTGTAAGAATATGTGTCATGAATGTGTAAAGATGTCGTTGCTATTCAATTAATAAAGATGTCTATGAATAGGGAATCCCCACTATAGATTTTTAAGTTTCAATGTGAATATGAACTCCTAATTACTAACTCTTAGTTTAGGGTGAAATTATCGCAACTGTGTTGTGAATCAGTGCACGCTCTTGCGCTATACAAGTCTGAATTAACTCAAGCTAGAGCCTCACTCTTAAGAAAGCCTAATTGAGTTATTAGCATTAAGATCAGCAATATAATTCATTTCTCGCTGAATTCCACTGTCATACGACATGAGTTCAAATCTAGATTATGATGGTTCGTATTCATCTTACCGTCATATAGATGAATATAATCATAGAAGTATAATAAAGATGCTATCTTTGGTCACTCTTGTTGGGTTTTGAGGGACCCTTAAGGCACATTTCTATGCGCGTCCAACGTGGGACAGACGATAGAGGCAAAAAGAAAAGCATCAGAAAAGAAATCATTAAACTATTTAACGAAAAGCCCTAAGGATGTCAAGACCCTAGCCAGGATCTCTATTATCTTGAGGTGTGTCTGACCACCCCAAGATAGATCTAAGCTACTGCAATAATATAAATATTATGCTTAATTAAACTACATACTCGGAACCTTGCTTGCACAGGCAATGTGTACCGAATCGCGTTCCGAGCCGCTCCTCGTCCCGAGCTGAACCGCTTCCCACACCGCACCTCGTCCCAAGACGAGCAACCCCCTTGTTGCTGAGCCAACCATGCGTCGAAGAAAGTTTCACTTGAGTGGAACCTTTACCAAGACTTCGGATCGAATCTGAGCCCCTTTGTGGCTTTGCTAGAGCCCTTCAGGAGCAAGGGAGAAATATATGGAGAATAAAATATTTATTTTAAGATTAGATCCGAGCATGCTCCAAAATTTTTGGGAGCCGCTCAGATCTAGAGCTTGGGACAAGTTATGAGGAGGGAGGCAGGTCCTTATTTATATAGGCGGCTGACCCCTCCCCTTTACTACACTTCCGATGTGAGACTAAAAACTTGGAGTGATAAAATTCAAGTTAGTTTGCCTCAATGAGAGGCCAAACTTCAATGAATTTTAACACCCACATCGTTGAGCTTCGCATTTCATGCAACCTATCAAATTAAAGAGTGCTGAGCGGTGAACGCGTAGGAAAAAACGGCGAGTCATTTCGAGTTTGTTTGACCCTTCAAACAAGGGTCCAAAGAACAGGCCAAACCTGATTTTTGTGCAAAAACCAACCGCCGGCACAAATGCACTTCTAGTGTTCAGAACCCAGGTGTGGGGCCCACCGTTTGGGGCCTCACTACACCACCTGGACGGGTCGCAACCAGGCTGGGCACAGGTATCCAGGGCACCCAGGCCCAGGGCCTGGCGCCTGGTGCCTGGGCCTGGCACTAGGTGCCTGGTCGAGGCGCCTGGGCCTGGGCGCCCGAGGCCAACTCAGCATGGGCTGACCCATGCCCAGTTTGGGCATGGGTAAGGCCTATTGTGCTTCTGGACGGTTTTGGCCATATCTCGTGCATTTGGCATACGTTTTGGACACCTTTCGAACCTGGATTTAGACAGGGATGTTCCCGTCATCCAGTTAACATTTTCCTCTTGTTTATTTAATTAAATATGCACGTAAACAATTTACGACGCATTAAATTTCCCTTTGCATTGAATGTAAAAATCTCCACATCTATTATTTAAAATCATTTGCATCAAATACAAATGATCTAGGGGCTTACATCCCCAAACATCTTCCACTTGGACTCAAGATCATTTATCTCGAATGCAGGAGCTAACTGTAAACTCTTTGCATTTTCTATCCCTTGCATCAAATGCATATTCTCCCTAATTTCTACCTATTACTTGACGAAGGTCGCACTCTGTGTGGACCCTACAGCCAAACCATACTATAGGTGGGCTCGAAGCCCCTGACGACAGTGACCGCGAGCAGCAGGTGCCGTCCTTGTTTCAGTATCATACTTATGTGGTTAACTCATTGACATAAGCATTGTCAGGACCACCCTGACGGTGTCCGTAATGAATACCATAGTTTTAGTCTCTTCGTTAAAACTATGCCGTTTGTTTCAAGCCAAGGATATGGTCAAACTGTCAATCCCAATAGATAGAAACTGGTTAGTCTCCATTGATCTTTAGTCAAATAATGTTGGACATCTTCCAACATACTCTGGCCAGAGTTTTCACTAAAGATCGAACTAACACTGCGACACTAACTCCCATTGACCAGGAGAGACGAATTCTATCTTGGTCATTACTCTCCTCGCACGCTTCAAATGTCACCTAACGAAAGACCTTTCGATAGGCCAAGCCTCGAATCTAGGTCAGAGATCTAAGTGACACCATTCACGTACAGGTTCTTTCAATGACCTCAATCAAAAGACCAACTTGCCTATCATCACTAAGAGTTATCATTGACAGATTGGTCAATCATAACCATTTGATAACTCTTGTTGGGTCGTTCAGTGAACTCATTCTCCAATGAGCACATGTGTCTCGTCTTCGACTTTGCCAAGTCAAACGATCATGAGATCATCGTCACCGCTACATGGTGAAGACTAAGACACAATGGTCTATCCGATGTTTCGAAATCCTTTTCTCAAAACATCTACAACCATGAACGTTTCTAGACTTATGCTACTAACGGTCAAACACTTCTCCACTATCGAGATCCTCATCTTGATACATGTTTGACCTTGCATTAAGTCTCAGGACTTTACCTAAGTTTCTAATGATTACAACATTTCTATTAACTTTGATAAATACTTACCAAACATCTTAATGTTATTTCGAACAAGATGTTTGTATAGATACACAGGGATGAATTTGCCTCGAGGGCATACCCGTCTCTCAACATCTCCCACTTGCACTCGGGCCCATTTTTCCCGGTATCTCATAACACATTTATACATAAGTCTTTCCAGACTTCGTGTGGTAAAGCCTTTATGAGTGGATCTGCTAAAATGTCTACTGTATAGACTTAAGGGGTTTCTATGTTAATTTTAGACCACATATTTGAATCTCATCCAAATAATTCACTCGATCTCTTGAAATCCATAATTAATTTCTTGACTGGATCTCATCCAGCTCGTCGTACCTTACGATAATAATCCATAATAAGTTTTATTGGTCATTTAGACGGCTCATAATTATTTTGATAAAGTGTCAAACTCTTTGACCACATTGTCAAACCATACATTCCGGTTCCTTGATGCCTCACATGCTTTTATTCGCTCCCACTGACCTTAAAAACTCTTTGGCCGATTCATATAAGTTTGTTCTTTTAAATCACATTTAGAAAACAGACTATACATGAATGGTCTAGTTTTCATGGTCATCATGAGCATTAACATCGAGTTTGGTCCTAGTAGATCTGTACACATCTGCTGGTGAGACAGTTTCATCATAATCCATTTACAGGAGTTATGATGATAACCGTTCTCAATCAACATAAGTTGTACTTCACTATTTTTTCTTGCAGCCAATAAGAAACACTTTCTTTGGGCATATAAACTAAAGTCCATACTTTATTTAAGTGCACAGACCTTTTCTGATTGCATCAGGTTATTAATCATAGTCCCTACTCCGAATTGCATCCTGGAAGTTGTCTAGGCCATCATCGACTATGATGCCTAACTCGACTCTTCGTCTCACGAGACTCGAGTAATCCTTTAACTTCCTAACGATTGATTTAATGAATATCTTATTGATAAGGTCCTTATAGAACCTTATCAAAACTTATGCATTACTATCTGGGACTTAACCCAGATAGATGATTATAACTCAGTGTCACTTGCCATGCATCACATCAAGTCTAACAAAGTGCGATTCATGTTCTCTAACACACAGATATGTTAAGAGACTTGATCTGAGAGAAAATCACATTTTCTTTTTAATTTACGCAAGAGTTATACAAGTATTCGACTCTTTGATCTGATCGAAGTAGTTCAAATACTTTCGTCATTTTGTTCCATATTTTATCAGACTTGTGTTTCAGCAAGAACACATGTCGTAACAAAATAAGAACAACTTATCCTGGCTAACATAGACTTGGGTTCAGGTACAGCTGTATGTACCAGACTACAAGTTCAACAACTCATCTTCCACTGTCTTACAGAAGGAGTTTCTGCCATCATACATTTGAGACAAAATTCACAAGTGTCTGTAGACTTTATAATACGAGAGGTCAGACCCATCTTTATGTGACTTGTGAAGCTTAGTCACTTTTGTGCGGCCTAATCTATTTTGCCATATAAGTTTTGTTATTATCTTGTGTATTCATGTATTAACATTTAATACATTATCGTTATACAAATTACTCACATAAAACATTGCTTCAGAAGCAAGGTGATGACAAAAAATGTGTTTGACGTCTTACATGGTCTAAGAAACAATAATTGTTCCTTTTTCCAACACGTAGATAATCTATTTCTTTTGTATAACGGTTATCCGGAAACCGTGACATCAAATATGTCATATTTTCAGTTCCTCCTACGTATGCCTTTACTAATAATAAATAAAACTATCTTTCTCAAGTGTCTTCTTCCTTTTCTAAACCTTATTTAGATATTATACGACCCAAAAAAATTATTAGCTGCACAAGCACCTAACGTATCAAACACTTGAGCTTCACAATCTTGAGTTGACTCAACAAGTTGCTTGACTCAAGATCTGGATGCATGGTCTTGTCCCACTCATGCACTCGTCTTCGAATCAAACAGTTTGATCGAGGTTTCGAACCTTGCAGATCGAAACCGTTTTCCATACAACCTTAAGTTGACTCCACAAATTGTATGGAGAAACATGCTCTGAACATCAGTATGTTCAAGCTGCCCCTTATAGAGGCGAGTGACAGGTAGCGTGCATTTATTTGTTGGACCCAAAACTTAAGGAAATCATTGTCCTTAAGCATGTGCTTTAAGAAGGTCATTTTAATGTCAACGAGAACATAGATTTGTCTATCAATTAGAATTTGAGTTGATATTACATTAACCAACTATTTTGACCAGCTAACTTATACTATTAGAATATTATGTTTTGTTCCATCGGTAAACAGAGAACTATCCTAGTTTAGCATATGTTCAATAATTTTTAAATATAGCAAAAATGGATTTTTATTCAACTATATCCTCACACTATTTTTGCGATCATCTTAAGCCATAAAGATGAACGAATAATAATATTTAGTGGAAAAGGGACCCGACCATCCTGAGTCTCACAACCTTGAGTTGGCTCAACAAGTTGCTTTACTCTGCGATCGGTAGACAACTCTTCATCAATCACATCGAATGTGATTCCCTTATATGTTTTTACCCCTAGTCACTTATGACCTTGTGTTGGCTCAACAAATCAAAAAGACTAGTCTAGTCAGACCCTTACTTTCTTGTCCAATCCTAACTTACACTGGCACTCGGTTTGTTCACGACGCGATGGCATGGGTTAAGTCGAACCACATCATATGTTCAATGGAGTTGGTTCCTAAAAGATAGTCATGTTACAGCTTGTGTTGACTCAACCACTATAACATGAAATCCCTGGTTCCCAAAGTCCAAAAGTAAGGAGGGATACTGCTAACCTTGAAGGAGATTTTAACGTAATTGATTTAGATATATTCGAGGGTGTTATATAATCATGATTTGCATCATTGCAGGCCAGCGGACACGGCCAGGGAATTGACTAAGTCAGGATCACTTATTCCCAGTCTAGCTAGGGTGATCCAACAAACTTAGCCAACCATATTGACTAGATCATGGTCCATAGAATGAAACTTACCATTTATATATGCGTGCCATAGAATAAAAGGCTTTTATTAGAACTAGTTAATCCTATAAACTATTTAATCCTTAAAATTCAAAATTTTATGGATTTGTTAAAAACTTTTATTAAGTCCTTATCAACTATAAGGAATGATTTATAAAGGTGCTATCCTAATCGTACATTAGGCATTTAAAACAATTTTAAATCATAGCAGAAGCAAATTAAAAAAATTATCTTATAATTATTAGACGGCTTTTAATGGCTAACCTAACAAGGTTTTCTTGAGTTATCAAATAAGCAAGAATAAAACATAGCAATTTAAAATTACAACTTAATAACATCACATGAATTAAGTTCATAATTATCACATAATTAATTTTATGTTTCTAACAAACATAACATGCAACTTTAAAATTTATCACATAAATTTAAAGCATAATTTTAAAACATAAAAAATTTTATCTAAAAAATTACGTGTTTCATGTTCAAAAAATTATCACATAATTTTAATTCAAGAACATTTGTTTTAAAATCATCACATTAAAATTAGCATGCTACTAAAAAGAATTTATTCACATAAAAATAATTTTTAAAGCATCTAATAACAAGTGGTTCCATTTTAACATTTTGTCTCACAAAGTCAAACTAAGATTTTCATATGTATTTAAAAAGCATACAAGCATTTATAAATATTGCAGTCCTTAGATCAAAAGTAGACCTGGCTCCGATACCAATGTTGGGTTTTGAGGGACCCTTAGGGCACAATTCGATGCCCGTCCTACGTTTGATGGACGATAGAGGCAAAAAGAAAAGCAGCGGAAAAGAAATCGTTAAACTATTTAACGAAAAGCCCTAAGGATGTTAAGACCCTAGCCAGGATCTCTACTATCTTGAGGTGGGTCTGACCACCCCAAGATAGATCTAAGCTACTGCAATAATATAAATAATATGCTTAATTAAACTACATACCCAGAACCTTGCTTACCGGCAAGGTGTACCGAACCCCGTCCAGAGCCGCTCCTCATCTCGAGCTGAACCACTTCCCGAACCGCACCACGTCCCGAGGCGAGTAACCCCCATGTCGCTGAGCCAACCACATGCTGAAGAAAGTTTCACTTGAGTGGATCCTTTGCCAAGACTCCGGATCGAATCCGAGCCCCTTCGTGGCTTTGCTAGACCCGTTCAGGAGCAAGGGAGAAATATAGGGAGAATAGAATATTTATTTTAAGCTTAGATCCAAGCGTGCTCCAAACTTTTTAGGAGCAGCTCGGATCTAGAGTTTGGGACAAATTATGAGGAGGGGTGCAAGCCCCTATTTATATAGGCGGCTGACTCCTTCCCTTTAACCCACTTCCGATGTGGGGCCAAAAACTTGGAGTGATAAAATTCAAGTTAGTTTGCCTTAATGAGAGGCCAAACTTAAATAAATTTTAACTCCCTCACCATTGAGCTTCGCATTTATTACAACCAATCAAATTGAAAAGTGCTGAACGGTGAACGCATAGGAAAAAACGGCGAGTCATTCAGAGTCCGTTTAACCCTTCAAACAAGGGTCCAAAGATCAGCCCAAAACTGATTTTCGTGCAAAGAACAGCCGCCAGCACAAAAGCAGTTCTAGGGTTTAGAACCCAGATGTGGGGCCCACCGTGTGGGCCCCATTACACCTAGCTAGGCAGGCCCCAGCCAGGCTAGGAGCCTGGTACCCAGGCCTGGGCCAGGCGCCAGGCACCAGGCGCCTGGGCCAGCCGGGCCTGGCACCCAGGGCGCCAGGCGCCTGGGCCAGCCGCCAGACGCCTCGGCCAGCCAGGCCCGGCCCGGTGCCCAGGGCGCCCCAGGCTCAGCGCTTGGGCCTGGGTGCCCAGGGCCAGCTCAGCCAGGGCTGACCCATGCCTAGTTTGGGCATGGGTAAGGCCTATTGTGCTTTTGGACGGTTTTGGCCATATCTCATGCATATAGCGTCCGTTTTGGACGCCATTCAAACCTGGATTTAGACCTGGATGTTCCCGTCATCCAAGTAACCTCTTCCATGCATTTATTTAATTAAATACGCATGTAAAAAATTTACGACGCATAAATTTCCCTTTGCAACAAATGCAAAAATCTCCACATCTATTATATAAAATCATTTGCATCAAATACAAATGATCTGGGGCTTACATCCCCAAACATCTCCCACTTGCACTCAGGATCATTTATCCCGAATGCAGGAGCTAACTGCAAACTCTTTGCCGTTTCTATCCCTTGCATCAAGCATATTCTCCCTAATTTCTACCTATTACTTGACGAAGGTCGCACTCTGTGTGAGACCCTACAGCCTGACCTTACTACATGTGGGACTCAACGCCCCAGATGGCAGTGTCTGCGAGCAGTAAGTGACATCCCTGTTTCAGTATCATACTTATATGGTTAACTCATTGACATGAGTATTGTCGGGACCCCTTGACTGTATTCGTGATGAATACTACAGTTTTAGTTTATTTGTCAAAACTATGTTGTTTGTTTCAAGCCTAGGGTACGGTCAAACTGTCAACCCCAGTATATCGAAACCGGTTAGTCTCCATCGATCTTTAGTCAAATAATGTTGGACATCTTTTTACATACTCTGGTTAGAGTTTTCACTAAAGATCGAACTAACACTGTGACACTAACTCCCATTGACCGAAAGAGAAGAATCATATCTTGGTCATTACTCTCCTTGCATGCTTCAAATGTCACCCAACCAAAGACCTTTTGACAGGCCAAGCCTCGAAGCTAGGTCAAAGATCTAAGTGACACCTTTCACGTACAGGTTCTTTCAATGACCTCAAGTCAAAAAAAACCAACGTGCCTATCATCACTAAGAGGTATCATTGATAGATTGGTCAATCATAACCATTTGATAACTCTTGTTAGGTCGTTAAGTGAACTCATTCTCTAATGAGCACATGTGTCTCATCTTCGACTTTGCCAAGTCAAACGATCATGAAATCATCGTCACCGCTCCATAGTGAAGACTAAGACACAATGTTCTATCCGATGTTTCTATATCCTTTTCTCGAAACATCTATGACCACGAACGTTTCTAGACTTATGCTACTAACGGTCACGCACTTCTCCATAATTGAGATCCTCATCTCGATACATGTTTGACCTTGCATTAAGTCTCAGGACTTTACCTAAATTTCTAATAATTACAACATTTCTATTAACTTAGATAAATACTTACCAAATAGCTTACTATTATTCCGAACAAGATGTTTGTATAAATACACAGGGATTAATTTCCCTCGAGTGCATACCCATCTCTCAACAACTCTCGTGTACCAAATCTAGGATATTAAAATTATTGGTCTAAATCAAATATCTAGGGCTTCCTATAGATCAAGATCCTCTCTCGAGCTCTCAAGATCTAAGTAGAAAACTCTAGTTATTTGTATTCAATCGACCATAATCTAACACTAAAACAAGTTTAGCAACAAGGGTTTCAATTAATTTCACATATCAAACCCTAGATCCATGGGGTTCATCCTGTTTTCCTTAGAGCAAAGAGACTATTGACTAATAAACTAGATCAAAGAAAGATAATTCATGGAAGCAATGGAATTCATCATAGCAAAGAGATCTAAACAAGAAATATTCATTAAAAACAAGTAGATCAAAGTTTAGACTACCCGATGTTATCCAAAGCTTCACTCGGTCTAGCAATGGCTACCTTATTCTTCTATTTATACAAGTTCAAAAACCTCAGAAAAAGTTAACAAAAATACCCAAAACCTGAATTATAACCTAACTCCTAGATTCTGGCCGTCGGCTCACTCGGTCGGGTAAGATCCCCTACTCAGTTGAGTGGGATCTCTTGCAGAAACTCCAAAAAGTAGCATTCTGTTTCTTCTCTTCACTCGGTCGAGTGATCGATTCACTCGGTCGAGTGAAAGTCTTACTCGGTCGAGTCAGTCACTCTGGGAGGAAGTGGATTTGCCTGATAGTATACGAGCTTAGCCGACTGTCTTACTCGATCGAGTGAGTTTTCTCACTCAGTCGAGTGCCTTTGATACACTTTGTGGCTTGGTCTGGGTTGGTGTAGCCTCACTCGGTCGAGTGGATCACTCCACTTGATCGAGTGAGTTGATTTTTCAACTCTTTCTCCTTTTTCTTTCCTTCCTCTTTCTCCTCTCTTCCTCTTGCTTTTTCTTCTCTTCTAGCACCACAAGCTCCTCAGCGTCATAGCCACTGATGCTCCGGCACATGCACATATGCTCATAACTCCAATTTGCTCCTGATTGCTCCATATTTCTTGGAAATCCAATAAAACATAGAAATAGTGAAATTCATCGAGAAATCGTCGTTTAAGCTTGAAATATGCAATATGGTCAATCGACCTGAAAATATGCAAGAATAAAGTGTAAATATGATCATATCATATGGTAGGCATGGCATAGGTATGTTTCGTCGCCTCCGTGGAACTCCGTCACACTCTGGCATCTGCAGATGTGCTCCCATAAGTCACCCGTGTCGTCATACAGCTTCATTAAAGGAATCTTAAACTTGGGCAGCCCTGGGGCTGAAGTGATACTCTTCTTCAAGAGGTTATGTACATAGTTTTGACCTGGACTAGGAGTAATTGGCTGTTTTTCTCCCTTTCATAGACAAGTCTATCGATAGGTGGATGTGCTTGAGGATTTAACCTGGTCTCCTCACACATTATTATGCGAGTATGGAGGGGTTTTTCATTTTTCCCCCCCCCCGTTGCCTTTGGGATAGGGCAGCAGCCTTGCTCCTGGGTGTGATGGTCCCTCGCTTGTTCCACATCGCTGCATATGGGACATCGAGAGGTTCTTCCATTGTTTGAAGGCCCCAATTTGTGTTGCTACTCAATAGGGCGGTTGTCTCCACCTCTGTGATTATGCTAGCCACCATCATCATTGTCGACCTCGAGTCTTTGCCAAGACGTATGAGTGCCATTGAGTAGCAGGTCGGCCTAATGCTCAAAAATGCTACTTCCCAGCCCTCTGACTCCTCTATGCTGGCTGAGGCCCGCCAGGGGCTGGCGTCGAATTGAGGTGGGAGGTTGTTGTGTCGTGGCCTATTGTACTGGTGGATGGGTGATTTGCCTGATGGCAGCGGTCAATGCCTTAAGGCTGGCATTGACTGACTTAGCGAAAACTCAAATTACTCTTGTGAAACTAGTCGGGAGACTGGCATGCTGGCTTGTCTCCCCTCTGAAGAAGATCCAGCGTCGTCTTTGATGAGGGGAGAGTCCTCATTCGTGCCCTAGATCGGACTGATGTTGCTGGGTCCAGTCGACATGGTTTCTAGGAGGTCTAACTGATGTTTCCCATAGATGTCACCAACTATTGACGGATGAGTTCGAGCCAATGATAAGTGGAGCTGACTTGGATGCCTCGGGTGAGGTGGAGCCTTGTCAGCTGCTGGGAGGGACCTGTGGTGGAAGGAACTCGGGTCTCGTTAAGCAGTGGTCGAGCTACCTAGCTGGGACTTGACCTACCTCTGGGTCATAGAATGACGACCCTACGACCTTTCCTCTGGGCCGTGCCTTGAACGACCTGCGAAACAGATGCTTGTTAGAAGGGGTTGGATTTGGGTTCCGACCCAAATCCCATCCGATGCTTAAGTTAGTATAGGCTTTGAATTGACTCGGGACTTTCAAGATCGATCGAAAGGAGATCGTCTTGATCAAGTCGGACCGAGCTTTGGAGGAAGAAATATATGAGATGGTAAAGAAGAAGTTTCTATGAAAGTACCTAGTATTTAGTACATCTGGAATCTCTCCTCCTTCTCGCTAACATTCTGTCTATTTATATGTCCTACTATCCATTCGGTGCAGTTGGAGGATAACCACTTTCCATCATGGTGGCATGATTATTTCGGTAAAATAGATGTAGCCATTGTCCACTCCCACTGTCATCAGTAAGCCCATTAATAATTGCCTCTCGAAGGTTCGGAAGCTCAACAAGCAAAATGTGGCTTGACTCTGGCTGGGTGTTCAGGGAAAGTTCCTTGTAGGGTTCGTGGGTTATGTTGGCTAGACCTTTTTAACGCGTGGGCTTCATTATGAGAATATCACCATCTTACCTCGTGGGCCAAGCCCATGTATCAACATGTTCCTTTCTATATATGCTCCCAAAGCCTCCCAAAGCCTATTACTTCTTGCCTAACAAGAAATATACTATGATTATTGGATCTGCATCACACATCCCACATAGGCACACTAATCTAAACCTAAAACCCTAACCTTCAAATTATTTGGACGGTAATGAATGATAGGTCAGTTATCAAGTCAACCTATGGCTTGTGGGTCCAAGCCGGCTTGGCCTCATGGCCAAGCAGGTTGAATCAGATACACATGTACGAGTTCAACCCTAAATTAACCCAATATACTCCCATTCGCATAACGGCCATCATGAATCTCAGATCAATTCTCCTTTATCATTGGCATAAGTGTTGTTCTTCAGCAACTATCGAAATACTCTCTTTTGTGTTGAGCTATCGAACTTCGACGAGAATTACTCATCTAACTTGGAACAAAATATAGACCTAAAATTGGTTAGAAAATAAACCTATTCATGTATTTTAGATCCAACCTAATCACATCAAGTTATAATATCATCCAATCCCTTATAAATCGATTTCCCATATCGATCTAGAAGCATACTTGACTACAAGGGAAAGCTATAAAAATTTCCTTTAACTCTTTCACCATAAGACATCCCAATAGTTGTGCATACATGGAATTGTTCACTCTTATAGATGAGTCATTGGTCTTCCTTCCATGCATGAATTTATTCAACACTAGCTAATAGCTTTACTTAGCACACTATTCCAAAATGAATTATTCCTGGTCCATTGGCATCAAATCTAAGTAACTTTTTCTAACCTGGTTCTTCCTTTTACTATTGAAAGGCTAAAGGTGTAGGATTTGGAGGTTACTTGAACCTCATAACAACTCATGCCGTAACGAAGAAAGGATTCATTTGCCTACGTATGAAATGGTCATTTAAGCAAACATGGTATAGACACATGTTGTGGTGGAAACTAATCATCTATTGAGACTTCCCAACACCACATAGATTCTAACACAGCTCACCCATATTCATTTACCTATCACGCATCACCTGTTTTGTTAATTACGATTCTTTTCACCATTTGCTTGTGATAGTGAGGTTACCAAATTTTGAGCTTTAAATATACTATTTGTCAGTTTGTTAGATGCTAACTATGCCAAGTTCTATAATTATTATGGTTTTTATTGCTAATTTGCTAATTGTAAATACAAGTAGTCTCCTTGTGATGCTAAAAGTCTAAGTCCGATACCTTCGACTTTTCATATGATTGCATTCGTGCTAAAAGAGGGCACTCGATTAAATAACTTTAAGGTTAAAAACAGACGTGGAATTCCACTTTGTATAATCAGCTCATTTTTATGAGGTAATGTATTGTAACTCTAGGCAAGGTGCAGTACATCTCATCTTTGCTTGTTTCTTAAACAATAAGGGTGACTAGTCATGTGAGTGACTCAATCTTTCAGACATGCTTGGTTTTGAATCGCAGAAAAAGTAGTCATGCTACATGTGCACTCAACTATAAACTTATAGACAGTATTTCAAAAATGAAAAAACTTATGAATCATCATAATGTATTACAACTTTCAGATCCATAAGCCTTGATGAACACGGTTTCAATTAAAGGCTTTATTATGTGATTATCAAGCAATTGTTTAGTTAGTACATATTTGAAAACTACTTCCTCCTCTTGGTTTCTAATTAAGATATATTTGATCTATATATGTCAGGTTTGCATGTGGAGCTTTTGATTCTTTGAGTAGTCTATTGCCATAATATTGCCATAGTACAAGATCACTAGATTATTAATATTTGTCATTAATTTAAAATCTGTAAGTAATCTTTTGATCTAGACAACTTTATATATTAACTCTACACTAGCCATATATTTGCTTCTATGATCAATCCACCATCGTTTGTTTCTAATGTACCAAGGGATAGCCTCAACTCCTAGCAAGAAAGCATAAGTTGAGGTTGACTAGTGTTGATCAGGGTCTTCTGTCTATATACACATAATTAAAAAACTGCTCTTCTTAATTAGCAGAGTGCTGTGATAAAAAAATTTCAAAAGGAATTAAAACACTCTCTTGATAGTAATTCGATGTTTATATGATATGTCTATCTAAATTTCTTATCATAGCAATTGTATAAGCCAAGTTAGGTTAAGTGCAAGTTACTTCATACATATGAGACATCCACCATTTTATGTTGCACTTCATCATTTTTAGACAATATTCCAAACTAAGGTTGTGGTTCTTGATGACATGGATATCGATTTACTCTAGTTTATGCATCCTAAATTGCTCCAAGATACTTTTTATGGATACCTCTTCTGAGCGCAAGGAATATTTTATCCGATCCTAAAGGATCTTAATTTCTGACACATTAAAAGTATCGATGATAACTAACTCTTAGTCACATCGATCATACTTTTATCATTTGATGGCATGAGTATGTCATTGGTATAAAGGGTCAAGAGCAGAAATGTTCCTATGGATCTCTTAAAATACACACGATGATTTTTTCTTTCGTTAAGAATCCATAATCAAGTATGGCTTGGTCAAAATAAAGATATCACTATTTAGATTATTCCTTCAATACATAGATTGAGCATATCAATTTGCATACCTTTTGGGTGTTTTTAGATACAAGCAAGTCATGATAATCCATACATATTTTTATCTAGTTTTTTTATAGAGAAATATTATCTTAATATTCATTCAGATCTCAGTATTCTACTGCAAATGTTGTATGAACTTGCTCAGCCCTAACCACTTGAATGTAACCTATCCATTCTAACTAGGTGTAGCCCTTCACTACCCTGCTAACATTAAACATGTCTATGAATCCATTTTCTTTCTACTTAACTTTATATAACCATTTCCCCCATCATTTTTCATCCAGTCGAAAGGCTAACCAAGTCCCAAACTCATGCATTGATTTCATTTCATTAGATACTGTGTCTTGCCAGGTGATAGAATTGTATTCAAAAAGAGATTTTAGTATGAAATTTAGGTTTGAATCATCTAATTGCAGTGCCACCATGCATACTTCACCTTCAATCTCAAAAAACCGATGATGGACTTACCACGGTGGCTTCAATATAATTTTTTGTTGGAGGCAAATCACATTCAGTGTACGTGCAAATTCTACTTTTTAAAGGAATGGTAGCTGTTTAGGAAATAAGAGTGCATCATCCATCTTATGCAAATTCATCATTCTAACTCAATTACCTTCCACTGGGAAATTCAACTTCAAATAATTATGCATTGCGTGATTCGATTTTGGTAATTTTTCCATCTTCCTACGTTCCAATGAACATGTAACCTTTAGACTCTATTTAGTAGTGTATAATTATGCATTTCCTCGCTTGAGGACTTAACTTCCTACGTTGATTGGAAATTTTTACATAGGCTGTTGAACCTTATGGCTGTAAATTATCAAAATCTAAAGCATCATAAATCCATAGCTTATAAAGGATGGACTAAATGACTTGGAAGGGACTCAGTAAATTATATATATGTAGCAGTCAATAAAGAGCTATCTTAAACGGAGATTAGCAATAATACTTATGCTATTGTTGGGGCTTTGAAGATTTGTAAATCCGCAAGTGCACGGCGTCGTCATAGCGCTATGCGGGTCGTCCGCAAGGAGGTTGGGTAATCAAGTAATAGTTCGATCCTAGGTTATTATTAGCTACATAAAATCAATGAAACGATAACAAAACAACGAATAATCACAGAGATAAACGAGAAGAACGATAAGAGATTGCAAAAAAAATAAAAAAACATAAAGAGCAAAGCAAGAAAAAATCATCTTCAATGGTTGCAATACATAGAGTCGTCAATTCCACGTGTACATCCACAAAGAAAAGAATCTAAAACTAATCTAAACTAAATCATACTCCTAATATCTACGAAAAGAAGATGGAAAGGGGAGAAAAACGCCTCCAAGGGCGGCTCCCCATCAAAACGCGCACGAAACCATTAAATACTCACTTGGAAATCTTAACGGGTCGGGAAAAAATCCGACCCAAAATGGCCGTTTAAGTAACTCCACACTGTCACGTGGAATTTTTAGCAGTACGGCCTCGTCTTCCAGAAAATGTTTAAAATCACTCTGATCTTGAAAAAATACAAATAAATAAGCGTTGGAATCTGGACGAGACGATCTTCGAAGGAAAAAATAAGATGAAGTGAAGATAACTAAGGAGTTATGTTCAGATCTTTAGTCTTTGAGGGGCTTGTGTGCTTCTTGTGGCATCACCTCCACGCGGTTGTGAGGAGTAGCCACGCGACCGCATGGCTTCTCTTCTATTTGGCTTAGGCTGAGCAATCTACGCAGTTGTTTGGTGAATTGACACGGTCGCGTCGACGTGGTCGATGCGGTCATTTAGAAATTGACGCGGTCGCGTAGATTCTTGGAACTTACACACATTTTGGCCTTCTCAGCAATGTTGAATCGACACGGTCATTTAGATTTCCAAACAACCGTGTCGATGTCGTGCTCTGGGCTCCTTCTTTGGATGCATACGCGACCATGTGGGGTTGCCACACATTCGCGTGTGACACTCCTTTGGCACTCCTTTGTTGTGCATACCACACGGCCGTTTGCATCACCATAAACAGTGGTGTGGACTTGAATCTAGCCAAATCTCCATGATTTGAACTCTATTGCTTCGCCTAGTCACCTATTGACTTCATTTGATCACTTTTCACTTGTTTCATGCTCTATAGTCCCGAATTCGTTCCCTTTCACCTGAAACGCACAAAACGGAACCAAAAAGTAAAAAAGGAAACAAAAGCATGGAAAATGGAATGATATGGGATAAAGAGAGGCGAAATGCATATGAGATGAGCATAAAATTTGTATATAAAACGACTCATGAAAATCCCACAAGCTAAACTCGTCCTCTTCCTCGAGGAAGACAAAGAAAGAGTATAGAGTGGGCTAAGCATGCTTTACAAATGATATCAAGAATTTCATCACAACAAGCATAAATACATGGAGAGGGAAAAATTTCAGATCATGGAATTTATAAGCATGTCAACCCCTATCAATCTATAGATGCAAAGCCTAAATGATTTTCTCTAACGTAGATCGTCATGCAATATACATTATCGTGGTAATGTACAAATCTTAAAATAATTTCATTTATCCTGCATAAGCTAATAAAATGGGAATCAAAATTATGTTATGATCAAGGAGGGGTGAGTGTCGTATAATGAGTTGTGAATCCATCAAGTGGCATTCGCGACATGCTATCGTTTCATGACTTGTGGGGTTGTTAGCTTAATTCATGTCCTTATTTTCATCATTTTTTGGATTCTTAGTTGATTTGTGTAATGAACATTGGTTAATGACTCCTAGATCAAACGACCTTAGGGCATTATGCCAAGAAGAACCCCTCGGACCTACTACCTCAAACTAACTAAGAATCTTATTCTTATGTACTCCCAAATGTAATGCCCTGCTAAGCTACTGCACAAGTACTAGAGGGGGGTGAATAGTACTTTAAATAATTAAGAAGATAATTCCTAATTATCTTGCAAACTCTACCAAACAATGCGAAAATGCGGAAATGTAAATGTTAGACAATAAAGAAGACAATCTCAAACACACGATAATAATGGGTTCGGATCCACCCAAGTCTCCCCGACTTGTTCCCGGTGATCCTATGTCCCAACCACCCGGATCCCCTCCGGATACTTGAGTTAGAAACCCTAACTCAAGATTTGCACTATGAAATACTTGTGAAAAACCTTCACAAAGTCAAATCATACACAAAGGAAATTGTGACTCCCACAACCCGGGATCACAAACAAACTCTCACAACCGAGAGTGAATCACTTACAATATCAATGTAAAATGAAATAGAAATGCTTACCACAAAATACCTATGCCTTGAGTAAAACTTACGATTTAAGGCAAAACGGATTTTGGAAAAGATGAAGAGGCACCAAACCCTAGCTCCAAGTAGATGACCAGCAATGGAGTCCTAGGTGGATGTTGGTGACCTAGAATCAAGCACTTGGCTTGGAAGGCTCACAATCAATGAATCTCTCTTTTGAAATAAGTGAGGGAGAGATTCTTGAAAGGGAATGAATGAGCTTTGAATGAGATTGAATGCTTTCTCTTTGATCTATAAACTTCTCCTATAATCAGCCTTTTGTGCAATGAATGCAGCATACCAAATATTTATAGGTTAGAGGAGAGAGAGAGAGAGAAAAACGTTTCAATTAAAGCTCCAACTGCTCTATTCTGAACCAAACTAGTCGGTCAAAGAACAACCACCGACCGACTAGTTCATCAACTAGTCGGTCAGTCAAACAGCATGAACCGACTAAATGGTTGAACAGCCAAAGGTTGAAGTTCAGACTTAAAGAACTAGTCGGTCCAAGAAGACTTGTCGACCGACTAGTTTCACAACTAGTCGGTCCAAGACTAGTTTCACAACTAGTCGGTCGGTGAGTGAACTTAGACCGACTAAGAGATATAAAAAATAGTCTGAGAACAAAATGAATTAGTCGGTCCAAGAACAAAAGTTGACCGACTAGTTCATAACTAGTCGGTCGCCAAATGTACATAGACCGACTAACGATAAACAGTAACTTGGCATGTACAGTAGAAGCTCAACTAGTCGGTCTAAGAAGGATCACTGACCGACCAGTTCACCAACTAGTCGGTCTGTGATTCAACGTATACCGACTAACTGTAAATAGTAAAGAGCTATGATTTGAGAAGGCAAACTAGTCGATCCAAGAAGCATTGTCGACCGACTAGATCACCATCTAGTCGGTTGGTTCTTCTTCTTGAACCAACTAACATGCACAAGAAGTCGCGAATCGAAGCGCGAAGCTTCGGGAAAGTTTGTATGGACTTCTTACAAGTTCCTAGCTCTAAGATAGGAGCGATACGAAGAATAAAACGTAAGACCTACTCAAGGCTTAACATTTTACGATACAAAGCTAGAAGACTATAAATAAACTTGACGAACCGTCTTCAAAAGCTTCATTCGAATCTTCCTGACTTCAATCAACGTCCTTGAGCTTCAACGAAGCTTCAAGCTCGCGATCATGCGCTTTGAGAAGTCTCGAGACGTCGCATTTGATATTCATAGAAGTTTGGCGACGATCTCCATAACTGCGCTCACAAAGAGTTAGTTCACAATATATTTATGTTTGTTCATCATCCAAAACCAAATCCGGGGAGTCCAATACTCAACACCCCAAGGTAGACCATTTGGTGCAAATCCCTGACGCTTCTTGAGGCATGAGGACCCGACTACTCAGTTCAGCTGGAAGAACAATCAATATTTATTATTTTTTCTTTTTCGTATATATGATTTTTTTCCTTCTTTTTTTACTTCTTCTTCTTCTTTTCCTTTTTTTGAACATGAATGAGTAAAATAGAGACACTCCTTAGTACCAGATAGTATGCCGCTAATCCAAGTCTTATGAGATCACTAATCATTATACTCAACTAAACCCACCAAGATACATGAATAAGATGGGTTCCCAAGATAAAATATAGCTTATGCCTGTTTTGAGTACTTTTATTATAAATATTATGAACAAAAGCATAACAAGCATATTACGATGAGATCTAAAATTAGAGACATTCATAAGCATAAATCACGATGAGTAATAGGAAATTGATCAAAATAAATAAATCTGAATCTAACATATCAAATTAGATTCTTGGAAAAATGCTTAAATTATCATTTAGCTCATCGTCATTATTATATCTCTCCCCTTTGGCATAAGCAAAAAGTGTGGGAGGAGACCAACGACAACAATAATGGCTTCAAATAAAAGCACGGGAGTCGTAGAATACGACCACGGTCCAAATGACCCCAAAGGAAAATAGGAATTAAAGCAAAGCGTGTCAATGAGACCAAAGTCAAAAATCGATAAATAAAATCATCCAAACTCAAATTAATTTTACGAATTGAGTTATGGAATATACTCTCCAATATCAACATTCTTGGTTAATTTAGTGCATGGAAAACAATTCTATGTTTTCATAAAATGAATTCTATTTAACCAAGTATTAGCGTCGAGCGACGAAATCAAACATCAGAGACATAAAAAGAATATATAATGTGCACAAGAGAATGAAATGTCAACATCGATGTATATATATATAAATATGAACCATGAGTACATCAAAAATATACATCACCGACATACATAAGAGCGATCCAACGATCGAAGTACAAAATACATCAAAATATCACACAATACATCGGAGTATCACAAAACATACAAAAATCTCAAAACATCATATGAGATACATCAAAATACATCAAAACGATCCAATAATCATAACCACCCACACTATCCTACCCAAACTCTCTCACACTACAAAAATCATCCAATGTGCATAGGAGAGTCCTCCAATGAAGCTCAGGAGGCAGCGGGAGGATCTGCAGCAGCAACAGGCTCTGCAGCAGGAGTGGTGGTCACCGGATCAGCAGAAGTGTCCACGGGAGCGACGGGAGTGGCCTCGGGAGCACCAGACGAAGTAACCACCGCAGGTATGGTTGCACCAGGTGTGCTCTCGGGGTCAACGGCAGACGAAGCAGCAGCACCAGAAGTGCCCATAGGGGCACGAGCAGCAACACAAACAAGCTCCGATCTCCTCCTCATCCAACTCCTCCTCGTCAGAGACTGACGGAGGGATCTCAATACCCAAATGAGAGGCGATACGAGCAAGTATCTCCTCAGTACGAGCATAATGAGACTCCATACATCTCACTGAACGTGCGAGCTCGTCAAAAGTGGTAGAGGGAGAAGGAGCAGCTGAGGCTAAAGAAGACGCTGAAGCAGAGGGGGTCGTCCTCTGAGCGTGACGAATCGTCGCAAGAGACTTCTTGACAGCCGTCGCATTCAGAGGGGGACCGAGGGGACGCTCATCATCACGGGGCAAGGGGACACGAAAGTGACGAAATACGAGTGTCAGAAGGCACAGATATGGGATATGAGCAGATTTCGTGCACTTCCGGATACACTCGAAAGAATCCATCTTATCGAGTATGATCCGAGCCCAGTTAATCTCGCTCCCCATGAAGATGGCATAGATGAGCTTGAGGAATGGCTGGGATGGTAAAGAAGAGGAGCCGTACTTCGGGAGGAGGCACGACTTCAGAATCAAGTTTAGAACCCAGGCATTCGGCTTGAAAGATTTAGATGGCACGCCAATCATGGCAGGAGGAATCTCATGAAAGATCTCTGAAAGCATGACCTGGTCAAGGTCAGAAATGTCATCGACGGAAATATCGGAAGGGAGGAGGCCAGACGAGGAGACACCTATCAAATCTCCTAAGACTTCTGCCGTGAGGACTATCGGCGTCCCCAAGACAGTAGTCTCAATAGAATGGGTCTCGTCGTACTGACCCCGGACACGGTTCGTATAAAACAGCTTGACCAGGCGAGGATAAGGATGGGGATTCGCCTTAGGGTCATATCGAAGATAATCGATAAGACCGGAAGACGACAGAAGATCATCTAGGCCTGGGAAGTCTGAAAACTGTACGAAATGCTCCAACAGCAGCGGACAGTGTTCGATACGGTTATATGTCGCGAGACACATCGGGTCATCGCGACATAATGAAATATCGACACCGCCAACCGGCATCGGACCCTTTCCCTTAGGCTGACGTGTGGAGGTACGGGGTGGAGGAGTAGGTTCCCTATGACTAGGCTCAGTCTCAGGTATATATTCCGTGTCGAAATCAGATGGAGGAGTGGGAGCACGGAACGAAGCTGCGGAGACGGGTTGCTTCCTAGGCTTAGGTTGCGATCTAGGCTTGGCGGTCGTCGTCCTCTTCTTCTTGAGAGGGGGCGATGATGACGAGGGTTGGGTTGACTTCGATCGGTGTTTAGGAGGGGTTCGCGTAGGTTGATTGGGATCCGTAGGAGGTGGTTCAACGGTCAAAGGGGACGGGCTCGATGGACTGATCAGAATACGTGTTCGTGCCATAAGCACAACAAGACACGTATGAGTCAACACTAGAAATAGAGAGATCGGCGGAACCCTAGGTTGGAGATGGCCAGAGTTTTGGTCGGAAAACGGCGGAAAATCGATCGGAGAAGAGGTGGAAGTCGAAGGGATTTTCGGGGTTTTTGGCTGAGAGTGAAGAGATGAACCGACTAGATCGAAGATAAGTCGGTTAAGAGCTTAAAAAATCGATCGGAATGCGAAAAGACCAAGCAGTCCCCGTCGCAACTAGTCGGTCACAGTTCAAGCACTGACCGACTAGATGATGATCTAGTCGGTCGGTCAATGAGCTTGAACCGACTAGTTGCAAACAGTAACTGAAGCCAAAATTTAGGGCTTGAGTTAGTCGGTCTGAGTTCATTCACTGACCGACTAGATGATGATCTAGTCGGTCGGTCAATGAACATGAACCGACTAACAGAATTCAAAAATTTTAGAATTTGAAATTTTGAGTTCTCTCCTAATCGCACTTGGACGAAACATCGAAATAATCTCACTAATCATTATACTACCCCATTAAACATCGAAAATCATAAATTTGACGATTATGAATAAATCGATCATAAATTCTGAAATTTCAACGAAAAATCCAGAAAATTCCAATAAATCTAGCATGTGCAAATATAATGAATTGAATAGCATGCAAGATTATTGAATAAAAATGAATCCTAAATCTCGGATTCACCCATAATCCCCAATTCTCGACGTAACCGCATAAAGGAGTCTTCCTTTAGGGGTTTCGTGAAAATATCGGTGATTTGCTTCTGGGTTTCAACGTACACTAATATGATGTCCTTTTTAGCAACATGATCATCTAAGAAATGGTGTCGGACATCTATGTGTTTAGAACGGGAATGGTGTACCGGATTCTTTGAGAGACATATTGCACTTTGGTTGTCTACCATGATAGGACTAGTATCACAGTTTATACCAAAGTCTTTAAGAGTGTTTCTCATCCAAAGAACCTGAGCACACGCGGCACCGGCGGTAATATATTCCGCCTCGGTGGTTGAAAGTGATACAGAATTTTGCTTCTTGGAAAACCAAGAGACAGGAGAATTTCCTATAAAATGGCAAGTGCCACTAGTACTTTTCCTGTCGGATTTGCATCCCGCATAATCTGCGTCACTATATGAGACTAACTCATATTGCTAGACTTTGGATAAAGTAATCCAAGTCAAGTGTATAACTTAGATAACGGAAAATACGTTTTACCGCTACTAAGTGAGAATCCTTTGGTTGAGACTGATAACGAGCACATACACATACGGCAAACATAATATCGGGCCTACTTGCAGTAAGATAAAGTAAACTACCTATCATACCTCGATATAGACGAATGTCTACGTCTTTTCCGCCCGTATCTTTATCAAGATGCGTAGTGGTGCTCATTAGAGTCTTCTTCCCAGAGGCATTCTCCATTCCAAATCGCTTTAACAACTCCACCGTATACTTCGTTTGGTGGATGAAGATTGCATCGTTCATTTAGCGAATTTGGAGACCCAAGAAATATTTGAGCTCACCCATGTGGCTCATCTCAAATTGATCCTTCATCACATTAGAAAACTCTTCGCAAAGAGCAAAGTTAGTAGCACCGAAAATGATATCATCAACATAAATTTGAACTAAAATTATATCATTATTCGAATATTTAACAAATAATGTGGAATCAACTTTTCCCATTTTAAATCCTAAATCCAAAAGAAAATTCTTTAGACGGTCATACCAAGCTCGAGGAGCTTGTCTCAAACCGTAAAGAGCTTTCTTAAGTTTGAAAACATGATTTGGAAATTTTTCATTTATAAAACCCGGAGGTTGAGAAACATAAACTTCCTCAACAACATCTCCGTTTAAAAACGCACTTTTAACATCCATTTGAAATAATTTAAAGTCCTTATGGCATGCAAAAGATAATAATAATCTAATGGATTCTAATCTAGCTACCGGAGCAAAGGAATCTTCGAAATCAATACCTTCCTCTTGCTGATAGCCTTGAGCTTCTAACCAAGCTTTGTTCCGGACGACGTTTTGGTTTTCGTCGGTCTTGTTCTTGAAGATCCACTTTGTCCCTATGACGGTGTGGTTCTTCGAAGGCAAAGGAACAAGCTCCCAAACCTCATTCCTCTCGAATTGAATGAGTTCCTCTTCCATGGCAAGGATCCAAGCGCTATCTTCGCACGCCTCATTAATATTCTTTGGCTCTATCGAGGAGGCAAAGGAACAATGAGCAAATTAGTTGACTTGCGATCTCGTCTTGACACTATCATGGATATTGCCAATGACTTGCTCATGAGGATGGTCACGAACGGTATGAAGCCGTTTGGGAATTCCTTGATCACTAGGAACATTATCAAAAACATCATTATTCGGGTTAGTATCATTAGAATCAATAGAATTAGAATTAGAATTAGAATTATCAATTGAATCACATAAGACATCAATGGAGTCATCATCATTAGTAATTCTAACCGGAACAAAATCTTCATTAAATGAGACATGAAGTGATTCCTCGATCGTTGAGGTTTGTTTGTTGTATATCCGGTAGGCTTTGCTACGCGAAGAATATCCAACAAAAATCCCCTCATCGGATCTTGGATCAAATTTGTCCAAGCTACCATACGTGTTCTTAATAAAACATTTTGAACCAAAAACACGAAAATGTTTAACTTGAGGCAATCTACCAAACAACAATTCATAACAAGTTTGTTTGGTACCAGGCCTCAAAAGTATTCTATTAAACACATAGTAAGCGGTGTGTACTGCTTCCGCCCAAAATTGATGGCCAAGTTGGCTATCATCAAGCATAGTGCGAGCACACTCCACTAGCGTCCTATTCTTTCTCTCAACAACACCATTTTGAGGAGGTGCGCGAGGGAATGAAAAGGTGTGTGTAATACCAACTTCATCACAAAAGTTCTCAAAAGACTCATTCTCAAATTCACCTCCATGATCACTACGAATAGTGACAATGGTGGTTCCTAAGAGATTTTGTACTTTCTTGACAAATATTGTGAAGTTTTCGAAAGCATCATTTTTATTACATAAGGAAAATACCCAAGTAAACCTAGAAAAGTCATCAACGATGACAAGTCCATATCGTGCATTTCCTAATGAAGCAACTCTAGTTGGCCCAAATAAATCTAGATGTAATAGCTCTAGTGGCCGCTTAGAAGAAATGCTTTTCTTAGGTTTAAAAGACGATTTTGGAAGCTTGCCTCGTTGACACGAGTCACAAAAGCTTTTCTTTTGAAAGACAAGCTTAGGGAAGCCTCTAATAGAATTTAACTTGGAAAACTTAAATAGTGTTCCAAAGTTCACATGACCGAAACGTCGATGCCATAAGTGTTGTTCACTTGTGTTGGCAATGAGACATTGTTCATGTGATCTTGGAAGATCTAGGATGTATATATCCTTATGGCGTGTGCCGGAAAACAATAATTCATTATTATCTTTTCTTAAAATATGGCACATTCCTTTCGCAAAGCTAACTTTGTAACCTTTGTCACAGAATTGGCGTATTGAAATAAGATTGTGGTTTAATCCTTTAACAAGGTAAACATCACTTATTATAAGTTTAGAAGGATTACCCACTTTACCAACACATATGATGGTTCCGCTCTCGTTGCCTCCAAAGACTACCCGGTTTCCATTTGCAATGGGCAGCACTCCGGAGGGCAATTGAGCGTCACCCGTCATGTGTTTTGAACACCCGCTATCGAGTATCCAATTATTCTTGGAGCTAAATTTGAATTTGTTGCTCCGTTTCTTTCTCTTGAGTACCTAAATATAGAAAATATCGTATCATGGTACCCAAGGTCATTGGGTCCAAAAGATTAGACCTTTGGAAGCCAAGTCCAATTGGACTTAGACTTCCCCACATAATTATAATTATCCACTACATTCATAAAATAATCATTCATGTAAACTTGTTTTTCATCCATGCGTGTGTCCTTTGGGCTCCAAATAGTTAAGATTTTGGGAGCCTTAATCCTATTGGGTGCATGCATGCGTTGTTGATTTCTACGTGATGCATGTCGTGGATAGGCATAAGGAACATTATGAAATGGTGCATATGGATAATTATTCATACGATGATGTGGGTGAACATATGCATGTGGAGGAACACGTGCATGAGGGTGTCTCACATGGTGTGCACGTGCCCGTGGATGTTTAGCATAAAAATCATCATATGTGTGAGCATGTGGAGTAGGACGTGTGTTCCTACATGGCATGGTATTGGTGTACATGTAGGCATGACCCTTCTTTGGAGGTCCACCCAAAGTGGGTTTCTTTCCAAATGAGGGTGTGTACGAGGTGGAAGCACCATTGGTAGATGAACTACTAATAGAGTGTTTGCTCCCACTCGTTGAGTCACCGGAAGTTGGCCTAACAAAGGTAGTGGCTGATTTGGATGAACTTCCCATCTTATACCCCAAGCCAATGTGGTGATTGGCCGGAAGTAAGTCATTTAGGATGTTATCCAAATGGTCCTTACCCTTATTGAATTATTAATTCGGCCTAATGTGCACTCATATTTCTCGGTGAGAGAATGCATAGAAGCATCCAAAGTGGATACTTGCGATGTGAGCACATAAACACGAGATTTGAGATTTTCATTCTCAATACTCAAAGTCGAGTTTTGAGAAGTCAAATCCGCTATCTTGTGTTCCTCCGGATCCTCAATGCTAACATGTTCAAGTTGAGACTTGAGATTTACAATCTCATTTTTCAACTCTTCAACAACGGTGTCGTTGTTGGTGATGATAGTTTTAGGTGAGGTTTGGATGCTAGCTAAGTCATCTTTTACTATAATATATCTATTTACTAATTTAGTGTATTTAGACCATAATTGAGAATTAGCATTCCTAAGGTCATCCATTGTTACCTCATCGCCTTCCTTGTCGCTATCATCGGAGGAGGAATCTTTATCTTGCTCCTCTCGAGCCATGAAGCACATATGTGCTTTCTCCACTTGCTCATCGTCTGACTCTCCGCTTGAGGAATCTTCCTCGGAGTCGGTGAACTTCTAGACAAGTCTCTTTTTGTACCCTTTCTTGTACTTCTTGGACTTGTCGAACTTCGGCGCCTTCCACTTCTCCTTGTGCTTGTTTTGAGGACACTCCGCTTTCATGTGTCCTGGCTTGTTGCATTTGAAACACAAAGGAGAGGAGGTGTTAGAAGAACTAAACTTCGATTTGTTTTTGAAGTTACCTTTCCGAAAGAACTGGTTGAACTTCTTGGCCATGAGTGCCATAGACTCCAAGTCCAACTCGTCTTCTGAGTTTTCATCATCGGTCGATGTGGAAGTTGATGGAGCGGCCTTGAAAGCAACAGCCTTCTTCTTTGGCTCGTCTTGCTTTAGGTAGGACTTCATCTTGTCCTGCAACTTCAACTTGCTATCCTTGCGTACCTCATAAGACATTAAGGTACCCATTAGTTGAACAACGATATAATTTTTCATATCATTACCTTCCTCGATGGCGAAGGTACGTTTCTCCCAACAAGAAGGAAGTCCATCGATGATCTTCGAGACTTTGACCTTTTGGGTGTAGGTCTTTCCGAGAGCCTCCAACTCGTTTGTGATGTCGACGAAGCGAGCATAGTACTCCTTCATCTTCTCACCCTGTAGCATATGAAATAACTCGAAATCTTTATTAACTACAACGAGTTTAGAGTCTCTTACAATACTCGTTCCTTCATGCAATATGAGGAGGGAGTTCCATATTTGATATGCACTCTTACATATGCATATCTTATTGAAGTCCTCGGGATCCAAGGCACATTGCAAGGCGTTCATTACCTTGGCATTTGACGTGCGTTTATATTTCATATATTCACGCACGTTTTGTTTTGTGTTTCCCCGTTGTTTTCGCCGTCTTTTATTCGTTTTTTCGTATTTTCTCGTTTTCTTTCACTTTTCTTTGTTTATCGATGTTTGCAGGAGATTGACCGTGTAGGGGACGTTTAGCGATGATATCTCAAGTCTCCGGAGCAACGGGAGGAGTCACGCGTGATCCAGGGGGTCAAACGTCAAAGAATTCATCTTTCAGCCCCTCACCCGATCGGTTGGTCATCTCCAACCGATCGGGTGATGCACGCGTGCACCACCCGGTCTCTGCCGCAGCTCGGAAGGAAGTCACCCGACCGGTTCACAGGCCGGTTCAGCGGGGGCCTATTCTCTGTATTTTCGAGCCAAATTCCAACCGATCGGGTGACTCTCACCCGATCGGTTCATCTGTAGCTGATGCTGAGGAGCTGGAGACACGGGCATCCAACCGACCTCTTCACCCGACGGCGCCATGATCCAACCGGTCACCCCAAGCACTCAACCGACCGGTTCATCTGACCGGGTGAAGCTCCGACGTTTTCTGTTTTCTAATTGTAACGGATCAACCGATCGGTTGACTTGTCAACCGATCGGGTGACGTTTTTTCTGCGGGTTTGGACCCGAACCGTAAGGGTTTCGAAGTGGGGCTATAAATACACGAGGCTGGCCGACTTGAGGGGGATATCTCCTGGAGTTTTTAGGGCTTCCTGCCCCCCTTCTCTTGGGAGTTCTAGGTTAGTTTTAGATTAGGTCTTTTGTTCAATAAGTCTTGTATTGGATTGACGATTCACTCAAGATAAGTATTTTCCTCTCTTTTTCTCCATTGTTTGTATTGTGTTTATTTTGCTTGATGGTGAAAGTTTATATGTCTTTTGTGTTGTTTGTTTTTATGTTATTCACCATTGAGTAGTTTTGACGAACCCTAATACGGGTTAGGGTAGGATTGATGCTTGGTTGTTTCATTTGACTTGGTTGCATGGTACGTGTTCGATGAAATGCGTCAATGGGGATTTCTAGCAATCTGGGTCCAATTCGTATGGCAACACACTAGATGTGTTGGGGATTGGGGTCCGGTGCTTGTCCTGTCAAGATCCGCTTCGATGTATTGCTAGAAATCACATTTGACCTATTTGGCCATTAGGGTTACGCGGGGGTGTTTCATTGTCATTGGCGGGAGAAAGACCGACTCTGACCGTCGGGCCAAGGGGGAATAAACTTGGCGGTTGACCCCTAGCTATAGCTCACGCCCCCAGTGTAGACATCGAGTCCTCGCACGTGGGAGCGGCTTGGACGAAGTGTTGGGAGATATCATTGTGGCCTTAATGCTCCCGGTTGCGGAAGGTGTTAATGGACACGGAAGTGCCCACCGTCCGGAACCGGGTAGGCCTAGCGTGCTTGGCACCGACCGGAATATCGGGCCATGGACGCTAGGTACCACCTTTTGGGGCAATGTCTCACCCTGGATCAAGTCAAATGCCAAGTTTCATGAGTGCTCTAGCCCGTGTTAGCGGGGATTCTTTTCGTGTCTTTTTTATTTCTTCTCTATATTTCTACACTTCCACCCATATCATCCGCGTAGCTAGCACACGACCTAGGCGAGGCTAGTAGCCACTCAAGCCATCCACCTCCCTGTGTTCGATATACCCGCACCATACACTAACCGTGCACTTGCGGTAAAACGACACCGCGCCCAAACCGTAAACGGGGCGCCGGTCAAGTTTTTGGCGCCGTTGCCGGGGAGGCGTTCGGTTTGATATTAGCTTAGCTTGGGTTCGTTAAACTACGCATAAAAACACAAAAAATTTATTTTTCTTTTTTTTAAAAAAAAATATTCAATAACCAAGAAATTTTTCCCCCACTATTATATTATCTTTTTGTTATTTTCTTGTACTATTGACGCTCCTCTCTAGTTTTCTTATTTTTTTTGTCCAGGTGTCTTTGGTGTAACTATGTGGAGATCAAATTTCGATGCTCAGATGGGAGGATACAATCCATATTCGGTTGTGGTTTGTGAGACTTGTGGGATGGCGGGGCATGTGTATTATGGTTGCCCATTTACGCTTGAGAGCCTTCCCCCACCCCAAGGCCAAACATTTTCCCACAACCTTAGCCCAAACACCTCCCATCCATTTCCTCAACCTTATACCCCTCCACACACACAAGAAGAATCGAGCCTCGTGTCTCTCCTTGAAAGTGCCATGTTTAACCAAGGCCAAATATTACAAAACTTAATGATACCAATCACCGAGCCGACACCGAGGAGAGGGGATGAAGGAGAGGATATACCCACCTTCATGGTTGAGACCACCATGCCATCAGCCACCATAGACACATCTCATGCCGATGCCCCAATTTTCCCACACTACCACTTGGATGACGAAGCATTTTTTGATGATGATAGTGAGGATGGGGAGATTTCTCTAGGATCTGTGGGAGAGACTTTTCATCTTTATCTGGATACCCCATATGAGTCCTATGAGAGCACCGAGGAGACCACAGAGCTTATGCATACCGGCGAGGAGGATGTACGTGAGGACGACGACACCACGACCACATACGAGTGGTCCGCTCCACATCCACCTCCACAGCCATCTCTGTCACAGCTTCCTCCTTGGTCTGTGGTCAACCACGAGGATGTCATTCAGGACATCGGGCAGATGGTGGAGCATGAGCATATCGTCGAGGAGGATGTGCATGAGGGCTTGGATACGATGGTCCACTCTATAGAGCCCGAGTCACATCTACCTTTACCGTCGCTCTCCACTTCTTCTGCGGCTGAGCATCTACTTGAGCATATTGCCCCTATTCAGGGAGATTTTCATACTCACTCTCACTCCACTTTTGAGTCTCGCTTTTCACTTCCTATTTCTTTAGACTCGTATATATTTGACATACCATATCTCTCGCAGGACACAGGATCTACTTCCCCTGAGGTATGCTGCAGTGTGTCACCACTTAGAGAGCCACTTCTTATAGAGAGCGAGGATTTGGTCGTCGCTAGTACAGAGGATAGCGACCCATTCTCAGGGAGTATTCGTCACACTTTCACTATTTTTCCATCTTATTTTGACGATTATCTCTGGGATACTTTTATTTTGGGGAAAGATTTTTTGCCATGGACTAATGCACCTCGTCCTTTGCAGGTCACATGTGGACACCTACGAGGGATGCTTGGAGGTGCATTGCTTGGGTCCATTGGCACACGTGGCACATCGCTTCTGGCGGAGCCACAGAAGGAGCAGTTAGAGCAGCTGCCTGCCCCACTTCAGATCTTGGATCCGCCTATGCTCAGGTGTATCCTAATCCAGTAGTGTAAACATCTACCGCTTTCTAGTTTAGATTTGAATAATCTCGTCTCCTCTCATTAGCGAGGGGAGCGTATCTAGGATTTTCTTTTGCATCTTAATAACCCTTCATGTCGTGCCCTTCTATCATTTCACCCCACATCCTCTTCCGAGGAGAACGAGCAGACTGTCTCTCCTGCATTCTGATTTCTTTCTTTTCCGATTTTCCCCTAGCATATTTCTGCATCACATTGATCATATCATTTTGCTAGCATTGTCATGTTCAGCTTGGGGAAAATCGACTTTTGTGTGCATGTTTTCGTGTGTCGTTGTCGTGTGTTTGTGTCTTTGAGTCCTTCGTTGCGTTTTATATCTTTTATTTTGTATGTTTCTTTCTCTTTATTTTCCAGTTTCGTTCGCGTGTTTTTCGTGTTTTTCATTTTTTGTGTCGGTGCGTAACTCCCCCCCATTTTCATTGCCCTCCCGTATTCACTACTATTGCATTGAGGACAATGCAAGTTTTAGCTTGGGGGAGTCGCACTCCGTGCGTCATTTGTCTCTTTTTCTTCGTTATTTGAGTCGTTTTTCTCCATGTTTTTCTTTTTATTTTTCTTTTATTCTTTTTACCTCTTTCTCCTAGAAATGAACCCTATGATGAATCGCCAAAAAAACCACACACACCAAGCATAGCATCGATAATCACACTCGCTAACCCTAGGATTTCGAGTCCTCTTGCATTTCACGCATCGTGGGTCCACTTAGCTTTCTTGTGAGTCGTGCGTCGTGGCTAGCTATTTGATGTGCTTCTACTTGGTGATTTTACTTTATATACCTGTCCAGGAATGACCCCTAGATTATCATGCTTCGATTTGAATATGCGGTACTTGCTTCCATTATATGCATGCTATATTTATATCGTATATTTCAATTCGCGTGCGTCGGGATTCCACAACTAAGGACTAGGATAACCCATTTAGCTTACGCTCTATTTAGCAAGAATAGTTTCCTTTGCCCGAGTGTTTAGACTTCGATTTCTTTTTGGTTTTACTTGGTGCAAATCCCCTCGTCGTGTACCGTTCTCCCACTTGGGAGAGTACACATGTGTATAGCCAAAAACCCAAAAATCCAAAAAAAAAGAGAAAAGAAAAGAAAAACCCAAAAAGAAAAGAAAAGAAAAAGATTGTATAGCCAAAAAGCCAAAAAAATATGTAAATACCCAAAACCAAAAAAAATTCCCGTGTGAATATTTTCCTACTTGCCGAGAATAAAGGGAAGGCGAGAATTTGCACCGAGTGTTCTTCTCCACATCATCTCAACCCCCATCGTTTTCGAAAACACTTGGCTTAGGAACTTTTTAGCTAGTATCTAGGCTATAGTGGCGTGATTTCCTTAACCCTAGTTGTGGAGTCCCCGATGCATGATACGCTTCCATTCTTACTCTTCTCATGCATGCTTGAACTGATATTCACCGCAATTTCGAATTCGAATTGGTATTTGGGTCACTTCCTGGACTTGCGTATATGAGCTCATAGCACTTTGTAGAAAGCGACACCGTTAGCTAGCACATGACCGCACTCACTCGCGCTTCACCGCGTGGGCCCACGACACTTATTTGGACTCGTTTTCCTAGGTTTAGTGGTGTGATTTGACGTTCGCTTGCTTGGTTTGTCGTTTTTGATTTTTGTTGGCTCTGACGGACGATCTAGGATTTAGAGTTTTCTTTTTCTTTCTTCCTCTCTACTTTTCCCTTCCGAGCTCCTACTCTCACTCGTCTTCCTCGAGGACGAGGAAGAGTTCAGCTTGGGGGATTTTGACGTGCATTTATATTTCATATATTCACGCACGTTTTGTTTTGTGTTTCCCCGTTGTTTTCGCCGTCTTTTATTCGTTTTTTCGTATTTTCTCGTTTTCTTTCACTTTTCTTTGTTTATCGATGTTTGCAGGAGATTGACCGTGTAGGGGACGTTTAGCGATGATATCTCAAGTCTCCGGAGCAACGGGAGGAGTCACGCGTGATCCAGGGGGTCAAACGTCAAAGAATTCATCTTTCAGCCCCTCACCCGATCGGTTGGTCATCTCCAACCGATCGGGTGATGCACGCGTGCACCACCCGGTCTCTGCCGCAGCTCAGAAGGAAGTCACCCGACCGGTTCACAGGCCGGTTCAGCGGGGGCATATTCTCTGTATTTTCGAGCCAAATTCCAACCGATCGGGTGACTCTCACCCGATCGGTTCATCTGTAGCTGATGCTGAGGAGCTGGAGACATGGGCATCCAACCGACCTCTTCACCCGACGGCGCCATGATCCAACCGGTCACCCCAAGCACTCAACCGACCGGTTCATCTGACCGGGTGAAGCTCCGACGTTTTCTGTTTTCTAATTGTAACGAATCAACCGATCGGTTGACTTGTCAACCGATCGGGTGACGTTTTTTCTGCGGGTTTGGACCCGAACCGTAAGGGTTTCGAAGTGGGGCTATAAATACACGAGGCTGGCCGACTTGAGGGGGATATCTCCTGGAGTTTTTAGGGCTTCCTGCCCCCCTTCTCTTGGGAGTTCTAGGTTAGTTTTAGATTAGGTCTTTTGTTCAATAAGTCTTGTATTGGATTGACGATTCACTCAAGATAAGTATTTTCCTCTCTTTTTCTCCATTGTTTGTATTGTGTTTATTTTGCTTGATGGTGAAAGTTTATATGTCTTTTGTGTTGTTTGTTTTTATGTTATTCACCATTGAGTAGTTTTGACGAACCCTAATACGGGTTAGGGTAGGATTGATGCTTGGTTGTTTCATTTGACTTGGTTGCATGGTACGTGTTCGATGAAATGCGTCAATGGGGATTTCTAGCAATCTGGGTCCAATTCGTATGGCAACACACTAGATGTGTTGGGGATTGGGGTTCGGTGCTTGTCCTGTCAAGATCCGCTTCGATGTATTGCTAGAAATCACATTTGACCTATTTGGCCATTAGGGTTACGCGGGGGTGTTTCATTGTCATTGGCGGGAGAAAGACCGACTCTGACCGTCGGGCCAAGGGGGAATAAACTTGGCGGTTGACCCCCTAGCCATAGCTCACGCCCCCAGCGTAGACATCGAGTCCTCGCGCGCGGGAGCGGCTTGGATGAAGTGTTGGGAGATATCATTGTGGCCTTAATGCTCCCGGTTGCGGAAGGTGTTAATGGACACGGGAGTGCCCACCGTCCGGAACCGGGTAGGCCTAGCGTGCTTGGCACCGACCGGAATATCGGGCCATGGACGCTAGGTACCACCTTTTGGGGCAATGTCTCACCCTGGATCAAGTCAAATGCCAAGTGTCATGAGTGCTCTAGCCAGTGTTAGCGGGGATTCTTTTCGTGTCTTTTTTATTTCTTCTCTATATTTCTACACTTCCACCCATATCATCCGCGTAGCTAGCACACGACCTAGGCGAGGCTAGTAGCCACTCAAGCCATCCACCTCCCTGTGTTCGATATACCCGCACCATACACTAACCGTGCACTTGCGGTAAAACGACACCGCGCCCAAACCGTAAACGGGGCGCATGTCAGCATTGCTTACCTCCGCGGCGACCTCTGCGGGAGTCTACTTCTCGAAATCTTCTTCGGCGGGCTCGACATACTCCTTCATTATGGCCCTCCATAGTGAAGCACTCCGGAGGAAAGTTTCCATCCGGCATTTCCAGTACACGTAGTTGGTACCGTTGAAGAAGGTAGGCCTCGTTGAGGAGTGTCCTTCCATTACCGAAGACGCTCATTCATGATTCTTGAAGGTGCTATAGTCGAAAGGTGGACGAACGGTCTTATTGTCGTTTGCAGACATAGCTATAGACTTGGCTCTGATACCAAATGTAATGCCTTGCTAAGCTACTGCACAGGTACTAGAGGGGGGGTGAATAGTACTTTAAAATAATTAAGAAGATAATTCCTAATTATCTTGCAAACTCTACCAAACAATGCGGAAATGTAAATGTTAGACAACAAAGAAGACAATCGCAAACACACGATAATAATGGGTTCGGATCCACCCAAGTCTCCCCGACTTGTTCCCGGTGATCCTACGTCCCAACCACCCGGATCCCCTCCGGATACTTGAGTTAGAAACCTTAACTCAAGATTTACACTATGAAATACTTGTGAAAAACCTTCACAAAGTCAAATCATACACAAAGGAAATTGTGATTCACACAACCCGGGATCACAAACAAACTCTCACAACTGAGAGTGAATCACTTACAATATCAATGTAAAATGAAATAGAAATGCTTACCACAAAATACCTATGCCTTGAGTAAAACTTACGATTTAGGGCAAAACGGATTTTGGGGAAGATAAAGAGGCCCCAAACCCTAGCTACAAGTAGATGACCAGCAATGGAGTCCTAGGTGGATGTTGGTGACCTAGAATCAAGCACTTGGCTTGGAAGGCTCACAATCAATGAATCTCTCTTTTGAAATAAGTGAGGGAGAGATTCTTGAAAGGGAATGAATGAGCTTTGAATGAGATTGAATGCTTTCTCTTTGATCTCTAAACTTCTCTTATAATCAGCCTTTTGTGCAATGAATGCAGCACACCAAGTATTTATAGGTTAGAGGAGGGAGAGAGAGAAAAACGTTTCAATTAAAGCTCCAACGGCTCTATTCTGAACCAAACTAGTCGGTCAAAGAACAACCAACGACCGACTAGTTCATCAACTAGTCGGTCGGTCAAACAGCATGAACCGACTAAATGGTTGAACAGCCAAAGGTCGAAGTTCAGACTTAAAGAACTAGTCGGTCCAAGAAGACTTGCCGACCGACTAGTTTAACAACTAGTCGGTCGGTGAGTGAACTTAGACCGACTAAGAGATAAAACAAATAGTCTGAGAACAAAATGAATTAGTCGGTCCAAGAACAAAAGTTGACCGACTAGTTTATCAACTAGTCGGTCGCCAAATGTACATAGACCGACTAACTTTAAACAGTAACTTGGCATGTACAGTAGAAGCTTAACTAGTCGGTCTAAGAAGGATCACTGACCGACTAGTTCACAACTAGTCGGTCGGTGATTCAACGTATACCGACTAACTGTAAACAGTAAAGATCTATGATTTGAGAAGGCAAACTAGTCGGTCTAAGAAGCATTGCCGACCGACTAGATCACCATCTAGCCGGTTGGTTCTTCTTCTTGAACCAACTAACATGCACAAGAAGTCGTGAATCGAAGCGCGTAGCTTCGGGAAAGTTCGTATGGACTTCTTACAAGTTCCTAGCTCTAAGATAGGAGCGATACGAAGATTAAAACGTAAGACCTACTCAAGGCTTAACATTCTACGAGACGAAGCTAGAAGACTATAAATAAACTTGACGAACCGTCTTCAAAAGCTTCATTCGAATCTTCCTGACTTCAATCAACGTCCTTGAGCTTCAACGAAGCTTCAAGCTCGCGATCACGCACTTTGAGAAGTCTCGAGACGTCGCATTTGATATTCATAGAAGTTTGGCGACGATCTCCATAACTGCGCTCACAAAGAGTTAGTTCACGATATATTTATGTTTGTTCATCATCCAAAACCAAATCCGGGGAGTCCAATACTCAACACCCCAAGGTAGACCATTTGGTGCAAATCCCTGATGCTTCTTGAGGCACGAGGATCCGACTACTCAGTTCAGCTGGAAGAACAATCAATATTTATTATTTTTCTTTTTCGTATATATGATTTTTTCCTTCTTTTTTTACTTCTTCTTCTTTTTTTCCTTTTTTGAACATGAATGAGTCAAATAGCGACACTCCTTAGTACCAGATAGTATGCCACTAATCCAAGTCTTATGAGATCACTAATCATTATACTCAACTAAACCCACCAAGGTACATGAATAAGATGGGTTCCCAAGATAAAATATAGCTTATGCTTGTTTTGAGTACTTTTATTATAAATATTATGAACAAAAGCATAACAAGCATATTACGATGAGATCTAACATTAGAGACATTCATAAGCATAAATCAAGATGAGTAATAGGAAATTGATCAAAAATAAATCAATCTGAAAAAATTTCACTGAAACACACATGCATATAAAAGCTTGGCATAATGGCATTCTAAACATAACATACATGCAAATCATGCATGCAATGCACCATTCCCCAAGCTAGAATTAAGCAGTGTCCTCAATGCTTGAAAGTGAGGGAAAATAAATGTGGCATGCATAAAAATACCTCCCCAAGCTAAAATATAAGCATATCCCGAATATGAGGAATAAAATGATAGTGGGTGCAAATGTGGAGTCATATAAATATGAAACAATGTAAAGTATGGGCATTAAAGCATATAAAAGGGTTTAGGTCATAAAAATGTGGGTGGCATGGTGGTGAGATTTATTCAAAGAAAAATGACTAATCCTAATACACTCCTCTCGCTATTGAGAGGAGGCGAGTTTATTCAATCCACCTAGAAAGCATAAAAAATTATCTACACTACTGGAGTAGGATTCACCTGATCAAAGATGCTCCTCCTAATGCTCTTCGCTGTAAATGATTTGTGAGACGTGGTTGCAGTCCCCAGATGCTTTTCCTCATGCTGCGATGTAGGCTCAATGATCGAATCCGTGGCATGCATTTCTGACTGCCCTTGTGATATGGAAGTTTGGTTCAAGTATTGGGCAGTCTCCTGGATGTAGGAATCGATCACGATGGAGGGGGAATGTGATGTATTGCCTTGGGTAGAAAGGGTATTTTCTAGGAAAAGTTTAAGGCTAGACTTTGGTGGAGGTAGCAGAGGTGGTAAAGTCAAGTGGCCTGGGTTTGCAAGGGAATTCTCTAATAACAACTCAATGTGGGACTTTGCTGGTGGAAGCGAAAGTGGTAGAGTTACCTGGCCTTGGTTTAAAATAAAGTTTTTTAATAACAATTCAAGGCAAGATTTTGGCGGTGGAAGTGGTGGTGGTGGTGGAGTCCATTGGTTTTGGGTTGCAAGGGAGTTTTCCAATAGCATCTCAATGTGAGACTTTGGTGGAGGTTGGGGTGTAGGTGTGTAAATCTCGGGATATAGATGTGAGGATTTATAAGGTAGGTTGTAGGCATATGTTGGTGGGTTGTAGGGGTGGGGGTAATGTTGGTTTTGGGTAAATAGGAGCCCTTGCATTCCAGCAATTTTGAATCGACACAGTCGTTTAGCTTTCCAAACGACCGCCTCGCTGTGGTGATATGGGCTCCTTCTTTGGATGCCTACGTGACCGTGTGGGGTTGCCAAACGGTCGTGTGTGACACCCCTTTGGATCTCCTTTGCTGTGCATATCACACGTCCATTTGCATCATTATAAACGGTCATATGGGGCTTGAATTCAGCCAAATCTCCATGATTTAAACTCTGTTGATTCGCCTTCTCGCCTATTGACTTCATTTGAGCACTTTTTCTCCTGTTTTATACTCTATAGTCCAGAATTCATTCCCTTTCACCTTAAATGCACAAAATGGACCCAAAAAGTAAAAAGAAAATAAAATCAAGAAAATAGAATGAAATGCTGGATAAAGAGAGGCAAAATGTGTATGAGATGAGCATAAAATATGTATATAAAAACCACTCATCAGATATCATAGACAAGATTATATCAAGTTGTTTTTTCTTCTGTCTCTCAAGAATGCCATTATGTTGTGAAATTTAAGGGGTGATCGAATTTTGAAGTTTCCATTTTTAATCAAAAAGTTGCTTAAATTGGTCAGATATGTACTCATGCTATTATCTATCCAAATAATATTTATACATCAATTGAACATAATATTATCTATAATCATGCACTTTTTGGTGCAGTGTAGTTCATTAAACTTGTGAAAGATTATGTAGATATGACCATACCTCTTATGGTCATCAATGAAGGTGATGAAATACAGAACACCATTACATAACTTCATCGTTCTTCTATAAATATCCAAGTGGACCATATCTAATAAACTTTGATATCAAATATCATCGATCTAATGGATTATGGCATGAATAAGTAAATAATTAAGCTTAACCATTTCATTATTATCCAAGTAATGAAAGTTTATCAACTTAGGATTATATAATATTTCAATGGTAACACTAACTTGGAGGCATATTAAGTACGAGATAAGCATGATAAGAAAAG